>OZ005662.1:3124135-3746385 GCA_963930645.1 Salticus scenicus
ACGATGATACATTTATTTATTCTTTATTCTATAAATAAAGAAGCATTTTTTGAAACATAGTTAAATTTCATTAGAGCCATGAGGTGTGTTTGCGTGTTTTCTATCTGTCCAACTGTCTGTCTGTCTCTTAATCTGTCAATTCGAACTCGTACCGTAGGTATCCTTCAAATATCTTGAAACTGATAGATATTGTTTACGTCCAGAATAGCATGTTCCTTTTACAAGGACATCCAAAAGTATCACAGTGCAATGCTTTCTTAAAGAGGCATTACTGATTTAATTCTTTGTATTGCAAATAACAGAATAAATTTATTTATTATGCATATGAACAAAAAACATGTTTCTATAGAATGGTATGTAAAAAATTCCGTTTTACTTTTACCTTGAAAGCTGTGGCACATGTTTGTACCTGAAGAAGAAAGTCCACGTCCTTTCGAAATTTGTATTGTTATCATTAGTTTTATGGTGTGTGAAGAAGTTTTTAAGATTGAATAAAGCATTGAGGTTATAGGGTGCACAAAAATAATAGGACTACAATTATAAAATACTGAAAATGCATTTTTCATTTGTGTTTAAAGTTTTAAATACTTTTGAGTTTTTTTTTAAAGAGGGATTATGACTTATTTAGCCTAATTTTATTTCTGCCTGTTTCCCTTATACGCTTGTAACTCTAATGTATTTCTATTTATTTATTAAGATGTGTGTTTTCATAAGGTGTTTTTCACAAGAAAGAACTTTTACAACGTGGTTGAAATAATTGGATCTTCAAATTAAATACGTGGCATATGTAAAACTCCTTATGAAATTTCCTCTTTGAAAAGTACCTAAAATGTAGCTCATTTTTTGCCGGCAATTGGCTTAATTTGTACTCTAATCAAATGAACTTTTGACAAAATTTGCCCAATATACCTAATTTCAAACTATGTGATATCATTTTTCTATCTTTCACACATGCGCAATAAAATTATATTTACTAATATATGATATATATATTCATATCTCAGCGATTATTAAACGTGTAAATTGCTTCTTTCAAAATAATGTTTTTCTAATGTTTTATCAATTTTTCTGCAAGTTTCGTGACATTTTATGGATTCCGCTCTAGTTATAATAATAATAATAATAATGTCCAAAAAGTTAATAAATTTTGAAGGAAATATATATATATATATATGTGCTTATATAATTGCGCAATTCCCAGGCATATTTTAATTACTCATCCCTAAAAGCCTTTTTTTTAAATCCTGCAGCTTATTCGTTTTATTTCCCTGACATGCATAATTAAAGGTTACGAAATTTATAGATAGATATATATATATTAGAATCCTGAAGTTTTGCAGACATGCTATATTGAGGATCAACTTTTTATTTGCGTGCCAAATCCAGTAAGTATTTCATTTGAAGCGTTTCTCATATACATATAAACATAGATAGATATACAGGATGATTCCTAATGCATAGTTGATATTTGTAGGGAAGCTAGAGAACAAGGATACGATTAACATTCCCACAATCCATTCCTTCAGGCATAAATACAGGGTATATTACTTGTGACAAAATGTTTTGTTTCTAACTTCTGCACCACTAGATATATTTTAATAAAATCTCAACAGTGGTACATTTATTTAAAACAATCATTTATTGTATAGAAATGGTTGGATGAATGTGACGTAATGATGCACAAATACAGGAAATTTTATCCCCCTCCCCCCCAAAAAAAATACAATTTTCGGATGATTTCGTTGCCGGTAGAGGACAGTAGGCGGTGAACCTCTCATTAAGTGAGGGAAGACTGTTATAAATTGCGCTGTCGTCAGTAGGTGGAGAGTTTTACATACAGCCGACAGCAAAATTATTGAGGATGATAAAAATTAGCGATCAAACTGAGAAATATGCATAAATATGAGAAATATGGATATGTGCTTCAATAATTTTACTACCGACTGTAAGCTGAAAAAACCAAACATGTATTACATGTATGGTCATGCAAATACTAACATCGGAGCTGCTCTACATAACTCTTTGAGATTGTGCCTCGCCGCGTCACTCGCGCTCATACTTTTCTATGACTAGAGAAATAAATTTATGACTAAAAAGAATTTGTAACTTAGGTATTAACTCAAATCCTTGTTCTATAACTTCCCTCCAAGTTTGTACTGTGAATTTGGAATCACCCTGTAGATACATTATAAGGACAAAAGTATTTACATACGTTCAAATTTTGTCGTTTCGTCGAATAACCTCAAATTTGCTTCCTGGATTATCTTGGAACTTTCAGGCAAACATAAAACAAAGAACATGTTACTATAAAGTGTGGGTGATTATGACTATTTATTAAATTTATTAAATTTATTAATTTTTTTATTCTTTTTTTAAGGAAAATAATTTTGCTTTAAGTATTTAGTTGTTGAATTTAACCTTTCAAGAACACCCTATTAAATTTTTACTTCTCTAAAATTCTTTTTCTTTTTATTATTATTATTATTATTATTAATGGAGGAAGTTATAATTACTTCACAAAAAGAACAGAATTATAAAACGTTGGGGGTAATTATGACCACAATAGGTAAATTATAAATACTTTGTTCTCTCTTTATACTGAGTAACATAAATTTTGCTGTAGGCAGTGAGACCATTGCTGTTGTTTTAAATTGCTGTTGAAGTATTTCTAACTACATGTAATTCTAATATCTGTTTTTGCAAAATTATCCTAGCGGTTAAATAAAAAATTAACAATTTTTGTTTATTAAATCAAATTAAAACGAAACAACACCTTGTAAAAGAGGTGTTATAAATTATTTTATCAAATAAAAATACTTGTCTACTGTTAAGAAACAGCAACTATTTCGAAAAATATACATAATGTCTTTTTTTTTTTTTTTTCGATCATTTATGGGCTTTTTTCTACATGTTTCAAGAAACGAAAGCACTCGTGTTTTCGTTTTGGAAAAATATACAGTAAAGAAGATGGGTTACTTCTAAATCTATACCCATCTATTTTAAAACAAAATGATTTTTTTCAGGTATTTTTTTTTTTTTCTGATATACAAATTGCAACTTCTGGTACAATGCATAATTCTCTGCAGATGTTTGATATATTGTAAAAAATTATACGTATTGTTTAAAATATGTGTTTTTTTTTCTGTTATTAGACAGTGGTCATAATTATCCCACTCTTAAAAGACGATAGCGTAAATATGATCATACATTTTAAAACATTTATTTATATAAGAAAAATGAAAAGCATATGAGAGATAAATTAATGAGTTACTAGCAAGTTTTTAACTATATTTTTTCTGATCTGAAATATTTTCTTTCTGGATTAAACTAAATTTTCAAATTCATATTTAAAAAAACTTCAGCATGTTGTGAAATTTGGGGAGGCATACTACTGTAACAATCGCAGCTATCGTAGATCACAAGTCGGATCGTACACTCCGCAGCAAATGTATCCGAGCACTAGCAATAATCCCTGTCTGAAAAAAGTACACTTAATACTGTTTTGTTAAACAAATCCTTGTCGAATCATGTTCTTCGTCTGTCTAAGAACATGATTCGACAAGTATTTATTTAACAAATCAGTATTAAGTGTCCTTATTAGTCCAGAAATTTAGCACAAGGTTACAAAAAACATTTTAAAATTTTCATGTAAACAATAATAATAACCTTGAAATAAAATAAAGGCTTGTAACTTTAACATATTTTTATTTACCTATTTACTAACATTTGTGAGTTAACGTGATTGGATCTGCAAATTAAATACGCAGTATGTGTAAAATCCCTTATGAAATTTCAACTCTGAAAAATATCTAGAATCTATGTCATTCTTTTGCCAACAGTTTGCATAATTTTTATTTTATTCAAATGAACTTTTGAAAAAGTTGCTTAATAAGTTTAGCTTTTAACCTATGCAATAAACATTTCTCTGTCTTTCGTGCATGCACAGTACAATAATATTTACTATAAATGCTCATATCTCGACGAGTATTACACTTGTGAATTTTATGTTTCAGAATCATAATAATGTTTCTCAAAAGTTTTATCAATTTTCCAGCAAGTTTTGTAAAATTTTATGAAAATCCGTTCTAGTTATAAACAAAGGAACATAGTAATGCAACAATGTATTAACACTAAACCTACCACGATGGGTCAAATGACCCATTTTAAACTTTTTGTCAGAATTTCTTGCAAGTAACATTATCACATCGTCCATGTTTCATGTACCAAATTGTGCTAAATAATATATTTTTGCTATACATAGTAATATATATGTTACCGTTAAAACGCGAAATCCGTTAATCTGCAGATTACCTAGCTAATCTGCAGATTAACTAAAATGACCCGTTAAAGTGCGGAATAAAGAGTTTTCCGCATTTTAACTAGGTAATCTGCAGATTAACGGCTTCTGTGTCGTTAAAGTTCAAATGTTTGTTTCGAGCGTTAGTTTTTTTTTACATTCACTATGACGTCAAACAGTCATGTGATACAGATACGCGAATCCCAGATTAGTCTGTGACGCGATTGACCTTCAAACACAAACCAAAACTTTTATCCCTTCCGCTCCGCTATGAGCCTATGATAAACAGTAAGCGCAAAACGTGGATCATCGAAGCTATGATATTAGGTTTCTTCTTATGACCAACACAAAATTTAAAGTAACAAGTAAGTTATAATTGTTTTGATTTATTTCTTCTCTTTTTAAATTCTGTCAATATAAGTTTGATACGGGTCTGCATTTTATTAATGAAATATAATTTTAATTAAAAGCTTTCTCTCGTGAAACTTCATTTTCAATTATGAATATTAAATTTACAACACAGTAATTATTTTCTTTCGAAATAAAACTATTAAACCACAACTTTTTAAAACTAATTTATTTTAAAATTGATTTAAATTACTATTACTTACTGAAAAAAAAAAAAAAAAAAAACATGTATTAATTTTTAACTCTGGAAAATATGGCAATCAATATTATGGCATTATTTAATAAATACTTAATATGAAAATTTTATGCATTTTTTAGCACTTCATTACAATTTTCTTTTTTGTTTCTTTCAAGTTTCCTTTATATATTTTATATATCATGATTATATTTTTAATTTTAATTTTGTTCGCTTTTTCAGATAATTTCGTTGTAGTTTATTACATAAAATGTGTTAATAAAGTTTTTTTTTTTTTTTTTTTTGTAAAATTAATATATTTGCTAAAATTGTACAGATATATGTATGCTGCAAAATATAGTTTAATAAAGCATTGGAAAACTGTCATTTTAATTTTCATGCGTTCTAAAAATTATTAAAGCAATTTTAATTATTTGAAGTACTTCTTAAAATGCTTCTGATTTGTCTAATTTAATATTTCTTTAGCGAATTAAAAATTGGTGCATAACTTTTTTTAAAATATAGTAATAGCAATATAAGTTGTTAATAAAACATTTTTTTTTTTTTTAATTGTTAAATATTTTTATTTGAAAAGAAATCGTTACTGTATTACAATTCTAACATTCACTTATAAAATAGACTTTATTGAAAGCTATTAAAGATATTATATTTCATATTAAAAATGCATAACATCTTCAAACTTATATTGTCAGAATAAAAAAGATGAAATAAATAAAAAATAAATAAATAAAACAAATATAACTTTAAACGACATAAAAATTAAAACACATACAGATTAAAATAAGTAAAGAAAGAAAAGAAAACTATTTTTTTTTCTTTTCCCGAATGAAAAAAAACAAATACAACACAGCGTGCTTTAACATTACACCACCAGAGATCTTATTTTCACTTTAACGAGTGTATAGTAGGTAATGTGCAGATTACCTAGGTAATTCGCAGATTACCTACACACAGAAAAATAAATTGGTCACAGTGACCTGCCAAAATGCTCAGCTGACAATACAGAATTGACTAACCAAAATAACTGACTAGCCAAAAAGTGTACTTGCTGAACTAGTCTCCAAAACTGAAAAGTGTACTTGCTGAACTAGTCACCGAAACTGAAAAGTGTACTTGCTGAACTAGTCACCAAAACTGAAAAGTGTACTTGCTGAACTAGTCTCCAAAACTAAAAAGTGTACTGGCTAAACTAATCACCAAAACACTACTCCAGACTAGGAAGGTTAATATTATTAGACAAAGAAGGCTAGTCGATAATCATAATTATCTGACCAGGAAGGTTAGTCAACAACCGCAGTTGCCAGACAAGGCAAGTTAGTCAGAATCTACACTTGATTAAGAAAGTTAGTCAACAGATCCCAGGTATCTGACTAAGAAAGCTAGTCAATTTTTAAAGAATATTTGAAGAGGCAGGGTAGTCAAGATTATTTGCCTGACTAACCTGTCTGGTAATATCTGAAGAGGAAAACTAGTCTCTATTTGACTAAGCTGCCTCATAATATTTGTGGAGGAAGATTAGCTAGGAAAAAAAAAATGACTAGCCTGTCTCATAAAGTTTGAGGCAGATACATACTTGCCAACATATTTGTTTTAAAAATCTGTAGATTTTATCGGAAAAAAAAAAAAAAAAAACAGTAGATTTTGTAAATTGACATTTTTAACAATAGAGACTGAATTTATATAATTATATAGTAGACGAAAAGAAAAATATATGAATATTTACAAAATATTTTTCATAAATAAAAATTTTCTTTAAATAAAAATCACTCATCTTTCAAACGAAAACAAATAAAATATTGAGATTATGTTTCTCAAGAATTAATTTCAAATCCTAAAAATTGGGAAAAAGAAAATATTGCCAATGATATTTACTTAAACACAAATTTTTACATTCGTAGCAGATTTTGCTTCATTAAGAAAAGAACAATTAAATTGTTATTCATAGCAATTTTAAACTAAATTTTCACTGCATTTAGAAATTAAAATGTTCTCCAGATTTTTATCAAATAATGATGATCAAAATTCAGTTTTTAATTATCTTATCTGACTGAAAATACACTCACAATGACTATGTAAATATACTATTTAATTACAAAGCATTATTTAAAAATCTGGTGTGAAACAACCACACGACTTCCATTACCCACTATTACACGAATTATATGCATTTTTACTTTCCTTACCCGAATACCGTAGGTAATGGAAGTATTGTATTCGGTCCAAAAATTCAATGTCGAGTTTTCGCTTGATTTACACGTTTTAAGGTCTCCTGAGTCCAAATCAGTAGTTTTTGGCAATAGTGCGTATGTGTGTGAGTATATGTACGAACGAAATATTCTGGTTATGATATCTCCTAAACTAATAGAGATGGAACTACGAAACTTCAGCGCTGAGGCAGGTCTGGTGTGCAGATAACTGTTCCAAATTTTGGTGAAAATTGAAAAACCGGAAGTGGGACCGTAAGTCCGTATTTCAAAAACGGCTCCAGCTATTGTCATCAAAGTTGCCATATAAACACTCTATTAGATGTCCTTTCGAATGATTTAGTTGGTTAGTTCAGGAAAATTGACAAGCACCCTGTATAAATAGCTTAATTTCAGGTCTCGCAAGCTCGTACGTTTAAAAACGGCTGTACGGATTATTTTCAAACTCGCCATATTAACTCACTTTTAAATATGCTTTTCTATGCAATTATAGTTTTCCGTTCAATAATTGAGTATGCCAAGTTTTGGTAAAAGTTAGTATCTCAAAAACGGCTCTAACGATTTTCTTGAAAATTGTCACATAAATCCATTTTAGATATCCTTTTTCATGTATTAAGTGGTTATTACAGGGAAAATAACAGTCATCCTGATTAAGTAGGTCAGTTTTAGATCTCGGAAATTGGTGTTTGAAAAAATAACTCATTCCCTTCCCCCCCGCCTTATTTTTTAACTCGCTATATAAATCTATATAAATTCTGTTTTCATGTTTATATATATATATATATATATATACACATACACATACACACACACACACACACACACACACACACACACATATATATATATATATATAAAAATTAGCTTTCTCTTATAGTAAATTTGTTTGGTGTCTACTTCGTTAGGTCAATTTTACGTCTTCACTGACCACATTATTTCTAAAAAATGCATATAATACGTGTAATAGTGGGTAATGGAAGACGTGTGGTTGTTTCATACCAGATTTTTTTGAGAAAATGTGATCAGAAGATATAAAAGTGACTTAAAGAAGTAGAAACCTAAAAATTTTCCCAGTAAGAGAAATTTTATACACATGTAAACACATATAAAACGAAGCTTACATTAGCGAGATAAAAAATAAGAAAAAAAAAAAGGTAGAGTTATTTTTTGAAACACCAATTTCCGAGATCTAAATCTGCCCAACCTAAGCAGGATGACTGTTAATTTTCCTCTAATAACCACGTAATACATGAGAAAGGAATGGGTTTATATAACGATTTTCAAGAAAATCGTTAGAGCTGTTTTTGAGATAACAACTTTTACCAAAACGCAATTATTGACCGGAAAACAAGAATTATATACAAAACTATATTTAAAAGTGAGTTAATATGGTGAGTTTGAAAAAAATCCGTACAGATGTTTTTAAAGGAACGCACTTGCGAGACCTGAAATTGAGTTATTTATACAGGACGCCTATCAATTTTCCTGAACTAACCAACTATATCATTCGAAAGGACTTCTAATAGAATGTTTATATAGCAAATTTGAAGAAAATCGTTAGAGCCGGTTTTGAGATACGGACTTACGGTCCCACTTCTGGTTTCTGATGTCCCACTTCCGGTTTTTCAATTTTTATCAACATTTGGAAAATGCATCTGTGCACCAGACCTGTCTTAATTCTGAAGTTTTGTAGTTCTATCTTTATTAGTTTCGGAGATATGGTAGTCAGGAGATGCCACACATACACACACACTTACCAATTGCTAAAAACCACGTTTTTGGACCCAGGGGACCTTAAAACGTGTAAATCAGGTGAAATCTCGATATCGAATTTTTGGACCGAATACAATACTTCCATTACCTACGGTAGTTAGGTGATGGAAGTAAAAAACCCAAAAATTTAAGTTTGTTTTGAGTTAATTAAAATCAATATTGTAATTTTTACACATACATTTAATAAGCCTCATTTCATTATTATATTTATTTTCTGTATATTTTCCTCTATATATTTTACAGTAAAATTGCTCAATTTTACAATTTTTCTTGTAAGTTCCTAAAAACAGCTGACCAGTGTAGAAATAGCTGAAAAAACGGTAGTCTACTGGTAAAAACAGTAGAGTTGGCAAGTATGCAGATTAATCAAAATTTTAATTGTTTAAAATCCTTCATATTTTATGAGGAATAAGAGATTCATGCTTGTTTGCAGGGGTTTTTGTAAAAGCATTGTTATTAGTCTTAACCTCTTTACTTTTGTAATTGTTTAATTTTTCCCCCCTAAGGTGTTCAACCTTGAAAATACATTTAAAGAACTTTTTTGAAAAAATATTACTTGTCTATCAATTCGGAAAAAAATTCTCGTTGCTGCCAACTTCAAATTATTCCGTAAAGTTGTTAACAATCGCCCTTTTCTTCATACCATATTCTTTCTATAATAATTTTCTTTAGCATGTAATTACAATTAAATATGAAGAAAATTACTCCTCAAAGAATATGGTTTTAAAAAAGGGCGGTACTAACAACATTCCGGAATCAATTAAAAAAGTTAGCAGTTATGACTACTGGAAATTTAACAAACCACTGAAACAAAGAATTCTCTGTTTTAAACATTCTTCCCTACATTTATTTATTATTATTATTATAGATTAACGCGCGCATTTATGCAACACCTTCTTATCAAGACTTTCCAAGTGGATTGTGGCGCCACATGATTTAGTCCATTTTTTATGCACATCCTCATATATGGATTTAGAAATATATATATATATATATATTTTTTTTTTTTTCTCCTCGGTGCTTTCGTTTTATACGCTGTGGTTACAAAAATAAATGTAAACCCTTTTTTTTTTTTAAGTTCCTTTTTTTTAATATTACCGCTTTCATTCCCAATTTTTTCCCTCCATAAAACAATAAATCTTATATTTAGCCATAAATTTATTTCAACGGTAATATATATAAATATTTTTTTTAAATAGGAGTAATAGCAGAGTACGAATTAATATAGCTAACAAAGCAACTGAGAGGTGTTTATTTATGTTTAATATAACCACTGATGCCATTAATAATCACAACTTTTCAATAAATAAAAATATCAAAATTTTGGAAAACATACATGTTGTAATTAATTAAAATACAAATTATAAACATTAAAAAATAAAATAAAAAATATTTCAAACAGTTAATTTACTTAACCCTTTATATACCAAATCACCTTATTTTTCGAAAAATAGTTTGAAACTTTTTTTATATATTTCTTTGCTGCAAGAGAAACATTTCATATTAAATTTAGCTTAAACTATAGCTTAACAATAGAGAAAGCTTAAACTATAGGAACTTTGAAGTTCCAATGAAAGCCTGTAGTAAATTTAGGCTATATTGAGGAATTTTTTTGGTGGGACTTTAAAGTCCCGGTGGGATACAAAGGGTTAAGCCACCTGAATATATGCATATATTTTTTAAATAATGGATTTTTTTCACCAGATTAAAAGTATAAACAGGTACGACGATACAATGTATTGATATAGACAATATAAACGATATATAAGGTATAGAAGTTACAATGTACTAAATTATAAATGACATCAAACTCCAAATTTCCGGTTATTTAAAGTTTTAAAATCATAAATATTAATGATACACTTTTTTTTTTTTTTTTTTTTTTTAAGGTGGGGGTGGATATAAAATTTGCATTAAAAACAAATTTTACCGTATATAATAAGAATTTTTTTTTTCCTTTAATCATCTCTGTTAATTTTATGCACAGAGAAATTTTAATGTATAACAATAATTTACAAGTATTTTGATCATCCAAAATAACTCTCACTTACCTGATAACATACTTTCAACATTCTTTAGATTAAGATTTTAAATAGATTTATTTGCTTATTTAAATAAGAAACTAAGTAATTAAAATAATACATAAAAGACAAAAATCAAGAAAAAAGATAATTTTATTGAAAATTATAAATATGTTTCATATACATAAAGAAGATTGTTCTATAATTTGCATAAAAATTAATCATAATAATAATTTAAAAGCACATATATCATTAGGTAATAAAACGTAAATTTTTTGCCTTGGTTTTTGCAATATTTCTCAAGTTTTTGTTAATGACTATTTTTTAACTTTTTCCAACTTAATTATTTACAAATCTAAATAGCTCTTAAGCAAAAAAGAAATATTTCCACAGGACTTAGTCTTCATGTACTTGGCTTTGATAGATATGATGGCAAATCACTGAAAATCGTAGGAATAGCACCATCTTTAACAATTGGTTTATTTCTTGGGACTTGATATAACTTTTCTTCTTTTTTATTAAAATATGTTACTGTTTGTATAATTTCATCAGGCTTAAAATGAAGCTCGCAAACCTTAAAAGGAAAAAAAAAAAAAAAAAAAAGTCATTAGGATATCGCTAAGAAGTACGTTATATGAGGTGTAAATTTCACCTCATTGCATAGGTTGCATTTAGTTAAGAAGTTGCATATATCAAAACCTTTCTTAATCTATGCATAAATTATTATATACTTGTATATATATATATATATATATATATATATATATAGATGATTACGCACGCACAAGATTTCTTTTTAAATCGATCTGGTTTTACTGTTTTTTTTTTTTTTGTTTTTTTTAAGGAATATATCGCTGTTAGTACACAATTGTTAAACATATTTGGAAGCTGACAACCATATTATAAATGTTATCTATATAATTTATGTATGTTCAAACAAATACAAAAGGTCCAATACAGTACAGTCTATGGAAGGAATTTCTTTAAAGTACCTTTTAACATATTTCCAGGGGTGCAGAATATGTCCGAACGCGCGAACGATGTTCGGGGGAAATTTTGAATACTTATTTTCTTAGAATAAAATAAAAATGAAAACGGAAAAAGAAAAATGACCTAATGAAAAAAAAAGACAAGTTAAAATTTTCCAGTAAGAGAAAGTTAATACAAGCGTAAAGACATATGAAACAGAGTTTACATAGCGAGTTAAAAAAATAAGAGGAAAAAAAAGGGGGGGGTAGTTTTATTTATTTATTTATTTTTTAGTTTTTGACTAAAACAGATCTAACTGATCAGGATGACTATTAATTGTCCAGTAATAACCACGTAAAGCATGAGAAAGGATACCTCAAATGGGTTTATGTAACAATTTTCAAGAAAATCGTTAGAGCCATTTTTGAGATACCGACTTTTACCAAAATTTGGCATGTTTAATTCTTGACCGGAAAACAACAATTACACACAAAAGTATATTTAAAAGAGGGTTAATATTGCAACTTTGAAAAAAAATACATACAGTCGTTTTGGAAGGAACACACTTGCAGTACCTGAAATTGAGCTATTCATACAGGGCGCCTGTCAATTGTCCTGAACTAACCAACTATATCATTCGAAAGGACATCTAATGGAGTATTTATACAGTAACTTTGAAGAAAATCGTTGGAGCCGTTTTTGAGATACGGGCTTACGAACTCACCTCCGGTTTCGGATATCCCACTTCCTATTTTTCCAATTTTCACCAAAACTTAAAAAATTCATATGTACACCAGACCTGTCTCAATTCTGAAGTTTCGTGATTCTATTTTTATTAGTTTAGGAGATATCATAGTCAGCCCCCCCCCCTCCCACAGACACACGTATACTGACCAATTGCCAAAAAACACATTTTGGAGTTTTGGACTCAGGGGACCTTAAAACATGTAAATCAGATGAAATCTTGATATCGAATTTTTGGACCGAATACAATACTCCCATTATCTACGGTAGTCGGGTAATGGAGTAAAAATATACTGAAAAAACAAAATTTCTAATATTAAATAATAAATTGGCAGCTGTTTTCTTCTGTTACAAGTATATGTATATTTTTAAATACCTGTAACTTACATCCCCTGCCCCCCCCCCCCTCCTTTCAAACCCCCTCCTCGAAAGTTAAGTATTTGAAGTTCGGTGATATATATTTAGTGATTCATTCAAGCTAGAGACAATATCAAATCTCCAGCTTTTTTTTTTTTTTTAATTAGCTAAAATGCTACAATAATAATAATCCAATTCACATAAATAAACAAACACTTTAATGACCGGCGGATGGGAAAAATTACGTGTTTTTTTATTTTAGCCGATAAGAAATAGAGGGAAGAAGGGGGAGATAGAAATAGGAAAAACATTTTTTTTTTTCATAGTTTTGAGTCTGATTCAGTTTCGATTGTGCATTCATCAAATGCTCTCCCCCCCCCCCTCGTTACCAAACCTCGCGCGTACACACATACACACACAAAATAATAATAATAAATAAAACAGAAGAAAGAAAGAAAAAGAACTTGAGCAGTTAGCTGTGAGTGACAAAACATTAATTTTTGAATGAGTTGTTTCTTTTTGTGTCTTAAATTTTAGTTTTCACAAAAGAATTTTAACAATTAGTTAAAACTTCTGTTGTTCTTTTATGGATGTTTATAGAAGCCCAATCATTTCATATTAATTGTTATTAATCTAAACTTATGCTTAAGCTTTTTTATATTATTTTTTCAATTTAAAATTAACGTACTATTCTTTAGTTTTTTTGTATTCAATAGAAGAAAGCATTGAATTCGTAAACATTTCGATTTTCGGTTTTTGATGGATTTACGCGTTTTGAGAGGTCCAGAACATGTTTTGACCATAGAAAATGTTTGTATGTGACAAAAAGTTTTGTGGCGACTGTATCTCAGGAAGTACTGCACAGAATTGCATATAAATTAATATACGGATGCACCTTGATATAAATTAGTGTCTATCAACTTTTGGTGCCAATTGCTCAACAGATGACGCTGCTCTACAGCAATTTCAGAAAAGGCTATATCTTAGAAACGACTGCACGAAATTGCATATTAATTTGTACGCACATGCGCCTTGATATAAATTAGTGTCTATCAACTTTAGGTGCCAATCGCTCAACAGATGACGCTGCTCTACAGCAATTTCAGAAAAGGCTATATCTTAGAAACTACTGCACGAAATTGCATATTAATTTGTACGCAGATGCGCCTTGACATAAGTTAGTGCCTATCAAATTTCTGGTGCCAATTGTACAACATGTGGCACTGTTATACGTCGATTTCTGCAATTTCAGGGAAGGCTCTATCTCAGGAACTACTGCACAGAATTTCATATAAAATTATATGTAGATGCACCTTAACATAAATTATTAGTTTTTGCCTTTTAGTGCTAATCGCTCAACAGGTGAAGCTATACAGCTAACAGACTATACAGCTATTTTTACAATTCAAGGGAAAGTTATATCTCAGGTTCTAATGCGCATAATCGAACAATATTTAATGTATAAAAAGGCCATTATGATACATAATGCTTATTAAATTGGGTGTATATAGACGATATGTGGCGCTGTTATACTGCAATTTTCCCCGTGATCATCTGCACGGTAAAAATTTACTTCCGTTGGACCTTTAGACTACCTCTCTGATATGAAAATCGTCTGCATTAATAATGGATAAAAATAAAAAATAATTTCCATTGCATGATTTTATATAGGAAAATGTAGAAAAAAGTTAGTTTTGTGGTTGCCTCAACATAACATTTTTTTTTCTTCTTTTTTTCTCCCTGGGGGGAAAAAGGCATGGCTTTAAACTCTTATACTTTTTTTTTTTTTTTTTTTTGTAATGATACATATCAACAAATGTCTGTTAGCTGCAGATTCTGTCATTCAACTTTTGAACACTATTTTCTCAGACTATATGGCTCGTTTTGTTCAAGGTTAAAATTTGCCCATGTTTTGTGCATTTTGTATCTTTATAGTAATTTGTCTCATTTTTATAGCATATAACTTTTACTTTTTCAGTTTGTTCAATGAAACAAATAATATGAAATTAAGTACATATTTTTAACAAGATATCTTTTGTTTATAACAAATACTTAATAGTATCTAATAATTTAAACTGATATTATTTTTGATTAAACTTATTCTAAAGAAAAAAAAAAAATATATATATATATATATATATATATTTATATATCAAATTTTTAATAACTAAAAATATCAACCTTTTATTACAATCATCAATCATTTGAATGCAACAAGTAGCATGAAGTTGAATCTATATGTATTTTAACTAAGACATCTATTATTTATCGCTAATAACTAATATTGTACACAAGAACAATTTAACTTTAAATTGAGAAAAGAATATAGTATGTGATATTAAATTCATATCATTTTTGCTCAAATTTGTTCTGAAAAAATTGTTATCAAACATTTAATAATAAATAAAGACATTTTTTATTACATACAATTATCAACCATTTGCCAAAAATATTTAAATTATAAAAATATATTTATTTATTTAAAACTGGAAATTAAAAAAAAAAAAAATAGAACAAATAACAGATAAACGAGGAACGAGGAACCTTTTAATTTTTTTTTTTTTTATAATCATGTCATTAAAAATTTTAAATATAAAAAATTATGAATATTATTCTTTATTGTTCTGAGATAAGATAGATAAAATGTTGCAAAAGATAATTTAAAAACATACCTTAGAATTCGGAGTTATTCAAAATCCTTATAAATGGCATTTTTCCATATCTTTTTTTAATTTTTATCTCTTGGAATCCAAATACCTTCTGAACCACCTTTAGGGGAAAATAAAGCGTTACTATTCTGTATATAAAAAATATTAATATGAGCTTAAAATAATGATGTTAAAAATATATGTAAAAATCTATAGTTCAGACAAATTAAAATACTTATTTTTATAATACAACGATACGCAAAACTAAGATTTATAATAACGTATTTTAAAATTTATACGTTTTAAACAACTTTATAAATTAAAACAAATTTTAAATACGATTGATATTGTTAGAAGATTGCTAAAGCTTAGAATTTTACAAATTTACAATTTACTATTCTAACAAAGCTTACAATAAAATATATATATATATACAATAAAATAAAGTATTTAGCACTTACTTTTGATCGTAAACTCGATTCGCAGATAATTAAAATCTCTGGGTCTCTTTCTAAAATGAAAATTATCACAAATATGGAAACGGAACCGAAACGACATCAACGGATCCACACTTTCAGATATCTAAGTATTTGAATTTCGAATTCTGCGATTGCATTATGCCGCCAGATTTGATAGGTTAAATTGTTCGATTTCGGTTGACTAACTCAAGTTGTCAGAAGGAGACAAAAAATAAATAAACAAATAATAATAAAGAAAAAAAAAAATAATGCTGAGCTTTTGGACTAGCCAAACAAATTTTTCTTAGTCAATTGACAAAACAGGAACAATTTATTTTTATTCTCTCATCTGACTAACCGGTCAAATTTGACGAAAATGAAAACTGTACCTGGGAAATTAGTCATCTGACAAGTTTTAGAGCCAAAACGGGTCACCAGACGAAACACATTAAAGATACATGGTAAAATAAAACGAGTTTTGTGTCTCATGACTAAATGGGATTGTCAGGTAGTGTTTTGATTGTTTAAAATTTTGCGTAATTTTGTGCAAATTTGTCAATGTACTAGGACAACGTGTACTATCACTAAGATGACACGTTTCTTGACAAGTTTCGATTTTCCATTTTTCTGTGTGTAGGTAATTTGAGAAATGAAACAATTTTTCTCACTTTAACGGATCACCCTAGTTAATGTGCAGATTACCTAGTTAATCTGCAGATTAACTGATTTCTGCACTTTAGCGGTAACATATATAACATTTTAAAGACGGATCACTTGACCCGCTGTAGTAGGAGTAGGTATACATGAAGTATCGGTAGGTTTAGTGCTAAAGTTACACAATTCATTTGTAACTTTTTTGTGATACAGAGTGATTCAAAGTACTTGTGCTCTTGTTGAATTTGTGGCTGGTCCCCTAATTGCAATCTGAATTAAATCATTAGTGAAAAACTAGTTCCAGGCCATTTATTTTAGTGTATTTTTAGATAATAAAAAAAAATGTCAAAATAACCAGCTTTATATCACAATTTAATGATATATATTGATAGTAAAAAATTTATTGGCTTTCTAACAATGTTTTTACTTTAATGCATATAATATTATATAGTACATTTAAATTAAAAATATTTTATAAAAATACTTTTACAAAAGTTTTTACTTTGATTTAAAAAAAATATATGTACTATAAAACTGTTAAAAACTACTTAAATAAATCTTTCTAGTAAAATTCAAAAATCGAAATAAGTTGTGACTTGATAAATTCACTTCCTACTTGAAATATTAATAATTATTTACATAAATCTAGCCCCATACAGATTTTTCTCAAAATTCATGATTGTGAATTTTTATTAGCTAGCTAACTATGAAAATATATGTTATACATGGAATTGTAAATGAGGGGTGTAAGAACAGGTAACAGTAGAAAAAGTTTTGGGAGTATTTGTTATTAAAAAATCTCACGCAACACTTAGTATTATTTTTACAGAGCAGTAAGACTTAGTATCTTATGTAAGCTATTCATTTATACATCAATCATCTGTAATATAACACACATTCTTCATTTTAATCCTTTACTTGTTCTTAGTTTAAATAATTCGTTCCGTCTAAATCAAATGAAGCATATTTTGTTATATCCAACCGAATTCAAATAAAAAATTTCATGTAGATCTCATTGTACATTTCTAAAATGCCTAGCACTGTAGTGGGAAGGGGTCCAGATGATTTCTATTATATTATGCGGTTTCTATCATTAAAACACAGTTGAAATTTATAATTATAAAATTCGGACTGTAACTTCCTGTGAGAAATGACAGTAGGGGATTAGTGAGCAGCTCAAAATTACTTCACGGTGAAGAAATTGCAGATGGAGAGACTAGACTTGAATAAAAAAAAAAAATTCTGAGATTCTGAAATTTTGGACTTTTAAGGGGGGAAGGGGGTGAAAATGATTTTCGGAGGCACAGAAGACAAAAACACCTTTATAAGCATAACTCGGCTCCAAATTACTTCACGGTGAAGAAATTGCAGATGAGGAGACTAGACCTAAATACAAAAAAAAAAAAAAAAAAAAAAATCTGCGATTTCGGAATTTTGGATTTTTAAGGGGGGAAGGGAGTGAAAATGATTTTCGGAGGCACAGAAGACAAAAACACCTTTATAAGCGTAACTCGGCTCCAAATTACTTCACGGTGAAGAAATTGCAGACTTAAGTACAAAAAAATCTTTTTCTGCGATCTTGGAATTTTGGATTTTTAGGGGAGATAGGGGGGTAAAAATGATTTTTGGAGGCAATTTATCAATGCATGGATTTTCGAGTAAAATTCTAGCAGTAATCCCAAGCAGCACAGAAATGTTCTCTGAACGTTCAAAAATTGTTCTGCAAACACGTTCTAAGAACGTTAACTTTGAACGTGTTATAGACGTATATTTGTCCATCTTGAAGACGTACAATAGTACGGTTCAGAGAACGTTCAATGAAAGTGTAACTATAACCATCGGTGTTATAGAAGCGTTCTGAGAACGTTCTAACCGTTTTTAGAACGTTTTCAAAACGTTATACACATTTTCAGAACGTTCTAGAAAACGTACTGTAAACGTTCTAAAATAGTGTAGTTAAAATAAAATAAAATAAAATAAAATAAAAAAATGTGATGTCATTATAAAAAATCACCTCAGTACGGGCGTTTAGAAGTAAAAAGTACATAGCTGATGACGAATAATGATACAACACATGAACAGGATATGAATTACTTTTTTTTTTTTTAATTCAAATAATGTTTGAGAAATTTTAACATACTTACTATTCCTTTAATTTTAACGTATATGCATCAAAAATTCTATATTCTATGACAGTTTTCCCCAAAAAGTGTCATAACGTCTTTTTATCCCTTAAAAAATTTCTTAAATTTTTGCATTTTTTTTTTCCCTAATCTGAAGATAATGATAGTATTAATTACAAAACTTTGAATGAACATAATAAAATGCAAGAACTCGCACCAACTGTTTCGGGTCAAAAGAAGACACAACCCTTCATCAGGCGAACAATGTAGGCGCGAGAGCTGCAAACAAGCACGTTGAGTGTGTTGAATGCGTTGCCGCTTTGTTTGTAGCAGCCGTGCTTTGTTTGTAGCAGTCGCGAGTTCTTGCATTTTATGGTGTTTATTCAAAGTTTCGTAATTATTACTATAACGTCATTATCTTCAGATTAGGGGAAAAAAGAAATATTTTAAAAATGCAAAAATTTAAGGAATATTTTAAGGGATATAGAGACGTTATGACACTTTTTGGGAATTACTGTCATAAACTATGGAATTTTTCATGCATATACGTTGAAATTAAAGGAATAGTAAGAAGGTTAAATTTTCTCAAACATTATTTGAATTAAACAAAAAAGTAATTTATATCCCTGTTGCTGTGTTATATCATTATTCTTCATCTGCTATGTACAACTAAACTCTTGAATTGTTTTGCTTGTTTTAATCCTTGTGATTCCGAATGCGTCATCCTATGATTAATGTTTGTTTTTCATGGTTGTTTTCTATTTGATTCTCTGATTTCTTGAACTAAATAATTTATTCCAATTTATTCTTGATTTTTAACTCCAATTAATTTCTTGTACGATAGGGTGCCTGCTAGCAATTTGCTATTATAGCTGCTAACGAACGAAATCGTACATTGGTGCTCAACGAGGAAAAAGGTCATCCCTGACGAGTTTTTTTTTTTTTTTTTTTTTTTTTTTTCTACCGTTCTAAGCTTTTCCTTAAAAAAATGTTTAAAATGATGTCTTAATTTTTTATTTTCTCGTTGCTTGTTTGTATCTTTTGATTTGAGTTTCGTGTGGTTTTTACGCACCGACAAAATTATTAAAATTGCAACTAAAAATATAGGAATAAATTTATGATTAGACAGAAGTTAAATAAAATAAAAATAAATAAAAAAATATAAAAAAAAATTCAATAAATCACAATCAGTCTCCCCAGGTTATTTAAATTTCTTGTAATTTCCTTCTCATTGTTCTATGTGGTTTCAGTGATCTTACATCTGCTGCTTGGCTTTAACTAAGATTAAAAATTCATTTATAAATATATATATATATATATATATATATATATATATATATATATATATTAATTTTTTTTTTAAATACAATGTGCAAAGCATAGTCACGAGAATACCTTTATCTCCGCAACTATTGGTCGCAAATATATAGTTTCAGTTACAAAATGTTTTAAAAAATATGAGCATTTGTGGTATGACATGTTTAAATTTAAAATATCTATTTTTTCAAAATTACAAAAACTAGCTTTTTATATAGTCCCAGATCCCTATAGTCATATTTAGAAAAATTGACATTCATCCTAACAAAAAGTTTCATTTCTATTCTCCCAAAATGGAACAAGATATTTAAAGTTTAGATTTTCTAACGTATTTCGGCCTTCAATAAGGGATCGGTTTAAAAATCTATTTGGAAATCGTTTGCATTTTCCCTGATTTTATTAAAGAATTTTTCATTGACTTTTTAATAAAGCCCGAGAAAATGCGAAATAATGCTGAATTTTGAAACTAACTATCTCAGACAATTTTGGTTGCACAAAAGTGAAACTTTTCGTATTATATTTTTTAGGTTGGAAGTCAACTTTTACTATTAGCGTCATGAAAGTTTTATAAAAATTATCAGTTTTTGTGATTTTTAATAAATTGATTTTTTTTAATTTAAACATGCCATATAATAAGTGCTTACATTTTTTTTTAAACACATTTTCTTATTGGAGGACATCTGAGACCAATTGTTGCGCAAATAAAGACTTGCTCTCGACTTTGCACCCTGTATATTCTAAACATTTCTGGGTACTACTTTGTAAGTCCATGGATAGTTTATAAATATATTTGAATGGTGAAGTTCATAGAAAGTTTTAATATTCCAACATAAAAAAATAATTTCGAAAATGAATGTACCAATACACCGCTAAAATAATATATAATTGAGTTTAGAATATATTGTTAATTATAATAATAAGAAATTGAAACGAAAAATTAAAAATTAGTTAGAAGGAAGAAATTAAAAAAATTTCCAAATACTTAAATATATATATATATATATATATTTTTTTTTTTAAATGAAAATATTTTTCTAAAATATTTAACATACTTCATATTTTAAAATTTCAGTGCATGTGTGTATACATATTTTCAGTTTACAGCAGCAGTTTACAAAAATGATGTTTGCAGGTATTTAAATTTATTCCACATGGCAATGTAATTGGTATTCTTTAAATGTTTAAATTTCTTTAAATTGAGTCAACGCAATTTTTACTCATTTGATGTAATTATGCTATCATGGCATATTAAATAATTAATAAATGTAAATATTATTGTTATTAAAAATAATATAGTAAGTATATTATTTATAATTAATATATCATTTCTTAGTAAATATTATTAATTTACTTATTAATATCGTCTTTTTTTTTTTTTTTTTTTTTTTAAAGCAGATTTTTTTTTTTTTTTTTTTTTTTTTTTTTTTTTTTTTTAAAGATGTGGAATAAAGTTGAATTGAATCTTTGTTTTATTATGCAGTTAAACAAGTTCATATATTTTATTTAATAAATAACAGTAAAGATATATTTAAATTATAAGTCGGTGAAACTTAGGATATTATTTTAAAAACATGCAATTTGCATAACCTAGATTATATATATAATCATATAAACATTAAATAAATACTTCAGAATTTAAAAAAGAAAAGAAAAAAAGAATTACAAACCTTCTTAATTTTCTTCATAAGAGTTTTCAAGAAAACGCCCTTGCAACTAGCATTTTAAAATACATAATGACCAGTCTGGAAGGGCATTCACTTAAAATTAGCTCTCCTCTTCTAAACTCTTTATGTTACATCTTCATTCAGAAACATAATTACCAAAAATAGTTATTTTAACAATTTCTATCTCAGAAGACTAAATTAATAAAATGAATCCATAATTTCTAAGTGGTTTTCTGTAACAGGAGCAGTTTTTTCTGCGATACAACGCTGCTTACAAGTATCAAAAGTTAGGCTAAAGAACTTACGCAGATATGAAAATGATTGTTTAATTGATATTAAAATAAGACTTTAATACATAGAACATGGAGAATATTACAGGTTAAAAATATTACATTTTTACCTTTTCTAAAGCTTATCCAAGTCATTATAACGCTAAAACTGAACAAAACAGATTACATGTTTTAAAATTACCGCCTCACATAACGACACAACTTTTCCAAGACCTGGCGCTGGCGTTTGACTTTGCACGGTCAGCGAGAATTAAATAAATGCAATCCACAGATGTCATATCATCTGCCCTTCCCTTCTTACATCAGCAATAATCATGTTTCAAAGTTCAACATTTGAAACAGAAATTAATTAAGCATTTATAGCTGTAGAAAACATATAGTCAATATTTTAAGGAAAAATGGAGCTGAGTTAAACAATTATTTAAATTTTTATAAAGTATTTTAAAAACTTATGAGATCAAATTATTTTTCCATTTTAAAATCTCGAATTGAACGGAAAAGCATATTTGGTTTTAGTGTATGTTTCAGTATTGAACAAAATATTCAGTGAAAGAGTGAAAATAATGCCTGGACCGGGAGTCAAACCCCGGGTCTTTGACTTACAAGGTCAAGGCTGGTAGAGCCTTGACCTTGTAAGTCAAAGATCCGGGGTTCGACTCCCGGTCCAGGTATTATTTTCACTCAGTCGGAAAAATAAAATTTCAATAAATATGATTTTCTTCCACAGTTGATTGTGTGATTTTATAAAAAAAATCAGTGAAAGGATCAGAAATGGCATACACTTTATTTTTTCTGTATACATAAAAAGAATGCAATGGATGCATGGAAATTTTCGACTTAGGGTTTTAACACTCCTTGAGACGTCCTCGATAGGATTCGACAATTTTTAGAACTTGTTTGCGCATCTTAATAAAATGTTGTGGAAATTGTATCTGAAGAATCAGTGAACAGAATTTAACCTAACTTGATATTTAGTTGAACTTTTATTTAAACTAGCTCTGATTAATTTTTGGAATACATGACCTAATAGGTGCTCAGATATTATGTAATTCCCCCCCCCTCCCCTCCATGTAACGGAAGGCAGTATCTCAGTTTCTATTGAATAAAACTGCACCAAACTTGATATGTGAGATAGATATTATGTTAAACTATGGTGATCTAATTTGGGCATATATTGATTGAGAGGTGGCACTACTGTGCTGCAACTCAATCCCGTTTAAAGGAAAGCAATATCTCAGATTATTATTATTATTAAAAATTCACTAACATGAGTATGTGAAATATATATTATGAAAAGCTATGATAATTCAGTTTGGGTATATATCGGCCGATATAGTATTATGCAATTTTTCCAGATAGCACCTCAGCATGTGTTAGTGAAATCTACAACAAATTTAATATGTAAAATTTTAATTTTGAGATACAGTGTTTATTAAATTTTTGTTCATGTTAACTGGTTAAGTGGCGCTGTTATATAGAATGCTACAGAATAAAGTAGTGCGATGGGTA
Organism: Salticus scenicus; assembly: GCA_963930645.1. NCBI lineage: Eukaryota > Metazoa > Arthropoda > Arachnida > Araneae > Salticidae > Salticus > Salticus scenicus. The sequence goes on from OZ005662.1 coordinate 3,147,768, forward strand.
GAAAATTTCTTTTAAACAGTTTAATTAAAAGAGAATGGCTACGTAAAATTTTCGTCTATTAAGAAAATAATTTTTGAAATATATATTAAATAATTTTCTTTTATTAAAATTTATTAAATAAAATTTGGATTAAAAAAGAAAAAAAAAGAAGAACAATCAAACAGAGTAATGATTTAAAAACATTATCAATATTGATAATTTATCAGTAACATTCAAACTTAAATAGAATCATAAATAAAATATAATAAAAGTTTAAAATTATGCTTAAAAAAAAAAAAAAAAAAAAAAAAACTCATTTCTGTAACTTCCCGATGAGTATTAGTGACCGGGAGGTTCTACTCTCGAACCTTACAGACGGGAAGTGTTGGTTTCGATTCCTGGTCGCGCTCATCGACTTAGGTTTACGGAGTTTTCCGTGATTTTCTTTGAAACTCGCGTAAATAAGGGTTAGGCATTCTTAGAATGATTTCCACGGAGGGCACACCTTCCAGACCTAGGACCCTCGTGACGTGTAGTTAGTTTGTTTTAATCCTAACACCAACACTCAATGAATATTACGAAATCAAAACTGCTGGGCCTTTTGTCCTATTCGTAATAATCTCACTCAGACAGAACGTTTCATGACGGTGTTACATTTAAACGTTTGGTATAGAACTGAAATTGAACGTTTTATGGAAGGTACAACGCACACATTTTTAGAACGTTCTAAATAATACAATTTTTGAACGTCTAATGGAACGTTCTTTTGACACAAAACACGGTGTTTAAACTATTGTAACCGTTATTAGACGTTCAAAGAACGTTCCGGTGCTACTTGGGATAGTTCAAAGATATATATATATATATATATAACGCCTAGCGTCTTCTTGAAGGTATTTGCAAAAACATATTTTTAATTTTTTTCGATTTTTTTTTTGGGGGGGGGGGAGTTACGAGGGGGCAAATTCGACCCCCCCCCTTTTAGCGCTAAATTCGTCCGTGGAAATCTATAGGAGCTGAGGTCACAAATTTTAGTGTGTGGCTTATTTACGTGTGTCCAACACCCATTGTAACTTGATTTTGTGAAATTCCCCAACTTTACCACTTTGGGGGTGAGTGGGGAATAAAACAGCAAAATCACTTATTCACTGACTCAACACAGCCATTGCGATTCTATGGGAGATAGACTCACAAATTTTAGTGAGCACATTGGTTTTAGGACGACCATTAAGGTGGAATTTTGCGAAATATCCCCCGCTCCCTCCTGGGGGGGCAGAAGACAAAAACTCCCTTATAAGCATAATTCGGCTCCAAATTGCTTCACGGTGAAGAAATTGCAGAGAGAGAGACTAGACTTGAGTGCAAAAAAAGCATTTTCTGCGATTTGAGTTTTGGATTTTTAAGGGGGGGAGGGGGTAAAAATGATTTTCAGAGGCAAATTTAGCAAAATACGGGTTTTCGAGTAAAACTCTACCAATAACATCACAAAGATTTTTAAAATCGCCAAGAGTCTTCTTGTGGATATTTCCAAAACCAAATTTTAGGTTTTTTGCGATTTTTGATTTTGGGGGTAAGCTACGAGGGGGAAAATTCGAGCTCCCCTTTTTGCGCTAAATTCATCTTGGGAAATCTATAGGAGCTGAGGTTACAAATTTTAGTATGTGGTGTAGTAAAATCAATTCCCTTTAGACGGCACTGCGTCGCCAGTGAAAGAAGAAAAGAACCTATATTTTGTTAAAAGATTTTGGCAACAGCCAATAAGTTTCGTTTTAGATTTTTGGATGCTTCGGCTGTGTTCGAAGACAGAATTTTCGATCTCTCACTATGAGAGTTAATTAGATTTGGGAATTATGTTCCATTAAGTATTCCTTTTTGTAAATAATGTACTTAATTTGTAAACAGAATTTTTATCTTATAATAATCATTAAACCATCAGAAAAAGTATGCATCGTTCTATTTTATTCATTCTCTTGTTTTCAAAGCAATCCGGCATATTAATTTTGATTCTTTATGTTCTTAAAATGTCAATACCACTGAACCGCAAATTATTTTTCATTTTGGTGCATCAGTGCTGGCAAGAGAATGTTGTTTTTGAAAGTAACGATGCTTGTGTTAAATTCGATTATTAAAATTCCCTTTTGTGCTTTCATAATATTGGATTAGCTCTTAGAGCGAAGACGGCTCAAGGTAAGAAATTTTATGAAAATTTACAATGGAGTTGGAGAAGCATAAAGTTAATAGAAAAATTCTGCGAACAAGTGTGACAAAGTTAGTGAATGGTATAGAATTAAATTTAAAAGAAGAACATTTAAATGTTGAAGATTTAGAAGAAGCTCTTAATCAACTAACTATAAAAAATGAGCTTTTACAGGAAGCCGATAGGGAAATAGAAAAACTAATTCCTTTAACAGAATATGAAAATGAAAAAAAAACGTATGTTATGAATATCAGGATAAAATCGCGACCGCTATTTTTAGAGCAAAAAAGAAAATAAAAGTAAATTCAGTAGAAAATAGTGGTGTAAACTCAAATGTTTCAAGTACATTACAGAATAGAAGTACACCGTTAAGTGTGAATAACAAATTTGTTAAATTACCAAAATTGGTCATTCAAAGATTTGGCGGTGAATTGTCCCAATTTATGAGTTTTTGGAATACTTTTCAAGTTACTATTCATGACAATGAAGCTTTGTCAAATGTAGAGAAATTTAATTATTTAAAAAGTTATTGAACTTCGACAGCTTTAAATTCCATACACGGGTTAGAGATTTCAGAACAAAATTATGACAAAGCCGTAGAAATTCTTAAACAAAGATTCAGACAACGCGATATGATAATTAACCACCACATGAACAATTTGTTAAATTTAGCACCCGTTTATAAATCCACAGATATTTTTAGATTAAAAAAATTACATGAAGAAATCGAGATAAATATTAGATCATTATCCTCGTTAGAAGTTGATGAGAATAATTATAGTGCTATGTTAATCGCAGTAATTCTAAAGACACTACCGTCCGATTTAAATTTAGAATTCAATAGAAAACACGCATCTAATTTACATGGAATTAAAATTCAAGAACTATTAGATTTCATACAAACGGAAATAATTTCGCGGAAAAGAACATTATCTACAAAAAAAAAAAAAAAAAAACGAACAATTAAAAAGTAATAAATTGAGTAATCGAGACGGCAGCAGATTATCGTCTGCGCATGAATTAATCACTACTACTGCGGCAGAAAATAAACAGATGAGATGCATTTTTTGTAAAAAGAATCTCGCGTCAGAAAATTGTTTCCCATTCGACATTGAAAAGAAGAAGAATATTTTGAAATCTCAGGGCCGTTGCTTTTTGTGTTTGGAACAAAAGCACCGTATCGCGGAATGCCATAGCGACATTAACTCTTTAAAGACGAATACGGCCCATAACGGCTTTTCAGCAAAAGACTGAAACGGCCGTTTTCGGCCGGAAGGAGAGAATTTAGGGGTGGCGCAGGTATAAACGGAAAAGTTTGTGCTTGGGGGAAATCCACCATAGAAAAGAACTCTTTTAATCCTTTTGTATGCATATTGTTGTGACAGGAGGGCGGATTAGAGATGTTAGACGCTGATAATTAATGAATGCGAGGGGGATTAGGAGACATTCGGGATTCAACAGTTCATTTTTCTTTCTTTTTTTTACTGTACCAGTAATTCATTTATGAAAACCAATTATTTACACACACATATATGTATATATATATCGTAAGAGGTTATTTGCTAAAATAAATATATTTAAATATAGATAATTATATATTAATAATTAACTCTGCATTTTATCATAAAAGATCATATTGAAGAAATATATTGAAATATCAAAGTTTTTACGGGAATATTATCTGTAATAGTGACGATCATCGTTTACTGAATTGAAGGGCTCGTTGAATTATTTCATTATATCCAATAACATGATATGCACTTAAAAATTCACATCCTTCTTCTTCTTCTTCTTTTTTTTTTTTTTTTTTTTTTTTAATCTTACTAAATTAGATATAAGACAGGTGACACGCAAGCGCGCCCCATCATCGACTGTCCCAGATACGAGGGTATCCATGCAGTCCCGTTACTACTAAATTAGATATGTAATCTGTTAGTCTTTGAAAGTTCGTTATTAAAAAAAATTGAATAGCATTGCAACCATATTACTTACAAACTTTGAATAAACACCATAAAATGCAATAAACTCGCAACAATTGTTTCGGGTCGAAAAAACACACGACCCTTCATCAGGCGAATAAAGTAAGCACGAGTGCTGCAGTCAAAGCGGCAACGCACAAAATCGAATATGAAAAGAAAAACTTTATAAAGTAGAAAATAAATATAAATAAAATGTAAATTTAGTAAATTTAGTAATTTTGTAAATTTAGTTCATTTATGTATCAGGCAAACTGCCTTCATTTTTAATGGTACTTATTATTCCCAAAATGATGGTATGGCCATGAGTAGTCCTCTCTCTCCTTTACTTTGCGACATTTATATGCACTATTTTGAAGAAAAACTCTTCGGTGTATATAAATTTCCTCACTGGTTTAGGTATGTGGATGACACTTGTCTCCCCTGATGTCGATTTGTCCAATTTACTTTCTTTGGTCAATTCGATTGACCCATGCATTCAATTCACTTCTGAGGTTGAACAGGATTGCTCTTTGCCTTTCCTTGACGTTCTTGTGAATAAAGAAAAGGATTGTTTCTCAACTACTGTTTTTAGAAAACCATTCTCGGTCTCTTTGCCACCGCATGCTCTCTCTAACCACGCCCCTCAACAAAAAATGTCTGCTTTTTACACTTATGTTTATCGTGCCTTACACATTTGTTCTGATCCGTCTAATCTTTCGAAAGAAATTAATTATTTAAAATCTCTTGCTCTCTCTCGTGGCTATAACCCATCTATCATCGATAAAGCTCTATATAAATTTAAGAATCCTAAACGTTCTGCTCCCAAACTAAACGATCACAGTCTCATCCCAGTTGTTTTACCTTTTTATTCTTCACTCTCTTTTAAAATCTCTAAAATTCTTTCACCGTTTGGTTTCAAAGCTATTTACAAACCCGTCAATAAAATAAAATTATCTTCTCTTAAGGATCCCATTCCCACCGAAAACCGTTCTGGAATTTATTTAATTCCGTGTTCGTCCTGCAACTTAGGTTATATTGGTCAAACTAGGAGGCGTTTGAAATACAGAATAAATGAGCACCGTCGGAATGTTCGTAATGAAGAGATGACCAAATCTTCTGTTGCTTCCCACTGCTGGTCTCAAGGTCATCGTTTTGATTTTTCCAAAACTAACATAATTTCATTTCCTGTCTGTTCCTCCCATTTGGATATTCATGAAGCATTTTACATATTTAAAAATTCGAAAAATCTTGTTAATGATATTTCTTCCACTCCTTTCTTCTCTGATGCTTGGAAATTACTCACATAACTTAGATTTTCGTTTAATTTTTGTTATCCTTAGATTGTTATATGTTTAAACTCACTCATTTATTTATTTTCTTGTTTTCTTGTACAATTCTACTCACACCAGTTGCTATATTTATTTTCTACTTTATAAAGTTTTTCTTTTCATATTCGATTTTGTGCGTTGCCGCTTTGACTGCAGCACTCGTGCTTACTTTATTCGCCTGATGAAGGGTCGTGTGTTTTTTCGACCCGAAACAATTGTTGCGAGTTTATTGCATTTTACGGTGTTTATTCAAAGTTTGTAAGTAATATTTTTACAACGCCAGTTTATTGATGCTTCTTTATTAAAGCATTGTAACCATTTTAATTTTTTACAGTTAATCAGCTAGAATTAATACAATTTCGCCTGTAAGTTTAAGACAACAGGGTAGAATGAAATTTTATTTTAAAGAACTAATTATCTTTTTTTTTTTCTCAAAATTACAAAATATTTTCTAATAATACTATTGTTTGTTTTAGTTTATCAATCAATTCTTTTAATAAGTAAGCAAAAATATTTCATATATTTAATTCAAAGTATAATATGTGCAATTTAAATAATATGGTTAATTTTTCTGTAAACTTCTTCTTTCTTTCTTTCTTTTTTTCTTTTTTTTTTTTTTTTTTTTTTTTTTGGGGGGGGGGTGGGGGGGTGGGAGGATTGGAATATTTTTTTTTACCACTTGATTAATTACTTGAAAAAAAGAGTGTGAATAAAAAATTTGTATTCTCTAAAGGAGTTTGAAGTAAGGTACATTGTGTTACCTGCTCTGGTTTGCATATTATTGTCATTATATTACGGCAATAGAATGTTTATTCGAGTTGGAAGTTGATTGGAACACACACACATATATGTTTTTTCCTAATTCTATATGCAAAAGATCGCCTATAAACGCGCAGATGTAATATTTTTTAAGAAGTGGGATATTATATATAGTATATCATATAGTATATAGGATTAATGTAGCACTTCGTGGGAGGTCAGTGTTTCTAATTTTTTTTGGATAAGAATATCATATTTTAAGTAAAGAAGAAATATTTTTTTTTTTTTAATGCAAAATACTTTCTTTTTTTGAGAAAAAAAATTATTATTAAATTGTAAGTTTTAGGTACTTAAAATTATAATTAAGACGCGGAATTTTTTTTCGAAATTTTATTTTAATTAATTAATTTATTTATTTTACTGTTAATAACATACGCATTTTAATATTTATTTACAAAATTGTTAAATTTCTGGAAATAAGTACAAAAATATCCATTTGCCACTAACTGCCATATGGTGACTAAATCAAAAGAAAAAATTATAGACTTAAAAAATTAAATGACTTGAATTACATTTTCACAATTATTGGAGAAATTAAAATGGACCCTTTATGAAAAGTATTGGACATAAAATGAAAAAAAATGTAATTGATTTCTTGAATTATATAAAGTTTTTTTACAGAATCTTTTACGAAAATTATTTTATTTAAAACATCTTAAAAATCGGTCGAGGAAATTCACTAATTCAAATAAACAACTGAAAAAATTGTGAATTTGAGAGTAAGCTCAAAGTATCTATCGGTCGCTGGCGAACAACTAAAAGTTTTAATATTCAGGTCTTCTCAAAATGGTTCTATAGAACTATATAATTACTTAATAGCATAAGAAAAGCTAATGGGAGCTGTATAAAAACACATTTTTGCTTTATTATTTTATTTAAGCATATGGAAAAGAAACTTATAAAAAGATTACTATTAATATATGTTAGAAAATCAATGTTTCTCTTGGATAACTTCTCATTGTTTTACAGACAAAAAATGAAATAATAATAATATTAATAATAATAATTTATTTAATCAAATGTTAAATTAAATATCTTATTTAAAATCTGAGTGTTTCCTTTATAAAAAGGATCACTGGTTAAAAATTATTATCTCGAAAAGTTTCAATCAACAAGACTTATTTTAATAAGTACTTTCTTTCAAAACAAAAATTTCAACTAGTGTATTATTAACTGATATATTTTACAAGTTGGCATTTGCTACGCTTTACAGTTACATAGAAAATCCCGCACCCATTCCCCATGTCTCTTGTAATCCGGCTCCAGTGTCTAGTAAATTGTATGAGAGCATTTTGAAAGGTGCTACCCCACCTTCTTTTAAAAACTCCATGGTGACAGAAAGTGGAACAGTCCAAGTTTATTTTCACAGTGCAAAATTCTCCCGTCTTTAAAGGTTAGAAAATCAACCTTGGTCCCGTCTCTAAAGGGTTAAATGCAGAATATGTGGTTATAAACATAATACAACTCTCTGTTACAAATCTAAACATAAACCTCAGGAAAAAATAAATGTTCCTTCTGGTTCAGAATCCAAACAGGAAATAGTTTCTACTGTTTCTTCTATAAATCAGGAAAATAAAATTTTCTTACAATCGTGTTCCGTAAATATTAAAAAAAAAAACGAAAGCGAAAACGATCCGTTTGCTTCTTGATTCAGCTTCTAGTAGAACATTTTTATGTCGTTCTATTGCTAATGAACTAAATTTAAAAGTGATTAGAAATGAAAAATTGAAATTATACACATTTGGAAGTAAAACACCGATAGAAAAAACCTATGGCATAGTTAAATTAAAGCTCGTGAATAAAAATAAACTTGATCATAATATTCAAATTGAAGCGTTAGTTACGGATGAAATTTCTGGATAGTTCATTCACCCTCCCCCTGAATTGGAAAAAATCACGAAAAATGATAATTTTCAGAATTTAGAATTATCTGATATACCTAATAGTAAAGAAAGCATTACACTTTTGATAGGAGTCGATTATTATTATGGTGTTGTGTTAGGTAATATTAGGCGCATTAATAAAAATTTACTAGCAGTAAAAACTGTTTTCGGTTGGGTTTTACAGGGAATTAAAAGCGATTCTCTTGAATCTTTAACCATGAGTATCATAGTAGAAGAAAATTTGTTGTCAAAACAAATAGAAAAATTTTGGAATTTGGAAAATTCGGGTCTTATTAATCCGAAAGAAAAATTTGACCATTCCGAAAATAAAATTATGAAAAATTTTGAATCGGAAATTAAGTATGAAAATAAACGATATAAAGTTAAATTCCCTTGGAAAATTAGTAAATCACAATTACGAAATAATTTTGAAATCGCTGAAAGTAGATTTTCGAGGCTTAAGTACAAATTTTGTAGAAACCCAAATTTATTTTTTGAATACAACAATGTTTTACAGGATTATTTGAGAGAGGGGATTATAGAACCCGTTACGGATTTGGAGGAAAATTCTACAACCTTTTATTTACCACATAGAGCGGTAATAAAAGCAGATCGTACAACAAGTAAATTACGAATCGTGTTTGATGCGTCTTCACATGATTACAATAATCTTTCTCTTAATAATTGTCTACATATTGGACCTAATCTTTATGAAGATATTTTTGACATTTTGTCTAGATTTAGATTTCATCCCGTAGCCTTTACTGCGGACATGAAACAAGCTTTTTTACAAATTTTGATAGACGAGGAAGATAGAGACGTAACACGATTTTTGTTTACAGAAAGTCCTTACGAAGGCACCTCTCCCCTTCAGATTTTTAGATTCACTAGAGTTTTGTTTGGACTTAATTGTAGTCCTTTCTTATTAGCTGCGACGATAAAACATCATTTGAAAAATTTTACCGACACACATAGGGAGACTGTTAGTTTTTTAAATGAAAACATTTATGTAGATGACATAATAGGAAGCCACCCGTCAGTAGAGAAAGCTTTAACTACAAGTCTAGACTCAATTAGTATCTTTAAAGACGCGAGTATGCAACTTCACAAATTTCATACAAATTCGACACCATTACATGAATTTTGGGTACAAAAAAATGTTGTTAGCAAGGATTCTAAAATATTTAAAGAAAATGATCCCCCTAATAAAGTTTTGGGTTTAGGGTGGAATAACTTGAAAGACACTCTCTATTTTGATTGTAGGGATTTAATAAACCTCGTTTCTAAACAGATAAATACTAAAAGGTTTGTTTTACAAGTACTAGGCAAAATTTATGACCCTATCGGTTTCCTAGGGCCCTACACTTTAAGAGTTAAATGCCTTATGCAGATGATCTGAAAGACTGGTCTTGATTGGGATGACACATTACCTGAAGATTTGAAAAAAATATGGAAAGACTGGTGTAATGAAGTAACTCATCTTTCTAAATTTTCTGTGCCGAGATATTATTTTTCCGATTTTCCAGAATTTAACATCGGTGATTTGCAACTACATGTTTTCTCAGATGCTAGTATCAAAGCATTTGGCACTGTTGCCTATTTTAGAATTAAAGAAATATCGAATGAAAAATGCTAAACGATATTCGTTGCTTCCAAAAATAGAATAGCGCCTATGAAAAATCTCACGCTACCTAAACTTGAACTCACAGCTGCATTGTTGGCAGCTAAACTAGGTCATAATATTTTGAGAGCTCTGAAATTAGATATACCCACGTTTTACTGGACAGACTCAATGATCGGCTTTTTTTGGATTAGAGGCTCTCCAGAAAAGTTTAAGCCGTTTGTGCAGAATAGAGTACAAGATATTCGTGAATTGACATCTCCTTCAAATTGGAGGCACTGTCCCGGTTCGTCTAATCCTGCCGACCTTGTATCCAGAGGTGCAAAGATCATAAAATTAATTAATGATAGATTGTGGTTAAATGGGCCTGAATGGCTCAGTTCACCCCCGAACTTTGGCGTAAGCCTGATGATAAACAAAAGCTAGATGTCGAAAGCTTAGAATAAAGAAAAAAGATAAAAGAAACACTTATTTTCAATTGCATGACAGAACAGCTAGAAAACCCCATTGATATCAGAAAATACAGCAGTTTAGAAAAATTAATCAGAGTTACAGCTTGGGTAAAAAGATTTATTAAGAGGATCAAAAAAATTCCAGAACTTAACAATACATTGACAACCGAAGAACTAATAGAAACTGAGAAACATTTGATACCGAATGAACAAAGGTTGTATTTTAAAAATGAATTTCACTCGCTAATAAATGAAGAAATTATTGATAAAAATTTTCCCCTTAGCAACTTTACTCCATTTCTAGATGATGAAAAAATGATGGGGCTCAGCGGGAGATTAGAGTTTAGTGATTTACAGCTAGAAGAAAAGCATCCCAACATTCTCCCCAAACAGTCGTGGTTGTCTACCTTGATTATCCGAAATGAACATGAAAAAATAATGCATGGAGGAGTATCTGGAACATTGTCAAAAATACGGTCTAAATATTGGTTTCCCAAAGGTCGCCAGTTAGTTAAAAGTGTCCTGAATAAATGTATTATATGTAAGAAATACCTTTCCAGACCAACAGATCAGATTACTGCTCCACTACCCCGTGACAGAATAACAGAGTCGCCCCCTTTCTCCATATGTGGCATTGACTTTGCTGGGCCTCTCTACATTAAAAATGCTAAAGAAATTGAAAAATCTTATATAGTGATGTTTACTTGTGCAGTAACCAGAGCGTTACACTTAGAACTTGTACACGACATGTCAACTGATTCTTTTTTGTTGGCCTTCAGACGTTTCTTAGCGAGAAGAGGAAACTGTAAAGTTATATATTCGGATAACGCCAAAACGTTCAAGCGTTCGAAACAAGAACTAGAAAATTTGTATCAAATTCTTTCTGATGACTCACTTTTAAAATTTTTTGCGAATGAAAGAATCATATGGAAAAATATAGTAGAAAGGGCCCCGTGGTGGGGCGGGTTCTACGAACGATTAGTTAAATCCGTCAATGACTGTCTGCGCAAAGTCATCGGCAAAGTCCTCTTGAATTATGATGAAATGTCTACTCTCCTTATAGAAGTGGAAACAGTGCTCAACTTACACCCCTTAACTTACGTGTATAGTGAATCTGGAGAACCGAACCACTTAACTCCTATGCACTTTTTAAATTTTAGTAAAGAAATCACCTACCCAGTGAATTTTGCTGACATTATTGAAGGTGTTTCAAACAAAATATCTGCCTTAAGACGTAAAAGATACCAATCACTGTTGTTAAAGCAGTTGTGGAATAGATGGAAAAGCCAATACCTATTGGATTTGAAGACGGTGCATGATATTTTGTTGATTATTGAAATTTTAATTAGTATTATTTAGTATCTGTATTTTAATGTTTGCATGTGTTATTATCTTTATATTTAAGTTTGTTTATATTTGATAACTAAGAGTTAATTGTTTAAATAATAATGTGTTTACTTTATGTTTAATATTGATATTTCAATTTAATATTTTGATTTGATCTTTTATTGATTTAGTTATAGTACTTTAAATATTGTTTACCTTTGTATTTAATATTAGATAATAGTTGATATTAAAAAAAAAAAAATGATTATGTGATTTAGTACTAATTGAATACTTAGAAATTTGAACAATTTATGATTATCAGAAGTTGTTCGGATTTGAGATTTATTTTTGATTTAATGAGATTTTGATTTGTGAACTCAGTAAGAGTTCACGGCGGGGAGTTGTGTAGTAAAATCAATTCCCTTTAGACGGCGCTGCGTCGCTAGTGAAAGAAAAAAGAACCTATATTTTGGTAAAAGATTTTGGCAACAGCCAATAAGTTTAGTTTTAGATTTTTGGATGCTTCGGCTAAGTTCGAAGACAAAATTTTCGATCTCTCACTATGAGAAATAATTAGATTTGGGAATTATGTTTCATTAAGTATTCCTTTTTGTAAATAATGTACTTAATTTGTAAATAGAATTTTTATCTTATTATAATAACTAGCAGGCTACGCCCGCTTCGCTGGTCACTATATTTAAATAAATTTTCGAAAGAATTGAATTAATATTTATTTTTTTTTCACCACATTAGAGACAAAAACTGAAGAAAAAAAAAATGGAGAATAAAAAAGAAACTGAAATTACTCCAAACCTTGCTTCGGGTACCCGCTGTCTACGGCAGCTCTTTTCCCGCCCGTGCTGCATCGAGGGGTCCAGGTTCCCACTGTCTGCAGAAGGATCTTTCCCGGGCACTTCAATCTGGATATTTTTCGACGACAGGGGGGATCTGCTACTATTTAAGAACTGCGATTTTAAAGATGACTGTATCTCAGCATCTATTAAATATTTTAGTTTTGAACCATGTATTTTATTGCCCATGCTATTTGCACTATATTGCGATTTGATTCTGACCAATGTAATAAAATAAAATAAAATAAAAAGTAGATTAATATGTATATATATATATTTATATAAACAAATAAATTTTAATCATTTTAATCCTTTTTACTAATATACTACAGCTTTTCCCGATAAATACTGTAAATAAATAAAAAATTAATGAATAAAAGTTTTTTCTTTTAAAGGAATTAATTAAAAAATGAAAAATAAGAAATTGTTCTACTATAAAAAATAAACATATCTGTTATAAATACGTTTTTAAATTTAAAGCTAATTATACTTAATTTTTTCTACTGCATTGCGATTTTATTTTCAATAAATATAACAAATTAAAAAAAAAAAATCGCCTACAAATGAATGTATTAAATAAAAATAAGTTGCGTAATAGCCGTTGCTAAGATACGCAGACGATTGAAGCAAAACAATAAATCTATGAAAATTAAACAAAGAAGCCAATATTTAAAATCGGAAAAACATTAATTTAAAAGATTCAAATTCGAAATTTGAAAAAATCTCGATGAGGTGCACTCCTGCAGGGTCCCAGGTACCTATATCCCAAAATCTAAATATTTAATATATTTAATTTTTCTACTGTATGTGTATAACTATTTGATTTCAATAAATATAATAAAAAAGATTTCTTCCTCAAATGAATTTAAATAAATAAATAGTTTAATAGCCGTTGCTAAGATACGCAGACTTTTGAAACGAAACAAATTTCTGAAAAATGAAACATTGAAGCCAATATTTAAATTCGAAAAAACATTAATTTAAAAAATTCAAATTCGAAATTCGAAAAAATCTCGATGAGGTGCACACCTGCAGGGTCCCAGGTACCTATATGCCAAATTTGGAGGCTCTGCGATTAGTAGTGTGAGCACCAGAGCGCAGATACACACACAGACACACAGACACTTCTCTTTATTTATATAGATAAAGGCGTTCTGGGTATTCCGTTGTTTTCTCCGAAACTCCTGTTCCTTTTTTACATCTTTGCCCCTTCGCTCTCCCCACCCCACCCTCCTTTCCGCCGATAATAATAATTTTACACTCGAAAATATTCGCATTCGATTTACCTTGCCTTAAAATCTAAATATATAATACCAAACAATTTCAAACGCAGTAACTCATTTTTTTTTTTTTTTTTTTTTGGCCCCTTTTCCCCCTTCCTCAAGACCTCCCTAATAATCGTACTCTTTCAAAAATATTCACAATCGAATTATCGGGTATTAAAACCAAATACTACGAAATTTCAACAGCATATCTCAATTTAAAATACTGCAAAGTATAAAAGAAAACTTAATCTTTTTCCAATAAATACGTCATTTTTTTATTTTTTCATATATTTTCATGAAAATTGAACAGTAGCTTTATAATATGCTGTCTAGGCCAAATATTAATTAAAATGTAACGTGAATGAATATCTGAAAAAGTTTGAAAATTGCAATTTTTATCCCCAGTATGAAGCATGTGATATCTTAATTGGTTACATTCATTTCCTTTTTTATCGCAGACAATTGTCTCCATGTGTTTTGTTTCCGATCGAGACAGCTTAGAAAATCGTCTGCTGATAGAAAGTTTCTTTTTCTCGGTCATTTTTCTATCGACATGGGTCGACATTTTAATTAATATCTCCGCAACTAATTAAAATTTTTAAATTCTGTTTTCACTATCCCCTCGGGAAGGCTTCTGAGCACCCGTATGTCAAATTTTATACTTCTGCGTTTAGTAGGGGCTGAACGTATAGATGCTCAGACAGACAGACAGACAGATAGACAGAGAGACAGACATCTTCTTTTATTATTATAGATTAAACCATCAGAAAAAGTATGCATCGTTCTATTTTATTCATTCTCTTGTTTTCAAAGCAATCCGGCATATTAATTTTGATTCTTTATGTTCTTAAAATGTCAATACCACTGAACCGCAAATTATTTTTCAGTGGCTTACATACATGTGTCCAACACCCATTGTAATGGGGTTTTGTGAAAGTCCCCCCCCTTTTCCCCTTGGGGTGGGGGGGCAATAAACCTGTTTCGAAGTATAACTTTGCTTCAAATTATCTCAGCAAGATTAATTTGTATATGTGGGTTGTTTATGCTTTACCAACATGCACAGTAAAGGGATTTTACAAAGTTACACCCCCCACCTCTTTTAAGGGCTGGGGGAGGGAAAAACACACTTATAAGAGTAACTGTGCTCCAAATTATCTCAGGATAGCGATTTTTTGATATGTCAATTGGTTATGCATACCAAAGACACATACTACAAAGAGATTTTGTAAAATTCCGTCCTATCCCCCCCTTAAGGGTTAGGAGGGGGAGGGGCAAAAAGCATGTTTCCAAGCGTAACTTTCCTTCAATTATCTCAGTAAGATTAATTTTTACATGTGAGTTGTTTATGCATTCCATTATAAAGGGATCTTACAAAAATTCCCCTTCCCCTCCTTCAAAGGCGGGGAGAGGGGCAAAAACCGCTTTTAAGAGTAACTCTGCTCCAAATTATCTCAGAATAGCATTTTTTTGATATGTCGATTGTTTATGCTTACTCAAGACACACACTACAAAGGGATTTTGTAAAATTCTACCTTATCTCCCTTGGGGTGGGGGTGGAGCAAAATCATGTTTTCATGCGTAACTCTGCTCCAAATTATCTTAAGCGATATTTTAAGTGCGGACTGGTTTTGCGTTTCCAACACGCACTATAAAGGGATTTCGTGAAATTTTCCTTTTCTCCCCTTTAAGGGTGGGGTAGGGGGTGGGCAAAAACACGTTTTAAAGAGTAACTCTGCTCCAAATTATTTTAGGAAAGCGATTTTTTGACAGTTTGATTGGTTATGCGTACTCAACTCAAACAAACTACAAAGGGATTATTTGGAATTCCGTGCTATCACGCCCTTGAGGGTTTTGGGGGATTAAAAACATGTTTCCATGCATAACTCTGGTCATCTTAGAATGGCAATTTTTGATGCGTGGACTGCTTATGCGTATTCAACACATACTACAAAGTGATTTTGTGAAACTCCACCGTACCACCCCTTAGGGGACGGGGAAAACATGTATTCATGTGTAACTCTACAGTAAATTATCTTATGAAGGAGATTTTCGATGTGTGTGTCAGTTATATGTATCTAACTCATAATATAAAGATATTTTGCAAAATCTCCCCCTCCTTTCCATTAAGAGCGGGGTGGGGGGGGACTAAATAACTCTGCTTCAAATAATCTTAGAATCCCGATTTTTTAATGTGTGGGTTAGGTATGTGTATGCAACATGCACTATAAAGTGATTTTGTGAAGTGTGGCGAGTAAGTAAACCGCTATCAATGGTATCTAGAACTTTAACTTAGATTTTGACTGATTCCAGTGATTTTATTATTATTATTATTATTAAGGATATGGTATTTTGAGACTTCATTTCAATATAATGACCAGCAAAGCGGACAAAGCCAGCTAGTTGTTAATAAAATATAAAAATCTGGGAGAAATTCAAAAGGGAAATAAATGGCCCACGAAAGGAGTAAAGTTTTTTGAAGTCTATGATGTTTTAAGATAAGGCACTGTGGGGGGTAACATTAAATTGGATTTTGGATTTAGTCCAATTGACGGCTGCAGGTTGTAGGCTTGTGGGCGAGTGCCGTCCGTGGGGGCGATTTATGAAACACTCCTAGCTACGACCATTTGAGGTGTGGTTTGATGACGTCACTACCGAAGGAGGAGTTTATGTTGAATGAATCACGATTCACGAACTATGGATCGGCAGCGGCACTTCGATAGAAAAGGTATTTTCACTTATTTTTCCTGGTAAGCTTATTTTTAAACATTAAATTTCTTAATCTACTCGTTTTATATACATAGAACGATAGAACATCGAAAACAAGCGCGAATGTCCATCTTAATTTAATGGAGACTTGCAATCGACGAATCTATTGTGTAATGTAAATGCAAAACTAAGGTAAACAATAGAAATTACTTACTGCATTCGAGATTTATAGATATGAATTAGTTATACAATTAGATATCAATGTCATTACCTGCTGAAAAACATTGCTAATATAAATAACATGTTCGAAATTTGTTTGCCACGTTTATAAAATTAACGTTGATGTAAATATACATTTGTTTTGTTACGAATATATTCATGTTTAAAAAATAATTTAGCGTTATTTCAGATTTAAAGATTCTGAATAGATAAATTAGGATAAAAAATATCCATGTTTCTTTGCAAAAAGAGATAAAATTTGTTTTTGTGTTATCAAAATTTTAATGTAATGTAATTAGTTGCTGCATATAAAGTTTTTATTTGTGCTGCTGTTAGTGGCTGTTAATGTTTGAAAGTGTTAGTTATGCAGGCTGTCTGTTTAAATTTTTATAGTTTATTACTTTTATTTCCTTTCAATGTGTGTACAATTATTTATCATTACATATATCTATGCTTAGCTAAGAAAATAAACTTCATTTTTTATTTCACAGAATCCAAACATTTATTTCAACTGAATTAATATTGCCTTATGTATGTGATTATTAAAAATGTACGTACAAAGGTATTATCGATTCGGTTATTAACAACTTGAAGACTTCATGTAATGAAAGTATCCACCTGCATCTTACGAGGGAAATTCCAGCCACTAAGGGAAAAAAAATAGATGCTAACCATAACCTTCAATGGTGAGTTAAAGAAATTCATTAATTTAACTATTATTGAATTAGTATATATTTTTATTATTGAAGAAATAATCTGTTTCTTATCAACTTTATCTCTTAATTATATATGACGTTAATATATAAATCTTGATTTTCATTATGTATTTTATTTGGATATTTGTAAAAAGTAAATAAAATATTTTGAGAACAATCATTTCACATAAATTGATTTGATTTATTTTTTTACTGAAATGTGAATTTTGAGGTAAATAACAGAAATATAATGAAAATTTGAATTATTTAGATATTTGTTTGTGTTATTGTGGAATTTTCTAGTAGTAATTTGAAAAGTCATAATAACTGCAAACATGGAATATTTTAGAGGTAATTTCTTTATATAAATTTTAATTCCTATTTAATAATATTATTCTATTCAGTGAATTAAAATTAATGTTTAAATAAATATTGTGTAAATAACAGATATTTTGCATTTTAAAGATGTGTGTGTTTGGAACAAGAGTATTTTGAAAGGGGAAGATTATATACAAATGTAAATTAATATTGAAATTATCTGCTGCTTTAAATTATCATACATTATTGTACATGTATTTTGTATTTAAAAGGTGATTTTTTTTACATCTGTATAACCTGTCTTTTTTTGTAATGGGCGCTTTGATTTTCATGTGCACAAAGCACTAATACATATGTTACAGTAATTACTGCAGTATGTTATTTGATGCATTTTATGAACATCTCAATTAGAGTGAGGTAGCAGTAACCAATGTTATTTTTTCTTTTTAATGTACATGGAGCGTAGATACATGCATAATAACAACTGCTGCATACTGGGATTTTGTGCATTTATATTGTTCAATCATATATATTTAATGATTTAATTTTTTTATTTAATTGTAGTTGGTTATAATTTTGTTATTTTTACTTTCTTCTATATTCAATGGAAGAAAGTATTGGATTCGTAAAAATTTTCGACCTCTGGTTTTTGATGGATTTACACGTTTTTAGAGCTGTAGAACATGATTTGACCATTTTTAGAAAATGTCTGTGTGTGTGTGACAAAATTTAGTGGCAACTGTATCTCAGGAACTACTGCACAGAATTTCATACTAATTGGTATGTAGTTGCACCTTGACATAAATTAGTGCCTATCAACTTTTGGTAAAAATTGTCTTACAGGTTGAGTTGCCATCCCGCTTTTTCTAAATTTTTAACATGGTGATATAGGACAAAATTTTGTATAAATGTGCATAAAGAGAATTATTTTTTAGTAATCATTATGAAATTTACAAGAATTATTTATAATAGAGATAGTCAACTGGGAAAAAAATTTTGTATGTGTAGGAGCCTCGCCTCCCCCCCCCCATCCTGGGGGGGGGGGGAGTCTCCCCTCGAGGGCAGTAAATTTTCAAGATGGGTATCTTTCGAAAGGACTCGTCAATACCTTTAAAAGGGAATTTTTTTTTTTTTAAATATTGTTACTGAGAGAATTTGTATAGGAAAATATAGAAGAAAGTCTTGTGGTGGCCACAACATACTAGTTAAATGAAAATTTCAGTATTTATGTATTAACCGCCTGCCAGAGATTAACTGCTGGCATGTGGTCAATACAAAATATATATTACATATGTATTTCAATATTTATATATATGTTACCGCTAAAGTGCAAAAATCAGTTAATCTGCAGATTAGCTAGGTAATCTGCACATTAACTAGAGCGATCCGTTAAAGTAAGGAAAATTGTTTCATTTTTCAAATTACCTAGGTAATCTGTGAATTACCTAGATAATCTGCACATTACCTACTAGGCACTCGTTAAAGTGAAAATAAGATCTCTGTTGTTGTAGTTTTACAGCACGCTGTATTGTATTTATTTTTTTCATTTGGGGGAAAAAAAAATAGTTTTCTTTCTTTCTTTCTTTACTTATTGTAATCTGTATGTCTTTTTAATATGAAATATAACTTTAATAGCTTTCAATAAATTCTATTTTATAAATGAATGTTAGAACAGTAACGATTTCTTTTCAAAATAAAAATATTTAACCATTTAAATAAATATTTAAAAAAAGTTTTATTAACAACTTATATTGCTATTACTATTTTTTTTTTTTTTTAAGTTATGCACCAATTTTTAATTCGATAAAGAAATATTAAATTAGACAAATCAAAAGCATTATTTAAGAAGTACTTCAAATAATTAAAACTGCTTTAATAATTTTTAGAATGCATGAAAATTAAAATGACTGTTTTCCAATGCTTTATTAAACTATATTTTGCAGCATACATATATATATATCTGTACAAGTTTAGCAAATATATTAATTTTACAAAAAAAAAAAAAAAACTTTATTAACATATTTTATATGTGATAAACTACAACGAAATTATCTGAAAAAGCGAACAAAATAAAAATTAAAATGTAATCATGATATATAAAATATATAAAGGAAACTTGAAATTGAAAACAACAACAAAATGTAATGAAATGCTAAAAAATGCATAAAAATTTCATATTAAGTATTTATTAAAGAAAGCCATAATATTCAATGTCATATTTTTCAGAGTTAAAAATTAATACTTTTTTTTTTTTTTTTTCAGTAAGTAATAGTAATTTAAATCAATTTTTAAATAAATTAGTTTTAAAAAGTTGTTTTAATAGTTTTATTTCGGGAGGAAATAATTACTGTGTTGTAAATTTTAATATTCATAATTGAAAATGAAGTTTCAGGAGATACAGCGTTTAATTAAGATTAGATTTCAATAATAAAATGCAGTGCAGACCCTTATCAAACTTATATTGACAGAATTAAAAAAGAGAAGAAATAAAATCAAAGTTAAAACAATTATAACTTACTTGTTACTTTAAGTTTTGTGTTGGTCATAATGAGAAACCTATAATAATCATGTCTTCGATGCTCCACATTTTACGTTTACCAATTGTCATAGCGGAAGCGGAGCGGAAAGGATGAAAGTTTTGGTTTGTGTTTGAAGGTCATTCGTGTATCTGTATCACACGACTGTTTGATGTCATAGTGAATGAAAAAAAACTAAGGCTCGAAACAAACATTTGAACTTTAACGACACAGAAGCCGCTAATCTGCAGATTACCTAGTTAAAATGCGGAAAACTCTTGATTCCACACTTTAACGGGTCATTTTAGTTAATCTGCAGATTAGCTAGGTAATCTGCACATTAACGGATTTCGAGCTTTAACGGTAACATATATATTTACATATAATTATCATAGAAGTAATCCTATAAAATATATTGTACTTTCTTACATATTTGTATTTATGCATATGAATAGCCTGCCAATGACATGCAGTTAACACGTAAATACCAAATTTTCTTTAAAAACTGCTTTGTGGTGATTTGTAGGGGCAAAAAAAAGAATTACAGCGTTTTAAATTGGTATTGTTAGTTTTTAAGGCAAGATAAATCGATTGCGGATATTTTCAAGTGTAAAATTATTAGAAGGGACGGGAAGGGGCAAAAATGTAGAAAAGGAGCGGTTGTTTCGGAGAAAATGGCGGAAAACCCAGAACGCCTTTATTCTTTTATATTTTGCAGAGATTCGAATTCTGATACTCCATTCACATTTCATACTATGGATTTTTAATAGTATTTAGCCCGGAATTATGCAAGTTTCGGAGAAAAACACGAAAAAGTCAGACATTATGAAACATCAATTTTTTCACAAAACATTTCATAACTCAAAATCTTTTAAGAGAGAAATCCTTTTTTTTTTTTTTTTTTTTCTTCTTTGCATATAGATTTTAAATTTTAATTATGACTAAATTATTTTTAATACATCATAAAGAAGATACTTATACTTTGAAGTACTTTTATATTATCGAAAGTGGAATTCGAAATTTCACCTGTTTTAAGGTGTCCTGATAAGGTTTTATTTTGTATCTCAGATACTAATTAAAATAACTGCACACGGGTCTACGCTGCCGATAGCAGTGGGGAACCAGAGCGACATTTTTCCTGATCAGATTTTTTTTTTTTTTTCACATGATAAAAATTAGTGCAATTTTGAGAATACATTAATTATAGTGATTCATTTAAAAAATAGTGACCAGCGAAGCGGGCGAAGCCTGCTAGTATTAAATATAAAGAGTATATCAAATATTTATATAAAATAATGAATAAAATAAAATAATGAACATAAATACTAGATTTTAGTTTTGTATTATTTCAAACTCTAAAATTCATTCATTTAACTCTTAACATAACTGAATTAAGCTACTTTGGCAACTACCCCAGCTACTATTTACATGGTGGTCCAGTTTTAAAAAATGTGCAATAGATGAAACTTTCACAAATCTTGTTTGTTACTTGATGGCAATGCCTGTTAGATCTGCTGGAATTGAGAGAATCTTCTCAAATTTCTAAAAAATCGTTTAGGTTTAGAAACCGCATCAAAACTTGTCTTTTGTTATAGAAGACTGAATAGTGTAAACAATGTAAACTTTGATTTTCAATGGCGATAACATTGTAAATGAATTTTTTTTTTGTTAACATTTAATTGATGTTCCTATGCATTATCTATTGTATGTCAGTAATTATTTTTATGTCATTTTCTGAGTAGACCCGTGCGCGATGTGCACGCATGAATGCATATATATGAGCGCTGCGCACGCGTATTCCTTCACCACCCTTATGATTTCTCAAAATTCCATGTTATTACTCATAAACTTTTATTCTTAAGAAAAGGAATTTAAAAAAAAAAAAAAAACATTTCTAATCGGGTAAAAAGTCACACCGGGTCCCCTCTGCCTTCGTCAGCGTAGACCCGTGTGTGCGCAGTGCTCACGAATTCATATATATGCTCGCTGTGCACACGTATTCCTTCACCACCCTTTCTGTCCCTCCTTAATTTTACACTTTCGAAAATATCCTCATTCAACTCGTAGGCACTCAAAACCTATATATTCCAATTTCGAACGGTCTAACTCAATAATTTTTTGGCCCCCTTGAGTATATCTTAAAACATATAAATCAGGTGAAATCTCGAATTTCGATTAGTGCCCTCTATTGGATAAATTTAATGTAGGTTATTCGATAATATAAAAGTACTTTAAAATAACTTTCGAAGGAAGTATTTAAAAAAAATTAATAATATTTAGAATTCAAAATATTGAAATTTTAAAATATTGCAGCGCCATCTGGCGGTAGAAATTTCTGTAATCTACTGTTTAATTTTAAATCAACAAAGCTTTAAAATGATGTATTACTTATGAAATTATTTTAATTAGTACCTGAGATACAAAAGAAAACCTAATCAGATCACCTTAAAACGTGTAAATCTGGTGAAATCTCGAATTTCACTTTCGATAATATAAAAGCTCTTTAAAATATCTTTCGAATGATGTATTAAAAATAATTTAATCATATTCAGAATTCGAAATATTGAAATTTTAATATATTACAGCGCCATCTGGCGGTAGAAAAGTCTGTAGGATCTACTGTTCAATTCCAAATCAACAAAGCTTTCAAATAATGTATTACTATAAAATTATTTTAATTAGTAGCTGAGATACAAAAAAAAAAACCTAAACAGAACACCTTAAAACGTGGAAATAACGTGAAATCTCGAATTCCATTACTTACAGTAGTTGGTTAACGGAAGGTGACAGAAATTTGTGGCGTCTACTCTTGAAATTCAACTCAAATAAGTTTCAAAATGACATATTACTTTTGAAATTATGCTAATTAGAAGCTGAGATACAAAAATGATATAAACACCATTATAAAACGATTTATGTCTGACTTTTTCGCAGTTTTCTCCGAAACTTGCGTAATTCCGGGTTAAATACTGTTAAAAATCAATAGTGTGAAATGTGAATGGGGTATCAGAATTCTAAACTCTGCAAAATATAAAAGAATAAAGGCATTTTCGGTTTTCCGTTGTTTTCTCCAAAACAACCGTTCTTTTTCTACGTTTTTGCCCCTTCTCCCCCCTTTCTGTCCCTCTTAATAATTTTACACTTGAAAATATCCGCAATCGATTTATCTTTCCTTAAAACCTAATAATACCAATTTCAAACGCTGTAACTTTTTTTTCCCTTCGCCCCTCCCCTCCCCCTCAAGCCCTTCCTAATAATTCTACACTTTCAAAAATATTCAGAATCGAATTATCGGGCATTAAAACCAAATATTGCAAAATTTCAACGGCATATCTCAATTTAAAATATGTACTGCAAAATATAAAACAATTTAATCTAATTTTTTTGTTTGTCCACATATTTTCATGGAAATTGAACACTAGGTTTATAATATCTAGCCCGAATATTAATTCAAATGTAACATCAATGAAAATTTGAAA
The DNA here is from genome assembly GCA_963930645.1 of Salticus scenicus. Taxonomy (NCBI): domain Eukaryota; kingdom Metazoa; phylum Arthropoda; class Arachnida; order Araneae; family Salticidae; genus Salticus; species Salticus scenicus. Next base: position 3,171,380 of record OZ005662.1, read on the forward strand.
AAGTTTGAAAATTGCAATTTTCCCCTTCACTATAAATCACGTGACATCTTGATCTGTTACAATCATTTCCTTTTTCATGGCAGACGGTCGTCTGGCATTTGAAATGATGTTGCCACAAAAAATTCATACTTTAGTTAATTTTTAAAAATTTAATTGTTGTACCGATAAGCCGCTTGTACACTTAGATTCAGAAAAAATTCCCCTTTCATTTGGTACCGAAATTGTAACGATCGAACAAATATTTCTAATTTTTTTTTTTTTTTTTTTTCTGCTTTTAACTCCGTTAAAATATCTTTTTTTATGCAAAGGCGGTGAATTCTCATTCATTGAGATCGCTTTGAGATTAGACATGATTCGACATTTTAATTAATATCTCCACAACTAGTTAAAAATTTTAAATTCTGTTTTCAGGAGGCCCTCGGAAAGGCTCCATAGCATCAGTATGTCAATTCTTGTACTTCTGCGTTCAGTAGGGGCTGAACGTATAAAAGAACAGACAGACTGACAGACAGACAAACCTTTCCATTTATTATTATACATATGTCGTTTATTGTATCTTGTTATTTAAAAACATATTTTAAATTACCTTGGATATACTCCGGATAATATATTTTGGGATAAAAACATTTTAGTCAAATTCAAACTCATATGAAGCATCTTTTAATATCCTAATGATAATTTTTTAACTTTACAGAGTTAGATATTCTTTTTTTTTTTTTTTAACAAGGACTACAAATATGAAATCTGTTCCTCGAGTATCCTTCGTTATTTTGAGAAATAAGCAGGAAAGAATTGAAAATTGAAGCTGTGGGGCATTTTTGCAACTTGAAATGAAAATAATGAAATTATTTCCTAACTGTATATTAGAAATATACATATAGAGTGTTATATATTGCCCTAAATTAACTAAAAAATTCAATAGTGAAAGTTATAAGCATTAGAAAAAGTATGTACTAGATTTTTTATAAAAAACAATTATCAAAAAAGTCATCGTCAAATAGTGAAAAAAATTTAAATGTCGCCAAAGGGAATCATACTAAATCTGTAGCACAAAGTGGTCTAGATATAACAAATTTTCTTCTATTCTTAAAAAATAAGTTACTGATTTTTAACACATTTTATTTTGTCGTATTATTTTTTAAATGCTATTAAATGTTATGTTGTTCTATCCAGCAGTGGATATGGGGATTTCTATAATATTTTTCTGCTTTTGTCTTATGAAATGCACTATTTATATTCATATTTATTGCATGGAAAAGCAGCAAAGAGGTAGGAAGAACCCCACAGGTGTTAATAAAGCAAAGTGAGTCAAGGATTGGTGAGTGGAGTGAGGAGGCAGGACCCCCCCCCCCCAGTTATGTTTAAAAAAAATAATAAACACATTTGATACTAGGTTTTTTATGCAGTTAATCATCCCCCCCCCCCCTCAAAAACAAAAGTGTGGACAAATCTAAAATCCTGGTTGAAAGTTCTTGAAAATTTCCTGGGAAGTGGTTGAAAAGTACTTGATAACTCCTTGAATTTTTTTTACTCCTAAGTGTATGAACCACGGAATAGTTACTATTTATTTAAATCAAATTGGAGTGTACAGGTTGATATTTTTATTTATTATGAATTATGCGAAAAATACCAGAGCTGGGAATCGAACCTGGGCACCTCCGTTTAACGCAATGATGCTCTACCACTGAGCTACCATGGCTGACCTGATATATCTGCGTTTGCAGACTCGGTGACTTTCCCAACGAATATTAAGCGAGAAGTGCCTAGCTGGTTGTCAGCCAGGGTAGCTCAGTTGTAGAGCATCCATGCGTTAAGTGAAGGTGCCCGGGTTCGATTCCCGGCTTTGGTATTTTTTGCATAGTTGGTAATAAATAAAAATATCAACCTTTACACTCCAATTTGATTTAAATAAATATTCACGGTTGATGAATTCACGAATAAAAATTTCTAAATTGAAATTTCTTGGTCTATGGAGTTGTGCTACGATTATTATTGTCTCACCTGATATATCTGCGTTTGCAGACTCGGTGACTTTCCCAACGAATATTATGCGAGAAGTGCCTAGCTGGTTGTCAGCCAGGGTAGCTCAGTGGTAGAGTATCCGTGCGTTAAGCGGAGGTGCCCGGGTTTGATTCCCGGCTCTGGTATTTTTTGCATAGTTGCTAATAAATAAAAATATCAACCTTTACACTCCAATTTGATTTAAATAAATATTCACGGTTGATGAATTCACGAATAAAAATTTCTAAATAGTTACTATTTAGTTTAAAAGATATTTGGTATTCAGCTGAAGTTAGTATTTCGTTGGCCGAATATTCGGTATTTGGCCAAAACTGATATTTGGTGCATCCCTAATATGCACTTTGGTGGAATTTTATTATTACTAACTTATCCAACTGGGAAGCGGGGAGTAAAAAGTGCATAAGTCGTTGCCAAAGGCATAGCTGCCAACCTTTGAGAATCAAAATTAGAGAGATTTTGTATGTGACATAATTTATGCCATATAAATAGAATTTTAATAGTATAGTAATTGTTGGAAATAGAAGGAGCAAATAAAAGGGAAATTTTACAGTATCTAGAGACTTTCTTCTTATTGCAAATACATATGAATAAAATAATAATAATAAATAAATAAAACATACTAAATTTAAAATACTGCTAGATTATACTAAATTCTAACCATACTGAAACAATTTTTTTACATGCATACATTGATTTGGCGAAATGTTTCTAACCTGAAAAACCTATTAATTTTTTCCACATCCTATAGATATGACATGTAAATATTTAATTTAATTGTGGAAAAATAAATAGATTGATTAAGATCAGCAATAAAGTCTAAAATTCTAAAAATAATTACATATGTGAGTAATATTCACTTTTATTGCTTTATAGATTTTAGAGTTGTTCACTTTCCAGAGATTGGAAAAGGAGGAGGGATAGAAAAATAATTACAGAGTAAGAAATATTAAACTCTTTCAATTCTACTTCTAGAATTTAATAAAACAACTTTTAAATTAATATTATCATTTATGTTACAGATACATAAAGATTGGGAAATAAAAGACTTCTGCTGAACACTTGATTGCCGATCGTTAGTTGGAGATAAATTTGAAGGTGGGGGGAGGAAATAATTAAATGAGCAAGAAATATTTAATAATACTATTTCTTTACAGGTTCTAGAATCTCATAAAATATGTTTCAAACGAATATTGACATTTATGTTGTAGATGGTACAAGACTGGAAATTGGGAGCTTTCGTAGAACATTTGATCACCGATCGTTCTATTTTTAAAATGAACGATATCCGTGACTTTTTTAAAGATTGAAGAAATAAATTCACGGAATTCTGCAAATTAGACAAAAATGAATAAATAATAAATAAAATAAAATAATAATGAAAAAGAAATAATAATAAGCATAACTGAGTTTTTTTTTTTTTTTTTTTTTTTTTCTAGCAAATACAGTGCAGCATTACAAAATGGGTTTGGAATTTCATTGCTTGATTTGGGTTGTTAAAATAACAATAAGTAGCACAACATCTACAAAATTTTAGGAATTTAAGACAACTTATAATTAGGGTCTTTTAGGACATTTTTTAATTTTTTCAGGAATTTCAAAAAGTCACAAGTAACATGCAATACACTATGTTTCATAAAAATAAAATCATCATAATTTTATGAAAAATAAATATTTACTAATGAAATTGAGATAGAACTTTCAATATGAAATTCAGTGTACATATTTTTCCACAAGATACCAGGTAAGATTTTTTTTTACCTTTTAGTTATACAAACACATGGCAAGATAAAATATTTTAATGCACATTAAAAAAAAGAGGAGGCTAAGGCTGGCTTTTTTAACGTTATCATAAAAAGCATGAAAGTATTTTTATGACAACCTTTTTTAAACTGGATATTAATGAATCATTTTATTTATGTAAGTGACTAAATAAATGTAAATAAATAAGTAAGCCAACCAAAATACAGGATTAATAAAATATGGTATATTTATGTTTAATGGAAAATACCGCTTCAACTAATATATGTGATAATTACAGTGCAATAATTACTACATATTTCAAAAATTTAATACAGTTAATCTGAACAACTTTGTGCTGTAGAAATAAGAATTTTTAAGAAATTCAATAAAACCGCTGTACTCAAATTAACGTTTTATTTTGTATTTGTAAGTGTTAGCGATAGTCTACGAAGACGGAGCCACAGATTAGCCATGTTTGTGTTGATTTGATAGATTCATGAAAAGAACGATTCATTGAATTGTCAGCTTTGGCTCCTCCTACAGTAATTACGTCTGACCAATCGCTGCCTTGTATTTGCTTAATCTTCGTCGCTGAAATTGTTTCATAAATCGCTCCGTGGGGACTTTTCTAAGGGCTCCTAGTCCGTATTTACGCAAGTTTCAGAGAAAATCATGGAAAACATCGGGCGGCTAGGCTGAGGAGCGCAAACTGGAATCAAACCCGGCACCTTACGTCTACCAGCTTTGAGCGTAGAACTGCTCAGCTGCTGGTGGGCATGGAGAGTAAGAAAAAGACCCTCCTGCCTTTCTATGATGTATTCTGTCATACTAACTTCCATTCAACTTCAAATTTAAAATTTTGTAAAGTTTGGACCATGATCTTTTGAAATAAGGCACTGTGGGGTAAAAGAAGGGGGGGGAGGTAAGACCCTCTCCCCTTTCGACAGTGCAATCTTTGTTATACTAACAACCATTCAACTCCAAATTTGGTATTGGAAGTATTATATTTAATTCAAAAATTTTATATCGATATTTCACATGATTTACATGTTTTAAGGTCTACTGAGTCAAAAAAAAAGGGGGGGAAGGGGGAAAAACTAGAAATCGAGTTAGAGGGTTCAAAATTGGTATACATAGCTTTTTGGCACCTACAAGCCAAATGAGGATATTTACAAAAGTGTAAAATTATTAGGGATGTCGAGAAGGGGGCAAAAATTTAGAAATTGTGTTACACTGTTCAAAATTAGTATATACAAGTTTTGGGAGCCTACAAGTCATGAGGATATTTTCGAAAGTGTAAAATTATTAGGGGGGAAAGAAGGGGGAAGGGGGGGGGGAAATAATAAGAAATTGAGTTAGACCGTTCAAAATTGGTATTATAGGTTTATAGGGCCTACGAGTAGAATGAAGATAATTTCGAAGGTGTAAAATTATTAGGGGGGGGGGGGGGGGGCAAAAGATTAGAAATTTAGTTAGACAGTTCAAAATTGGTATATATAGGTCTTGGGGGAATATAAGTTGAATGGGGATATTTTCGAAAGCGTAAAATTATTAGATGGGTAGGGGGGCAAAAAATTAGAAATTGAGTTATAGCAATCAAAATTGGTATATATATGTTTTTGCAGCCTATGTGTCGAATGAGTATATTTTTTAAAGTGTAAAATTATTAGGGGGGCAAACAATTCAGAAATTGAGTTAGACTATTCAAAATTGGCATATATAGGTTTTGGGGAGGGGGCTACAAGTGGAAGGAGGATATTTTCAAAAGTGTAAAATTATTAGGGGGCAGGGGAAGAAATAAAATTAGAAATAGATTTAGACCATTCAAAATCAGTATATATATGTTTTTGCCGCCTACGAGTCAAATGAGTATTTTTTTGAAAGTATAAAATTATTAGGAGGAGGGGGGCAAGAAGGGGGGCAAAAAATCAGAAATTGAGTTAGACCGTTCAAAATTGGTATATATCAGTTTATGGGGATTACAAGTTGAATGAGGATATTTTCAAAAGTGTAGAATATTAGGAGGGGGGCAAAACAATTAGAAATTGAGTTAGACCGTTAAAAATTTATATATATAAGTTTTGGGGGCTACAAGTCGAAATAGGATATTTTTGAAAGTGTAAAATTATTAGGGGGCGAGAAGGGGGCACAAAAAAATAGAAATTGTGTTAGACTGATAAAAATTGGTAGATATATTTTTGGGGGTTTATAAGTTGAATGAGAATATTTTCGAAAGTGTAAAATTATTAGTAGGGTAGGAGGGGGGCAAAACAATAGAAATTGAGTTAGAACGCTCAAAATTGGTACATATATGTTTTTGCTGCCTATGAGTCAAATGAGGATAATTTCGAAAGTGTAAAATTATTAGGGGGGGGGGGCAAGAAATCATAAATTGGGTTAGACCGTTAAAAATTGGTATATATCGGTTTATGGGGATTATAAGTCGAATGAGGTTATTTTCGAAAGTGTAAAACTATTAAGAGGGGGGAAGAAGGGGGCAGGGGGGGAATTTATGAATTGAGTTAGATTGTTAAAAATTGGTATATATAGGCTTTTGTGGGCTACAAGTCGAATGAGGATATTTTCGAAAGTGTAAAATTATTAGGGGGGAGAGAGAGGGGTGGGGGGCAAAAAATTAGAAATTCAGTTAGACCATTCAAAATTGGTATATAAAGGCTTTAAAGGCCTACAAGTCAAATAGGATGTTTCGAAAACACTATATTATTTCATGTTACAAATAATATTTATACACAGTGAATATAAACAGAACAAAAAAGAAATAAGTGAAAAAAAATCCATTTTTCAATTAATAGCTTAGCATTACTCAAAATTTGATATTTTTAAGAACCAACCTGTTAAGGATTTTTATATTTACTTGGTCATTCATACACAATTCTTAAACTTATAGAAATTATAGTATTTATAATTAATTAGAAAATACATTTTCAATATTATAATTAAATACTAACAATAAATATCACATTTCATAATGGAATAATGGGTATATTGTACATTCTAAAAGGAAGTAAACAATACATGTATGCATATAAATTTAAATAAATAAATTCATATTTACATACTTTATTTCAGCTATACTTGTAAATAAAATATTTTAATATAATTATTATTAAGTTATATAACAGTTCTTCAAAGTTTATTTATTTATTTTGGAAACTAGCAACCAAACTTAAGCACTAATCCATTGTACAACACATTATTTATAAAACATATTTCCGCCACTGAGTATTGTAAGGTTTGAGTGATTCGAAATTCTTATACTACTATACAACAGAAACCTTTCAAGAAATATTTTAGAGATAATTACAAAATTTTATAAGCGAATATAATTATATCATTTTGTAGTAAAATTTCCATTATTGAAAAGTGAAAATTTTTATGCTAAATGTCTATTAATTTCTAATTATGAAAGTCAAAAACTAAACTTTTTTCATAAGCCCCTTTTGTTTTCTTTTCTATTCTTTCACTTTTTTTTTTTTTTTTTTTTTTTTTTTTGGGGGGGGGGGGGTGTAAATTATGCTGCATCTAAAATTTAAAAGAAAAAAAAAATACTTATGATTCCATGCATTACTTATGATTATCATAAATGAATTACTTATGATTTCCATTAATGTAAAGTTAAAATAAATATTAAGTGTGTTAGCTTAATAAAATACCGTGAACTTGAATTTGTCTTCTATATTTGCCTATAGAAATTCACTCATTAAAAACAATTCATTAAAATTATTATTTATAAAATTAGCTATGAATGCTAACGATTTCCAATCTAGAGAAATAGTACAACACTAAATATCCGAAAAAAGTCAATTTTATCCTGTATTGGTATTCACAAAAAGAAATATGAAATAATATGTAAATAAAATGATAATTATGAAATAATAATTATGTAAATAAAATAATAATATACAACCATTAGAGAGTTAAAACTCGAAAATAGTAATAGAAAAGAATGTTAATGAATTTTGAAAATGCCGAAATATTGCGCGGCTTTTAAGTGTTCTAATAAATATATGAAAAGAAATAGGATAAGATTTCTTAAATAAGTTATATTCAAGTAATTTATGAAAAATATAAATTTTATAATCAGTTGCTTTGTTATTATTATGATATAATTACACTCTTCATGTTTAAAGGAATACTTTTTTAAAAGTTTGATATATATATATATATTTTTTTTGTAAGTAATATGGAATTTTCAAAATTATTTTACATGTAATTAGCAGCCACGGAAGTTTCAATTTATAAGTATTATGTTGTAGCTACCACATGACTCTCTTCTATATATAATCCTATACAAATTTACGCAATCCGCGATTGTAATAAAATGCTCGCCCTCTGGTGGGCTAAGGGGAAATTACAATAAACACGCTTTAATTCGAATTCCATCAAGCCGCCATTGCTAGCCGATGTTTAGTTTCACATATATTTATTGAATAAAAATGAATAAATCGGGTAAAAAAGATAACACATACTGTTGTGTGCTCCAGTGTAACTCCAAAGGACCAAGAAATCCAGAATTAAGCTTCCATTTATTTCCAAACGACAAATTTAAAATTTCAGTTGCATCGGCTAATGGAAGTAAAGAATTAATCAGATGATTTGAAACTAATATTTGTTCAACTTCAGTTAAAAATCTACTTCCGATCGAACTTTGAATAAACTGATATATTTTTTTTCCAAAAGCAATCAATTTTCCATGATGTAATGGCGGAGAAATTATAGTACGAATATTAAGTATAATAACAAAAATAGATACACGTGGCTGTAATATTTACTAACAACAAGAGCTGAAAAAGCGCCATCTATCGATCATTACAAACGCGGATACAAATTATTTATTAAATTATAACTTATTAAAATTATTTTCCATGATGAATGCAGACGATATTATCTCAAAGAATATAATCCGCGTTTGTAATGATCGATAGATGGCGCTCTCTGAACTGCAGTTGTTAGTAAATATAACAGCCACGTGGAATAATAATTGTTCTTTCTCCGCCATTACATCATGGAAAATCGATTGCATAATATGATGATATGCAGTGGTGTGATAATTTCACCTTAGCCCACCAGAGGGCGAGCATTTCATTACAATCGCGGATAAATGCCAAAATAAAGTTAGTTTTGTGCAGATATGAGTATACTATAGTAAAAAAAGAAAAAAGGAAAGAATGAAAGAAAGAATATGGATAGCTGGAATTGTCTTTTTTAGTACATAAATTATTCATAAATTTTATTCGATAAATTATCCATGTGTATTCCCGTGTATATTCACTCGGGAAAAAACATCCATATGACAGTAAAATGGCCGTCTTTTTCTGAATGTTAAGGCATCACTTTTTCTCCGTCAATGATCAATTTAAGTATTATTACTATATCTATGATTTTAATCATCACCCATCCTCCTTTCCCTTTAACTGTGCTTTCGCCAGACGTTTATGCGCCAAACAGGATAGTCGCCAAAAGCTCTAACAATTCAGGTGACGCGGTACTGTGTTTATGGCAAAACTCGGTTGGGGAAATATATACACACACGCATATATATATATATATATGTGCATTGCGTACTTGCGTACCGCCATCAATATTTACCAAAAATTTACATCGCAATTTTCAAGCTTTCTCCTATCCGCGATTGTAATGAAATGCTCGCCCTCTGGTGGGCTAAGGTGACATTACAATTAACATGCTTTAATTCGGCTTTCATCAAGCCGCCTTTGCTTGCCGATGTTTAGTTTCACATATATTTATTGAATAAAAAGGAATAAATCCGGTAAAAAAGATAACACATACTGTTATGTGCTACAGTGTAACTCCAAAGGATCAAGAAATCCAGAATTAAGCTTCCATTTATTTCCAAATGACAAATTTAAACTTTCAGTTGCTTCGGCTAATGGAAGTAAAGAATTAATCAGATGATTTGAAACTAATATTTGTTCAACTTCAGTTAAAAATCTACTTCCGATCGAACTTTGAATAAACTGAAATATTTTTTTTCCAAAAGCAAATCAATTTTCCATGATGTAATGGCGGAGAAATTATAGTACGAATATTACGTAGAATAACAAAAAGAACAATAATAAATACACTAGTGGCTATTATATTTACTATCAACAAAAGCTGAAAAAGCGCCATCTATCGCTAATACAAACGCGGATCGGATTTTCATCTCTCTTTTTATTACTTCGTGATTACAACCGAAACATTTCAAGGAAATATTTATTATTTGCACCATAAATTCAAAACTAATTTAATATTTCAAAATATGGATAAACATCTACCTACAAATACGGGTGAAAAACCATATATGTGTAAAAAATGCTTCGAAAAATTTTCTAATAAAGACATTTTAATTGTACATCTTCGCATTCATACAGAAGAAAAACTATATGTATGTGAATTATGTTCTCAAACATTTTCCAAAAGTCGCAGTCTAAAGAAACATCTTAGCATTCATACACGAAAAAAATCGTGTATGTGTAATGAATGTTCTAAACAATTTTCTGTCAAAGGCAGTTTAATAAAACATCTTCGAGTTCATACAGGTGAAAAACCGTATGTGTGTGAGGAATGTTCCAAAGGATTTTCTGAAAAAGGTAATCTAATAAGACATCTGACAATTCATACAGGAGAAAAACCATATATGTGTGAAGCCTGTTCCAAAGGATTTTCTCAGAAATGTGATCTGAAACAGCATCTTCGAGTTCATACAGGAGAAAAGCCGTATGTGTGTGAAGACTGTTTTAAAGGATTTTCACGAGAATATCATCTCAAGAATCATCTTCGCATCCATACAGGAGAAAAACCATACGTGTGTGAAGAATGTTCCAAAGGATTTTCTCAGAAATCTAATCTAAAGAATCATCTTCGTATCCATACAGGAGAAAAACCATACGTGTGCGAAGAATGTTCTAAAAGTTTTTCTGAAAAGAGCAAACTAAGAAGACATCTTCGTATTCATGCAGGGGAAAAACCATATGTTTGTGAAGAATGTTCTAAAGGTTTTTCTGAAAAGAGCAAATTAAGAAGACATCTTCGTATTCATGCAGGAGAAGAAACATTTGTGTAAAGAATTTTAAGTGATTTGGTACAAGAGTATTTAAAAGAATCTTTGCGTATATTCAAGAGCAAAAACTATAGTGAGTGAAGTATGCATTCATTTTTCTGTGTAAAACATCATTCCTGTAGATATATATACATTTTTCTACGCATTTGAGCATTCATGCTGAGAAAAGCCGTATATATGCGAAAAATCTTCTGATGTATTTCCGTGACAGGGCTGTATTAGGGTGCCTCCATAAGATAATAGGCAACCTAGTAATAATATAAGCAAGTAATATAGGCACCCTAGGCTGTATAAGAAAATATTTTCTTATTCATATATGAAAAAAGCCATGGGTGTGTTAAAGAAAAAAAAAAAAACTGAAAATTTAAATGGAAATCTGTTCATTTATGCCGTAGAATAAGCATACGTGTCTAAAAGATGTTCGTAATGTATAAAAACATATTCGTTTTCTTCAGCTGTATGTGCATGAAATATGAAGGATTTTCTTAAAACGAAGATTTAGACATGTACACATGGATATAGACTTATGAGTGATAATATAACTTAATCTTCTTTTTTCGAAAAGACACCTAAATGCACATGTACTTTCTCATCGAAAAAAACTATGAAAGCGATAAAACGATGCATGCAGGTTAAAGTCAAAACACAAAGAAAACAATTTTTATGAATCAATACACACAACATATACAATTCTCTACTAATAAAAACGAATTTATTACTTTCCAAACTGTCAAAGAAATAAATCAATGTTACAAAACATTAAGTAAAATTTATTTTTAAAAATCTGTAATTTTATATCAGGTTTTTCATTCATTTTATCAATTAAACAAGAATTTTTCCAGATTTACATTTTTTCTAATCCTTTTCTGTATTATATAAAAGTTTGTGTATTTTCAAATGCCATAATTACGTTACAGGAGTCAAAATTATCCTTTGTTTCTTCGGTATTATTTTCAGTTTTTGAAATCACACATTTTTTCTAGCTTTAGGATACCACATGTCGCAATGTCTTGATTAATGCAAATATTATCACTAAATTCTGTATTTGACGCATCCTCTGCCTCTGCTACATGCAACCACACTTCATCTACATTATCAACTTCATTTTCTTGCCCTTCTGATTGGCTTCTTCATAATTTTTTCACACGTAACCACATTTCACGAAACAATATTTGGGATTACTGAGGGCTAAAGAGGCTACATCCTGCCATGATGAAATTACAAAATGAATAGATGGTCTGGAGACATGGCATCACAATTTTGATCCTCCATGTAAATGGGGTATTTTAGGATGAAAGAAGTAATTCCATTTTGCGTGCCATATGGAACCGCTTGACCTTCAGAAGAAAATTTCTACAAGGTCAGCAGAAAAATGTTATAATGATGAATGCACGAAAACGACATTCTGAAGCACGATACATGCAGGTTTCATTAACATTATTTAAATATATTTGTGCAGGGACCATAGAAATAAAACGATCAATGTGGGAACGATAGATCGGGGTTTTACTGGTCAATTTCAATGCACAAGAAACCTCTAATCTTTGATTTTCTGTCAACTAATCGAAGCAATTTATGTATTACAGTTAAACCTTGTTAACGCAAATCTGAAGGAGGATAAAAAAATTTCTTCATGCTTTATGCTATCAGTTCAATAACTAACCTTCATTTAACTAAACTAATCTTCATTTTGACAAAGATTGCGGAAACAATTCATGTTAAATGTAATTCACGGTAATGAGGTTCGACTGATTAACTTTTTGATTGTATGAAGAGGTTACTAATGAAGACTATTTTTCCGAAGATAAGTTTTCAAACAGATTTTTTTTTTTTCTTAAAAAAAAATATAACTCCCCCCCCCCCTTTTTTTTTTCTTTCTTTCTTTTTTTTTTTTTTTTTTTTATGATTAAAACAGTTAACTTTCCGTCAAAATAAGTCAGAAAAAAATAAAGTCATGAAATTTACTTGTAATGAAAATTTCAGTTAAAATAATAACGAATCAAAGTCAGAGACCGTCATTGCCAAATTCTGAATCCCCCTTTATAGTATAAGGAAAATTGTTATAAGCATTAATGATTTATTTTTATTTATTTTTAATTCTATTTTCATTATCAAAAATATAGAATATTTAAATTTGGCTTTGTTTTTCTCAAAATTATTTCTTGAATTTTTAATATTTCATTTTGAAGCTATATATTGGAAAAAAAAAAAAGAACAAAGTGCCTTTTTGCAGTTTATTACTTCAAAATGAAATATTTAAAAAACTGTTTTTGAAAAACAAGAACGAATTTCACAATTGTGAATTTTCTGAAAGTAAACATAGAATTAAAAAAAAAAAAAATCTCATCACATATTTTTCCATAGAATAATATGGGGTTTGTCTACCAATAGCAGAGAAGTTGTACAAGATAATTAGCAAGGTATGGCTCGGACCATGTAAGGGTTCATTCCATTAAAATTGTTTTGATTTTTATTCATCTTTCCTTTTTTTATAATATGTTCTATTTTCAAACATAACTTGTGAACACACAAAATCATATTTTTTAACAGTTGATAATACTGGTTGATGGATCTAATCCTCTGTTAAAAAAATTAATCTGATATTTATTATTATTTTAAATTTAAATGTAACACCCACTATGAGATTTTTCAAGTTCAATTCAATTTTTAGATATTTTAAGCAAATGAAATATTGAGCTGTTTCAACTAGATCTCCAGTTACAAGTTAATACATCATTCCTTTAATCTATTAGACTTCGTTAAAGTTTACTAAAAAATGTGCTCTTTATTTATTTAAGCAATTTATTGTATTTCCTGTTGCTTGGATAAAAAGTGATTTAAAACAGCAAAATTGTATTTTTATACATAACGTTTTTCTCTAAAATTTCTAAAAATGCCAATTTTGTGATTAAAGTTATTTCTTAAAATGTTTTGCTCTTTTTTTTTTTTTTTTTTTTTTTTTTTTTTTTTTAATATTTAATGAAGATTATGAAAATCTTCTGATTTTCCACGACAGTCTCAAAACCAGAGACCATAAGGTGACATAGATCAAAATTGCTGCCTGACTTAGGTATGCATCTCCTATTATTATTTACGCAATGGTTAGAGAACCGGCAGCCGTGTCTGTTATATTCCCGGCAGTTCTGACGCTTGCGCATGATTTCTGCCGGATGATTTATTATTCATCTGCCGGTAAAGCGAACGACTCTTATCAACACATGCTTTTGATAATTCATTTTGCCGCTTTAATTAGCATTTATTTGTATTGACCATGTTCTGTATTTTAACTCTCTCTCTCTCTCTTGATTTTTCTCGTTAAATATTTGTTTCATTATTCAGTTTTATTTTCTCTTATATTTTTTGCTTTATCTGCTACGTTGTCTTTCGTTAAATAAGCTAATATAATTAAGCTAAATAAATCTCTCAAATTACTAGATATTTCTGAGAACTTATATTACTCCACAACCCACATAACACATACGTTCATTTTACATTCATATTTCCTCCATCACGTCTGAGTTACATCTATAGACGAATTTTGAACATAGGCCTCAAGCTCAAATATGTTCAGAATATGTGAAATTCTGGACATAGACGAATCTACGAAAAACGTACAAAATACGGACGTCAATATAGGCACATAAACTGAATGAAAATTGAACTAATCCAATTTACGTAAATACTCGAGCTAAACTGCACCTGAAGGCCGCCATTTTTTTTATGTAGTGTACATATGGTATGGTAATCAACAAACTTAAGAAAGTTTATCTGCTACAAAGTTTTTCGATTCAAATTTGAATTTTATTTATTCAATGTTCAGAAGGCTGCTCTCTCAACGTATCTCCATGGTTCTGTGCATTAAATATTACTCCGTGGCATGGAAATTGAAGAGAATTACCATGGTTTGTTTGTGTTTGTATCCACGGATTATTTACATCGCCTTCAACCGTATTTGTGTTGAAAATTGTGTTTGAAAAGTAAATATGTGTTCTGCGTAAACTATGTTCTTTGAAAAACATATTGTTTTAACATTTGAATTAATATAAACAACAAACCTTTAGGCTTTTAACATTTCATAATGAATTGCTATCATCATTCAAAATATACTGTGATACGTTCACATGTTACTACGAAATTTATTTATAACTTATGCTTAATATGGTATATGTTAAACTTAGTTTTGTGATACTTTAAAAATATAGCTGTTTTTAATAAGATAATATTTATAAGTATCTTTTTAAAAAGTAAACAAATTTATGTTTTTGGAGAAACATTATTATAACATTTTGATTAATATAAAATACAAAATTTTAGGCTTCTAAAAATTCATTATTTATAAATCAGTGATAGGCTATTTTGATAATAAATCAATTTATTTGTAATATAACATTGTATATTCTAAATTTTTTTAGTATTATGTGTTTAACAAAAGTAAATAAATAAAAATGTATAGCCTAATATTTTGCATTCAATTATTTTATAGATTTCTTTTTTTTTTTTTTATGAGTTGAGATTTTGCTGAGATTGTGAATTTTTAAGAAAAAGCATTAATTCTGAATGTTAAACAAGCTTGAATTGCTTTTCGTAAATTCTCATAATTACCATAAGGCGAGAAATATAAATGCTTTCTGGACATGTAAAAATTATTTAACATTTACTAGTACAGATTTGCTTTGAATTTATTAGTTCAAACCATAAACAGGTACAAATATTTATACAATCAGTAATAATATATAAAACATTAATAAGTTATACATGTAATAAATATAGATTATAATTATTTTAAAATTCATATTAACTTACTATCCACTTATATTATGTTTTAGATTATTATTATTTTTTTTTTTTCATTGTAATTTTAAAATATAACTTATTGTTTATAATACACTACACATAACATTTACATGTTTTAGAGTGCAAACAGCTTCAAGGATTTAAAAATGACACTCCCCTTAATTTTAGTAGCATAATAGCCATTTCTGGTACTTTCATATTAATCACATACTGACAGTCTATCCTTTAGTATTAATAGCATGCCATTATATGAAATGAAATAATACAGTGCATACAAATGTTTATATAGTAAGTTTAATGTTTTATATAAGTTCAAAATAAATATTAGTTTATCATAGTGGTGATTAATTGCTGGCATGCAGTTAATACAAAAATATCTCATGTGTTTATATTATTAATTTGTCATGTTGTAGTTGTAGGTGTTCTACATATTTATTATTTTCTCCTCACGTATAAAAATTCAACATAATAGCAAAAAAAAGAATTTTCTAAAAATAGAAATTGTTTTATTCAAGCCTTGTTTTGTCGATGAATAGACCCTGGAAAATCATTAGGTTATTTAAGCATCCCCCCCCCCCTCATTTCAAACAAATGTATATAAATGTTGTTAAAAATTCTTGTAAGTGATTTAACTCTTTAAAAAGTTGTCAGTTGAGAAAATTATGTCATGTTCATGTAGTTTAATAGTTAACTAAAAGGTAGAACTAAATTATAGTAAATAAACGGTACATTCTCATCCAGCAAAAATTAAATAATACCTAAAAAAAGTTAGTACACTGTCCAACTTTGGTTCAAATTGATTCAGTGTTTTTCAAAATTTATCTAGATAGTGAGTTTTCAGGTGGTCGCCTGATTTCAAGTAGCCCTGCAACAATCGGCAGCAAAGACTATTTAAGCACTCATCCACACTTTATATATAAGATATATATATTAGTTTGATCGCTAATTTTTATCAACTTACTTTTTTATTTTAAATATTTGTACATGGAAAATGAAACATTAGTATAGGGACTCTGTAAAGAATTTGAATACAGTAGAGCACTGATTATCTGAGAGAGCCACGGTGAGGATTATCCACGAGTGCAAGAAACGATAAAGAAAATTTAATTAATAACCTTCAATAAAACAAATTTTAATTCAAGCCAACAACAGAGAAAACACAAAGAATTGTATTTTCTCTGTTAGAATTTCTTTGACAGTTTTAGGAGGAAATGAATCTTTCAACTTTACAAATAGGAGTTATACTGTTCTACCGTGTATTTGTTTACCGTCAAAATTTACATATTTTTTGTACAACATAATATAGGGGTTTTGCTGAAACATATTTTTTTCATGTTTGCACTCCATATTACTCTTTCGGGTTATCTGCGATGCCATTGCCACCCAATTCTGCGAATTATCGGTGCTCTACTGTACAATGTGGTTTCAAGCATATTTTACTATATTTTCATACTTTTTACTATATTATATACATACTGCTTAATACAATGAAAGTAAAAGTAAATACATTATTTAGATGCACAAAAAACATGTTTCTTACAAAATATAAAATATTGCTTATGATTGGTTTGTAGAGTGCAAAAAACATTTTCAGGTACATTACGGGATGAAATTAGAAAGTTAGATGATGATCCCCCCCCCCTCCAGTAAAATGTAATTGTTTGTTTATGCACACAGTTTAAATATATATTACACAAAACTTTTAAGTGGGATATGAATTAATACTTATAAATTAGCAAGCATTTTGTATTTTGCCATAAAAAACTGGAACATATAAAAGAAAAAAATATTTAAGTGCCTCAATATTAATGCCTTGTAAAAATTTGTTTGGCTTTTGTTTAAACATGTGTGTAAAGTATATAAACAAAGTTATAACTCAAGGAAGTACAACACAGATCATCCATCAAGGTCACGCAAAGCCTATGTACTGTAATGACTTCAGACTAATGACTTTAAGACTCACGAGAGGGCGCTGTTTGTTCAGCACGGTCAAAAGACTTTCGAATTGAAGACAGACTTTAGTTTTGAGTTTTGTTTTGAAAAAGGAATGATGCAACGCCGAGAATAGCGATGCCTGGCTTGAGTGCCGTTTATTTTTATTTATTTGGTGGACTGGAAAGTTACGGTTCAAATTTAAATTATGTTAAATTGTTTACGTGTTTATTAGTGTTAAATGTGACTGTATTGTATCGTGTGTGTAATTCGAGAAATAAATAAAATTCTCGAAAGGAAAAGCTAGTCTTCATGAGTTCCAGCGTTCGATGCATGACAGTACCTATGGAATACTATGGATAAAATTGTTTATAGAATTGCGCTTTACCCAATTATTATTTCTAAATTTCCTTTTCACATTCTAAAAGTACACAACCATTAAATTAGTACTCATTTTCCAAAAATTTAATTTTTATATTATAATTTTGCGTTAAAAAATGCGAATTTTCACTAAATGCATTATTTCTCATTTTTTTTTTTTAGCCGTAAAAAAAATATTAAGCCGTAAAAAAAAAAAAAAAAAAATCAATTTTTGGAAACAAGTACTAATTTAACGGTTGTAAATTTCTTGAATGTGAAAACAAATTTAAAAATTTCAATTAGATAAAGAGTAATCCTATAAACTAATTTCGCCAAAGACTTACATGGGATTTGGTGACTAGAGACGGAGAAATCCCAAGAGGAAGTGAACAGCCCTGAACTTTTCTTTGCCATCATATTGGAATTGTATCTATTTAAAAAAAAAAAAAAACCTGTAATTCTGCATCTATTCGCATAAAGAAAAGATGAAATCTATTTCATACTAGAGCTAAGGCAAGTCAAATATTGAAGGAGAACATCACTTAGTGGAATAATTGTGTATTGGGCCAAAGGACCAAAGTTTGACTTCTAGCTACACTGTTAAAAATTTTTGTAAATTTAATGTGAATATTTATCTAGAGTCTCTGTAATTTACAGTAATTCTTAGTTAAAAGTGAATAATCGAGATTCTCATTCTTTATTCTGTATTTTTACCTAACTTTAATATTTAATTTAAAAAATGACTGTTTCTACTTCAGAAAAAGCATTCTAAGTACGAAATATATTCTCAACAATAATTAAATTAATAATAGTTATTAAAATGAATGTATAAAATAAGTTTTTTAATTTCTCCGTTTATTTTTCTCCGTAATTTTATGTAAGACTAAAGATAATAGATTACACACAGTTTTCTGTTGAAATTTTTAACAGTGTATATTCCATAAAAAAATTATTTAGATACATGGGTGCAGGCAATGAAAGAAATTTAAAAATATTAAATGTTTTGTGCGGAAAATAAATCATGAGAAGTTTTTTCTCTCTCTTTTTGCCATACTCGAGATCACTTTAAAAATAACAGTTTAAAGTTTTTAATTGTATTATTAAATTATTTAAAAAAATAAATAAATAAAAATTTAAGCTTTAAAATAATCTTTTCGGCTCTTTCTGTGGATTTCACAGAAAGTCCATTATGTAGGTTTTGCTAGAGTGACATGTGACACTTAAAAAAAAAAGACTGTATTTATTAAGGATTTTATTCTGCCAGCACTGTATTTACATAAATCTAAAAATAACATGAGTAATTTTTGGATGTAATAAAAAAAATTAAAGGACATGTCTATATTATGTTCACATATGTCCATTTTCCGTTATTTTGTACAGCTAAAAGACGTACTTATTACATAAAAGGTGGGGACATTTCGACTTAATATCTACAAAATCTGATAAAATATAGACTGAATCTGGCTGTAATATGGACATGTCTATATTATGTTCACTATACGTCTATTTCATGTCATTGTTTTCAGCTAAAAGACGTACATAAGACGTAACAGGTGAGGACATTTCTACATAATATCTACAAAATCTGACGAAATATAGACTAAATCTGGCTGTAATATGGACATGTCTATATATCCAGATTACGTACATTGACTTAATTTGGACGAATTTGTGTTGTCTGGGAATGCAAAATAAAAATTTAAGAAAATTGATAATGTACATGATTGAAATATACGGGTATATTTCACCAGCTGGATTGATTACAAAATTGATTGTTGACTGGTTGAAAAACAGCTACCGGCGCTATTTGTTTATTGTTTTTGTTATTTGTTTATTGTTAAAATGCACATCAGACTTATACGCTTGACTGACGCTAATTTTTGCTTACTTTTATGTATTTATCTGTTAGGAATAAGAATCATTCAAAAAATATTCATTCACTGTGTCACCCGGCACTTCAGTTAAAGACCAAGTATTCCATACCCGGAAGTTCTAATACGCAAGCGCAAAGAACTGCCGGGTCCATAATATTTACCCGGCTGCCGGTTCTCTAACCACGGCCTATTATTTATCAAAAGAATATTTTGAAGAACAGATACAAGTTCAGCAGTACAGCAGTGCATTAATTTATCAATGGATTTTTTTTTTTTTTTTTTTTTTTTTTTTTTATGTTGCCAAATGCTTTATAATTTTGTTCACACAAATTTATTGAAGAGACATTCTAAAATTTTGTGTTATGAACAATAAATCTTTTGTATTATAAAAAATAACTTTATCTTTCTTGAACAAGTTCCTGAAATCATATATCAGATGGCTTTCTAAATGATGTTTTTAATATAAAACTTTTGTTTTTCAAACTGTATCTGACATTACTGTTAATAACTGTATTCTGACTAATAAAAGAAAGGTTTAAATGTGTCATATAAAAAAGTAACTAAAAAATTTGCTTTTTAGGCTTTGAAAATTTAACGGAAAAACACAGTGGAAAAGTTTTCACCCGTATCACTAGTTGAGTTATGGAATTTTTCAGAATGATTAAAACATTCTTCACCGATCTCAGGCCAGTGCGTAATGTGAAATGATGTTTCAGGTGTCACTCATATGAGATCGGCAATGACTGTATTAATTTGTTTCTAGTGCAGAACTCCCTGAAATTTTATGAACTGTTAACAAAATTCTCAATGAATTCAACTTCTATTCAGACTTTGCGTAATGCAGGATAATTTTTGAAGTATATACCTTCATTTAATAAGAAAGAGTTTAACAATTCTAACTACAATATGTGAATGAAGGTAAATAACTTAAATGTAAGCAAAATAACGCATTATAATATTACAGCTGGTGGATTCTAATACATGTATGAAGGGAGTTGGCTTCTGTTCGCACACAGGCATCACATAATTTGATATCAAATTAGCTTTATGCACTAAAACATTGTGAATATAATAGAGTGGTGTACCTTGAACCCAGTAAAAGTAGTGTACCTTGGACTGGTGGTATTGTATGGTGGATCAGAAATGCAGTTCCAAGAATTAACATTTGGAATTGACAATGACAATCTTGTTAAAAAAAAAAAATAAGTGTGAGGATTTTTACCGATAATCCCACCCAATACGACTTAATGTAGACTTTTGTAAGTTAATATTTAGTATTTTCCAAATTTTAGACTCAAATTACATTTCATAACAATGCGATTGTAACAAGTTAATGATTTTGAAATTTAAAAAAAAAAAATGTTTTTTTTTAATTCATATATGTATTATTAATAGATTTTCTCACTTAAAATTCGGTTTTTCTATATCTTTTAATAAATGGTCAAAGGTACACTGCCCACTACCAGAGGCGTACCTTGAACTTAATTGCACTTTTTATTTAAAAAAAATATATAATTGATATAATTTTAATAAAATTTTGGAATAAATATATGTTGTATGTTTTGAAAAGGTATTTGTATTTAGTTTTGGCGAATAATTACAAAATTAAAATTGGAAAAGTCAAAATAGGTCCGAGGTATCCCATCATTCCTAATATTAATATATATATATATATTTTTTTTTTTTCTTTTCAGGTATTTTCAAATATATAAAACTATTACTTAGCTGGAAATTAGAAATATACATAGACTATTAATTACAGTCGAACCTCAATATAATGAATCTCAGGGGGGAGGGGGAGGATTGTTCTTGTTGTCAGTAGTTAATGCTATCTGTAATATTCATTTTCACGGAGATTGTAGAAACAGTTTACGTTAAAAGAAATTTACGTAAAGCATGTACATGAATAACTAGGTTTGACTATAGTAAAAATTATTGGCATTATTAAGAATAGATGGTAGTTTCTCCTTTTTTTTTTTTTTTTTTTTTTGTTTTGTTTTAAGGAAAAAACAAGTGGTTATACAAAAAAAAAATTTCGCCAAATAGAGACAAAAGTTTAAAAGTCACCAAGGATACTAAAACTGTGTAGGTTTTACGAAATTCTTCCTATTTTAAAAATACTGATTTGAAGCATAATATTTTATTTAAAAAAATATATATATTATGAATTTAAATTTTAATATTGATGACAAAACGATGATAAAACAAAAATGATAAAACGATTTATGACTTTTTCATGGTTTTCTCCAAAACTTACGTAATTCTGGGCTAAATACTGTTAAAAATTTAAATCATATTGGAGTGTAAAGGTTGATATTTTTATTTATTTTTTACCAACTATGCGAAAAATATCAGAGCGGAGAATCGAACCTGGGCACCTCCGCTTAACGCATGGATGCTCTACCACTGAGCTACCTTGGCTGACAACCAGCTAGGCACTTCTCGCATAATTCTCGGTTGATGAATTCATGAATAAAAATTAGTACTGTTAAAAATCCATAGTATGAACTGTGAAAGGAGTATCAGAATTCGAAACTGCAAAATATAAAAGCATTCTGGATTTTCCGTCATTTTCTCTGAAACAACCATTCCTTTTATACATTTTTGCCTCCCCCTCCCCTTTTCCGTCTCTTCTAATAATTTTACACTTTCTAGAATCGATTTATCTTGCCTTAAAACCTAATAATACCAATTTCAAACGCTGTAACTCATTTTTCTTTTTTTCCCCTTCGCCTCCTCAAGCCCTTCCTAATAATTCTATACTTTCAAAAATATTCACAATTGAATTATCGGGCGTTAAAACCAAATATTATGAAATTTCAACGGCATATCTCAATTTAAAATACTGCAAAATATAAAACAAAACTTAATCTTACATTGTGTTTTGGTCACATGAGTCGTGATAAATATAATTCCCAATAAAAATGTAATTTTTTTTGTTTATTCACATATTTTCAAGAAAATAGAAGAGTAGCTTTATAATATGCTGTCTAGGCCGAATATTAATTCAAATGTAATGTGAATAAAAATTTAAAATTGCAATCCCCCCCTTCACTGTAAAACACGTGATATCTTAGTCGGTTACAATCATTTCCTTTTTCATCTCAGACAGTAGTCTGGCATTTGAAATGATGTTGCCACAAAAAATTCATACTTGAGTTAATTTCAAAAAATCTAATTGTTGTATCGATAAGCCGCTTGCACTCTTAGATTCAGAAAAATTGCCCCTTTCATTTGATACTAAATTCGTAACGATCAGACTAATAATTCTAATTTATTTCTCACTTTTTTTTTTATTAGACATGAGTCGATATTTTAATTAATATCTCCACAACTAATTAAAATTTTAAATTCTGTTTTCAGGAGGACCTTGGAAAGCCTCCAGAGCATACGTATGTCAATTCTTGTACTTATGCGTTCAATAGGGGCTGAACGTATAGAAGAGACAGACAGACAAACCTTTCCTTTTATTATTATAGATTATCACAGATCGATGGTTCAACCATTCGTTTTAAAGGTATTGGCGAGCTCTTTTCAAAGATACACATCATGAAAATTTATTCCCCTCAAGGGGAGACTTCTCGGGGGGAGGCGAGGCGCCTACATACACAAAATTTTTTTCCCAGTTGAATATCTCAATAACAAAAAATATATATTCGTTTCATTTGGTTTAGTGCAGTCTATAGATGTTAAACTCAACTTTCCTGCAATTTCCCCCATAGACGTAATGTATTTGAATACTTTTGAATGTCCATACTTTTGAATGTACATGGACCATTTCCTTCATCTCAACGAAAAGCTTACTGTAGCATCCCTATATGATACACATTTAGAATACCAAGTTTGGAATTTCTGCTACTATTTGTTCTTGAGATATGCGGATAACAGACACACAGACCATTCGCTAAAAACATGATTTTCGTATTCAGGAGACCTCCGAACATGTAAATAAAACAAAAACTCACGTTTGAAAATTTGACCCTAAAACAATACTCTTTCGAACGTATGGGTAAGACAAAGTAAAAATATGTTAAAATACTCACTTTTAACCTTTTATGAAAAATAGCTTTAGAAATAATAATAATAATGTAGTACATACATATGGGTAAATACATATTTTTAACACTTTCCAACAAGGTTGAAAAGTGTTTATGACATGGATTTGTCGGTCTGTCTGTCCGTCTGCCTGTCTGTCTGTCTGTCTGTCTGTCCGTCTGCCTGCCTGTCTGTCTGTCTGTCTGTCTGTCTGTCTGTGTGCGCTATTACTCCCGGAAATATTTATGGGTTTTCTTGAAACTGATATATGTTATACAATTTCACCATCGGATGTTCCCTATTGAAAATGGAGTTTATACCTGTACTGGTATGTGTACAGGGACCCCCGAAAATATTTCAAAGCATTGTGTTCTATGAGAGGCATTTCTATAAACCATATTTTCATATCCTTACTGTACAAAAATCTTAACGAAATTGAAATATGTTATACAAATTCACTATTGGATGTTCCCTGTTGAAAATGGAGTTTATACCTCTATTAGTTTGTGTACAGGGACCCCCTAAAATATTGCAAAGCATTGTGTTCTATGAGAGGCATTTCTATAAACCATATTTCCATACCCTTACTGTACACAAATCTTAATGAAATTGAAGTATGTTATTCAAGTTCACGATCGGACGTTTTCTTTATAAAATGGAGCAAATACTACCACTGATTAGTTTACATGGACACACAAAAGTATTCCAAAGTCTTGCGTTTTATGAGAGATAGTTCTATAAACTAAATTTTAATAACTTTACTTTGAACGAAGATTTATAAAACTGAAATGTGTTATTTATAAGCACAAAAGAAAATGCTTTGCATAGAATGTAGCATGATTAGCATTAGATTTACAGGGTGACATAAAAATATTCAGTTATATTAAGAGCTATTAATAAAAAATTTTTAGAATTGTACTTTCGTTTACCTTAAGCGTTTTTAACACTTTCTAACACTTTTTAAGTGTGAATATGATTTCAGTTTTGTGTATCTGCCTTCTTGTCTGTCCGTCTGTCTGACTGACTGTCTGTCTGTCCGCGTTCTAACTCCCGTAAATATTTATGGAATTTCTTGAAACTCATATATGTTATTCAAGTTCACTATCGGACGTTTCCTATCGAAAATTGAGTATATACCTCTACTGATTTGTGTACAGGGACACCCGAAAGTATTTCAAAGCATTGTTTTCCATGAGAGGTATTTCTATAAACCATATTTTCATACCTTTACTGTAGTCATATCTTAATGAAACTGAAATATGTTATTCAAGTTCACTATTGGATTTTTCCTGTATAAAATGGATTAAATACCAACTCTGTTTTATATACAAGGACACTCAAAAGTATTCTAAAGCATTGCGTTCTATGAGAGATATTTCTATAAATCAAATTTTAATAACTTTACTTTCCACGAAGTTTTAGGAAATTGAAAAATGTTATTTATATGCACAAAAGAATAATTTACATAGAATACAGCATGATTAGTATTAGATTTACAGGGTGACACAAAAAAATAATCTGTTATATTAAGAGCTATTATTAAAAAATTGCTAGAATTCTATTTTCGTTTAGATTAAGCGTTTTTAAAACTTCCTAACATTTTTTTAAGTGTGATTATAACATCAATTTGTGTATGTGTCTGTCTGACCGCGTTCTAACTCCCGTAAATATTTATGGAAATTTTTGAAACTGATATATGTTATTCAAGTTCATTATCGGATGTTTCCTATTGGAAATGGAGTTTATACCTCTACTGGTTTGTGTACAGGGACACCCTAAAGTATTTCAAAGAATTGTGTTCTATGAGAGGTACTTCTATAAATCATATTTTCATACCTTTACTGTACAATTTCTTCATAAAATTGAAATATGTTATTCAAGTTCACTATTCGATGTTTCCTAAATAAAATAGATTACATACCACCACTAGTTTATGTACAGGGACACTCAAAAGTACTCCAAAGCATTGCGTTCTTTGTGATATATTTCTCTAAATCAAATTTTAATAACTTTACTTTTCACGAAGTTTTTGGAAATTGAAATATGTTATTTAGATGCACAAAAGAATGCTTTGCATAGAATGTAGCATGGTTATCATTAGATTTACAGGGTGACACAAAAATATTCAGTTATATTAAGAGCTATTAATAAAGAATTGCTAGAATTGTACTTTCGTTTACATTAAGCATTTTTGACACTTTCTATCATTTTTTTAGTATGAATATAATTTCAATTTGTGTACAAGTCTGATTGTTCTTCTATCCGTCTGTCTCTCTGTCTGTTTTTTTGCGCTATAATTACCGTAAATATTTATGGAATTTCTTTAAACCGATATATTTTATTGAAGTTCACTATCGGATGTTCCTTATTGAAAATGGAATGGATACCACTTCTGGTTTGTGTACAGGGATATCCAAAAGTATTCGAAAGCATTCTGTTCTATGAGAGGCATTTCTATAAACCATATTTTCATACCCTTACTGTACAAAAATCTTAACGAAATGGATATAGCATGATTAATATTAGATTTACAGGGTGACACAAAAATAATCTGTTATATTAAGAGCTATTATTAAAAATTTGCTAGAATTCTATTTTCGTTTAGATTAAGCGTTTTTAAAACTTCCTAACATTTTTTCAAGTGTGAATATAATATCAATTTGTGTATCTGTCTGTCTGACCGCGTTCTAACTCCCGTAAATATTTATGGAAATTTTTGAAACTGATATATGTTATTCAAGTTCATTATAGGATGTTTCCTATTGAAAATGGAGTTTATACCTCTTTTGGTTTGTGTACAGGGACACCCTAAAGTATTTCAAAGAATTGTGTTCTATGAGAGGTACTTCTATAAATCATATTTTCATACCTTTACTGTACAATATCCTCCTGAAATTGAAATATGTTATTCAAGTTCACTATTCGATGTTTCCTATATAAAATAGATTACATACCACCACTAGTTTATGTACAGGGACACTCAAAAGTACTCCAAAGCATTGCGTTCTTTGTGATATATTTCTATAAATCAAATTTCAATAACTTTACTTTTCACGAAGTTTTTGGAAATTGAAATATGTTATTTATATGCACAAAAGAATGCTTTGCATAGAATATAGCATGATTACCATTAGATTTACAGGGTGACACAAAAATATTCAGTTATATTAAGAGCTATTAATAAAGAATTGCTAGAATTGTACTTTCGTTTACATTAAGCATTTTTGACACTTTCTATCATTTTTTTAGTATGAATATAATTTCAATTTGTGTACAAGTCTGATTGTTCTTCTATTCGTCTGTCTTTCTGTCTGTTTTTTTGCGCTATAATTACCGTAAATATTTATGGAATTTCTTTAAACCGATATATTTTATTGAAGTTAAGTATCGGATGTTCCTTATTGAAAATGGAATTGATACCACTTCTGGTTTGTGTACAGGGATATCCAAAAGTATTCGAAAGCATTGTGTTCTATGAAAGGAATTTCTATAAATCATATTTTAATACCTTTAATTTATAGAAACTTTAATGAAATTTTAATATGTTATTCAATTCCGTATCGAATGTTTCCTATGTAAAGTAGAGTACATTTCTAACTGGTTTGTGTACAGGGGCACTTGAAAGTACTCCAAAGCAGTGTGTTGTATGTGAGTTATTTTTATAAACCAAATTTTAATAATTTTATCTTCCACAAAGCTTAATGCAATTGAAATATATTATTCGTATGCACAAAAGAATGTGCCTTCTATGTAATATAGTATGGTTAGCATTAGATTTACAGGGCCACACAAAAATAATCAGTTACATTAAGAGGTATTAATAAAAATTTGCTGGAATTGCACTTTTGTTTACATGAGCGTTGTAACACTTTGTTATAATTTTAGTGGGAATATGATCTCAATTTGTGCATCTGTCTGTCCGATTGTCTACCTTTCTATCTGTTTGTCTCCAGCTCCTTTCGTCCGTGAATATTTTGAGATTTTTTTAAAAATGATACACTCATGGTCCCTATGGAATGTTCCCTATTTAAAATGTCATTAATAGGTCCTGTACAACTGGTTTGTTTATAGGGACAACAACATCAACAATAAAAAAAAAAAAAAGCCAATGTATTACGTTTTAAGACGGAAATTTTTAAAAAGGTATATTTAAAAAACTTTCTACTACAAAAATCTTATAACCATTGACATGTATTATTAGTATTCTAAAATATTGTTTTGTATAGAATATGATATGATTAACTTTCAGATTTACAGGGCTACAGTAAAATATTCAAAGAGTTTAAAAGCTGTAATTATAATCTAACGGCTGCATTTTCTTTTGCGTTAAGCTTTTTTAACACTTTCCAAAATGTCTAAGAGTAATTTTAAAATCAATTACTCTATTTGTATGTTTTTTAGTCCTTCTGTCTGTTGTGCGATAACGTAGGCAAAGAATATTAATAAAGATAATATATGAATAATAATAATAATATATGAATAATAATATATGAATACATATATTATTATTCATATATTATATTCATATATAATAATATATGAATAATAATAAAAATATCAACCTTTACACTCCAATTTACTTAAATTAAATGAATATTAATAGTTATTCGATACAACTATTGCGTACATTTGGAAAGTGTTACTAATCAATGCGTACAGCATGATTTTTCTTTCTTGTTTTCCTTTATCAAAGGTTTTACCGAATATTTTAAATTCTTTATCTTTTATTTAGTATTTTTGTTTGGATGTAGCATTCTTCACAATCGACAACAATACAAAATCATGAATAAATAAATTTATATATATATATTTTTTTCCTTCCTTTGAAAATTATATTCTTATGTAATTGCAATACATGACACTCCTGTTAAATATATATAGTATATATACACACACATGAATTTTAAATTGTAATAACTAATACACAGAATAAGTTATATTTTAAATATGCAAAGCAAAAATAAAAAGAATAATTCAGAACATGTTAGCCAACTTTTATAATTACATAATTTTATAAAAATGCAGAATACATACCTTTATTTCTTTACTTTGATTTTCATCAACATCGAATTCTAAACATTCTTTTAAATACCAGCAAATAGTCATCTTGGATGGCATGGTAGTAAAACATTACATGCCTTCCAAAATTATACTAGCTAGCATGAATGTCCAAGTTGAATAACGCTTCCTCCACGTATGAAAGTTATTCAGATATTCATACATACAGTAATTACAAAATTTAAAATAGAAAGTATACTAGGTAATAAAGAGACTTTAAGTATGCAAACAGATCCCTAAATAAATCTATGAATACTAAAAATAAAAAGCACAACTCAGAATATGTGAGCAAATTTATGTAATTCATTACGTATTTTAAAAATGCCGAATGGAATACATACCTTAATTACCTCTTGATTAACATCTCTGTTTTAAGTCCAGCACATTCTTCATTTTAATGCCAGCAAGTAGTCATCTTGTAAGGCATAAAGTAATAAAATTTAATACCTTACAAAATTCTACCTGCTAGCGTGACTGATGATATTCTCAACAACTTCCTCTGGCTCATCGCTCATGTAGCTTCTTCTATTCTAATAATCAGTTTTTTTTCCATACCGTCATATGTGATTTAATGAATATTATTTTAAAAAATTCCATTTATTTATTCTTAGAATGTCTTAAATAAGTGTTAGTATAAACTTTTACTATTAACTATACAAATTAAATTATGCTTAATAATTTTTACAGTCATGAAATTCATAGTATAATAAAAATATTTATCATAGGTAACTACATAAAAATATATTCACGTATATCTTACAAACTTATAATAAATCTTATTAATAAGTGTTTTCATAAAAGATATCAAATTTTCGTATCTGTAATTTAATAACCCTCACTTCACTTATTTTGGAATTAGAAACATATTAAACAGATGAAAATTGCATTTATTTACATTCTTGTTCAATATGAACATAACAAAATTTTGAATACCTGTATATATGTACATTATATATATAAATTCAAAAATTTTAAGTGAAAATCTACATAGTGTGGGAAATTATATTTCTTTTAACAAATATAAACTTACTACCATTATCATGATAATTAAAAATTGAAATGTTTTCAGGTCTTTTTATCCTTACTCAAAAAAAAAAAAACCTGTTCAAGTGGTTATTCATTGCAGAAATATCACTCAATAAAATCAATCACACATTAAATTTATACATTACAAAAGATGGAAGATTAAACGTAAACAATAATATTATTGTATCATAGGATCTTAACTGAAGCAATACCTTATAGTAATGAGCATATTATGAAATTGACTATTTAAATAACCATGCTCTAAGTAAACAGTAGCTACAGTCAAATTAATACTTTCTATATTTCATACTTCCATGAAACAGATTAAATGTAAATAATAATAATCTTTTTGCATCATAGGATCTTAACTGAAGCAATATCTTATAATAATGAGCATGTTATTATGAAAATGACTATTTAAATAACCATGCTTCTTAATAATAATAAGTAAACGGTACCTACAGTCAAATGAATACTTTCTATATTTCATACTTTCATGAAGCCGATTAAATGTAAACAATAATGTTATTGCCTGAAGCAGTATCTTATAATAATGAGCATGTCATTATGAAATTGACTATTTAAATAACCATGCGGTTTCATCCTATTATACGGTACCGGTAGCCCATCGAAAGAAATGAAAAATGAAATTGTTTTGAACGCAATGACAACTATTTAAACTACAAGATGAACCTTTTAACTATAGATAAGCCTTGTTCGCGTTCACAATGCATACGAAAAAATCAAAATTATTTTATTAATGCAGTACATATGCATGTATAATATCTCATACAGAAGGACAGTATAAGTAAGGACTCGAGAAAAATACTTTATTACTCACTTTATTCGAAAAAAAAAAAAAAAAGCAATGACAAAAATAATGCAAAATCACCATACACAGAAAAACAAGATGGATGCCGATTAGAGCTGGACGATATCAGAAATTAAATATCGCGATATATCATCAAGTTAATATCGATATTGGTGATATATTGCGATATTTATTTCAAGAGAATGAAAATAGATATTTGCTACTTTTTTAAAGACAAATGAACACCAATTTTAATGTATACAAGTGGGGAGTGTTTTCTATATGTATATTTATATTTTCTGGTATATTACTTCCAAATCTTTTTTATTAAAAAGAAAAAAAAAGAAAGAAAGAAAATGCATAAATAGCAACACAATGTTTTGTGTTTCTTTTAATTTATACCATTACTTTTAAGTATATTTCTGAATAGTTTGTCCTCCATTCTTTCTATTTTAAGATTTAATTATTTCAAAATCACATTTTAAGAGAGCTAGCTAATGGGTGATATGTGTTTTATTTACACAAAGTATATCATCGATACATAATTATAATAAAAATATAAGCTTAAGAAAAATGAAGTTGTACTTAGAATGTAGATGATTAATAAAAATTTGCGCAGAAGTCGTAACTTAACTATCTATCTATATATATATATATATCAATGTTTCACTTATATACGGAAATTTTAGAAATAAATATTAGTATGAGTTTTGCGCCTAATTCCCATCCCTGAGTATAAAGAAAGTTCATTTACTAATAGTCCTGTCAGTCATTGATAGCGATATGGTTGTAATTAAATTCATTTCAGTGAATAAGAAATGCACAGTAGAAATACTGTTTATAAACTTTCTTTAGAATTGCCACCGAATAAACTTTCTCGGTTGTAGAGTAATATTAATTTGAGACCCTATAACTCATAGGCATTCTAAAGGTCAATTACCTGCCATTTTTATTTTATTTTTTATCTACTTACCTTATCATGATTTTTTTTTAAAGATATATATATATTGAATTCATATCTTGTAATGTTTTTATAACATTTGGAAATTGTATTATATTTATATACTAGTACCACCCAGTGGTTGAAGATCAATCACTTTTTGCAAAGCAAAGCAAAACAACTGCCTTCTCATAAACGGAATTAAATTGCAGCACAGCAGCGACCCCTGTTGGCCGATAGGCACGAGTCGCCCATGAAATAGAGCGTTCAAACTAAAAAAAAAAAAGAAAAGAAAAGAAAAGAAAGAAAGAAAGGAAATCTTAAAAATGGTCAATTAGAGTTCAAGGAATCTCAAAACTTGTAACATCATCGAAAACTGGAAATCTAAATTTTTTCTGAATCTTATACTTTCTTCTTATATATGCAGAAGGTAAAATAATAGATCCACTTTTTTAAGAATAAGTAGTCAATTTCAATTAATTGAAATGCAAGGAAATCTCAAAACATGTAAATTCAACGAAAACCAGAAATCTAAATTTTCCCCGTGCCTTCTACTTTCTTCTTATGCATGCAGAAGCCAGTAATAAATCCACATTTTAAATAATAAATAGTCACTTTCAGTTAATTGAAAAGCAAGGAAATCTCAAAACGTGTAAATTCATCGAAAACTGGAAATCAAAATTTATTCAAAACTTATACTTTCTTCTTGTATATGCAGAAGATATAATAATAAATCAACTTTTTAAAAAAATAAGTAATCAGTTTCACTTAAATGAAATGCAAGGAAATCCCAAAACGTGTAAATATATCAAAAAACGGAAATCGAAATTTATTTCGTATCTTCTTTCTTCTTATGTACGCAGAAACTAGTAATAAATCCACTTTTTAAAAATGAGTAGACAATTTCAGTTAATTAAAATGCAAGGAAATCTCAAAACGTGTAAATTCATCGAAAACCGGAAAAACGTTTATCCAAATCTTATATTTTCTTCTTATATATGCAGAAGATAGAATAATAAATCCAATTTTTAAAAAATAAGTAATCAATTTCAGTTAATTCTTTGCTTAAAAAAGAAAAAAAACACTTGACGATATTTCGAACAATCCATGCAATTCCGAACAATATATTAACGAACCGATAGCAAGAACTAAACGCGATATACTGTTTGCAGTGTTATCACTTTTCACCTGCGAGCGATAAGCAGCTTCGATATTATTGGTGTGGGGATATTATCGAATGTGAGAAGCTGGGAAATAATATACTACTGCGATAACTTGATGAATGAGAAATGAAACATTTTATATGTTATCGTTCAAGGTCATACTTTTTAAGTAGTGGTTTCGATTTGAGAGTTCGCACAAATGAAGCAAAGGGACTGATCGCAGGAATAAGGAAGAGAATGTGTGTTCGGATCGTTTGCGGTTGGAGGTTACTTTTTCGAGTTTAGTCAGTGAGTAAATAGGAGGAAGAGAAGGTGTATTTGTATAAGATATTCGGCGGTCTGTTTGTTGGGTGTTTACGGGGTGGTACGGTGAGGTGGGGAAGCAGAATTGGAATATATGGTGGTTGGCGTTGGACGCTGTTTATCGGCATACGGTTCGATCTCGCTGTGCGCATTAGGAAATATCGTTAGAGGGATATATCGATAGAGCAAGGACTTAAATACTGTTACCGCGATATTAAAAAAAATATCGATACTTGGGGATATATTGATAAATAATCCAACCCTAATGCCGATCTTTAAGTTTAAGGAGAGGTGTAGAGCTATCCTTAAGTATTTAAAGATCCTTAAAATTAAAGATCTTTAAACGGACATCTGAATTTCTATATCAAGGAAAGTCGGAAATAAAGATTGTTTACATTTCGATTGACCAATGAAAATGCATCTTTTTAAAGATCTTTAGTTAAGGATCCTTAACAGCGGACATCTGAATGTGGGGGTAATTCTTTACTTCCATTAGCCGAGCAACTGAAATTTTAAATTTGTCATTTGGAAATAAATGGAAGCTTAATTCTGGATTTCTTGATTTTTGGAGTTACACTGTGGCACACAACAGTAAGTGTTATCTTTTTTACCGGATTTATTCATTTTTATTCAATAAATATATGTGAAACTAAACATCGGAAAGCAATGGCGTCTCGATGAAAGCCGAAAACTATAGTGCGATCACGTGTCCAACGACTAGCAGTGAGGCCGAGTCCAAAAGTTTAGAGGGATGCAAAATTGGGAGAGGGATAGTTATTTGGCAAACATCCAGTTATTCGGTGTTCCCTTATCGCTTGTTTTCTCTCAGTCACCCCTATTTTAACACTGGACTCGTTCAATCCGCACTTCCACAGACGCTTCCATGGTCGCAAGAAATGTGGTTGAAAAGTATGCATGTTAATTGTAATTTCACCTTAGCCCACCAGAGGGCGAGCATTTCATTACAATCGCGGATTAATTCCTGCTACAGAGTTTAATTAGAGGCACGGATTCGTGATTAGAGGCCTCAAGAAATGAAATAATAATAATCCACACGTTGTGTAACGACTTTTGTACGATGTCAGAAAATACCGCCATGCTGAAATTTTGTACTTCTAAAAATGTTCATGTGATTCTTTAATTTTTTTTTTTTTTTTAATCCAGTTTTGTATCTCTGAATTTTGGGTTGTCTGCACATGGTATTAAAACGTTAAATACATTTAGGATTTTTCACAATTTGCAAGTAATATAAATTATAATGGATTTTTTTTAGAAAAAAATTTATACAAACATACATCGAAAAAAAATTGTCGACGATAACCACTTCAAAGAATTTATAAAAGCCTCAAAGAAAATTGCTTCCTTCTATTTTGTTCATTTAAAAATTTTCCTCAAAAGTAACTTTTAAGCAAATGTTTATTTTATTATTATATATATTTATTTCTGATATTTTCATACTTTCTTTGTAAAAATATGTTTTGTATTTCAGTTTCAATATCATTCATGAAAAAATGTATACCTTTGACAAGTATGTTCAAAAGGCTTTTCTCACATGGTAGAATTTAAAAGACATACATATATCGGAGAAATGTCATATGAGTGAGAAGTGTTTTAAAGTAGGAATGAAAAGGCCAGTTTCCTTTCTGGGTAAAACCATGTGTGTGTGTTACATGTTCTTTAAATTTTTCAAAAAAGTAGATATTTACGCATATAAATTCACATCTATACATTCATTTCAAATAAATTGAGGTTATTTTTGACATACATTCAAAGTTAAATTTATTTAATAGGTAATATGAATCTACACAAAAATATCGATGAGAAGCCATATGTTTGTAAAGAATGCTCTAAAGTATTTTCTCAAAAGGGCAGTCTGAGAAAACATCTTCGAATTCATACAGAAGTAAAAACGTATGCGTGTGAAGAATGTTCTAAAGAATTTTCTGCTAAGAGCAGCCTTATGACACATCTTCGTCTCCATACAGGAGAAAAACCATATGTTTGTGAAAAATGTTCTAAAGGATTTTCTCAAAAGAACCATTTAATTGCACATCTTGGCGTTCATACAGGAGAAAAACCGTATGTGTGTAAAGAATGTTCTAAAGGATTTTCTCAAAAAGGCAATTTAATGGCACATCTTGGCGTTCATACACAAGAAAAACCATATGTGTGTGAAGAATGTTCTAAAGAATTTTCTCGTAAGGACTATCTAATTGCACATCTTCGAATTCATACAGGAGAAAAGCCGTATGTTTGTGAAGAATGTTCTAAAGGTTTTACTCAAAAGGGCAGTCTGAGGAAACATCTTCGCGTTCATACAGGAGAAAGACCATATGTGTGTGAAAAATGTCCTAAAAATTTTTCTGACAGAGACACTCTAAGAAAGCATCTTCGCATTCATAGAAGATAAAACCACATGTGTCTGAAGTATGCTTAAAATATTTTTATAAAAGAGATTATTTAAATACATACTTAAACGCACATACCGCAGAAAAAACAATAAATGTGAATAATAAGAAAACATCATAGTACTGACGTTTTAAAGTAATAAGTACAAAACTTTGACAAAACACCATACATAAATCATCACACCATAAAAATTTGAAAAAATTGTTTGGGGTCCAAAGAAAAATCAAATTAAAGCGTTGACGCTTCAATTGCAGCACTCGTGCCTACTTTGTTTGTTTGAATAAGAATCGTATTTTCTTTCCACCTGAAACAATTGTTTCGAGTTTATTACATTTTACGGTGTTCATTCGAAGTTTAGTACTTATTATTAGGTGAATGTTCTAAAAGTTTTCTGTTAAAGACCATTAAAAAAAAAAAAAAAATCATACAGAAGAAAAGCCGTGCGTATTTTAAAGGCATTCTTTAAAAGAGACGTTTAAATAGACATCTACGCACTCATATTGGATAAAAGTCTTGTATTAGGAAGCTTCTAAAATTTGTTTTCAAAAGGAATGTATTTAATAAGCATCTACGCTCTTATACCGGAGAGAACATTAAATTTGTGAAGAATGTTTTATAGGATTTTCCCGAAAGGGAGATTTAAATAGATAAGTACGCACTCATATATGGAAATAGCCTTATAAGTGTTAATATCTGTACTGATAAGTATAAAGGATTTAGTCCATATTCTTGATTTTTCAGGAGACGAAAAATAAAGTTAAACTAACTAAAAACTAATCAGAAGAATCGATTAGGAAAAAGGGATTAGGTTGATTTATACCCTTTATACCATCCAGTGATTGTCAATCTTCATTTAATAAAGGGAAAAATTTGAATTAAATATTTTATATAAAAGATTAATGCTAAATTTCTGATTTGAATATTTTTTTACCAATGGGTTTTCTCAAAGACTATATGACATGGATTTAAATCCTTTATACCAATCAATCGATAGAGAATTTTTTTTCTGAGTCTGACTATGTACTTAACTCAAAATCGACATTTTTGGACTTAAATCCTTTATACTTATCAGTAAAGATATACTCCTTAAGATTTTCTCAAAAGTTTGTAAAAACATATCATGTATCTCATATCAGAGAAAAGTCTATGAATGTGAAGATTGAAAAGTATTTTTTCTTAACCTTTTCACGACGCAGATTTTAACCAGTTAGTGTTCATGAAGACGGGAGAAAGAAGATAATTTTTTCCCCCTGGCGGCGTCCGATCTGCTTGGGTTTAACTTCGCACTTGTAGAGCGTGTTCAGTAGAGCGCCCGAGATGGATCAATGCGACCGGGCAATGACGTCACTGATCCTGGACCGGTCTTGGATCGGGCCAGGTATCTACTGAACGCTTTGGAACAATTTTGACGTGATAGGAGCAGCGCCATCTATCTAATCTGACCTGTATTAGCAAGTTAATTATTGTATTTCTGTTGTTTATTTTGTCTGGACTTTTAATACGTAATTCCATAAAATGCTAAACTATATTACGTTTTTTCTTAAAAAAAAAAAAAGAAAGAAAGATCTTTTATGTAATAACAGTTTTACTTCTTTCTTATTAATGTAGAATTCTGTACTCTGCTAACAAAAAATAAGAAGCTATTAATTGATTGTACTGACAAATTACTAATATACATTACTTTGGTTATGATTTTTCTAAATTCACGTATAAATTTTAATCATGAAAATGTTAAGAATGTTACGTTACATTTATTTTTAAAGGATCAGAGTAGATTTATCTTAAATGAGCACTTAAAACACCTTTCTTTCTCTTCGAATTTTATTATGAACAGAAATGTACAACAAAAACGTTTTTGAAAAAAAAAAAAAAAAATTATATAAAATATGAAATATGCTGTTCAGTTAATATAATGGATTTATATAAAAAATAATCTTATTTTCTTCTTCGATTTATGAATCAATATAAAGAGCTTTTTCTCTTATTACCGACTGAATATTAAAATAAACTAGCAATGTAAACAACACTGCATAATTTTATAGCTACTTTTTTTACAGTCTGTTTATTAAATTTAATAATTGACATCTTAAACATATTTTTACCTAAATTAAAAATATGTGGAAGGATTTTAATTTATTTACTTATAGTTAACTTATTGTTTTAAAGGTAAAAAATGCAATCGTTTACAAACTTTTCTATTTGTAAACAAAAAACAATCGCATGAACGAAAAGCTTTGTGTGAAAAAAAAAGAAATATAATTTTTCCCAGCTTATTTTTATATATTAAATTAACAAAATATGATAGCGTCCGAATTAAAAAAATATATTTTTTTTTTGTTTCAATTAAAATTGTGTAAATTTTTGTTTTAATTTTATGTTTGAATGTTACGTTCATCAATAAAAAAAATTACGTATCGAAAATCGTTATTACGTAAAAAATCTTTTTTACACAATAAATAAATAAACATAATATAGTTTAGCATTTTATGGAATTACTTACCTTATTTTCTACAGCACAAACAATGCATATAAATAGGTACATCTGTATTAATCCTCAGCTAATCAAACAAATAAACAATCATTGTCAAAAACAGATGTTCTTTGTTCAGGTTTTCACTGCGTAATGTCAATCAGAGCCTGATTTTCAACCTATTGCGCATTTGATCCATCACGTGACCCAATGGATCAAGAAATTTTTCTGGGCTTACTGATCCACGACCGGTCGAGACCGGTCCATCCCACTGAACGATGTGACTCTGGATCGGTCGACACCACTGAACGCTTTGGCTCGGAATCTTTCGACCGGTCTTGGATCGGGCGCTCTACTGAACACGCCCGTGGTGTGCTATGAGTTATTGGTGACGGTCTGGGATTCAGCAATTTGGTTTTTATGTTAGATTTTGTAAAAATGCTAAGGGGTACATACAAATGAAACACTTCCGTTTGCAAGCGTTCCAATCAGGGCCTGATTATCCAAAAGGCTCAGGAAGCACAAGCTTTCCCTCTAAAATTTAAGAGGGGGCCCCATAAGGATTAAAAACATTGTCTTGAATCTTTTGTTTCAAATTTTCACACTGAGATTGAATTTTTTCTGAGAAAGGTTATCTAAAACAAGACAAAACACTCACTATTTCGGGTAAAATCTTATTTAACCTCAAAATTCTGAATGTTCTTAATTAAAAAGATTTTAATGTTCTGTGTAGAAACCATCCAGATATATGAAAATAAAAAAGAATAATAATAAATACACACTATTTTTTGGTCTATAGCATTTTTATATTACAATATGTAACAAGAAAACAAGATTTTCCGAAATGAAAGGGGGCCCGAAATGATGCTGAGCTTCCCCTAGCTTCAAAGCTTAATCGGGCCCTGGTTAAAAATGTATGACTACAGTCGGCAGCAAAAGTATCCGAGCACTAGCAAAAATTCCAATGTAAAAAAAGCGCACTTAACATTGTTTTGTTAAATAAATCCTTGTCGAATCGTGTTCTTAGACTGACTAAGAACAGGTTTCGACAAGGATTTATTTAACAAAACTGCATTCAATGCACTTTTCTTTTATATAGGAATTTTTGCTAGTGCTCGGATACTTTTGCTGCCGACTGTATTTGCAAAAAACTTGCAGAATTTACGTCATCGAAATTGCAAGCGTTCGTTTCGTTTTATTGACAATACATATACATCAGATTTGTATGCTTGACTTGTAGTCCGCTTGTAAATCTTCCTCAAATAAAGACAGAAAGCACATGACAAGATTACAATACGAAGAAATAGAAAGACCCCAGGACAGGCGGAGGAATCGAACCCGCTCACGTACGCTCGAAGGCGATTAGCAGTGTGGTGACATAACCATTCGGTCACGGAGGGCCTGCAAGAGTTCCGTATGTATGTAACCCTAAGGAATGTTTTCTTTTTAAGGAAGTTGGTTGGTGTCTTTTAAAAATAAGTTGTACTGATTTTTTTAGTACTTTTTTAATTACTTTTACAGTTATATTTTTATTCTGAAAATTTATTTAGTTTTGAATGTTAAAACATACAGTTTATGAAAGTACATTTGTGTTAATTTTGCAGTTAAAGATCAGTTTCAAATAATAAAATATTTTTAACCTGTGACAATGCGTGATTGATCTAAAAGTATAGCGACCAGCGACCATATGTCCTCGAATTTCGAGGACAGTTCATATTTTGAAACTGTTTTTCTAAATTTTTAAAAAATGTAGAATGAAAATTATTTATCATAATTATTACCATTTGCATCCTCATTTATTTTGCATAAATTATGCATCTGTAATAGGATCTGCGCAGCACTAGTGCGACGTAAAACCCAATTAGCCAACCAACCAACCAGCAGCTGTAATTGGGCAAATGTAACAGATATTAATGCAAATATATTATGAAGATACTCTAATATGGTCATTATACTTTTAGATTAGAAACGGAAATCTCATGTCTGAAAAATTGCCCATTGCGTAGCACTAATGCGACGTAAAACCCAACCAACAAACTCCATGTGTGAAAGGTATAGTGACCATATTTCCTCGAATTTCGAGGACATTCCATATTTTGAAGTCTTTTTTCTAAATTTAAAAAAACTTATAGAATGGAAATCGTAATTATTGGCATTTGCATCCTCATTTATTTAGCATAAACTCTGCATCTCTAATAGGGTAATTGTAACAGATGTTAATGTTAATATATTATGAAGGTACTTTAATATGGTCACTATACCCTACCGCCTACCGTCGAGTATCAAATTTGAGTTTCAATATCACCTATGAGGATAATTCATAGATCTTCACCAATCGCCCATAATGTAGCGCACGTGCAACGTAAATCCACTCAACCTGCAGCAGGCTTGTTAGCTATAATAGTGTATAGTGACCATATGGCCTCGAATTTCGTGGACAGTCCATACTTTGAAATCGTTTTTCTAAATTTCAAAAAAGTGTAGAATGGAAATTTTTTATCAAAATTATTATCATTTGCATCCTCATTTATTTAGCATAAACTATGCATCTGAAATAGGGTAATTGTAACATATATTAATGCTAATATAATATGAAGGTACTCTAATATGGTCACTATATATTTGCCCCGCTTATAAAAACAAAAAACCCAAACCTTTTTGTTTTTTTTTTTCAAAATGCGCAAAAAATGTTTCAAAGAACACAGTTCTATAGTGTGCAACTTTTTCCAATAATGTCTATTAATATCAAACGGTAACTTCATATATAATTTTTATGTATTAAAAACATTAGTGCATAAAATGAATAATTTAATTCCTTTACTTAATTATTGAATTAAAGGTTGTTGGGTTGATTGAATTTAAGTGCCCTCTTCACTCATCGCCGCCGGAAGCCGAAGCTAATGTTATTTTATGGGAAATTTTTCATTACAAATAACTTATTAACTAATACATATTTTTAAATTCTGTTTTCACATTCTGAAAATTTCCAGCTGTTAAATTGACGGGCCTTTTTTAAAAATTATTTTTTAAATTTTTTATATTTTATTTTCAAGCTGCAAAATACGAATTTTCAATATGTGAAATTTTTCCATTTTGCAATTTCAAAATAAAATATTAAAAATTAAAAAGATACATTTTTAAAAAAAGTCCGTCAATTTAACAGTTGGAAATTTTCTGAATGTGAAAACAAAATTTAAAAATATGTATTAGTTAATAAGTTATTTGTAAAGAAAATTTCCCTATAGAATAACATTGGCTTGGGCTTCCGGCGACGGTAGGTGAAGAGGGCCGTTAACGTCATACCCCCAGTAGCACAACAATATTGGCCAATGTCGTATAATGAGGTTTTACAACGTTGGCCAATATCGATTTGACATTGGCCAGCTCCGAATGGCAAACTTTTTTGCCCAGATTGGCCAATGTTGTCATTTGAACATTGGCTATTGTCGATCTAAGCCGGACTGGCCAATGTCGATCAAAACAGGACTGGCCAATGTCGATCAAAACAGGACAGGCCATTGTCGATCAAAACCAGACCGGTCAATGTCTAATGGTACACTTTTTTTTCCAGTATTGTCCAATATTAAGAATTTAATATTAGGAAATACTGATCTATGCTGGACTGGCTATTGCCAATTTATGTTGTGCTAGCCAACATAAATTAGCAGATATTTTCTATTATAGTTATCCATTTCATGGTAGTGTATGAAAGGTCTATCGATCAACTTTTAAAATATTTATTTGCATATAGAATCCACATACATCAGCAAATATTTAAACAAATTTTATAAGTATTTGCTGTCATCAGATATACGTCAATTTAATATATAACCATTGCACACCTAAAAAGTCTAAGTTGGCAGATAGACTTTTCAGCAAATGTTTTTGAAACAGTTAAATCTTAAAAATTTAAAAAAATCTGGCATTCAGGTGTTTATTTTTTATTTTTAAAATAACATTTAGAAGTAGTAAATATTCACATTTTTAACAGAACGCAGATAAATTATTCGGTTATTATTGCTACCATGGAAACATAGCTACAGTTCTCACCAAAAGTAAACATGGATGACAAATTTCTTATGTAAAATATGAAAATACCTTTCAAAAAAAAAAAGTTCATTTTGATAGTTTTA
Source organism: Salticus scenicus (assembly GCA_963930645.1). Classification (NCBI taxonomy): domain Eukaryota; kingdom Metazoa; phylum Arthropoda; class Arachnida; order Araneae; family Salticidae; genus Salticus; species Salticus scenicus. The sequence continues at coordinate 3,213,534 of OZ005662.1, forward strand.
AAAATGTAGTTAAATCCTTTGAAAATTTGAAATTCACATAACTGTAACAATCTTTTAATTTATCTTTTAAGAGCTAACAGTACCTATAGTCCGTTCAAGTTAAAGTGATACCAGAAGTAAACAAATGGGTTACCAGGGTATTCGATTTTTGTGTTTTTCCTGCGGAAATTGCTACTATTGGTATTCGTAAAAAAGATGCGTTTAAAGAGCTCGTTAAAAGATAAAACTATCCCACCGCCACTTCTTTTTGTGTTTTGGCATTTATGACAAACACTTGTACCTTAAAAAATATACAACACTGAAAGATCCATTAAAGTAAGATAAAATCGTTAAGGTAACAAAAGAAGAGGCGGGAAAATTCTAACAAAAGAAGGGGAGAAATGTGTGACTTTGGCTGTCACCAACAGTAATTGTGACATTATCCATGTAGGCAAACAACATGTGGTTTTGTTTACTTTCGGTATCAGTTTAAGTTGAACAGACTATAATCTCGGCAACAACGAAGAAGCATGTTTATTCACGGGAAATGTTGTTTCCAAAATTACTCATAACCTAATTAATTCTGATTTCACATTCGGAAAATTTACAATTGTTAAATTATTACTCGTTTCTAAAAAGCGATTTTTCGCAAATTTAATGTTTTATTTTCTAGCTAAAATAAAAATGCGAAAATGACATTTAATAATATACATTTTATTATTATTATTTTTATATTTATTTATTTAATGGCTGTGAATCTTCTGAATATATAACCAGAATAAAAACATATTAGGTAATGAAGAATCAGTAAAAATTTTTTCTCGATAGAATAATTTATCGCATAGCTTTGGCTGTCAGCAAGATTAGGCATGGTCTGCTCTTAATTCTCTATCGTTTATAGCACATAAATCAATTATTATTATTTTTTTTTTAATGCTTACAGTGATTGGTTGTTGAACCCTTCTATACTTAGATATTTCCAGGATATTTTATGTCAATGTAAACATTAGAAGGAGCTAATTTGAACAAAATTTAAATATATATATTTTTTTAATTAATTGCCCCTGATAAACATGGATAAAAAACATATATACAGTTCTATAAATAATAGTTATTTTTTATTTATTTTTTAATGAAGCAGACTTTTCAATATTCTCAGCTAGGCAATGAAAGTTTACATAGTATTTACTTTTATTATGTCTTTAACTCTGGAATATAAAGGAGTTAAAATATTAAAATCCAGAAAACTTAATTGTCTTTTCAGTATTAAGGATTGTGTATTGCACCACAACCTTACAGTACTGTATTCATCAACATATTTAAAAATGTATAAGCTAATTTTTTTTTTAATTTTTACTTGATTTTACATTAATGCAGTTATGATTATTTCTGTTATATAAAAAATATGTGGACGAAACAGTCAATTGGCTTGCAGAATACTTTGGAATAAAAAAATATTTTTTCCTGTTTGGAAACTAATACTGGAAAAAAAAAAAAAAAAAGATAAAATGTTTAATTTATGTTAATATATAATATGAAGATTGAAAACTTAACATGTTAGTTTGATTGTATAGTGTGCCTCATATCTGAGACTTAATAAAATTACCGAGAATTAGAAAAAAGATTATCGAATTATCAGCATTTTCGAATACCTTAATCACAACTCTTATACAGTCGAACCTCGTTAACGTGAATCTCATAAGGCCTAAAAAATTTTGTTCATGTTATGAGTAACTAATCTTCATATAACTAAACAAATCTTCATATTGACGGGGATTGTAGAAACAGTTCGTTTAAAAAGTAATTCCTGTTAACGAGGTTCGACTGTATATCTAAATTATTTCAAATAGGAACCTGTTTTTACCTTTTAATAAAAAAAAGTATGTGTAAATTGAAACAATTTAATAAATTTTGTTTAACAAAATTAAAATTTATTTACACATTTGGTTACAGTGTGTAATTTCATCATAATCTGTCTTTTCTTTTTTACTCTATATTCATGTGAGTCAACACTTTCAATTAATGTTCTCCAACAGAACAACACACTCCCTGGGAACTTCATTTTTGCACTTGCTAGAAAAATATAAAATGCAGAAATCAGAAAATAAACACACAAATAGTCTAATTTTTCACATAATACATTTTTACTAGTTTCTATTTTTTTTTCAACTATAGTGATATAGTAATACTTCTATAATTAATTTAAAAGTAAAATAGAAACAATTTTCAATATCATTCCTTTGTCTTATTATTTTAGACAAATTTATAAAAATTTCATACAATTGCCCAAAATAAAGAATTTCATTTCGAAATAAGAGAAATTTAGGCACAATAATTAGAACTTATTTAAAAAATATATGATATTCATGATAATTATGCTGTATTTACATTACAATTTTAAATGTAATTAAAAAATTACAGTTAATATCATCATAAGTTAGTCATCAACATGATTAGAAGTCTGTAATTAACATTCTTGTTCTTCACTTCTTGAGATCCCACCAGTGACCAACAGGTTTTGCTCTTAAAGCTGGAAGACTGGAGGTGATGGATTCAATCCTAGGTCATGCTTGTCAACCTAGCTATTTAGAGTTTCCCATGGTTTTCTCTTAAATTAGTTTAAATATGGGTTAGGAACTTTTAAAATGATTCTCCCACCCCCTCTCCACAGAGGGCGTTCCACCCTGGTGAAATTCAAAAAGTTTTTCAAAAAATTAAAGTTTAAAATAATTAAGAAAACTGAAATAACTAGCCAGTCCATTACCATTTCATTTCTAATTTTATAAAAGCCTAAGTAAAAACCATTTGGAAAAATTTGTTAGGAAAAACTTGGCCAGTTAAAAAACATAGTGATTAGAATTAGGAATAAGAAAAGTTAAAAACGAAAACCAGACAAATGTTTCAGTTCACATGATACAATATCTTTTTTTTTTTTTTTTTCTTTTTTTTTTTCCGGGGGGGGGGGCAGAGAATTTAAGGCTTTGCATAAAAAATTTGACTCCAAATGAAATTAGTTGGCATCAAAATAAGTATAGAAGATAAAAATATATAGGGTTGTGGAAAATTAAAAGTCATTTTTGGAGTTAATAAACACAGATTTATTATTATTATTTATTTATTTATTTGGGGGGGGGGATTTAATGTAAATAGCAAGTAAGTTCAAGTTTTCTTATGTTCTAAGACTATGTCAAATTACACATCCCCCCCCCCAAAAAAAAATAATAATAATAATAATAATAATATCTCATTTAAATCAATGACTTTTTTTTAATCATGCTGATTTAAATCAGCATACCCTGGTGAGAACCATGCACAAAATCGTATGAAGTTAACTGTTTTTCAAAAAACATGCATGACAATAAGTCAAATAATATATATAAAAAAATTAGCATTGAATAAGAACTTTCTGACCTGAAATATAATTTGATGTTATCAGATCACAGGAATCACTTCCATCATCAAATTGTAATTGAACATGTTTTTTCTTTATCATTAGCAGTAGGAAAAGAATCTGCCATTAGAAAACAACATATAATATGTTTAAATAAAGCAAAAGAAAATATATTTTAATATTAAGAGTAATCAGTTTTTTTTTTTTTTTTTTTTTTTTTTAGTCAATAAAGTTTAAAAAGTAATTAGAATTCCAAAATTTTTGTTTCTTGTATTCGCCTATTATAACTGTTAAGTTGTTAAGTAACAACTGACCCTGGCCCGCCCCGTCCCCTTTTAATTAATTGTTTCAATATTCTGTGAAAAGAGAAAGTTATGTCCTTCCCCCCCATACTGAAAAAAGGATATTTACATTAGAAGTGCATTGAACGCCACTTTGGCCAGAAGCTATGCATCCAGCATAAATTGCGACCAGGTATCGAGCTATCTGGCTGCAGTATGTCTTATTTTTAGAACTAGGAAAACTATAAGTTTTAATCTGGGTAAAATTGTCGTCGCCAGTTTTTGTGGACCTATTTTGTGTAACACAAAAAGGGGAAAAAAACATAAAAATACCAGTCCTATCGTTAACAAATCGGTACCAAACGAATGGGGTGATTTTTCTGAATTCAGGGGTGCAAACGGTTTTTTGACACAATCCGATTTTTAAAAAATAAAGTATAACATTTCGGTGGCAATACTTCATTTTAATTAATTCCAGTCATTTTAAAAAAGTACGTGGCCCAGTTTTACAGTTTAAAAATGAGATAAAATTAGAAAAATTAAAATTTTACAGATTGAAATTTATAGTCCTCCGTACTATTAAACTAAATTCTAACTTTAATTAAACTAAATTCTGTTTTTGACAGTATTTTTATTTTTTATTTTTTATTTGTTTATTTTTTAACTTTTTTCCCTTACCTCAGATTAAACATATTTTAAAGATTTATTTGCTCAAACCAAATACTTAAAACTTATTTATTACTTTAATTTCTTGTTTTTTAAAAAAGAAAGATTTTAATAATACATTTTTAATACAGTGAGTGTTTATATATAATGAAAAACTACTTTCAGAAGCAGGCATCATTTTGCTCCCTAACAAGAAAAGTGAAAAATGCAGTTTCTGACAAAACTCAACTTAAAGATAATGATGACGCATTGTCATAAAACTGATACAACTATCCCTCAGGTGGATAATTTTTAATATAGTGATAGGATACATTTTGTATATGTTGAGTCACTTCATACACATTTTTCAATGACAAACATGAAATTGTTATTTTTTGACTTGCGTCATTCTTGCTGGGGTTCAGTTTATAAAACCAGACCTAAGAATTTTACCCACAAATGCAGAATTGCTGTTTTTACACCATTATTAAACGATTATTAAAATAAAAAAGAGCAAAAATTCTACCCATCAGATTTTTTTTAATGAGCTTAAGTATATAACTTAAAAAAATAAAAATGGTAACAAAAAATTATTACCTTGACATTGGGACAATTATTTTAAATGTTATTAAAACATTGAAATTAAATTGTTAAATTACTCCAGATAGTTTGAAATTTTGTCAATACTTGCGTCAGAAATTCTACACGATCTACATATTTTTCATTCACTTTTGTGCAGCTGTACAAAAAGTAAAAAATATTTTTATTTTTTAATTTTGTATATTAATTTAATTTGTTTTTTATCAGTTTACTTAACCGTTACCAATCAACAGTATTTTATAATGTCCAAAAGAAAGAAAATGATTAAAATAATTTATTCATCGTTACATCCTCCAACAAAATATTTTGAAAAAAGATTAAATGAAAAAAACAACTAATTACTTGAGATTAGATAAATGACTAAATTATGATCAAACATAAAATTAAATATATTTACTGGATGCCTACTACATGCATAATTGAAATTTAAGTAGTAAATAATCCGTCTACGTTTGAAACCAGAATTCAGCAAACTGCTTGCTGGAAAAAGGTTAACATAGAAAAATATTCATACATTTTTCCCCCAAAAAATAAACTGTTGAGTTAATAATTTTGACACTCATACGACAAAATATAATTTACAAAAATATATTAAAGTAGATTTAATATTCCATTCACATTACAGTACTTATGAAAAGAAAACATTATTTCTAATATTAAACTTTCCAATACCTCTATTCTTGGAATCAATGATTAAATTTATGAATACCGTGGACCGTGGTAGTGATAGTGTAAAATAATAATTACATTTTTTATCTTTTTTTAAACACATTTTTTAAAGGCTTAATCTATATATTATACTATAATTAATAAAATTATAACTAGTAATAACATCCATTAATACTTCCCTAAATAGTTATTTAGGGCCATCAGTAATATTTCCATAATTTCACAGCAATAAAATCACATTAAAAACTGAACAACCTTTAAATGTCAACACGACTAATGAAATGTACGTGTAGCAAGAGACTTTTTCGCTTCTTCAAAATTGAAAAATAAATAAATAAAAAGATTACATTTAATGACATCAAATTAACTATCATTTTAAGCAAGATAGATAAATACAATTTAAAGCAAACTTATAAGGTGTAAATAAAAAATTTTATATGCAAACACTCGCAATATTTTTTTTTTTTTTTTTTTTTTTTTTTTCGGGTCAAAGTATTTGTTAACAAATAAAACAAATGCAGCACATCCTTTCGAAAAAGTCAAAATATTGTTATTCAAAGAATCATATTTGAAAAAAAATCAAAATAATTACAAAATAATAAAAATAATAATAATAAGAAGAAGAAGAAGAAATTATTTTATTAAATTGATTATAAGAGGATAAAAATATATTGCTTATTCTATCTAAGCCTAGATTGCAAAAGGATGCTGTGTATTTCAACAAATGATATCATTTAAATGAACTACGATATCTAACAATGCTACGATAGAAAAAAACAAATGATTTAAATAAATATTACTCACATTTTACAAGAAAAATTGGTACAAAGGAAAAAAAATTTAACTTATATAACGAAGCCAACGCTAACTCGATCTCGATGGGTTGATCTTGTTTACCAAGATCGGCGGCTTTCTCTGATTGGCTGCAACGGAATTGCCATTCTTCGTTGTTTATTGACATTGCGTTGTTTATTAACATTGGCCAGTATTGGCCAATGCTGTTGAAGCACGCAATATACATAAAAAATTTCCAGTACGTTTACGGGCCGCGGTAGCCCAGTCGGTAGAGCGCCGGCCTCGTACTTGGAAGTTTGCCGGTTCGGTACTCGAGCCGACCAAATACCGTCGTGTAAACTAATGGTGGCTGGTGCACGTAAAATCTGTCGTGGCCGCAATGTCCTCCATGTTTCCATCAAAAATTATACCTCTGGGGGTCACTGAAGCGGGAGAGCCATCCCTTCTGTGAAGGTTAAAAATTGTGATGGCATGTCACCGGACCACCTCTAGGGGTGTGCCTCAGACCGTCGCCAATTGCCCATCTGCGCAGCACTAGTGCGACGTAAAACCCAACCATCCATCCATCCAGTACGTTTACAGAATTTAAAACATTATTAATATGTTTTCTATACTCTATCAATTTAATAAAAGGCAAAATATGAATAAAAACTTGAAATATCAAATTTTTATGAACTGTCAATATTGTATTGCTAATAATGGCCAATAATGGCCAATACTGGTAAAAAGCGGCACAAAATGTACGACATTAGCCAATGTACGCCATCGTTGGCCAATGATGGGCGAACATTTGCCAATATTCTTGTGCTACTGGGGTTTATTCAAATTTTTTTACCTATTTTTTCAAAACATCAGTTTTGTAGTGCTTTTTATTAATGAGGTTTGACTGTTATATTAACAAATTTTCAAGTGGCTGCCACTTGAAAACAAAATGCCAGGAGCAAGTTGCTCACTTAACTAATTCAAGATGTTTGTAAGATAAGTTTACTGTTCGACTTTGATTCGAATAAATTCAATAATTCAGAAGTTACTGTGATAACAAAATTTCAGCTATCCTTGTCGAGTCATGTTCTTATTCAACAAGGATTTCTTTAACAAAGCAGTATTAAGTGTATTTTTTTACATAAGAATTATTGCTAGCACTCGAATAAGTTTGCTGCTGACTGTTAGTTCACTGTCCAACTTTGGTTCAAGTTGATTTAGTGTTTTTGAAAATTTATCTAGATAGTGAGTTTTCAGGTGGTCGCCTGATTTCAAGTAACCCTGCAATAGTCGGCAGCAAAAAATATTTAAGCAGTCATCCACACTTTTGCTGGGATTGCGTTGCCTCGTTCTTAAGTCTGATCTTAAATTTACGAACTTTCGTAGAAAGTGCGTGGTTAAGAACGATCTTAACTTGGTATTGCGGTGTCTTAAGCGTAATTCCTCTGGTTGTTCTCGTAAGAGAAAGAAGCCAGCCAATGGGAGACACAAGCGAGCTATGTTGTGATTAAGCGCGCATCCAGTTACGATTCGACTTAAGATAGCTCTGAGGCTGTCGTAAGATAGTGAGGCACTGCAATACGACTTGCGTTTTGTTTATCATCTTAAAACAGAGTCCGTGCGTAAGATAGTGTTGAGAGTAGCACCGCAATCCCAGCCTTAATATATATATATTAGTTTGATCGCTAATTTTTTCATCTTACTTTTTTATTTTAAATATTTGTACATGGAAAATGAAACATTAACGTAGAGACTCTGTAAAGAATTTGAATACAGTAGAGTACTGATTATCTGAGAGAGCCACGGTGAAGATTATCCACGAGTGCAAGAACCGCTACAGAAAATTTAATTAATAACTTTCAATAAAACAAATTTTAATTCAAGCCAACAACAGAGAAAATACAAAGAATTGTATTTTCTCCGTTAGAATTTCTTTGACAGTTTTAGGAGGAAATGAATCTTTCAACTTTACAAATAGGAGTTATACTGTTCTACCGTGTATTTGTTTACCGTCAAAATCTACATATTTTTTGTACAATATAATATAGGGGTTTTGCTGAAACATATTTTTTTCATGTTTGCACTCCATATTACTCTTTCGGGTTATCTGCGATGCCATTGCCACCCAATTCTGCGAATTATCGGTGCTCTACTGTACAATGTGGTTTCAAGCATATTTTACTATATTTTCATACTGCTTAATACAATGAAAGTAAATACATTATTTAGATGCACAAAAAACATGTTTCTTACAAAATATAAAATATTGATTATGATTGGTTTGTAGAGTGCAAAAAACATTTTCAGGTACATTACGGGATGAAATTAGAAAGTTAGATGATGATCCCCCCCCCCTCCAGTAAAATGTAATTGTTTGTTTATGCACACAGTTTAAATATATATTACACAAAACTTTTAAGTGGGATATGAATTAATACTTATAAATTAGCAAGCATTTTGTATTTTGCCATAAAAAAACTGGAACATATAAAAGAAAAAAATATTTAAGTGCCTCAATATTAATGCCTTGTAAAAATTTGTTTGGCTTTTGTTTAAACATGTGTGTAAAGTATATAAACAAAGTTATAACTCAAGGAAGTACAACACAGATCATCCATCAAGGTCACGCAAAGCCTATGTACCTATGGAATACTATGATTAAAATTGTTTATAGAATTGCGCTTTACCCAATTATTATTTCTAAATTTCCTTTTCACATTCTAAAAATACACAACCATTAAATTAGTACTCATTTTCCAAAAATTTAATTTTTATATTATAATTTTGAGTTAAAAAATGCGAATTTTCACTAAATGCATTATTTCTCATATTTTTAGCCGTAAAAAAAAATATTAAAAAAAAAAAAAAAAAAAAAAAAATCAATTTTTGGAAACAAGTACTAATTTAACGGTTATAAATTTCTTGAATGTGAAAACAAATTTAAAAATTTCAATTAGATAAAGAGTAATTCTATAAACAAATTTCGCCATAGACTGGGTGACTAGAGACGGGGAAATCCCAAGAGGAAGTGAACAGCCCTGAACTTTTCTTTGCCATCCTACTGTAATTGTATCTATTAAAAAAAAAAAAAAAAAAAAACTGTAATTCTGCATCTATTCGCATAAAGAAAAGATGAAATCTATTTCATAGGAGGGCTAAGGCAAGTCAAATATTGAAGGAGAACATCACTTAGTGGAATAATTGTGTATTGGGCCAAAGGACCAAAGTGTGACTTCTAGCTACACTGTTAAAAATTTTTGTAAATTTAATGTAAATATTTATCCAGAGTCTCTGTAATTTACAGTAATTCTTAGTTAAAAGTGAATAATCGAGATTCTCATTCTTTATTCTGTACTTTTACCTAATTTTAATATTTAATTTAAAAAATGACTGTTTCTACTTCAGAAAAAGCATTCTAAGTACGAAATATATTCTCAACAATAATTAAATTAATATTAGTTATTAAAATGAATGTATAAAATAAGTTTTTTAATATCTCCGTTTATTTTTCTCCGTAATTTTGTGTAAGACTTAAGATAATAGATTACACACAGTTTTCTGTTGAAATTTTTAACAGTGTAGATTCCATAAAAAATTTATTTAGATACATGGGTGCAGGCAATGAAAGAAATTTAAAAATATTAAATGTTTTGTGCGGAAAATAAATCATGAGAAGTTTTTTCTCTCTCTTTTTGCCTTACTCGAGATGACTTTAAAAATAACAGTTTAAAGCTTTTTAATTGTATTATTAAATTATTTAAAAAATAAATAAATAAAAATTTAAGCTTTAAAATAATCTTTTCGGCTCTTTCTGTGGATTTCACAGAAAGCCCATTACGTAGATTTTGCTAGTGTGACATGTGACAATTAAAAAAAAAAAAAAAGGAAAGAAAAAAGACCGTATTCATTAAGGATTTTATTCTGTGAGCACTATATTTACATAAATCTAAAAATAACATGAGTAATTTTTGGATGTAATATAAACACTAATGGACATGTCTATATTATGTTCACATATGTCCATTTTCCGTTATTTTGTACAGCTAAAAGACGTACTTATTACATAAAAGGTGGGGACATTTCAACTTAATATCTACAGAATCTGATAAAATATAGACTGAATCTGGCTGTAATATGGACATGTCTATATTATGTTCACTATACGTCTATTTTATGTCATTGTTTTCAGCTAAAAGACGTACATAAAACGTAACAGGTGAGGACATTTCTACATAATATCTACAAAATCTGACGAAATATAGACTGAATCTGGCTGTAATATGGACATGTCTATATATCCAGATTACGTACTTTGACTTAATTTGGACGAATTTGTGTTGTCTGGGAATGCAAAATAAAAAATTAAGAAAACTGATAATGTACATGATTGAAATATACGGGTATGTTTCACCAGCTGGATTGATTACAAAATTGATTGTTGACTGGTTGAAAAACAGCTACCGGCGCTATTTATTCGTTTGTTTATTGTTAAAATACGCATCAGACTTATACGCTTGACTGACGCTAATTATTGCTTACTTTTATGTATTTATCTGTTAGGAATAAGAATCATTCAAAAAATATTCATTCACTGTGTCACCCGGCACTTCAGTTAAAGACCAAGTATTCCATACCCGGAAGTTCTAATACGCAAGCGCAAAAGACTGCCGGGTCCATAATATTTACCCGGCTGCCGGTTCTCTAACCACGGCCTATTATTTATCAAAAGAATATTTTGAAGAACAGATACAAGTTCAGCAGTACAGCAGTGCATTAATTTATCAATGGATTTTTTTTTTTTTTTTTTTTTAATGTTGCCAAATTCTTTATAATTTTGTTCACACAAATTTATTGAAGAGACATTCTAAAATTTTGTGTTATGAACAATAAATCTTTTGTATCATAAAAAATAACTTTATCTTTCTTGAACAAGTTCCTGAAATCATATATCAGATGGCTTTCTAAATGATGTTTTTAATATAAAACTTTTGTTTTTCAAACTGTATCTGACATTACAGTTAATAACTGTATTCTGACTAATAAAAGAAAGGTTTAAATATGTCATATAAAAAAGTAACTAAAAAAATTGCTTTTTAGGCTTTGAAAATTTAAAAACACAGTGGAAAAGTTTTCACCCGTATCACTAGTTGAGTTATGGAATTTTTCAGAATGATTAAAACATTCTTCACCGATCTCAGGCCAGTGCGTAATGTGAAATGATGTTTTAGGTGTCAGTCATATGAGATCGGCAATGACTGTATTAATTTGTTTCTAGTGCAGAACTCCCTGAAATTTTATAAACTGTTAACAAAATTCTCAATGAATTCAACTTCTATTCAGACTTTGCGTAATGCAGGATAATTTTTGAAGTATATACCTTCATTTAATAAGAAAGAGTTTAACAATTCTAACTACAATATGTGAATGGAGGTAAATAACTTAAATGTAAGCAAAATAACGCATTATAATATTACAGCAGGTGGATTCTAATACATGTATGAAGGGAGTTGGCTTCTGTTCGCACACAGGCATCACATAATTTGATATCAAATTAGCTTTATGCACTAAAACATTGTGAATATAATAGAGTGGTGTACCTTGAACCCAGTAAAAGTAGTGTACCTTGGACTGGTCGTATTGTATGGTGGATCAGAAATGCAGTTCCAAGAATTAACATTTGGAATTGACAATGACAATCTTGTTAAAAAAAAAATAAGTGTGAGGATTTTTACCGATAATCCCACCCAATACGAATTAATATAGACTTTTTTAAGTTAATAATTAGTATTTTCCAAATTTTAGACTCAAATTAGATTTCATAACAATGCGATTGTAACAAGTTAATGATTTTGAAATTAAAAAAAAAAAAATGTTTATTTGAATTCATATATGTATTATTAATAGATTTTCTCACTTAAAATTCGGTTTTTCTATATCTTTTAATAAATTGTCAAAGGTACACTACCCACTACCAGAGGCGTTCCTTGAATTGCACTTTTTATTTTTAAAAAATATATTTGATATAATTTTAATAAAATTTTGGAATAAATATATGTTGTATGTTATAAAAAAGCTACTTGTATTTAGTTTTGGCGAATAATTACAAAATTAAAATTGGAAAAGTCAAAATAGGTCCGAGGTATCCCACCCTCCCTAATTTTAATATAAATATTTTTTTTCTTTTCAGATATTTTCAAATATATAAAACTATTACTTAGCTATAAATTAGAAATATATTTAGACTATTAATTACAGTCGAACCTCAATAACATTAATCTCAGGGGGAGGGGGAGGGATTGTTCTTGTTGTCAGTAGTTAATGGTATCTGTAATCTTCATTTTGAAGGAGATTGTAGAAACAGTTCACGTTAAAAGAAATTTACGTAAAGCATGTACATGAATAACTAGGTTTGACTATAGTAAAAAGTATAGGCATTAGTAAGAATAGATGGTAGTTTCTCTCTTTTTTTTTTTTTTTTTTTTTTTTTTTTTAAGGAAAAAACAAGTGGTTATACAAAAAAATTTCGCCAAATAGAGACAAAAGTTTAAAAGTCACCAAGGATACTATACTAAAGATGTAATGCAAAACTGTGTAGGCTTTACGAAATTCTTCCTATTTTAAAAATACTGATTTGAAGCATAATATTTTATTTAAAAAAAAAATATATTATGAATTTAAATTTTAATATTGATGATAAAACGATGATAAAACAAAAATGATAAAACGGTTTATGTCTGACTTTTTCATGGTTTTCTCCAAAACTTACGTAATTCTGGGCTAAATACTGTTAAAAATTTAAATCATATTGGAGTGTAAAGGTTGATATTTTTATTTATTTATTACCAACTATGCGAAAAATACCAGAGCGGAGAATCGAACCTGGGCACCTCCGCTTAACGCACGGATGATCTACCACTGAGCTACTTTGGCTGACAACCAGCTAGGCACTTCTCGCATAATTCTCGGTTGATGAATTCATGAATAAAAATTTCTACTGTTAAAAATCCATAGTATGAAATGTGAAAGGAGTATCAGAATTCGAAACTGCAAAATATAAAAGCATTCTGGATTTTCCGTCATTTTCTCTGAAACAACCGTTCCTTTTATACATTTTTGCCTCCCCCTCCCCTTTTCCGTCTGTTCTAATAATTTTACACTTGAAAATATCCGCAATCGATTTATCTTCCTTTAAAACCTAATAATACCAATTTCAAACGCTGTAACTCATTTTTCTTTTTTCGCCCCTTCGCCTCCTCAAGCCCTTTCTAATAATTATACACTTTCAAAAATATTCACAATTGAATTATCGGGCGTTAAAACCAAATATTGTGAAATTTCAACGGCATATCTCAATTTAAAAAACTGCAAAATATAAAACAAAACTTAATCTTACATTGTGTTTTGGTCACATGAGTCGTGATAAATATAATTCCCAATAAAAATGTAATTTTTTTGTTTATTCACATATTTTCAAGAAAATTGAACAGTAGCTTTATAATATGCTATCTAGGCCGAATATTAATTCAAATGTAATGTGAATAAAAATTTAAAAATTACAATTCCCCCCCTCTCCACTGTAAAACACGTGATATCTTAGTCGGTTACAATCATTTCCTTTTTCATCTCAGACAGTAGTCTGGCATTTGAAATGATGTTGCCACAAAAAATTCATACTTTAGTTAATTTTAAAAAATCTAATTGTTGTATCGATAAGCCGCTTGCACTCTTAGATTCAGAAAAATTGCCCCTTTCACTTGATACTAAATTCGTAACTATCAGACTAATAATTCTAATTTATTTCTCACGTTTTCTTTTGATTAGACATGAGTCGACATTTTAATTAATATCTCCACAACTAATTAAAATTTTTAAATTCTGTTTTCAGGAGGACCTTGGAAAGCCTCCAGAGCATCCGTGTGTCAATTCTTGTACTTATGCGTTCAATAGGGCTGAACGTATAGAACAGACAGGCAGAAAACCTTTTCTTTTATTATTATAGATTATCACAGATCGATGGTTCAACCATTCGTTTTAAAGGTATTGGCGAGCTCTTTTGAAAGATACACATCATGAAAATTTATTCCCCTCAAGGGGAGACTTCTCCCCCAAGGGGGGGGGGGGGGTCCTACATACACAAAAATTTTTTCCCAGTTGAATATCTCAATAACAAAAAATATATATTCGTTTCATTTGGTTTAGTGCAGTCTATAGATGTTAAACTCAACTTACCTGCAATTTCCCCCATAGACGTAATGTATTTGAATACTTTTGAGTGTCCCTGTACATGGACCATTTCCTTCATCTCAACGAAAAGCTTACTGTAGCAGCCCTATATGATACACATTTAGAATACCAAGTTTAGAATTTCTGCTACTATTTGTTCTTGAGATATGCGGATAACAGACACACAGACCATTCGCTAAAAACATGATTTTCGTATTCAGGAGACCTCCGAACATGTAAATACAACAAAAACTCACGTTTGAAAATTTCACCTTAAAACAATACTCTCTCGACCCTATGGGTAATACAAAGTAAAAATATGTTAAAATACTTACTTTTAACCTTTTATGAAAAATAGCTTTAGAAATAATAATAATAATGTAGTACATACATATGCGTATATATATATTTTTTTAACAATTTCCAAGAAGGTTGAAAAGTGTTTATGACATGGGTTTGTCTGTCTGTCTGTCCGTCTGTCTGTGTGCGCTCAAACTCCCGTAAATATTTATGGATTTTCTTGAAACTGATATATGTTATACAATTTCACCATCGGATGTTCCCTATTGAAAATGGAGTTTATACCTGTACTGGTTTGTGTACAGGGACCCCCGAAAATATTTCAAAGCATTGTGTTCTATGAGAGGCATTTCTATAAACCATATTTTCATACCCTTACTGTACAAAAATCTTAACGAAATTGAAATATGTTATACAAATTCACTATTGGATGTTCCCTGTTGAAAATGGAGTTTACACCTCTATTAGTTTGTGTACAGGACCTCCTAAAATATTTCAAAGCATTGTGTTCTATGAGAGGCATTTCTATACACCATATTTCCATACCCTTACTGTACACAAATCTTAATGAAATTGAAATATGTTATTCAAGCTCACTATCGGACGTTTTCTTTATAAAATGGAGCAAATACTACCACTGATTAGTGTACAGGGACACACAAAAGTATTCCAAAGTCTTACGTTTTATGAGAGATATTTCTATAAACTAAATTTTAATAACTTTACTTTGCACGAAGATTTATGAAATTGAAATGTGTTATTTATAAGCACAAAAGAAAATGCTTTGCATAGAATATAGCATGATTAGCATTAGATTTACAGGGTGACACAAAAATATTCAGTTATATTAAGAGCTATTAATAAAAAAAATTTAGAATTGTACTTTCGTTTACCTTAAGCGTTTTTAACACTTTCTAACACTTTTTAAGTGTGAATATGATTTCAATTTTGTGTATCTGCCTGCCTGTCTGTCCGTCTGCCTGACTGACTGTCCGTCTGTCTGTCTGCGTTCTAACTCCCGTAAATATTTATGGAATTTCTTGAAACTGACATATGTTATTCAAGTTCACTATCGGACGTTTCCTATTGAAAATTGAGTATATACCTCTACTGGTTTGTGTACAGGGACACACGAAGTATTTCAAAGCATTGTTTTCTATGAGAGGTATTTCTATAAACCATATTTTCATACCTTTACTCTAGTCATATCTTAATGAAACTGAAATATGTCATTCAAGTTCACTATTGGATTTTTCCTGTATAAAATGGATTAAATACGAACTCTGTTTTATATACAAGGACACTCAAAAGTATTCTAAAACACTGCGTTCTATGAGAGATATTTCTATAAATCAAATTTTAATAACTTTACTTTCCACGAAGTTTTAGGAAATTGAAATATGTTATTTATATGCACAAAAGAATAATTTACATAGAATATAGCATGATTAGTATTAGATTTACAGGGTGACACAAAAATAATCTGTTATATTAAGAGCTATTATTAAAAATTTGCTAGAATTCTATTTTCGTTTACATTAAGCGTTTTTAAAACTTCCTAACATTTTTTTAAGTGAGAATATAATATCAATTTGTGTATCTGTCTGTCTGACTGCGCTCTAACTCCCGTAAATATTTACGGAAATTTTTGAAACTGATATATGTTATTCAAGTTCATTATCGGATGTTTCCTATTGAAAATGCAGTTTATACCTCTACTGGTTTGTGTACAGGGACACCCTAAAGTATTTCAAAGAATTGTGTTTTATGAGAGGTACTTCTATAAATCATATTTTCATACCTTTACTGTACAAATATCTTCATGAAATTAAAATATGTTATTCAAGTTCACTATTCGATGTTTCCTATATAAAATAGATTACATACCACCACTAGTTTATGTACAGGGACACTCAAAAGTACTCCAAAGCATTGCGTTCTTTGTGATATATTTCTATAAATCAAATTTTAATAACTTTACTTTTCACGAAGTTTTTGGAAATTGAAATATGTTATTTATATGCACAAAAGAATGCTTTGCATAGAATATAGCATGGTTACCATTAGATTTACAGGGTGACACAAAAATATTCAGTTATATTAAGAGCTATTAATAAAGAATTGCTAGAATTGTACTTTCGTTTACATTAAGCGTTTTTGACACGTTCTATCATTTTTTTAGTGTGAATATAATTTCCATTTGTGTACAAGTCTGATTGTTCTTCTATCCGTCTGTCTCTCTGTTTTTTTGCGCTATAATTACCGTAAATATTTATGGAATTTCTTTAAACCGATATATTTTAGTGAAGTTCACTATCGGATGTTCCTTATTGAAAATGGAATGGATACCACTTCTGGTTTGTGTACAGGGATATCCAAAAGTATTCGAAAGCATTGTGTTCTATGAGAGGAATTTCTATAAATCATATTTTAATAGCTTTAATGTATAGAAACTTTAATGAAATTTTAATATGTTATTCAGTTCCCTATCGAATGTTTCCTATGTAAAGTAGAGTACATTTCTAACTGGTTTGTGTACAGGGGCACTTGAAAGTACTCCAAAGCATTGTGTTGTATGCGAGTTATTTTTATAAACCAAATTTTAATAATTTTATCTTCCACAAAGTTTAATGCAATTGAAATATATTATTCGTATGCACAAAAGAATGTGCCTTCTATGTAATATAGTATGGTTAGCATTAGATTTACAGGGCCACACAAAAATAATCAGTTACATTAAGAGGTATTAATAATAATTTGCTGGAATTGCACTTTGTTTACATGAGCGTTTTAACACCTTCTTATAATTTTAGTGGGAATATGATCTCAATTTGTGCATCTGTCTGTCCGATTGTCTACCTTTCTATCTGTTTGTCTCCAGCTCCTTTCATCGGTGAATATTTTGAGATTTTTTTTTAAATGATACACTCATGTTCCCTATGGAATTTTCCCTATTTAAAATGTCATTAATAGGTCCTGTACAACTAGTTTGTTTACAGGGACAACAACATCAACAATAAAAAAAAAGCCAATGTATTACGTTTTAAGACGGAATTTTTTAAAAAGGTATATTTAAAAAACTTTCTACTACAAAAATCTTAAAACCATTGACATGTATTATTAATATTCTAAAATATTGTTTTGTATAGAATATGATATGATTAACTTTCAGATTTACAGGGCTATAGTAATATATTCAGAGAGTTTAAAAGCTGTAATTATAATCTAACGGCTGCATTTTCTTTTGCGTTAAGCTTTTTTAAGACTTTCCAAAATGTCTAAGAGTAATTTTAAAATCAATTAGTCTATATGTATGTTTTTCCGTCCTTCTGTCTCTTGTGCGATAACGTAGGCAAAGAATATTAATAAAGATAATGTATGAGTAATAATAATATATGAATAATAATATATGAATACATATATTATTATTCATATATTATTTTCATATATAATAATATATGAATAATAATAAAAATATCAACCTTTATACTCGAATTTACTTAAATTAAATAAATATTAATAGTTATTCGATACAACAATTGCGTACAGTTGGAAAGTGTTACTAATCAATGCGTACTGCATGATTTTTTCTTTCTTGTTTTCCTTTATCAAAGGTTTTACCGAATATTTTAAAATCTTTATCTTTTATTTAGTATTTTTATTTGGATGTAGCATTAGGTTTGTACTGAGGATAAATTCTTCACAATCGACAACAATACAAAATCTTGAATAAATATATATATATATATTTTTTTTTCTTCCTTTGACAATTATATTCTTATGTAATTGTAATACATGACACTCCTGTTAAATATATATAGTATATATACACACACATGAATTTTAAACTGAAATAACTAATACACAGAATAAGTTATATTTTAAATATGCAAGGCAAAAGAAAAAGAATAATTCAGAACATGTGAGCCAACTTTTATAATTACATAATTTTATAAAAATGCAGAATACATACCTTTACTTCTTTACTTTGATTTTCATCAACATCGAATTCTAAACATTCTTTTAAATGCCAGCAAATAGTCATCTTGGATGGCATGGTAGTAAAACATTACATGCCTTCCAAAATTATACTAGCTAGCATGAATGTCCAAGTTGAATAACGCTTCCTCCACGTATGAAAGTTATTCAAATATTCATACATACAGTAATTACAAAATTTAAAATAGAAAGTATACTAGGTAATAAAGAGACTTAAGTATGCAAACAGATCCCTAAATAAATCTATGAATACTAAAAATAAAAAGCACAACTCAGAATATGTGAGCAAATTTATGTAATTAATTACGTATTTTAAAAATGCCGAATGGAATACATACCTTAATTAGCTCTTGATTACCATCTCTGTTTTAAGGCCAGCACATTCTTCATTTTAATGCTAGCAAGTAGTCATCTTGTAAGGCATAAAGTAATAAAATTTAATACCTTGCAAAATTCTACCTGCTAGCGTGACTAATGATATTGTCAACAACTTCCTCTGTCTCATCGCTCATGTAGCTTCTTCTATTCTAATAATCAGTTTGTTTTCTATACCGTCATATGTGATTTAATGAATATTATTTTAAAAAATTCTATTTATTTATTCTTAGAATGTCTTAAATAAGTGTTAGTATAAACTTTTACTATTAACTATACAAATTAAGTTATGCTTAATAATTTTTACAGTCATGAAATTCATAGTATAATAAAAATATTTATCATAGGTAACTACATAAAAATATATTCACGTATATCTTACAAACTTATAATAAATCTTATTAATAAGTGTTTTCATAAAAGATATCAAATTTTCGTATCTGTAATTTAATAACCCTCACTTCACTTATTTTGGAATTAGAAACATATTAAACATGAAAATTGCATTTATTTACATTCTTGTTCAATATGAACATAACAAAATTTTGAATACTTGTATATATATACATATATATATACAGTGGGCAACAAAAGTGTCCGAACACTAGCAAAAATTCCTATATAAAAAAAGTACATTGCATACGGTTTTGTTAAACAAATCCTTATCGAATCATGCTCTTACATTGACTAAGAACAGGATTCGACAAGGATTTATTTAACAAAACCGTATGAAGTGTACTTTTTTTGCATAGGAATTTTTGCTAATGTTCGGACACTTTTGTTACCGACTATATATATAAATTCAAAAATTTTAAGTGAAAATCTACATAGTGTGGGAAAGTATACTTCATTTAACAAATATAAACTTACTGCCATTATCATGATAATTAAAAATTGAAATGTTTTCAGGTCTTTTTATCCTTTCTCAAAAAAAAACATGTTCAAGTGGTTATTCACTGCAGAAATATCACTCAATAAAATCAATCACACATTAAATTTATACATTACAAAAGATGGAAGATTAAACGTAAACAATAATATTATTGTATCATAGGACCTTAACTGAAGCAATACCTTATGAAATTGACTATTTAAATAACCATGCTCTTTACTAAGAATAATAAGTAAACAGTAGCTACAGTCAGATTAATACTTTCTATATTTCATACTTCCATGAAATAGATTAAACGTAAATAATAATAATCTTTTTGCATCATAGGATCTTAACTGAAGCAATATCTTATAATAATGAGCATGTTATTATGAAAATGACTATTTAAATAACCATGCTTCTTAATAATAAAAAGTAAACGGTACCTACAGTCAAATTAATACTTTCTATATTTCATACTTTCATGAAACCGATTAAATGTAAACAATAATGTTATTGCCTGAAGCAATATCTTATAATAATGAGCATGTTATTATGAAATTGACTGTTTAAATAACCATGCGGTTTCATCCTATCCGCGTTTGTAATGATCGATAGATGGCGCTCTCTGAACTGCAGTTGTTAGTAAATATAATAGCCACGTGTATTAATTATTGTTCTTTCTCCGACATTACATCATGGAAAATCGATTGCATAATATGATGATATGCAGTGGTGTGATAATTTCCCCTTAGCCCACCAGAGGGCGAGCATTTCATTACAATCGCGGATTATACGGTATCGGTAGCCCATCGAAAGAAATGAAAAATGAAATTGTTTTTGAACGCAATGACAACTATTTAAACTACAAGATGAACCTTTTAACTATAGATAAGCCTTGTTCGCGTTCACAGTGCATACGAAAAAATCAAAATTATTTTATTGAGGCAGTACAAATGCATGTATAATAGACCGATTTCATGTGACGTCACGTCTTTAGCAGAATCTGGCATCGCAACAACTGGCGCCCAAATATGAGCATTAGCAGACGCACATTACCATTATTCACATATAGGTAGACTGCTAAGTCCGAGCTTTCTTCATTTTATATTATTAATTATGGTTATTTGTGCTGTTTCAGGATGTTCAAATCGAACAGACCGAGACAAGGAGTTCTCGTTTTTCAGATTTCCGGCCATCAAAATAAGTTGTACGCCCGTATTTAAAGAGCTCCAAAAAGAAAGGAGACAAGTGTGGCTCCAGCGAATAAATCGTGAAAATTTTACAGACGCCCAAGCAAATTATGCTAGAGTATGCAGTAAGCATTTTATTTCAGGTAAAGTGATATCTAATTTATAAAATATATTTGTTTATTACTGGTATTGTGACACTTTTACCGATACGATTCCATATATTATCATTTTAAAAGAAAGTAGAAAAACGAGGTTTTCAATGTTATTTTTATTGAATTTTATCAGTTGTTTAATTCATCTTTTATGTTTTATTTATATTAATGCATGCATTACATAGTAAATGTAGTATCGAGATCAAATTTATCGTGAATTTGAAGAATTTCTTTCTGTTTAACACTAAAGTATTGTTTTATTTCTCGATAATTTTGTTTGTTTCACCATTTGTCTTTGTAGAATAAGCCTAATTAAAACAACTACTAAATTAAAATGGATTCTCTCCACATATGCTCACATTTTCATATTTTAAAAATCTCTTTTTGAAATGTAACTACTATTTTAAAAAATAAAACAATTCAAAAATATGAAACTTGGCTATTTAAACTGATTGGACATTTAAATTAGTTTTTTTTATCTTTTGACTGACCTTTTAAACTGATTGTTCATTTAAATTATTTTTATTTTTTTGGGCTATTTAAACTGACTGTCCCTTTAAACCAAATGTCAATTTAAATTGACTGTCCTTTTAAACTGATTGTCCTTTTAAATTAGATTGTCCTTTTAAATTAGTTTGTTTACTGTTTGTCCTTTTAAATTAGTTTGTTTACTGTTTGTCCTTTTTTAATTAGTTTGTTTACTGATTGTCCTTTTAAATTAGTTTGTTTATTTAAACTGATTGTCCATTTTAATTAGTTTGTTTATTTAAACTGATTGTGTATTTAAATTAGTTTTTTGTTTATTTAAACTGACTGTCCTTTTAAACTCAGGGATAAGATTTTTCAGCTGATTTCAGCTTTTTTGTACATTTAGCTTTTCACCTTTTTCTTATTTTTTTAATGTTTATGAAGTGCATTTGTTCTTTTTATACACATTGAAGAATAAAATAAATAATTATTTTACCCTTATATAATAGATTTTGTGATAAAAAATTTTAGTATTTCATTTCAACGTCTTGCCTATGCATAGTTTCAGCTCTTTTGTATTTTTGCTAATCTCATCCCTGTAAACTGTTCATTTAAACTCATTGTCCTTTTAAACTGACTGTCCATTTAAATTAGTTTTTTTTTTTTTTTTTGCTATTTAAACTAGCTATTCTTTTAAACTCATTGTCCATTTAAATTAGTTTTTTGTTTATTTAAACTGACTGTTCTTTTAATCTGATTGACCATTTTAAATTAGTTGTTTAGTATCTCTATTTAATATTTCCTGGTCACATTTTTTGTATTTTGTAATATTCCATAGAGCTTAACTATTGATGATAAATCTCCCCCATCCTCTTGTATATATTTTTTATTAATATATTTTGTACAAACCATTATACAGAAAATATAAGTGTCTTAGCAAACAATATAAAAATTTAGAAAATTAATATTTGGTAATTAATTTGACTTTTTAACACTCTTTTATACACACTCTATTAGATGTCCTTTTGAATAATATAGTTGATTAGTTCAGGAAAATTGAGAGGCGTCCTGTATAAATAGCTCAATTTCAGGTCTTGCAAGTGTGTTCCTTTAAAAATGGCTGTACAGATATTTTTCAAATTCGCCATACTAACGTTCTTTTGTATGTATTGTTTTCCAGTCAATAATTGACTATCCCAAGATTTGGTGACAGACAGTAACTCAAAAACATATCTAATGATTTCTTGAAAATTGTTTCATAATTTTATTTTAGAGTAGATTTTTAAAATATATAAAATATTTTTTTTTTAAATGTCTAAAGTACTAAACAAATCATCTTGAAACATCAGGAGTGTAATGAACATGTTATACCTCATACATTTCAGAACTTTTGTGCCGAAAGTGAAAGGGAGACCAATAAAAAAAAACTGAAAGCGTTTGGCACCCTGTAAAAAGTATTGCTTGAAATCTAATTTGGCTGTAGCATATGATTATGGGGCTGTTTCATATTATCTGTATAAATTTTTATGTCTCTATGGCATGTAATCAGGGTGACATAAAGGTTTTAAAAAAAAAGGATCGCATTTTTTGCTAATAACACGCAAGGTATATTAAAATCCCAGAGCAAAGCTATTTTCAGGTAACTCAACATATATTAGATACAGCATACTGCAATCAAAATGAAAAAAATATTAAATATCTGATAAAATATAAGCATTTTTAGTAAATAATTTTTAACTGTGCATGTGTAAGATTTAGCGAAATTTCATTTACATTTAATAGCCAAATGTTTTGAACTACTCATATGAAAACCCCAAACAAGTGTCGTGTAAACTCAAAGTTTTATGCCATAGAATAAACTGCTATTCAGTTTCTCTCTCTCTCTCAAAAAAAAAAAAAAAAAAAAAAAAACTAAACTATAAGGGGTTTTACTCACATTTTTATTTTGATTCAATGAATGATAATACAGTTTTCAATGATTGTAATATTGTAAATAAATATTAAGAAAACCCCCTTATCAATTTCTTATTTTGCGGAACAGCTGAAATTCAGTTCATTCAATAGATTTTTTTTAGGTTTCACTATACTTGTTTGGTGTTTTTATATAAGTAGCTCAATACATTTGGCTATTAAATTATGCAAATAACATTTCGCTAAATCTTATATACACAGTTAAAAATTTAGTAAATACTCTCATATTTCATTACATTTATAAAATATTTTCAATTTGATTGCTATGCTGTGTCTAATATTGCATGGTCAAGTTTCCTGAAAATAGTTTTGCACTGGGTTTTAATACCTTACGTGTTATAGCTAAAAAAGGAAAAAAAAAATTGTGAATTTTTTTTTTTTAACGAAACCTTTATATATCTCTGATTACATGCGGTAGAGGCATAAAAATTTATACATATAATAAAGAAGAGCCACATAATCACTTGCTACAGCCAGATTGTATTGAACTAGAGCTTTTTATGATTCAGAAATTTTCGTTGAGCATATTAATTTTAATGCACACACCATCAAATTATCGATCATTTAAAAATCATCAACATAATAGATAATAAACCTGTAGCTATATATAGAATAAGGCAAAATGAAGCCAACCTGGACTCAAAGAGTGCTTGACAGAAGTACAGTAAATGGAATAACCTAAATTATTTAAAATATAATTATAGCAATTTTTAACCTTTACACTTCATAGTGGTTTGTTGATAAAAAACATTTTATAAATCCTCTGAACCATTATTTCAATTTAGTCTACTGGTATTATCCACTTGCTCGACAGTAAAACTTTTTTATAATTTATTTTTTATTATTTTAAATAATTGTTTTCAATGGCAATTGCAGATATTATTTTATGTATTAGAATGCATTATGATTATGGGAAGTACAAGCTTCATTTCAATATGGATTCTGCTGCCAAACTAAATACACAAATTCTAATTGAATTCTGAATGTTTAGGGTCCCTTTTTTTCCCCTCAGGGTTAACAGCAACATGAAGTTTCTATGATAGAAATTGTACTTTAATGATGTAAACTAATATGCTGATAGTTATTAATTTTCCTTTTATATTTTTTAGGCAAGCCTTGCGGCCTAGGTGACAAGAATAATCCTGCCTGGGCACCATCCTTACATCTAGGTCACAAGAAAATAAAAAATATTGAGGCTTCTGTTGCCAGATATAATAGGTGAGAAATGAGAAATAAATTCACATTTAAATATAATAATAATAATAATAATAATATATATATATTTTTTAATCAAAAATAAAATTCATTTGAAATTTGAATTATATGTTTGATATGTCATATTCTTAAGTACACTGGCACCTATTTAGTGTTTTATATTATTTTCTTTTCTAGGAATGTACAGCGTTCTGTGTTAAAAGATAAGCAAATGTGCTCGCAGGAAAAAGAAAATGAGAACGAAGCTGAAATTGCTCCCAGTGCCATGGATTATGAAGAATTGATTGATTTCCCAGTGTCAATGAAAATCAACAAAGAAGAAAAATGCATCATGACAGACCTAGATAGAAAGATGATAACCCAATTAGAGAATGATAATAAATATTTATCTAAAAAAATATATGATTTGGAACAAAAATTATCCATGTATAGCATGGATACAAATTTCTTTTCAGACGATAAAACTGTCTTGTATTATACTGGTTTACCAAACAAAAAAATATTGGATATTGTTTTTAATTCAGTAAAGAATAATATTTACCACACAGATGCACACAACTTAACATTATTCCAGGAATATATACTATTTTTAATGAAACTGCGTTTAAATGCAGATTTTCAAGACTTAGCTAACAGGTTTTGTATCTCAAAACCATCGGCATCTCGAATTTTCGCAAAATGGCTAGATACATTCTATATCCGTTTTAAGCCTCTAATATTATGGCCAGAAAGGGAGGCTCTAATGATGACAATGCCTTTAACATTCCGCTTGGCATTTGGCACACGTGTTGCTGTCATTATTGATTGTTTTGAGGTGTTTATAAATCGGCCAAGTTCACTAATAACACGCGCTGCAACTTGGTCGAATTATAAACAGCACAACACTATTAAATGTTTGATTGGGATAACACCTCAAGGAACAATTTCTTTTTTATCTATATGTCATGGGGGGCGTGTTACCGATAAACAGATAGCAGAGAAAAGTGGCATTTTAGATAAACTATTGCCTGGTGATGTTGTATTAGCTGACAGGGGATTTAACAATATTTCAGAAACTGTTGGCTTCTGTTGCGCAAAGCTTGTAACACCTGCATCTGCAAAGGGCAAACTTCAATTATCTGCAGAAGAAGTTCAGGAAACAAGAAATATGGCTTCAGTTCGCATACATGTCGAAAGAGTGATAGGTCATTTGAAAAAAATATTTAAAATTCTTAAAGGTGTTATCCCAATTGATTATTTAACAGTTAAATCAGGTGACAGCATACCTCCGTGTGACAAAATTGTTTTTACATGCTGTGCTCTTACAAATTTGACCCCTTCTGTAGTACCTGAATAAACTTTATATATTTTAATCTTTATTATTTATTACTTCTATATAATAGAATTCCTAGAAATCTGCACTCCTCAAATTCAATACAGTTGAGGATCTATAATCCGCATACCCATAATTCGCAATTGTCTATAATCCACACTCACTTTGCAAATGTAAACAAAAGATTTTGCAGTAACGAAAATCTGACATTTTGGATGTATATGAGAAAATATGTTAATTCACATACTAAAATGAAAAAAAAAATGAATGTAAAATTTAATTTAGATATACATAATTAGTTTTCAAAGGAAAAAAAAAAATTGCACTTTTATTGCCTTTAGCAAATCTGAGCATAGTCTGAATAATATTCAATTAGTGATCAAACAAAACACATGCAAGTACAGTTTTCTAACTCCTTCCAGTAACCGCATTGTTCATTGGTTGAAAAAAAATTACATTATATGCGTTGGTGGGATTGTATATTTTCACATATGTTTAAGGGCTATTAGTGTAAATGTTCCTTTTAGGTGGTATTTCAAAAGTACACAAAACTATTTAAGGAAAAATTTATACGAGCATTTGTTTTGAAGAAAAGATCTACAATGCAGTCATTAAAAACTGCATCAAACTAATCACATTGCAAGTATCTGGCTGGATAATGTTAATCACAGTCCAAAAGTAGGAGTACAGTTTTTTAATGAATTACTCATTTAAGGGTTTAAATTATACATTGCTTCTACTTCATTAAATAAATGTTATTGTTTTATATATTTATTATTAGTATTACCTTCATTATATTATATGAAATCAAACAATCCTAATTCTAGCTTCATTAAATAAAGTTTATTGTTTTATATACTTAATACTAATTCATATAGCGAGGAAATGACATCAATGATCTATAAGTTGCAAAAATCTATAATCCGCACAAGTTCTAGAACCAGGATGTGCAGATTAAAGATCTTCAACTGTATCTCCAGAAATCCACACACCATAACTGATGTAAATAATAAAATTTATAATTAAGTTTTCAAGAGAAAAAAGCAAAACAGCACTTTAGCGGTGTTTTTTAGAAACTGAATCTAATGAGATAAGCAAAGGTAATTTTAATTGAAGTCCAGGTCTTGAGGATGAGTACCTAAATTTTTTAATACCAAAATTTGTGTTTAATTTTTTCAGCTTAATTTTTTGTTCAAAGTTTATATTTTGGTCTGTATTTCTAAATTCTAATAAAATTTGTAAATTTACAATATAAAAGTCTATATTGTAATGGATGTTTATGTACTTAAATGTATTTTTACTTTATGGGGCAAATTTTAACTTGTTAATTGATATATATAACATTGTATCTGTTACCACAATTATTCTTTAATTGCTGCAATTTTTTTTTATAAATATTCTATATAAATTCAGGCTTACTTATATTGTCATTTTTAATGCATTATAGCATTAAAATTCTAGTAATACAATCCACAATCAGGTCCCAGGCTGTGCAGATTTTGGGAATGTACTTATATGAGAAAGTACTGAATTCGTGAATTTTTTTTAATTCCAGTTTTCAATGGATTTACAAGATTTGAGATATCCTGAAATACGATTCGACTGTTTTTGGAAAATGTCTATTTGTGTGTATCTGTGTATGTCACAACTTTTGTAGATGCTATATCTGAAGAACCCCCCCCCCCCCCCCCAAAAAAAAAAAAAAAAAAAAATTATACTAACATTGTATAGAATTGTTGAGAAACAATTCTCTCCCCCCATTTTGTTAATTTTGTTTTTGATTCATCTGCCTCCCCTTTCAATAAATTTATAGAAGATGAAAATTCCAGAACTTTGGAGGTTTCTAGCCTAAGGTTAAAAAAGCTGTTTTAGAAAATTTATGGAAACAATAAAAGTAATTAAGAAATTTTCTAATAACATTAACTCAATTTGCCAACTACCAAAATTTTTAATTATCGTAAAATTTATGAATTAAAGTTATAAAATAGCAGCGGTCAGAAGTATAGTTTTACAACCTACTTTCTTTAATGCTATGGTGTTGTTATGGGGAAATATGGTGGGCACAAAATTGTCCAAATAATTACTGAAAATTTTGCAAATTTAGGTTAGAAAATGAATTTTTATGGTATTTTTTAAATAGATAAACATTAATAACACACACTTCTTAAAGTGCCCGATAGCAGATGAATTTTATCCTTGAATCAGGTTGCTTGCATGAAAAGTCCCGATTGTTATAAAAATGTTAAATAGTTTTTATTTTTAGAATTCATTTCATACAATATTTAGCATTATGTACTAAAAATATTTGAAACATTTATGAACGATTAGTATCAGAGACACTATATGCAAAAAAAAAAAAAAATCATAGAAATGTTTGCAAAATCCAAATGAAAGGATTCATTTGGATGAAAGTATAATACAAGACAGTTTTATCGTTCAATGTAGTCCAAATGAAAGGATTCAAATCTCAGGTCCAAAGTTAAATTATATATATATATATATTTATTATTACTATTATTATTTATAATTTCTAATTATGAATGTTTATTTTGTGGAAATAATTTATTAAATGAACAAATAGTGTTTGTATATATTATTCATGTTTATCACTGCTATTTATGAAATTATTTTGTACTAGTTTTATACATATAATAAAATGTTCCGAAATACGGAAAAAACCCTTATCCAGAATATCCCAGGACCTAAGTTTTTTGAATAATGGATCCTATACTATATTTAATATTATGATGATGTCAATGAATTAAAGTTTATGACAATTTTTCTTTTTGTTTATTAAAATGATTTGATTCTTTTGCTTATAACTGTGTAAACTTTCTATTTCAGTTAAATTAATAAATTAAATGTTTTGTCAAAATTCACTTCTTTACTTATAGATTGTGTTGTCTCAGTCTTTTTCTCATTTTATATTACTTAAATATTTAGATCATGATTTTAATAATTTTGGGGGAGTAAATAGATTAATCTCAGGAATTAAGAGAAAAATTATTCAGTTTTATTTAAGAATATTAGGCCTCAAACGAACCTGGATTATGATTTTATCTTTCTTTTAGAACAATACAATAGACATTGGAAAAGATGCTCGCTGCTATTGATTTTATAAAAGGTTTCATGCTCTTCATTTAAAATTATTAAATGATTGAGTAAAATTTTAAAAGCTTACATATTATGAGTTACAATCTGCCTATTTGATAATTATTTTGTAGGATTTAAAATATGTCTACTCATCCTGAATCAATAAAAATATTTTATGGAGTAAGATAATTTTCAATGAAGTAAACATTTTTCTACTTATGATTATTTTTAAAGAGACACCAACAGGTGTAAATTTTCAATGTGGGTATATTTCGAAAAAACTCATCAAAATCTTTAAAACTAACTGTTGAACCATAGATCTGTGATAATTTACAAAGTTATCATTTTTTTTTTTTTTTTCATTAAAAAAAAAAAAAAAAAAAAAAAAAAAAAATCCGATGTTGGCACAAAATTGACTTTCTTTTGTCATTTACAGTTATAATTCTCTGAAATAACAATCGCCAGCATTCATCCATGGAAAATAATTTTAATAAATAATAATCTAAAAATAATTTGTATTTTGTTAATTTGTTAAAATTATATAAGTGATCATAACATACCAGTTTTTAATGTTACTTTCCTTTAGGAATTTTTATTTATTTATTTATTTTTTAACACTTGCAGGTTTTTCCCGCATCGCTGGTCAATATATTTGAATGAATTTTGTTCAAACACACGTCTCTCCATTGAAAGTTCGTTGTATTTGGTTTTAGATAATTCAATTGTGAATATTTTTGAAATTTGTAGAATTATTAGGAAGGGCTTGGGGGGAAAGGAGAAGGGGACAAAATAAAATAAATAAATGAGTTACAGCGCTTGAAATTGGTGTTATTAGGTTTTAAGACAAGGTAAATCGATTGCGGATATTTTTGAGTATAAAATTATTAGAATGGGGGAAAGAATAGAGAAAAGGAACAGGAGTTTTGGAGAAAACATCGAAAAACCCAAAATGTCTTTATTCTTTTATATTTTGCAGAGTTACGAATTCCAATTTCGTACTAAGGATTTTTAACGTTATATGGCCTGGAATTATGCTAGTTTTGGAGAAAACAATGGATAAGTCAGACACAAATCCTTTTTTTTAAATGTTTATATTACCTTTGTATCTCAGCTTCCAATTAACATAATTTCATAAGTAATATATCATTAAAGTTATTTGAATTGGAACTGAAGAGTATATATTGCAAATCTGTCACCAGAGGGCGCTTCGATATTTTAATAATTCAATCTCTGGAATTCTAATTATGATTAAATTTCTTATAACACATCATTTGAAATATTGCAGACTTTTAAACTTATATAAGCCGTTAAATTCTGTATGGGAGTTTCAGAGAAAACCACAGAAAAGTCTGACAACATTTATTACAAAATTACTTCTTTTGGCAATTTTGTGTTAATTATGTTTAATATATATAAATGAAAATAAACAAAATAACATTTTTTTCTTCAAACCTAAAATAAATTGAGATGTCTAGGGGTTAATTAGATAGAATTTTACCACAATCTTAATTTTCAAAGTTTTTAATGTTGTCAAATTTTTTATAGAGTGCAAACCAGATGGTTGCCGAAGGCGGCTAGAATCAAAATTCTTAAAAGTTTGTATGAGTACACTGCATTGGATCATTTAATGATTCAACGGTATCTAAATAGTGTTATATTTAAGTTGTGTATGGAAAAAGAAAAAAAAAAGGGGGGGGGGTGTAAACAAAGTTGAAAAATATGCATGTGTAACCTAGAATATAAGAATGACAAAGTTTCGTATTTGAACTTAAATATTTATTAAATCTGAATATCAACTATACAGAAAATTTAACAAGAAAACAAAATGGACTAACTCCATTCGACTTTCAGTTGAGGCTTTTTTTGTTTGGGTGAACCAGTAACTCGAGACAACTTTCTGCATATGAGGTGAATTTCTTACTATTAACTTTAAATGATTTCACACACAATTTAAAATTTAAAACTTTTATATTTTAATATCTTTATACTTCAAGGAAAGACATTTATAAATTATTAACCCTTTACGGATCAAATGCATAATGCTTTCGCGACCCCTGATATGGATTCTCATTTTTTAAAATTCTGTAACTCCATCAGTGGGTTTTTCCTTTTGTAATTTATATGGTATTTTATTTTTTAAAAATATACGCAATATTCCTATTTGTACAATCAGTGTACTTTGGGTACTAGTATTTTGATTAGAATAAGTATAATGAAAAAGATAAAAATAGGCAATCCCAAAAAGAGGTGACTGAGAGTCGCCTCGTGAGCACAAAGGATTTATTAATTAACAGTTGTTTAAATAAAGTAAGAGAAATCTTAAATTAATCGGCAAATTCAAATAAGGCATTTAATGCTATTGCACTTCAAATAATTTGAGCCCATAAGTGAGCGATGAAGAATTTTTCATGGTGTCAGAGTAAAAATCTATTCAGTTCATGTGATGGTGACATGTAACATTTATATAAATTTTCAGATAAACTGGAAAAAGACATTTAGACAACATCATACTTTAATAATTTCAGCCTATAGGTGATAAAGTTTTTTTTTTTTTGGTCCCCATAAAAAATGCTATTGTATTCTCTCTCACACATACATACCATAAGTCTATAAATTTTTGTTTATCTTAAAAAAGGGATTCACAAAACTTTCCCTGTTATAAATGGACTTTGATAAGACTCATGTGAACAGGCAATCTGAATAGATGGACATGCTTTGCTGCTTTTGCCCCCCGAAAAGCAGATAAGCACTTTAAAAGGAAATTTTTGTGCATATATGCAAGTTCATTTCTAATATTGTCTAAAGCAAAACTCTATTTTAATTATAATTTTAGGTTTGTAAATTAGGTTTTTCACATACACATAAAAGAACCTAGTCAAAAAGTTTGGAAGAACTTTTTTTTCATATGAAATTTTGATTCACAAAATTACATGCAGATCTTTCACAATTTACCAAAAACAGGAAATTGATTATTTTGCACTTTTAGAGCTTAAAAATAAAATATTAAACATTAATTTTTGAAAAATGGTAATCATTTTAATGATTGAGAATTTTCTAAATGTGAAAACTGAATTTTAAAAAATTCATTACTTAATGAATATTGTTGAAAATAAATTTCCATATACAATGAATTTAAGTTGTCATCCACATTAGGTGAAGGATCCTCTAAAGCTATGAATTGTAAGAACACAAACACCAACATTTGAAGTATAAAAAGTCAAGATTTTTTTACTATTTGCACATGTATCATGATGTACTGATATGCGATTTCAACATTAGCTCTGGTATCAGTATGAATCAGCATAGCAGTAGCAAGTCAGAAAAAAAAAAAAAAAAAAAAAAAAAAAAACCTAGCTTGTTCTGCCTATTGGATGAAACATAAAATATTGACACTGTTTCATACTATTTTAACCCTGCACGAAGGTAGTGCTGAAGTAACATTTTGTGTTCTTTAAAAAAAATTAAGGGAAACATTTTTCATGTAGATGTGCAGAAAAACATAAAATCTCAGTCATAATATTTTATAGCTAACCAAAATTTTGTCAAACTTGTTCTAAATGCTACAGACAGCTGAATAATTTTTGCCAAAAATCTCACACCCATCTCTATCAAATTTGTTCCCCAGTTAAGGTTATATAAAACTAATGAAGTAACTGATTATTCAAATTGGTTATCAATTCTATTATTAAATGAATATTTTAATTATTTCAGATAATAAATTCTATAGTTTAAATTATCAAATTAATTGATTATTAGAGTGTTCAGTAAGATAAAGCCTTACTAAAATAAAAAGAATTTAGAAAGGGAGGAGATATCAGTTGGTTATTTATAACCATCCAGAGCACGGGACGTGGACCCTTCTCCTCATAGTGCTCCACGTTTTTTAAAGTGGTTGTCATCCACTTGGCACGCTTTTTATAGTGGGTCGCTTCCACTTGGCACTCTTTTTTTAGTGGGTCGCTTCCACTTGGCACGCTTTTTTTAGTGGGTCGCTTCCACTTCTGAATCCTTAAATTCGTCCTGACGCGTATACCATTTGCAGCATACTTCTGGAAGGATGCAGTGCACAAAAAATGATGCAGCTTTTTCATGGACAGTTTCCCAAAAACTATAATCAGGAAGAATTCTTTCCACGAACAAGCTTTTTTTTTGTCCACACTACAAAATCGGCATAAGTGGCATTGCATACAAACATTTGAGTTTGTATCTGATAATTAGAGATGTGAGCGGGGAAAAAACCCGGGTTAAAACCAGGGAATAAACCCGGTTTTTTGGGAAGGGAATTTTGAAAGTTTCCAAAACAAGGGAATTTTGAAAATTTTCAAAAGTTACAAATTTAGCTTTTTTTTTTTTTTTTTTTTTTCTCCTAAGATTAGATATGCTCTAAGGCATTTCAAAATGTTATCTCACATTTAGATGTTTTTTATGATCTTTGAATTTTTAAATAGTGCTTTTAACGTCAATAAATTTAAAAAGTGCAAGTTTCAAATTTCATTAATTAACAGACTTATTTTCTGTTATTGCAGTATATTTATATCTTAGTTCTGACTGTATACACACTGAGTTCAACATAACACTTTTTTTTTTTTTTTTTTTAATCGCAATCGGAGTTTATCATGTTTCAGTTGTATATCTTTAACATTTTATTTTAAAATAAAACAAAAATGTTTCAAAATATTCTGAATTTACTAAAACAATCAATAATATTACAATGGAAAATATTATTTCAATAAAAATTTCAACAATAGTATTAATATGTAAAAAATAAATAAAGAAAGAAATAACAGCCAAATTATTAATTATTAGCTATTGAATATTTTATGTATTGATTTGATGCATTAAAAAAATATTGCTCGAATTCTTAATAACCGAAAAACTCATGTTCGATTTTGTTGCCCGTGCTCTTTAACTGATTATAACGAAATTTCATGAACTATTGTGAAATTTTGTTCGATGAATTATAATAAAATTTAATAATTTTAAAGTATTCTAACCATAATTTAATTTCATTGTATTATTTTTTATAACATATTTTAATATGGTATTCATTTAAAAAAAAAAAAAAAAAAGAAAGAAAGAAAAATGTTCTAAAGTTATTTAAATAGGCAGACAAAACTTCATCATTTATTATTGTCAATAACGTAAATGTTTAATTTTTTACAATTTTTTGTAAAATAATCACATAATTTTTTATATTACTTTTATTTAAGCAAATAGAATAAAAATGATATTGAAACAAGTTGTTTGTACACTTAAAAGAAGTGAAATTATATCTAAACACTGAATATTAGTTTCTTCCCATCAAAGTTTCCAAAGTTCCCAAAATTCCCGGTTTAAACCCGAAAATTCCCATGTTTATTCCCCTGAAGCAAAATTCCTGGGTTTTTTACATCTCTACTGATAATAATAATCGTGATCTCTTTTGAGATACAGATTACATGCATCATCATATTCCAAATATGTACTATTCAGATTATGATGATCATATAAATTAGTATCACGTAAAGTGTAAGGACATTTCACTTCACAAACACCAATACCACAACAACTACAGGAAATAATAGCATCAGGAGTAGCACCAATGAATGAAAAATTAGGATTAACAAATATTCCACAAGATTCAATTTTGAGACCTTGGTGAAGAGGCAGCTGTTGTTTTTTGTAATCACTAATTGCCTTCCACTCATGGTGCCTTCCCCACATTATTGCTTTGTTGGCAATATGTTTTTTGGTATCTGAATGGCATATTTCTTTTATTAAAGCTATAGATGGGTTTTCTTTGTTAGCCAATTGAACTCTTTTCATTAGTGATGCTGTTATTCTTCCAGCTCTTTGATAAAACCATAGTTTGTTTTTTGACTGTCCTTTGGTGCTGCGTTGAATAACTTCTGCATCTTCATTTGAAATGGACAGTTTATTCAAAAAAATGTCATGACAATGAGCAAAAAGATCCTGCCATGACATATTAGAGGTCTTTTCATCAAAAAAATTATCTTTTATTGAAAGTGGACCTACAGTACTATAATTCCTGCAAAAGGGATCAACAACTTTCAGAACAGCGGAATGTGTGTTGGTCTCTTGAATTTCTTGCAAAAATTTCATGAACTCATCAGAGCTCATTTCAGCAACAGATTCTCGATGTCTAGTTGTTGCTTGACAGCTAGTTGTTGCTTTACCAACACCTTTATAGTCAGTTTTTTTCTTCTTTGCAGAAGAAAAATCTAAACCTTTCACCATCATAAGTGGTGCATTTTTAACATGGGCAGGAAGCCACTTATTTTTTTCACTAGTACAGGACTGTAGATGGAGTCGAAGGCCAGTTTCAGCTGCAAACAGCAATGCACCAACATGGGAGCACGATCCACCTAGACCAGCCATGCATGTGCAGTTAGCAGTTACAATGCCTCCATCTTGCATAGCGAGGATCCACACCTTCAAAGTTTTCTGGCGAAGACTTTGAGAATGGTTAACCTAAAATAAAAACACCTTAAATTAAACATTTTTAAAAGAAGAAAAAAAGTGTAATCTCAAAGTACAACATTTAGTTTAATTTATGAAAGAAATGCCATGTCACTTTTCATCAAATAAATAGACAAAATTTTATAGTTTACTACCTCTTAGAAATGTATCTAATTATTAATACTCACAAGTTATAATTTTTTTTGGATAATTTCAATTTAATAATTTACAAGAATGCAACAAATGGTTATTCCATTGAATACTGAACATTCAGCTAAAACTACAGCTGAATATTTATTTAGCTATTGAATAATAAATTATTTTATGTCTGAAAAATAATATGTGTTAAAAAATTAATATATATATATATATATATATATATATATATATATATATTATCTCGCTTTTTTAATGGGAACTGTCATTAAATACATTTAAGTTCTTTATAATTGAAAACAGCACTACAATATTTTACATAAGGCATAAATATTGCACTAAACAGCTATCTTAAATGTTATAAAATGCTAATTACAAATATTTTAAGAATTGGATTTATTTTATTAATAAAAGTAATTTATTAGTAGATTATTTAAGTACTAAAAATGCTTAGAATTGTGGGAAAACTTCAAAAATAGAACTAAACATGCAAAAATCCAGAAAATTGTTATATGCATGCAGAATGAATAAATAGCAAGGAAAATTTATTGATGAGACATAATATGACTATCATTGAAATTATTTTTTTATTCTTATAAAATGTGACATGCAGAGTATTCTTAATACATTATAAGGCAAACCAAACATTCAAAATGATAAATTTCAATAAAAACAAAATAATTAAAAATACAAAAAAAAAAAATTCATAGCTCCTGAAAGATTCATTACAGATACTTCTAACAGCTTCATTTTTTAGCTTTTGCAGAATATTGGTATTCCATCAGGGCCAAGTATTTAGTTATTGGATTAAATACCAAATATTTGTTACATCTTTAATTTATAATAAACAAAATTATAATAATGAAATGTACATCAAATAAAGCAATATTTATGAAGCCCAAGTTATAATCAGAACTCTCATAATGTGGTCTGTAGTAACAGCCTAAACATTCTTTGACATTTGCCTCTGTAATGTGTTACTAGGGAGAAAAGGGAGGGAGATGATACTATATCTAAAAAAAGAATGTATAATCTACTGTCATCGTCAACAGGAGTACTTCAGAGTACCTGCATATGGTCGCAACCAATGCTTACTCCCATTGAAATTGTAAAAAATATAGAGATAATTTTTCGAAAAAGAAATAAAAAGCCGAAAGAGTTTTTGATTAGAATATGTTCTCAGAAAAATTCTTCACATTAGCACAGATTTTTCTGCATGAAGCACTAGAAGATAAAAAAAAAAAAAAAAAAACTTGAAAAATCTTAAGTGCAGTAGAAAATTTGTTGTGTGTGTTTAATCTACTGTCATGATGGGGGATATGCAAAAAAATTATACCAGTAATTCAAATAATATGATATTTTAATTATTTTTGCTTTTTTGAAATAAAAAGCTGAAGAAAATTTCATATGCAAAAATAACCTTGTGATTAATATGTATATATATGTATCACATTCATCAAAACAAGGAAAAATGTCAGGTAATGTAGATATTATAATAATAATAATTAAAAAAAAAAAAAAAAAAAAACATAGTTTAAATGTGTTACATAAAAAACCTAGCTGATTTATTCAGAATATTAGCAAAGGCTGATCATTGCTAAAATATCTTATACTATTATTCATTTTTAAAGTAAGATTTACTTAAATTAATATATTTGATATTAATTTAATTCCAAATAAAAAATAGTCTTCCACTTTTAATACTTTCAAACCATAATGACTTGCTTAATATCCATATATATATATTAATATAAATCCAAAATTCGAAAAAAACATTAAGAGCACATAAAGAAAAAAAAACTTCTAGGTTATTACACAGATAAAAAGATATCAGATGAAATTTGCATTAAAAGGCAAGTTTTTGAATGTTTATGGAAATATTCCTAAATGGAATAAAATTTATAAGAAATGATGATTCAATTTTTAGAAACTGCATTTTTCAATAATAAACTAATAAATGTATTTCAAAAATGTTATTTAATTAAAAATGGGACTTCATGGCAGATGTTCCTACATACATTCTACCAGGTACGGTGGATTAATTAAGTTCACACTCAGAGCAAACATAACCCAAATTTCAGTATATTACTGTATTTTTTAATGCATCAAATTATTCATTGACAATCATAGATCTATTATTTTTTTTTTTTTTCTTATCAAC
Organism: Salticus scenicus; assembly: GCA_963930645.1. NCBI lineage: Eukaryota > Metazoa > Arthropoda > Arachnida > Araneae > Salticidae > Salticus > Salticus scenicus. The sequence continues at coordinate 3,251,824 of OZ005662.1, forward strand.
AAACACTTGAAAATATAAACGAATTTTACAATAATTCAGATGAGAACAAAGTAGGAATGTAAAGCATATAATCATACCTCACCAAGCAACAAATGCTTATTCTTCTGCAAGGCTTTATGGTATATGTTCGGATTAACCCATCCGCTTGTAAAGTAATTATGTGCTTCCAGTGACTTATAGGCTTTCATTTGTTTCAAAGTAATTGAATTTGTGGAATGCACTAAATAATAATATATATCCCCATGAGCAATATTTGGGAAGAGATTCCAATCACTATCACAATCCTCATAATTTATCTCATAAGGATCGTTATGTAAGCATTCTTCGATTTTTTTCTCATAAGTTTGCCGATTATGAGAATTTAAGTTAATTACATAACCAGCTGAATGCTTCTTCATGTTAATTTAAAACAGGCACACACACAAAAACCAAGGGGCCCACCAGCGGCCGAGCGGTTCTGCGCTCAAAGCTGGTAGATGGGAGGTGCCGGGTTCGATCCCAGGTCGCGCTCATCGACCTAGCCGTTCGGAGTTTTCCGTGGTTTCCTCCGAAACTCGCGTAAATACGGGCTAGGACCCCTTAGAAAGACCCCCACGGAAGGCACTCCCCCTCTAGGCCTAGGACACATCAGGAGTCAATCGGCCTTAAATCCTACAACCAACCAACCAACCACAAAAACCAAGTAATAAAAATAATTAAAAGTTGTTTTAAGCAAAACAGATTCTCAAACACATGTGCGTAATGGCGATTGCATTAATGTTTGGGCTCCACTTGTAACACCAGATGAATGTATCAGTCGTTGCTAATAGCAACGTGACGTCAATGAAACCCGTCTATATCTCATACAGAAGGACAGTATAAGTAAGGACTTGAGAAAATAATTTATTACTTACTTTATTCGAAAAAAAAAGCAATGACAAAAATAATGCAAAATCACTACACACAGAAAAACAAGATGGATGCCGATCTTTAAGTTTAAGGCATGGATTAAAAGATAAGGATGTATTACGTATGTTACGGAAAGGTAGTAATTTTCATCTTACAGATAGAGGGCGACCAAATCTCGAAAATACACCAATCAGCGCGTTTTTACATTTCTGGCTGTTCGTTCGTTGGATGACTTGTTCGAAGGGGCGGGCTTTCCCTTTCTTCCGATAACTTTCAAAGATATTACACCAGTCGACGATCGAATCGCTTTCCTGGACTGGGCTGAATTAATGCGGAAAGGGAAGCTTATGTTCCCGCGCTCGCTGCCCTATCTAGTTTTAATTCCTATAGACTCTTCTTCCGTGGTTTAAGGAGAGGTGTAGAACTATCCTTAAGAATTTAAGGATCCTTAAAGTTAAAGATCTTTAAACGGACATCTGAATTTCTATATCAAGGAAAGTCGGAAATAAAGATTGTTTACATTTCGATTGACCAATGAAAATGCATCTTTTTAAAGATCTTTAGTTAAGGATCCTTAACAGCGGACATCTGAATGTGGGGGTAATTCTTTACTTCCATTAGCCAAGCAACTGAAATTTTAAATTTGTCATTTGGAAATAAATGGAAGCTTAATTCTGGATTTCTTGATTTTTGGAGTTACACTGTGGCACACAACAGTAAGTGTTATCTTTTTTTACCGGATTTATTCATTTTTATTCAATAAATATATGTGAAACTAAACATCGGAAAGCAATGGCGTCTCGATGAAAGCCGAAAACTATAGTGCTACCACGTGTCCTACGTCTAGCATTGAGGTCGAGTCCAAAAGTTTAGAGGGATGCAAAATTGGCCGAGGGATAGTTATTTGGCAAACATCCAGTTATTCGGTGTTCCCTTATCGCTTGTTTTCTCTCAGTCACCCCTATTTTAACACTGGACTCGTTCAATCCGCACTTCCACAGAGGCTTCCATGGTCGCAAGAAATGTGGTTGAAAAGTATGCATGTTAATTGTAATTTCACCTTAGCCCACCAGAGGGCGAGCATCTCATTACAATCGCGGATTAATTCCTGCTACAGAGTTTAATTAGAGGCACGGATTCGTGATTAGAGGCCTCAAGAAATGAAATAATAAAAATCCACACGTTGTGTAACGACTTTTGTACGATGTCAGGAAATACCGCCATGCTGAAATTTTGTACTTTTAAAAATGTTCATGTGATTCTTTAATTTTTTTTTTTTTTTAAATCCAGTTTTGTATCTCTGAATTTTGGGTTGTCTGCACATGGTATTAAAACATTAAATACATTTAGGATTTTTCACAATTTGCAAGTAATCCGCGATTGTAATGAAATGCTCGCCCTCTGGTGGGCTAAGGTGGAATTATCATACCACTGATAGCTTTCACGCTGAAACAATGATAGAACAACAAGAAATCACAATAATAAATACACGTGGCAATTGTTACACGTGGCAATATTTACTAACAACTGCAGTTGAGAAAGCGTCATCTATCGATCATTACAAACGCGGATATAAATTATGACTTTTTTTAGAAAAAATTTTATACAAACATACATCGAAAAAAAATTGTCGACGGTAACCACTTCAAAGAATTTATAAAAGCCTCTAAGAAAATTGCTTCCTTCTATTTTGTTCATTTAAAAATTTTCCTCAAAAGTAACTTTTAAGCAAATGTTTATTTTATTATTATATTTATTTATTTCTGATATTTTCATACTTTCTTTGTAAAAATATGTTTTGTATTTCAGTTTCAATATCATTCACGAAAAAATGTATTCCTTTGAGAAGTATGTTCAAAAGGCTTTTCTCACATGGTAGAATTTAAAAGACATACACTAACCGACAAAAAAAAAGCCGCACTTGGATGTTTTCCTTTTCGCCTTCTACAACCGCCAATTTTATCGTTTAAAAAGCAAATTTTCGAACAGATTTTACTATGTTGTCCTCCACATACACTTTAGCTTTGAGTCTAGTGTTAAAAACAAAATGCAATTGTCAGGAAAATTGTAATTTTTGAATTTATTTCAAAAATGGTAAGAATAAGGCAGTTAACGATGCCACAAAAAGTAATAATTTTTAAATGATAATCAAAAAATATTTTAATACGTGAGATGGCAAAATAATTAAATGCTAACGAAATATTGGTAAAATGAATTTTAGCAAAATATAAATTTTTTTTTTGGCCGTTTAAACGGGGAATTTGGCTTTAGGCGGTCATGTTGCTTATCCAAGCAAGATAACCGCAAGTTAAATTGCGAATGTTTAAAAAATCGATTTGTATCATGTTCAGAACTTAAAAAAGATTTTTAAAAAGTGTATAGTAAATTACTTTCTTCAAAAACAATGCGGGAACAATTAAACAAAGCGGGTTAAAGATGATTTTTCATATCACCATTTTTCCGATTTTAATGATATATTATATAACTATCTTTTGTGTTTTATGAAGATCACAAATGAGTGTATTACATACCAGGGGGATCAAGGGGGCGCAGATGTAAGTAAAATATATTATTCTTTAAACTACCGTATTAGCAATTTAAAAAAAAAAAAAACTTAGTGTGTATACATCTTACTGTTTAAGAAAAATTACAGTGAGTGTTACACATATCTGGGGAGCAGAGTGAAGAAAATGGTTGTTTCTATATAACCATGCTATTTACATGAAACATTATGTACGACTATTACTTACATTTTATTAAAATTATAGTGAAAGTTACCTGTACTTGATAAGTGGGGGGGGGGAGCTAGTACGGGCATATGAAAAAATAAAATAATCTTTATAAACAACACTTATTACGGATTTCTTTATTGACATTTTGTGCAAATGTCACTTACTGTTAATAAAAATTTACAGTGAGAGTTACATATGTCTGGATTAATTGGAAGAAGGGGGGTGTGGGTGGCTGGAGACTGAGAGATAGAAAATGATGTTTTCTTTCATTATGCTTTGCTCTTTAATAAAATTTATTGTAAATATCACTTAATTTTAAGAAAAATTTACGCTAATTGTTATATATATTTTGGGGGGCTATGGGGAGGAAGGAGGGCTAAAGAGAAAAATGATTGCATAAATATTACAATATTATCAATTTTAATTAAAATTTTAACAACTATCACCTACTTTTAATGAAATATTACTTTGAGTGGAGCCTATACCTGAAGGGGGGGGGGGGGTAAGGGGGCAGACAGGAAAAAAATATGATTGTTTTTAAATCCCACCGCTTCATGTTTATAGGAAATTTTGTATCAATATCATTTATTATTTATGAAAAATTTTAGAGAAGACTATGCATCGCACTATCTTTCAGTTTCTAAGTTAGTAGGCAAAATTTCAATACAATGTTCAGATCAGACATTAATTAAAAGTTAATATCAAACATTGGTAAAAGATTATTCTGAAGCAGATTTTTTTTTTTTTTTTTTTTTTTTATCTGCCTCATTTCCCCGCCCCTTCCCCTCGTAGAAACAAAAAAAAAATTACTATCGTTCGTATTAAAAAGGCACTACTCTTAATTTCTCCTTGTAAAACTGATGCTAAACATCAACGAGAGCATAAGTTTTTAACTTCTAGGGGGGAGGGGAGGTAAAAGAGACAGATTAAAAGAAGAAATTTCATTTTTTAGTAACATTTTTCAGATTTAAATCATACATTGAATTTTTGCGTACAAACTCAGGAAGAGATAGAAACTGATACTTAACCCTCACTGTAATGTTTTATACACAGTGAGTAACATTTCTACAAAGTTTCATTAAACGAGCAACAAGATAGTACAAAAACATATTAGCCCTTAGTTCTCACCGGGTAGTGTCTCTTCAATTTTGCACTTCTCTTCAATTTTTGATAAACAATAATAGATATTTATGCAAATTTTCCTATTTAAGTTACTTAAAAACAATATCCCCCCCCCCCCTCCTAGATATATGTAACATTCTTTGGAATTTTTCATTAAATATAGGTAATAGTTTTTGAAATTTTAATTAAAACTGGTAACATCGTGATACTTATGCAATCATTTTTCTCTTTTGGCCCCTCCCCATAGCCCCCAAGATATACATAACAATCAGGGTAAATTTTGTTTACCCTGACAACATTCTACAGTTTATCAACTGTAGGTAACTTTCACTATAATTTTAATAAAATGTAATCGATAGTACAAAGTTTCATATAAATAAGTAGCATGGTGTTATAAAAATAACCATTTTCGTCATTCTGCCCCCCCCCCCCCCAATAAACCGTACAGATATGTGTAATACTCAAAATACTCACTGTAATTTTTCTTAAACAATACGTTGCATATACACAAAGTTTTTTATTTTTTTAATCAATAATAGTGTAGTTTAAAGAATAATATATTTTACTTTCATCTGCACCCCCTTGCCCCCCCCCCCGACCCAGGTATATAATATGTACTTCATTGTGATAGTCACAAATTGTACGTGCTTATACAAAGTTTCATTAAAATTGGTAAGAAGGTGGTATATAAACAATTGTATTCTTTCCATTTGCTGCTAGCCCCCCACCCCCCATTTCTCAGATATAAAGTAAATGAATGGTGTACCAAATCAAATGAAATTCTAAAAATGTAATTTGGAAGTCATTCTGTAAATTCCTTATTTGATATTTATTATTTTGCGATTTGCGAAGTGAAAAGTGCTCTTTTTACCGGTGCCCTTTTTTCCAGGATCCCAGACCGACATATATTTTCTAAAGATGGTCAAATCGTTTTCTGGAGCTTTCAAAACATGTAATTCCGTCGAAAACTGGAAGTTGAAAATTTTTACGAATCCAATACTTTCTATTGAATTTAAAAAAAAAAAAAAAAAATGCAATAACTTAATTTGTGATGCTTCAGAAAATTGATTATAAAAGATATTTTGTAATTAATGCCCATCTTCAATATAATCATCACTTATTACTTTCTCTTACCCATAGCGTCGAAAAAAAATTGTTTGTGGGTCAAATTTTTGAACGTGAGGTCTTGTTATTTTTACATGATGCTTTAAGGTCCCCTGAATACGAAAATCATGTTTTTAGCGAATGGTTTGTGTGGATGTCTGTGTATCTGTTATCAGCATATCTCAAGAACATATAGTAGCAGGAATTCCAAACTCGGTATTCTAATTGTGTATCATATAGGGATGCTACACTAAGCTTTTCGTTGAGATGAAGCAAATGGTTCGTGTACAGGGACACTCAAAAGTATTCAAATACATTTCGTCTGTGAGAGAAATTGCAGGTAAGTAGAGTTTAACATCTATAGACTGCACTAAACCAAATGAAACGAATATGTATTTTTTGTAATAGAGATAGTCAACTGGGAAATAAATTTTGTGAATGTGGAAGCCGCGCCTCCCCCCTGGGGGGGGGAAGTCCCCCTTCGAAGGGAGTAAATTTTCATGATGTGTATCTTCTAAAAGAGCTCGGCAATACCTTTGAAACGAATGGTTGAGCCATCGATGTGCGATAATTTAAAATAAAGTTATCGATTTTTTTTTTTTTTTTTTTTTTTTTCATTTAAAGAAAAAAAAATTATGTAATATTGAGAATAAATTCAACTTTTTTTTTTTTTTTTAATTTAGTGTTACACTACTTCTCTAATATGGAGATCATCTGCATTATCATAAAAGATAATTTTTTTAAATAATAATTTTAATAAATTATTTTTTAAAAACAGAATTATTTTTTAATAACCGAATTCAATTCTATATAAATGTAGGTGCATTAAGGAAACGGGTGGTTGAGGGGTGCGGTAGCCCCCCTCACACTGAACTAATTATCATATAAAACTCTTCCGAAGCCTAATTTGAATTGTTTAACACAGGTTTACATAACAGTACTAGTTATCTTACCTTTTAATCTGCAACCTGTATTTATAGTATTAAATTTCAGGGTAAGAGGAAGTCGTGTGAGTGATACACCAGATTATTATTATTATTATTGTACTTAACTTAAGCAATCATAATAAGTATTAAAATTTAATTATTATATTAGAAAAAGATAAATTCATAATAGTTCATTAAATACTACTATTAAATAACAAACTGAATTTACCTTTGAAAACGTTAAAAATTTTAAAATATTATTCTTAATTATTATTTTGTGTAATAATATTACGTAAAAAATCACTTGTCTAGACTAAATTTGTACGAATCAAAATTGTGTATTAAAATTTCGATTGTATGTCTTTTTAATATTTTATGTCAAACCTTGGTAAGGGGGATTTCTGTATCTGAAAAGAGGGAAATATCACAAATTCTGGCCTTTAAAATTTCCCTTATTTATTCAGTGTTCAAAGAGTAGGGCTATAAAGAGAAGGACCACTATATAGATTATGATTGTGAACTGTGAGGTGAGAATACAAAAGCAGAGGTTGGAATAGGAGAGGGTAACTCAATGACATTACCTGATGAAAGAAAAAACTGGAGAACGCTTCTAGGAAAAACATTTCCTTGCTAATTCCCTCATTGTGTACACAAAGAAAGCTTTTCTGTTTATCCATGCTCAAAAAGTAAAATTAGCCTCCAATCTCCACCCATCCTCAGCTCTTTATTTTTTTTTATTTAACCATTAATTTTTAAAAAAATTATTTACTTATTTTATTTTATTTTATTTTAAATAACTAACATTGATATAAAATCGCACAAATATTGAATACGTGAATAAATATATTAATAAAGGCTAAAATTTCTTCTTAAAGACTGAAAAAAGTTGGAAAAAGAATGATTCTAATATCCAGAGCCCCTTAGGAAAATACATATATATCTATACACATTTATATCTGACGGCGAAAAATGTTATCAGTACCAAAGATGAAATATATTTTACTCTTGATATATTTTAGCATATAATTCGCTAGTAAGAATTCTCAAATTATCCTTTTTCGTTTTACTTTATTTCGTTACACTTTTTTATATATTTATTGTTGCCATTTTTTCCTGTTACCATTTTTTCCGTTGCTATATTTACCTAAATTTCATTTTTACTATTCTAACCCCAGCCATTTTTACATGCGCACAGTCAAAATGAGAATTTGCCAGATTACAGACCTCAAATGAAAGAAAACAAAATTACTGTTTCATAAAATACTCTCTCTCTCTTTATATGTATATACATATGTTACATAGCTGTTTAGAAATACGTTCTGTGATATAGTTTTATTATTCTGTGCGATTTTTTCCCAGTGCGATTTTTTGCAGTGCGATTTTTTCCGCCTCCCCAGAGAAAAGTCTATGAATGTGAAGTACAACCTTAAGATTGAAAAGTATTTTTTCTTAACCTTTTCACGACGGCAGATTTTAACCAGTTAGTGTTCACAGTGATGCCAGATGGTCGAAAATTATTTCCTCAAACAGGCCTTAAAATTTCCCCAAATCAGGGGGTTTTTTTCGAAAAAATCCCCAACTTAATTTCTAAGAAGGGTTTTTTTTTTTTTTCTTCAAAATGAAAATATCAAGCAGATTTAACCTCGGATTTTTTCCCAAATGAAGACAATTTTTGAAAAAAATCCCCAAATACAAAAATGATCCCCTCTAATCAGCTGGTGGTGTTGACAACACGCGGAGAGGCAAGTGTAGAAGTTAAAAATCGAACATTGTGAACCGAATACAACTTATTATTAAGAACAGAAAAATTAATATAAAATAAAGCCATAATATATTGTATATGTGTAAAATTATAGAGAAATTGTAATGCGCACTTCTAATAATTTTTTAACACTTTATATTTTATATTTATTTTTTCACATTAAGTATCGATTAGGAGAACAGAAAAATTAATAATTTAATATAAAATAAAATTATAATATATTGCTTATTTGTAAAATAATTGGTTAATTCTAATATATAATTTTAATAATTTTTTAGAACACTTTATATTTATATATATTTTTTTTTTCCACGTGAAGAATCGATTGTATTGCAACATGTAACTGTTACACTAACTGAATTACAAACAACATGGCTGGTATGGTATTGGAAACCAGATATTTTATTAGTTTAATGCGTTTAAGTACTGAAAGGCAAAAATTTTACTGTAAAACAGTTAAAATTGATGCCAAAAAAAAAAAAAAAAAAAACCTACAATTCGGACATTATTTCAATGTTTTTTTCAATATCAGATGCATCAGTTACATAAACTGATTCAGAATTAAACATTTTAAGCATGTTCGCAGTTGCAGTAAAATTATTGCAATTTGAATCTAAACTGAATCGAACTCGTAAAATAGCATCAGCAGTATTTATAATCATCTTGTTTCTCAATTTGTCTTTCACAATGTTTACAATTCAAAAGGCCCTTTCAACTGTTGCTTTCGAAATAGGCAAACTTAGCTAATTTTGATATATTGTGAAATTGCTCTTGTCCCAGAGAATTTGTTTGCGAAGAAACTTCACACCAAAACTCCTCTGGGGAAGAGAGCTGTCTCCATTCAGTTTTGTGCAGTATATTCCATTCTTGTAATGTGGCATCAATATCCTCACATATATTTGAGAACTTGGCCGCAATCTCAGTGATATCTGGCTTGATTTGGGGTGTAGCTGATGCTGGAGAAAATATGGAAAGCTTCTCCAGTAAAACAATGTTTTCTGGGATTCGTGATTGTAATTGCTCACAAAGGACAATTAAAAAGTCTCGGCACCTCTCTTTAACATTTTGCGCATTTAGCTGTGAAGCTTTTTCATTGAATGAAAGTCCAAAATTGATGCATTCTACCCGCATTATCAAATCTTTGAATTTGAAGATTGATAAATCCGATTTCTTTATTTTTTCAAGTCTAGCTGTGGGTATTATCATTTGAAAATAAAAATACAACAATAAATGAACATCATGCATCAGTTTTAAAACGTCTGAATTGTCAGATTGGAAGCCTTTATTTAGGTTTGTCGGAGGTTTTAAAATGTGATTTAAGAATATGAAGTACAGCTGATTGACTTTAGAACTCAGCATGTGGCACAGCTGATCAGCTGTATAACATCTTTGTCTTTTACGAGGCAAAAGTGCAGTTTTAAAATATCCCACTGTTGAAGAATTTTTGTAAGTGCTTCATATCGGGCCAACCATCTAGTCCCAGAAAATTTGTTGATTTTCAATGGCAGCTCATTTTTCAACGATTCATATAGTTGTATATACTCAACTTGTCTTTTGCTACTCGAAGAAAAACAATTATGGCATTCCTTAGCAAGAAAATCTAAATTTCGTGGCAGATTTCTGCATGAACATTCCGCTACTAAATGCAAAGAATGACAAATGCATTTTACGACAACTAACTCCATCACATTTGTCTTTAGTATCGATGAAAGTGAGTGGTGTTGACCAACCATGACATTTGCACCATCAACACCAATTCCAGTTAGTTTATTCAGCTTTAAACCGTCTTAAAGTAATTGTGATGTGAATGAAATAGCGATAGTATCAGCGTCACCTGCTTCGATTTCGATAAACCTGCAAAATGTCGTTTTTATTTTTAGAGTGTTTCCACTAAAATATCTTATCATAATGCAAACCAAGTTGTTTATATCGACCAAGTTGTTGTTTTACGACAACTAACTCCATCACATTTGTCTTTAGTATCGATGAAAGTGAGTGGTGTTGACCAACCATGACATTTGCACCATCAACACCAATTCCAATAGATGTACTCTCATCAATAATTAAAGAATAGTGACTGCTACCAACATCTGAAATTAGATCTTCCAAAAAACATGGTGACAATATATTTTTAATAAGTCCAGAACATTTACTTCTGTGAAGCTTAATGTCGCTTAAAACCGTTGAAGTTTCATCTAAACCTTTTATTAGCATTCCTAAATGATCAGCTGTTTTCATAGAACAATGTTCAGCTATAAAAGCCGCAATTTTTAGCTCTACAATTTTTCTTTTCTATGAAAAGTTTGTAAATTGGGTGATTTTTTGGCAGCTATCTAGATTTAACTTCCTTTTCTAGGAGTCTTCGTTTTTTTTTTTTTTTTTTTTTTGTTGCTGCATGTTTCCGGATATCCTTTTTATGAGCTTGTAAAATACCACTGCATACCGTGCAAAAAGCTCGAGTATCATCTCCTGGAGCTGATTTTAATCAACCTAAAACATATAAAAACTTTTTACAATTTTATAGATATTTGTATCTTACCTTCTAATAAACATTTTACTTTTGTTTTGATACCATATATTACCGAAATTTAGTAACAGTTTTTTTAGTTCTCACACTTTGTAGTAATAAATTTATTATTGTATTTCTATTAGTATATGTATAAACTTAATTATAAGTTTTAATTAATTTTTAAATTTAGCAAGTTTAATTCTTTTTACTACTTCACCATTTTATTCTGAAAAATACAGTAAATAAAAAAATCAGTGTGTAACAAGCAGACATGCATAGGATACACAAGCATGCCAATGCAGTCTTGTTCCTCTGCTGAAAATTTTTCAGCATTACTTCTAACAAAAATAAAATTAAAAAATGTTTTTAAACTGATTGGATACTTTTGATTAAAAAAATTGGCAAGAAACGAAAACGTACATGTCTTTATTTTAAATTATTTTATGCTTTATTGATATATTGTTTTACAAGTTATTTAATTATTCATCTGTTGTCTTTTCTGCAGATTTTTTTTTTTTTTTTTTAATAAATATGTTGTGTTTACAAAAAGTGTGACTTTTTTTATTCCTTTTGCCTTTCATGTGGTGTCAGATTTATGGGGATGAAACTTTTGAAGGACTACCCCTTAATTTACAGATTTTGAATATTTACTGTCTCTGAATATCATGTTAAATTAATTTATTTTCATAAAAAATTCTTATTTAAAATGTTTAATTATTCTTATAATGTAGTAATATTCAATATAGATATAAATGAGTAATTTTTTAATAAATACCCTATGATATACCATTAAGTCTCCCTTCGTCATTCATTTTGCGTGCAAAGAGCAGTTTTCATAGTGTTTGCATGTTGGGTAGTTTTACCCTGTATTCAGATTTTTATTTATTTTTTTTTTTCTTTTCAGGTAGTTTTCAACCTGTAGAGTCGAAGATAAGTCTATCCATTTCAGGGTATTGTATAAAAGGTCTATCGATCAACTTTAAAAATATTTCTTTGCATATAGAATCCACATACGTCAGCAAATATTTAAACAAATTTTATAAGTATTTGCTGTCATCAGATATATGTCAATTTAATATATAACCATTGCACACCTAAAAAGTCTAAAGTTGGCAGATAGACCTTTCAGCAAATGTTTCTAAAACAGTTAAATCTTAAAAATTTAGAAAAATCTGGCATTCAGGTGTTTATCCTCTATTTTTAAAATAACATTTAGAAGTAGTAAATATTCACATTTTTTGCAGAACGCAGATAAATTATTCGGTTATTATTGCTGCCATGGAAACATAGCTACAGTTCTCACCAAAAGTAAACATGGATGACAAATTTCTTATGTAAAATATTAAAATACCTTAAAAGAAAAAAGAAAAAAAAAAAAAAAGAAAGTTCATTTTGATATTTTTAAAAATGTAGTTAAATCCTTTGAAAAATTGAAATTCACATAACTGGAACAATCTTTTAATTTATCTTTTAAGAGCGAACAGTACCTATAGTCCGTTCAAGTTAAAGTGATACCAGAAGTAAACAAATGGGTTACCAGGGTATTCGATTTTTGTATTTTTCCTGCGGAAATTGCGACTATTGTTATTCATGAAAAAAGTGCGTTTAAAGAGCTCGGTAACCCTTTCAGGGGCGGTGGCTAGAGGGCCTATCCACCTACTTCAGAAATTTTTCTCTAGGTTTGCAGTGGCTACTTTTTCTGTCCACTTTTATGAAAAGTTAATATGTACTTCTAAAATTGAAATAGAGATGGCAGCACTACAGTAACTTTAAGCAGGATGTTCCTGTGACTTTTTTAAATGGACAAGTTGCGGGAAATTTTTTTTATGTTTCTTTTATATATTTTTATGAAAAGTAATTTTTTATTCAAAAGTATTTGGTAGTATAAATATACTGTAATGCGCCTTTTAAATACAACAGATTTACATATTATCTTAGATCATTAATTTTAGTTTGATTTTTAGGAGATTCTTTTAGGTAGATAGACGTTCTAGCCACCGCGCACATATGTCAGGGGAGATACCATAAGACAGGCTCTGCTGAGGAAAAGAATCACAATTTATTTTCCTTTGAGATAAACAAAGATGGTCTTTTGGGGTTAGTGAACTGTGATAAATATAAACAGTAAGGGATAGCAGAATGTAAATACAGATGTAAACAAGCGTGGGAGGGTTCTTACAAAAAAGCTACTCAGTATTTATGTTTACAGTATAGAGAGAGGCTGCTTTTTCTATTGCTCTTATATCGTGATTTTTAAAAATAAATTTTTATTTCCATAGCTTTTAAATTTAGTTAATTTCTCTAAATAATCTTAAATTAAATTTATATACTTTAATTTTTATCACAATAATGCCTAGAAAAGCCTTATCTTTGAATGAAGCTATTGCTCTGTTTGAAGAGCTACCCTCAGATGATGATTCTGTAGTATCTGGATCAGGAACAAACAAATTTTAAAGAACATTAATATTTTTAAAGTTTTCATATTTCTGTGTATGCAATTTGTGAATTAATTATTTCATTACAATATGAAGGTAAGAAATTATGTCTTTTAATTTATGTACTGAATCAATTTCAAAATTTATTGTACTTATAATATAATTGAATAACTATAATTTTTATTCCTTAAATAGTGAATAATTTTTTCTTATTGCTAATGCATAAAGGTTTCTAAACAAATTTTAAACAGCCCATATATGTGTGTACATATATATAATAAATCATTAAAAAACGATAAAGAAGCATCATAATTTAAGTAATAATTAATTATTGTTACATTGTATTATTATAATTACATTTTCAAGGCATAGTTTCAATTTTTATTCCTTGAATATATAAATATTTATTTCCAAACGAAAATTAAGGTACATGACGTATGTTCGCAGTGGCTAGAACATCTAGCCACCACCCACCAAAAAATCCCTATTTGCTGAATTTTTTTCTTCATCAAATATGACTTGTAGGGGATGTTTACTTTATGATACATATTTTTTTTAAAGGAAATTCAATCGTTTTTACTTAGTGCCCCTGAAAGGGTTAAAAGATAAAACCATCCCACCGCCACTTCTTTTTGTGTTTTGGCATTTATGACAAACACGTGTGCCTTAAAAAACATACAACAATGAAAGATCCATGAAAGTAAGATAAAATCGTTAAGGTAACAAAAGAAGAGGCGGGAAAATTCTAACAAAAGAAGGGGAGAAATTCGTCACTTTGGCTGGCATCAACAGTAACTGTGACATTATCCATGTCGCCAAAAAACATGTGGTTTTGTTTACTTTCGGTATCAGTTTAAGTTGAGCAGAGTGTAATCTCGGCAACAACGAAGAAGCATGTTTATTCACGGGAAATGTTGTTTCCAAAATTACTCATAACCTAATGAATTCTGATTTCACATTCAGAAAATTTACAATTGTTAAATTATTACTCGTTTCTAAAAAGCTATTTTTCGCAAATTTAATGTTTTATTTTCTAGCTAAAGTAAAAATGCGAAAATGACATTTAATTTATTTAATAAAATATGTATATACATATAATTATTATTTTTTTTATGTCTATTCATTTAATGGCTGTGAATGTACTGAATATATAACCAGAATAAAAACATTAGCTAATGAATAATCAGTGAAAAAATTTTCTCGATAGAACAATTTATCGCATAGCTTTGGCTGTCAGCAAGATTGGGCATGGTCTGCTCTTAATTCTCTATCGTTTATAGCACATAAATCAATTAATTTTTTTTTTTAAGCTTACACTGATTGGCTGCTGAACCATTCTATACTTAGATATTTCCAGGATATTTTATGTCAATGTAGACATTAGAAGGAGCTAATTTGAACAAAATTTAAATATATATATATATTTTAATTAATTGCCCCTGATAAACATGGATAAAAAACATATATACAGTTCTGTAAATAATAGTTATTATTTATTTATTTTTTAATGAAGCAGACTTTTCAATATTCTCAGCTAGGCAATGAAAGTTTACATATGTATTTACTTTTATTATGTATTTAATTCTGGAATATAAAGGAGTTAAAATATTAAAATCCAGAAAACTTATTATCTTTTCAGTATTAAGGATTATATATTGCACTACAACCTTATAGTACTGTATTCATCAACATATTTAAAAATCTGGAGTGACTCCACTCGACTTTCCGAACATTGAGTAACTAACAGTTTTGTAGATAAAATAAAGAAAGAGGTGTTGCTAAACAAACAAAAAAAGAGAAAACCATAACAGAGTGTTTGAGTATTTTTCTCCATATATCACACCAGGTTTTATTTAACGCTACTGAACTTTGAGCCCTTAGATCATAAGGATAAAGAATTTTTCGTTGTGTCCCTGTAAAAATCTATAAATGCTAGATTCACCAAAATGCTTATAGTTAGTGCAACAGTGATTTATAATATTCATACAAATTTTCAGCTCAGTTGAATAAGGCGTTTAGATGCTATCGCTGGTCTCATAGGCCATAAAGATAAAGAATTTTTCTTTGTGTCCCTGTAAAAAAATGTAAGTGCTAGATTCACCAAAATCTATACAGTTGGTTCAAATGTGAACTGTAACATGTGTACAAATTCTTTGCTGAGATTAATTAGGAGTTTAGACGCTATCACACTTTTAAAAATTTGGCAAAGAATTTTTCTTTGTGTCCCTGTAAAAAAACTATAAGTGCTAGATTCTCCAAAATCTATACAGATTGAGTATCTGTGACCTATAATATGTGTATAAATTTTTTGCTCAATTGAATAAGGCGTTTAGATGCTATCGCACTTTTAAGATTTTGGTCCCTTGGCCATAATGATAAAGAATTTTTCTTTGTGTCCCTGTAAAAAACTATAAGTGCTACATTCACCAAAATCTATAGGGTTCGTACTATGGTGACTTACAATATACGTACCAACTTTCAGCTTATTCGAACAAAGCGTTTAGACGCTAGCGTGTTCACTCACAGACATACACACATACATACACACATACATACACACACACATACATACATCATCGTAAAAATAGTGAAATCGGACTCGTTGGACCTCGAAACGTATAGAAACATCAAAATCTCGAATTCGGATTTTTGACATGATTACAATACTTTCCTCACTATAGTGTTCAGAAAGTAAAAATGTATAGGCTACTTTTTTTTTTTTAATTTTTACTTGATTTTACATTAATGCAATTATGATTATTTCTGTTATATACAGAATATGTGAACGAAACAGTCAATTGGCTTGCAGAATACTTTGGAATAAAAAAAATATTTTTTCATGTTTGGAAACTAATACTGAAAAAAAAAAAAAAAAAAAAAAAAGAGATAAAATGATTTACTTTATGTTAATATATAATATAAAGATTGAATACTTAACATGTTAGTTTGATTGTATAGTGTGCCTCATATCTGAGACTTAATAAAATTACCGAGAATTAGAAAAAAGATTATGGTAAATTCAAATGAAGTCATAAAACTTAATTTATAGATTTTAAATAATTAAAAATGAGAGGATCAGCATTTTACAATACCTTAATCACAATTCTTATACAGTCGAACCTCGTTAACGTGAATCTCAAGTGGGCTAAAAAATTTGTTCATGTTATCAGTAACTAATCTTCATATTGACGGGGATTGTAGAAACAGTTCGTTTAAAAAGTAATTCCTGTTAACGAGGTTCGACTGTATATCTAAATTATTTCAAATAGGAACCTGTTTTTACCTTTTAATAAAAAAAAGTATGTGTAAATTGAAACAATTTAATAAATTTTGTTTAACAAAATTAAAATTTATTTACACATTTGGTTACAGTGTGTAATTTCATCTTAATCTGTTTTTTCTTTTTTACTCAATATTCATGTGAGTCATCAACACTTTCAATTAATGTTCTCCAACAGAACAACACACTCCCTGGGAACTTCATTTTTGCACTTGCTAGAAAAATATAAAATGCAGAAATCAGAAAATAAACACACAAATAGTCTAATGTTTCACGTAATACATTTTTACTGGCTTCTATTTTTTTCAACGATGATGATATAGTAATACTTCTATAATTAATTTAAAAGTAAAATAGAAACAATTTTGAATATAATTCCTTTGTCTTATTATTTTAGACAAATTTATAAAAATTTCATACAATTGCCCAAAATAAAGAATTTCATTTCGAAATAAGAGAAATTTAGGCACAATAATTAGAACTTACTTAAAAAATATATGATATTCATGATAATTATGCTGTATTTACATTACAATTTTAAATATAATTAAAAAATTACATTATAAGTTAATGTCATGAACATGATTAGAAGTCTGTAATTAACATTCTTGTTCTTCACTTCATGAGATCCCACCAGTGACCAACAGGTTTTGCTCTTAAAGCTGGATGACTGGAGGTGATGGATTCAATCCTAGGTCTTGCTTGTCAACCTAGCTATTTGGAGTTTCCCATGGTTTTCTCTTAAATTAGTTGAAATATAGGTTAGGATCTTTCAAAATGATTCTCCTCCCCCCCCCCCCCTCCACAGAAGGCGTTCCACCCTGTAAGCCTAAAACCCTGGTGAAATTCAAAAAGTTTTTCAAAAGATTAAAGTTTAAAATAATTAAGAAAACTGAAAAAAACTAGCCAGGCCATTACGATTTCATTTCTAATTTTATAAAAGCCTAAGTAAAAAAATTTGGAAAAATTGCTTAGGAATGCCTTGGCCAGTTAAAAAAACATAGTGATTAGAATTAGGAATAAGAAAAGTTAAAAATGAAAACCAAACAAATGCTTCAGTTCACGTGATACAATATTTTTTTTTATTATCTTTTTTTTTTTTTTAGGGGGGGGGGGCAGAGAATTTAAGGCGTTCCATAAAAAATTTGGCTCCAAATGAAATTAGTTGGCATCAAAATAAGTATAGCAGATAAAAATAGATAGAGTTGTGGAAAATTAAAAGTCATTTTCGGAGTTAATAAATACAGATTTATTATTATTATTATTATTATTTTGGGGGGGGGGGGATTTGATGTAAATAGCAAGTAAGTTCAAGTTTTCTTATGTTCTAAGACTATATAAAGCTACACATTCCCCCAAAATAAAAATAAAAATAAAATAAATAATTCTCATTTAAATCAATGACTTTTTTTTTTTTTTTATCAAAGTGATTTTAATCATGCTGATTTAAATCGGCATACCCTGGTGAGAACCCTGCATAAAATCGTATGAAGTTAACTGACAGACATTTTTCAAAAAACATGCATGACAATAAGTCAAATAAAAAAAAATTATAAAAAAATCAGCATTGAATAAGAACTTTCTGAAATGAAATATAATTTGATGTTATCGGATCACAGGAATCACTTCCATCATCAAATTGTAATTGAAGATGTTTTTCTTTATCATCAGCAGTAGGAAAAGAATCTGCCATTCGAAAACAACACATAATATGTTTAAATTAAGCAAAAGAAAATATATTTTAATATTAAAAGTAATCAGTTTTTTTTTTTTTTTTAGTCAAAATTTAAAAAGTAATTATAATTCCTATATTTTTGTTTCTTGTATGCGCCTATTATAACTGTTAAGTTGTTAAGTAATAACTGGCCATGGCCTGCCCCATCCCCTTTTAATTAATTGTTTCAATATTCTGTAAAAAGAGAAACTCACCCCATTCTGAAAAAAGGATATTTACATTAGAAGTGCATTGAATGCCACTTTGGCCAGAAGCTAGGCATCCAGCACAAATTGCGACCAGGTATCCAGCCATTTGGCTGCAGTATGTCTTATTTTTAGGACTAGGAAAACTATAAGTTTTAATCTGGGTAAAATTGTCGTCGCCAGTTTTTGTAGACCTATTTTGTGTAACACGAAAAAGGGAGAAAATAAATTAAAAATATCAGTCCTATCGTTAAAAATTCGATACCAAATGAATGGGGTGATTTTTCTGAATTCAGGGGTGCAAACAGTTCTTTGACACAATCCGATTTTTAAAAATTAAAGTATAACATTTCGGTGGCAATACTTCATTTTAATTCATTCCAGTCATTTTAAAAAGTACGTGGCCCAGTTTTACAGTTAAAAAATTATACAGACACGACATTATTTCATTATTTAAAACATGAAAATCTGACATTGACAGATTTTAATTAAGTGCCAGAGGCCTAATGCTAAACTTTTTAATATCGACAAATTCTTCTTTAGTTAATTCGTGACGATCTAAATTCCATGATAAAGTTTTCATTAAATCAAACCAATGTGTTTCAGCTGCAGATATTGTAACAAATAACGTTGGAAGTCCAAACTGTCTTATAGCCGCAAAACAACGTTTTTTCTCTTTTTCCCAATGAGGGGGAGGTGTGTTTTGGGGGGGGATTCATGTCAAAGGTGTGCCTTGGGGGGGGACTCATGTCAAAGTTGTGCCTTGGGGGGGGGGGACTCATGTCAAAGTTGTGCCTTGGGGGGGGGACTCATGTCAAAGTTGGGCCTTGGGGGGGGACTCATGTCAAAGTTGGGCCTTGGGGGGACTTCATTCAATAAATCCTCATTCAATAAACCGACTGAAATAGGCCCTTAGCACTATTAAGAGTGTATTATAAAAATTCGACAACGCTGTACCGACTGAAATAGGGGCACCTTGGAGGGGACTCATGTCAAAGTTGGGCCTTGGGGGGACTTCATTCAATAAATCCCCATTCAATAAACCGACTGAAATAGGCCTCTAGCACTAATTAAGAGTGACGTATAAAAATTCGACAACGCTGTACCGACTGAAATAGGGGCACCTTGGGGGGACTCATGTCAAAGTTGGGCCTGGGAGGGACTCATGTCAAAGTTGGGCCTTGGGGGGACTTCATTCAATAAATCCCCATTCAATAAACCGACTGAAATAGGCCTCTAGCACTAATTAAGAATGACCTATAAAAATTCGACAACTGTACCGACTGAAATAGGTCTCTAGCACTAAAAATGAGTTAAATTTTTAAAAATTAAAATTTTACAGAATGAAAATCATAGTCCTCCGTACTATTAAACTAAATTGTAACTTTAATTAAACTAAATTCTGTCTTTGACAGTATTTTTATTTTTTATTTATTTATTCTTTTTTAAGTTTTTTCCCTCACCTCAGATTAAACATTTTTTAAAGATTCATTTGCTCAAACCAAATACTTAAAACTTATTTATTACTTTAATTTCTTTTTTTAAAAAAAAGAAAGATTCTAATAATACATTTTTAATACAGTGAGTGTTTATATATAATGAAAAATTGTTTTCAGAAGCAGGCATCATTTTGCTCCCTAACAAGAAAAGTGAATAATGCAGTATTTGACAAAACTCATCTTAAAGATAATGAGGAAGCATTGTCATAAAACTGATACAATTATCTCTCAGGTGGATAATTTTTAAAATAGTGATAGGATACTTTTTGGATATGTTAAGTCACTTCATACGCATTTTTCAATTACAAACATAAAATTGTTATTTTTTGACTTGCGTCATTCTTGGTGGGGTTCAGTTTATAAAACCAGACCTAAGAGAATTTTACACACAAATGCAGAATTACAGTTTTTACACCATAATTAAACGATTATTAAAATAAAAAAGAGCAAAAATTCTACCCATCTGATTTTTTTTTTTTTTTTTTTTTTTTTTAATGTGCTTAAGTATATAACTTAAAAAAATTAAAATGGTAACAAAAAATTATAACCTTGACATTGGGATAATTATTTTAAATGTTATTAAAACATTGAAATTAAAGTGTTAAATTACTCCAGATAGTTTGAAATTTTGTCAATACTTGCGTCAGAAATTCTACACGATTTACATATTTTTCCTTCACTTTTGTGCAGCTGCACAAAAAGTAAAAAATATTTGTATTTTTCAATTTTGTATATTAATTTAATTTGTTTTTTATCAGTTTACTTAAGGGGGAACAACACAGTAGAAGCTTTGTAAAATACATTTTTTTAAAATGAATTTTGCAATGATTGAGATAAATAAAACATTATAAATTTTTTTTGTCTTATTCTACTTACCTTAATCTTCATTTTAAAATGTAAAAATTACAAAAATCAAAAAAGATATTTTTAATATAACACAATCTTTGAAACTGTGTTTTGCAATTATCGATAATTGGCTGTATGCATAACTTGAGTAAAAAGAATGCGAAACTGAATCTGTTTAGATTTTTTTAAACTATATAAATATAGTTTTCGTTGCACGTAGGTTTTTTTTGAAAATTTGAATTTTTCACAAAATGGCGAAGTGTTTAAAAAAAACTCAAAAAATATTCAAAAAAAGGAGTACATATTCTTGGATTACTGAAAAACTATAAATCAAATCAAAAAACCCCTACGTGCAACGAAAACTAAACATACTGTGAACACGGTGTCAAAATTTGAAGCAAATCGGTAAAAAATTACAGTAGTTAGAGCGACAGCCGTTTTGAAAAACTTGGTTTCGAGTAAAACACGTTTAAAGTTTTATGAAAAATCATTCGTTTATAATTTATAAAATGCTTAATTTATTATTCGGTATCCAATGGAATTATCAACTTTAACATTGCAATCAGATGCTTTTATCTTTTTTGCTGAAGTACTTGTATAATCTTTTTTTTTAGTTTCATGGCGATTAAAAGGTCGTTTCCGTTTCTTCCCATCTTTATTTCGTCTTTTATAATCATGTTTTGTTGATTTTCTATCCATATGTGTGATTAATTATATTTTTTGTATATATATTTTTATATATTTAGTTATATACAAACTACTTATATAAAAAATCCTTTTTTAAAAATCAGAACTGTCAAATGAACACATCACTATGTATTAAAACACATCAACACTTTATTGTTTAAATAATTAACGAATTAATTTAGTTAAAACGTAAAACAGTTAAAATGATGTTACTCTACTATAACGTTTCGATAAAAGTGAGCAAATGTAACAATTAATCGCGCGAACAAGTTCACTCGCTCGTACATGTTGAAGCGCGTCACGAGTCGCATGACGCGCTTTACGTATTACGCTGTAACTTCTACATTTTAACGAAAATCAATATAATATTTTGGCATTATAATCTTAAAAGTATAAGCTATCAAAAAATACAATAAATTTTTTTTTCATTTTTCGAAAATTTTACTGTGTTGTTCCCCCTTAACCGTTACCAATCAACAGTACTTTATTAAATAATTAAATTATTATAGGATATACTATGTAGGTATTTTTTTTACCCACCCCTTTTTTTTACCTAAATATTTTTTTATATATGTTAATTCCACTTTGTTGCTTTAAGTAAGAAATTGACCAAATGCATTTTTAAAAAAATGTTGTGTAAAATGCATAAGAATTTTTATGCGTGCAACTGTGAATAAGCCACAATAACTAAATTAATCCGAAAATCATATAGCTAATGCCATGTAAATCAAATATTTGTTGTACTAAATTTCTAGTCAATTGAAGGATTACGTAAAGTATCGGAATTTGTTTTAGCTCTATAAAAATAATTACTAATTCTGTGTCTACCACATTTTATGCAAATCATGCCTTTAAACATTCTTATAACATGCTTTAACTATGTTGCATGTATAATTTTAAGCGTGTACAAGGAGGCTTTCTACTTATTGCCTGCTGAAGCCTAAGACCATTATATATTCTTTGAGGAATTTTATTACAAAAGTTACTCACTGCCTAATGTATGTTTTTAAATTTCGAATAGTAGGAAATCATTTTAACTTCCCAAAGTATGTGAATATTTTGCTGAAAAATCAACAAAATTACTGCTTTAATGTTTTTAATTTTTATTTTGCTGCAAATTTTTGAAATAACATGATTATTTTGCTGTTAAATGTGACAAAATTTTGTACTATTTTCAAAGGTAATTCCAGAAATAAAAAATTATTTTAGTGCAATATAAATTATTTGCTTTTTTGGTAGCAAATTTCTGAAATGTGCAATATTTTCGCAGTTGATTGGGGAATTATGGGTTTATTTCACTACTGTTAAAAAAGAAATTACATTTATTTACAGCTAAATGCAGGGATCACTCTAGAGCGTGTCAGCAGGGTGGCCTACCCTGATGCCCTTTTTTAGGTACCTCCGTGCTCTTTTTTTTTTTTTTTTTTTTTTTTTGTCAAAATACTGTCCTCCTTGCCCTTTTCCGAGAAAAAATGCCGCAATATTAAAAAGTAGATTAAAAAAAAATGTTTTAGGATGAAATTACTTTTATTTACTTGTAAGATATTACATTTTTAATTTTTTGATTTTTAAAGGGAGTATTTGTGCTTTTTTTTTTTTTTTTTTTTTAATTACAATTAAATGAAATAATGAGAAACTTCTAAATTAAAAAAAATAATAATGAAAATAAGAGGCATACATTGGAGTATTCTGCATTTCCAGATATTCTTCAAAAATTATTTCAAGTTTTTTTAAAAATTGTGTATGTACTGTCGTTTAAACTAAGACCCCTTCTACTCACTTTGAGAGGAATATTTCGAAAAAAAGAATCTGCATTTTAAGTTGCTTTTTTATATTTATTTGAGAACATTGAAAGAAGTTTAAGGCTATCTATTATAAATATGCCTACTATTTCTTCCGGTCGTTTTTTTTTCCACTCAGGAAGAAACTTATAATAACACTTTAGAATGTAAAAAACGAGGGAAAAAAATCTAAAATTCCATAGAAAAAGCATGGGATAAAAAACAAATTAACTCACAATGTCAAGAGTGTGTAAAAAAAAAAAAAAAAAAAAAAAAAAGGCTCACACCGGAAGTAATAAAAGGACAAAATTGACTAGAAAAAGACATCAAGGAGCGGGAGGGTGGGGATGGGGCATTACACCTATCGTCCAGATTTAATATGTCTCACCTATTTTGTGTTACAAGTTATTACAAGCAATTGTGTAGCAACTAACCATGGATTTTAAAATCTAAATAAAAATGAAATAAATAACTAATAGGAAATTTCAAAATTTGCTTAATCATTTGCTCAACAAAAAATAGTGTTATGAAGAAAACAGATTGTCGGCATAAAAGTTTCTGTAAAAACTAATCCATAGACAATCTTTACAAAAGTTGTCCTTTTTCGGATATGATATGACTTTTCCATAAGAATTGCCCTTATTCTATGATGTGCACCCTGCCCATTTTTATGTTCTAGAGTGATCCCTGCTAAATGCTGAAATTAGGGGTAATTTTTGTGGCTAATTTCCAAAATAATGAATATTTTGGCACTACCTGGAATAAAACTTTACTTTTTTTTTTTTTTTTTTTTTTCAATATGTGTGTGTCTGAAATATGTAATTATTTCATTAAAATTTCGTGCTTTATGTTTAAATGCATGATTAACAAATATGCAAAATTTGCTGATTCTTTTTTTTTATGCCAACTTCAATGAATTTACTAATTAACTGATTTGTTTACTGTAAGTTAACAATATTACACTTTTGTGTCCTAATTCCAAAAATACATATTTTTGCATTTTATTGTGATAAATTTTTATTGTGTGCAAGTTCAGACTTTTCATTACTTTTATAAAGAATTTTATTAGTTCGATAATTAGTTTATTTAGTTAGGTAGTTATTTTTGTTTGTTATTCTTTTTTTAACAGAGAGATGGACAACCAATGTGAGCCTGAACCTCCGACTACTTCTGAAACTGGAGAAACAGCAAACCCTGACCATAAAGCGAAAAAAAGAAGCGACTTCGACTAGCAACCGCAAAGAAACGTGCCATGTTAAAGAAGTTTCATCAGATGAAGATTAATCAATATCTAAAGCCAGCAAGTCCACAACCTGAGGTACTCCACCATCCCACTGGAGAAAGCCATCAACCTGAGGTTCCCCACGACAGCCGACACAGAGAGCTTGCAAATATTTGTAGAAAGGATGTAAATTTATAAGTAAAGGCAAAAGCCTGGTGAGTGTCTAAGTTGTGTGGTGTTTATTAAAATCACTGCACGACTAAGATAACTCTCCCTGGCAATGCAAGGAAGAAATGGACATCGCTTCATCAAAGGACATGGCGGTAATAATTTAATTGTTATTTTTTTTAGTTAAATTATTAATTTAATTATTTTTAAAATTAATTTCATGTAAATAAAAAAACAGAATTTTATGACAATACTTATTATTTAAACACTTATACATAAAATAATGATTGTTATTATATGAAAGACTAGATTTACTCACACATTTATCATTATTTATAGTTCATAATAAGTTCATTGATTATAGTTCATTATTCAGGAACTTCGTTTTGAGGAATATCATCTGTACAAATTTCAAAAGCCATAGTGTTCGAATCCATGTTTAAGTCATCTTTGACTTTTCTTGAGGTTGATTTTTGGCCTCACGGATGACATCGCTGATACAGATTATTCTTTAAGGAATTCTAACCCAGGTTGCATTATCTTCATTACTTATTTTACACTGAATATCAGGTAATCCAGCATGAAGAGAAAACTGCTGAATGAAATAGGTCATTGAAGCTACGGCAGCTTTAAATAATTCAAGAGTTAAATCAGGTAATTTAGGAGTATCTTGCCTGCTCTCAATTTATTTGGAATATTCCTGATCTAACTCTTCTTTACATTTTAATGGATCATTGGCTTCCCAACACAGTTGTTTTCTAGCCTCATATGCTCTTTTTTCTTCGTCGCTCAAAAAGAATAAATTAACTAATAATACTCTAGAGCTTTCTTTAATTAAATCTTTCATTTTAGGGGAAATTGGTGATTTAATTAGATCTACGGGAATGTCAGGTAACTCTTCGGCTGATGAACCATGATGGTCAGTCTTATCCCTTCCGTCTAGTTTGTCATGATTACTTAGAGGCACTTTAACGGGCTGGTCGGATATGGGATCAATCACCGGTTCTGGAATCACAGGTTTCACACAATTTTTACAGCAGTTGCAATGTCCATTCTCAGTTGTTTTTAAATAAGCCTGGAGAACTCTGCAGATGATTTCTGCGGTCATATCATTGTAATTTAGATAATCCATAGCCCTAAAAAAATGCAGCATACTCGAATATTTTTACACATGTGCGATATGAAGTATTTTATTATGTTGATCTTCTGTACATTGAATTTTATTTTCATCCCTGAGTTCACGATATAGTTTAAGGAAAGGACATTTGGTTATTTCTCTATCATCTTAACATACAATCCCCCCCCCTTTTTTTTTTCACGATAAATCCTCTGCACATGGACAGAGGTTTCGCTTTTCTAGTCAGTCATGAGCAAATGGTAGTTTAGGTAATTGAGGAACAACTGGTTGTTTATCTGCACTTTA
Organism: Salticus scenicus; assembly: GCA_963930645.1. Lineage (NCBI taxonomy): Eukaryota > Metazoa > Arthropoda > Arachnida > Araneae > Salticidae > Salticus > Salticus scenicus. Next base: position 3,278,128 of record OZ005662.1, read on the forward strand.
TTTGTCCAATAATACACCATCATCCCCACCTCCTGGAGCAGCCTAATCAGGACCCTGTGCATTTTCTGGAACGTGTGTATTTTCCTGATCACCTTCTTCATGTTTGTGTTTTTTGTTGCAATGATGGTCGCAATCCAATTTTCTTTTATTTAAATCCTCATCTCTCAAAAAAGAATTATCCTAAATATTAGGAAGCGCCTCGTCCTCAAGATTTAGTGAATCACCGGTATCCCCATAGTGCGGTTTGTCCGGTTAAAGTGGACGACCCATTGTTTTGTCTAGTATCTTTTTAAGTATTTGCTCCATGTTTGCACTCATTTTCCTTAATCGAAAAAAAAGTCGAAAGCCAAAATTTTCAAAATTATCGCCTGTACCTTTAGAGTAAAAATGCGTACCTATGTACAACATTCGTTTCGGACACAATATACCTATGCCATCATCATCAGTACATAATCTGAAATTGTTAGATGTCCACTTAACTGGTGATAAAGCCACATTTTCACTTTCGCAATAAGTTTTTTCTACCCATTGATTTTGAACATAAGGGTGAAAAGCCTTAGACCAGAGATGATCTTTATTTTCAAATGATTTATGATGTTTAGTAATCATAGAAGAATTTCCAGTTATAGTAAAATTAGCCTCAGCGACTCCATCATGATGAAAGCAATATGAAAAACGTAACGTGATTTTGCCTGATTAGATGACAGTCGGCGATATATGTCACTCGCAAATAATTCCCAAACATAAAATTCCTCTTTAGTTACGCAACTTTTTTTTTCGTGTGCTTTTCTCCTGACAATGTTTCCGGATCGGGTAGAATTACTCTTTTTTACGAGGACGTTGCTGTCTATACCTCCGTACCAAACGTTTCGTTTTAAAACTTTTTGTGGGTCATCCAAGTGATCTAGTACAACCTAACCTTCGTATTTCCCCTGTTTTGCATGAGCTTTCGGCATGTTTAAGTGAAGTTGTTGGATTATTTTTTATTTTTCCTAAAATATTAAGATTTTGGAGAGTTTCCTGTGTTTTCAATTTATTTTGCGTTTCTTCTGCCAGTGGCGGATCCAGAACTTGACTTTTTTTTTGGGGGGGGGGGGGCTAAGATTTTTCAAAGTGTTATTCTAGATCAATAAAAAATTTACAATTGCAATATTCAATTGTGAATGTCAGTGTTTTTTTTTTGGGGGGGGGGGGGTCTTCAGCCCCCTAGCCCCCCCCCCCCTTAAATCCGCCACTGTCTTCTGCGTTTGTGGAATTTAGCAGTAAACCAACGGTCGTTCCCCCAATTACCGTTCCACCAGCAGTAATTAAACCAGCTTGTCCTAAAGAAGTTAATGCATAAACAGAACTAGCTTCACCAGCTTCTATAGAAAAACCAGAAATCGATATAACACCGTTTTCTAATAAAACATCAGCAGTATGTTCAGGTAACAATGCCAAAACAGTGCCCATAAAATCACGTGAAAAAAAATACGAATATCCTGAGCACAAACGGACTATTCTAATTAAACTATTTTATTAACATTAATTTGTAATTAGCAATTAATCCAATTAATTAAAAATAATTAAAAAAATAAGTAATTATTCAAATAAATAGTTAATTATTATATTCATTTAATAAAAAATAAATGAATTTAATAATTAAATATAATTATTAATTACTGATATTAAATAAATGAACCAATTAAATTTATATTCACAAAGGAAATAGCTTTCTAACGTCTGCCTTTAATTAGGTAACAATTAATCAATAACTTTAATCTGCCCCAAACGTGCTTCTAAAACGTACTTTAATTACATTTGGAAAATGATACAATACACAATACCCTCCAACGTACTTATTTAACGATATTAATACCACAACATACTTAACTGTACCGCAAGTACAATTTCATTATTTTTATAAAACAAAGGCATGTCCTAGGAATTAATTTTCTTGGGTCTAGTTTATTGTGATTTATTGCCTGTTGAGTCGCATGTGAGTTCAGACTTTATTTCGTATGCATTTTTCTATGACTAATTGAAAATTGCTATTATATCACTTGTGTCATTTTTCTTGGCAGATTTGGATGTGATTTTTGTTTGATCTCTTGAAGTTTCCTACATGGCAACATCATGTGAATTATATACGCTCTTTCTTAACTCAACTTTATAATCATATATCGTTATACTGTTATTGATAACGAAAACTTTCTTTTATATATTATTGTTATGATTAATGTAACTAATAATTAATTTTCTTTAATGTTAATTGAAACTAGAAAACACAATTGTTTTCATTTAAATAAAATGTACTTCTTAATTACTCTGAAAAATCTTAATTTAATGATAATTAAAAATAACAGAATTTTTTTCTAATGATTAAATATTGTTTAAAAAAATTGAGTCTTTATATGTTCAACTAGCCGAATAATTTGATATTCGGCCTAGCCGAATAATTTGATATTCGGCCTAGCCGAATAGTTTTACATTCGGCCAAACCGAATATTCGGTGCATCCCCAGTTTTTAGACTGTAATGGCACCAAATTCTTTGGTGTACCTACAAGCCCTATACACAAGACATACCACTCAAACACTATACACACACATAAAAAAAAAAAAAAAAAAAAAAAAAAAAAAAAAAAAAAAACTTTTACATAATCCCTAATGATACTGATGAATCCCCTGCTCCTTAAATCGTTTATAAGGGTACTATAATAGCACTATGGTCGAAAGCGTAAGAAGGATGAAAGAATCACGATGTCTTATTTTTGCTTTTCCTATTATTTTACTGTAGCGCCGATACGTATTACTTCATAGTTCATACTACATGATGCTGTGATTTATGATCACACAAAAGAGTTATTTGACCCTTACTTACTAGATTTTTTAAGGTTTTTTAAAATCTCTTGGCTAAAAAGTTTTTCTTCTTTTTTTTTTTTGTTAAGTTTAAAAAACAGTTTTTATTTCAGCTTCTTCATCTGGCGCCCCTGTACATTTTGTGCCCCTAGGCGGTCGCCTAGACTCGCCTAATTGTAAAACCGGCCCTGAGGATAGCTTTCTTATAAAGGTTTCATTGTTTTTATTTTTCTCTCTTGTTTACTATTGTTATTGTAAATTTGCAAAGTTAGCATTTTGTCTTTAAATTTCCACCTGTTATGAGCACCTTTTTTCAAATAAACACCAAATCAATCATTTGGAATGTCGGCAACAGATATAAAACAAGTATAGAGCTTTGATTTAAATCTAGATTTATTAAAGTAATTATTTTGTGTAGCACAAGTTTGTGTAAAGCCAACTGACATTTTTTTTTAAATATTAGTTTTCAAAAATAACCATGTAATTAATAGTAAGTAGATGACTTATTTTTTCTATTTTTTGGCACTTTTACTTACTATTTTCCTACTTCCGTATATAATGTATGGCAAGTTAAAAATGTGAGTTGACTCCGTACCACTCAATATAAAAAATTATGTACACATATCAATATGTATGCACAAATTTTAATATTATACACTCAGAAAATTTCATGCATATGTTCGTACTTTTATTATTGATTTCTTTAATTTAGGAAAATGTCATTGTTAAACCTGAATTTGATTAAATGAAAAACTGAACTATTTAGCAAGCTGGTTTTGGTAATTTCAATAACAAATTAGGATAATTTCAGGCATGAATTTTTCTTTTTTTTTTTTTTTAAGAAATCAAAAATCTTACATCCACACCAGAATAAACTTCTAATTTAAATAAAATTATTTTTTGTTTGTGGTGAAGTTTATGTGGTGTGAACGTAAGATTTTTTTTTTCTTTCTTATTAAAAAAAAAGGCAGAACTTTCATGCCTGCAATTTTAAAAAGAAGTTTTGCTGTAAACAAAAGGGAAAAAATGGGCTTTTTTTTTTTCGATTACATTGACATTTATGAATTTATTTACTTTCACACCATGTATTACGTTTTTATTTTCCTGTGAAAAATGACGTCATGACAGATAATGTAATTTTTTTTATAAACAATAAAAAAGTAAAGTAGATAAATAAATAAAATGGCTCAGGAAATATCAGTGGAATTCTAGTACAGTTATATCAGATTTGTTAAATTTACATTAACAACTGTTCCTTTTATTCAATACATAATCTTATTTGAGTACTACAATATAACAGTACAATGCTTATATGAAGAAATAATTCAAGTAAAGATACATGCAAGCAGAAGCGGGTAATTTTTTATGAATTTTCTTCAATTGCAACTGTTTTATTAAAAGAATGACTAATAAAACAGGAACGAGATTATTTTATATCAACAAAACGTAGCATATTATATTCAGATTACTTCATAGAATGTGACTTCGCTTTCCATAATTTTACAAAATAAAAAAAGGTTTTTGAAAAGTGATGATTAACACACAAAGTAATTTTGCTGTGTCTGATAATTACACTGCTATCAGTTTAGAAAATAATATATGCACAAGAAAAAGTTATTTGAGAAAAATAATATAGGAATATGAGCAAATGTAAATTGAGAAAAAAAGAAACCATAATGCATAGTTACACAAGATGAAATGATTTCATTGTCTCTCTTCTACAAAAATGAGAACAAATATGAAAATTTAAAAATCTTAGTCCACATAAATTACATGACAATGCATAATACATAAAATGTGAACAAACTGGAATGAAGGAAAAAAAAAATTTCAATTGGTTTTAGCAAAGAACAAATGGTTTGCAGTAATTAATGATTTTAATATACGTTCCGTATGGTACTACATATACTGGGTGATAAAAATTAAATGTAAAAGTGTGTCTATATTAAACATGAACAATTCGGATAATTTAACAGTCAGGAACAACATAAATTATTTCAGTTTATCTCCAAGACTTGGACCTCAATTATAAGTACCTTTCCTTATCTCATTAAATTCAGTTTCTAAAAAATCACCATAAAAAATAAGTAAGTGCTACCCTGATTTTTTCCTGTTAAACTTTACTATAAATTTCATTGTTTAGATTGGTTGTGTTGCTCAGATTTCTAGGAGTCTACAATAAATTTAAATAAAACTGAAAGAATTAAAAAATAAATAAATATGTACAACACCAAATCTTTAGAATAAGCAAAATTATAAAAATTTAATCTTAAGTATAAGGTGGAATAACCTTACTGTATCTGGTACGCACAAAATGAAAAAAAAAAAAAGTCTAACATTAATTTTGCAGTAACATTGAAGCATATAGATGATTTATTGTAAGAAATGAAGTAGAAAATACCCTATTTTCTTACTTTTTTTCATTAAAATTTAAATTATAAAATAACGGTTCCAAAATTAACTAAAAATGCTGATATATAAATTGACTAACGGAGGGTAACATAGTATATGGTGCAGTCTAAAAGTTTAAATAATTTAATGCGCCCAATAGATCTTTCAACATGAATTCTATGTCGTGAAACTTTTTTATTCTTTCTTTCATCAAATGAAAATTGATTTTTTTTTTCAAGTGTGGTGTAATTAAAACTAAACATAGACGGTACAGTATCACTTTTCAGAAATCTTCTCTCTGTAAAATTTTGGTAAGTAAAGTAATTTTCGGTAAAATGCTCTGAACAAAATACGCTATGTATAGATGGTGTAAAATTTTCTCTCTTCAGTTTGATAAGCCATTCTTTTAATAAACCAGGCGAATTTAAAGGAAATTCATGAAAACTTACACGTTTCTGCTTGCATGTTTCTTGCTTGAATTATTTGTGCATCCGAAAAATGCACAATTTTTTGGCATACTATTGTAACAATCGCAGCTATCGTAGATCACAAGTCGGATCGTACACTCCGCAGCAAAAGTATCCGAGCACTAGCAATAATCCCTGTCTAAAAAAGTACACTTGTTTGTTAAATAAATCCTTGTCGAATCATGTTCTTAGACAGGCTAAGAACATGACTCAACAAGGATTTATTTAACAAAGCAGTATTAAGTGTACTTTTTTAAGACGAGGATTATTGATAGTGCTCGGATACTTTTGCTGCGGAGTGTACGATCCGACTTGTGATCTACGGTAGCTGCCATCCTTACAATAGTATGCCTCCCTTGCTTTCTTTAACTTCGCATTCGCAGTGTAAACAAATCATGGAATACCACTATCACGTGACTTCCACGCAAATGTTGCCAACGGTGAATAACCCTCATTTGCGGTGTCTCAAGCGTAAGTCCTCCGGATGTCCTAGTAAGAGAAAGAAGCCAGCTAATGGGAGACGCAAGCGAGCTACAGTCGGCAGCATAATTTTTCGAGCACCAGCCAATAATTCCGATATTAAAAAAGTACGCTTAAGACTGTTTTGTTAAATAAATCCTTGTAAAATCACATTCTTAGACTGACTAAGAACATGACTCGATAAGGATTTATATAACAAAGCAGTATAAAGTGTACTTTTTTTAGACAGGGATTATTGCTAGTGCTCGAATTATTTTGCAGCCGACAATACGTTGTGAATGCGCGCGCATCCAGTAACGATTCGACTTAAGATAGACCTGAGGCTGTCGTAAGATAGTGCGGCACACAGATTATCATACAGATAGGACAGTGAAGCTAAAACGCGAACCGGAAATATAGTAGCACCACTAGTGTCAACACTGGGGAACTAACTACATGTGTTAAGTCTACATGAATAGCATCTTTGATCGAAAATTGTTTTTCTATTTCGCGAGAAGTTAGTAGCAGGTTAGTGTTAGTATGGGAAGTTTTCTTTTTCTTCACTTTCTATTGTTTTTGAATTCACAAAATTATCCTCAAAACATTCACAGCTATTCTTCTAAGAAGTAAAAATTATTTTTTATAATGTTTAAAAATATGCTTTGTGAAACATATTCATATTCAAGTACAAATTAAAATTACAAACTGTAATTCTGAAATAGCAGTATGAAATCATTAAATATTTAACGTTGCTTGTTTTAAATAATACAAAATGCCTTAAAATGAAAAAATGTTTTTATTTTATGTATATTCAAAGTTTATTTTCTTAATATTTAGCACTTGCTTCTTAAAATAAATTGCTTTCGTCAATCAAATTCGTAAACAATAACAAAGTTGCCAAATGTAAACATCGATACAATGGTTAGTTGGTTGGATGTTGGGTTTAACGTTGCACTAATATTACAATGAACATAGATACAATAAAAATAAGATGAGCGATTGCGTAAACCGGAAATCTCGAGAAACTTACAGCCGTTGACAATAGGGTCGCTGCAGTCAAATTTTGGGTACCGAAGAATGTACGGGAGTGTCCTATCTGTATAATAATCTGTGGTGCGGCACTGCAATACGACTTGCATTTTGTTTACATCTTAAGACAGAGTTTGTGCTTAAGATAGTGTTGAGCGAGGCACCGCAATCCCAGCCTTAATATATATATATATATATATATTAGTTTGATCGCTAATTTTTTCAACTTACTTTTTTATTTTAAATATTTGTACATGGAAAATGAAACATTAACGTAGGGACTCTGTAAAGAATTTGAATACAGTAGAGCACTGATTATCTGCGAGAGCCACGGTGAGGATTATCCACGAGTGCCAGAGCCGTTAAGAAAAATTTAATTAATAACCTTCAATAAAACAAATTTTGATTCAAGCCAACAACAGAGAAAACACAAAGAATTGTTTATTCTCTGTTGGAATTTCTTTGACAGTTTTAGGAGGAAATGAGTCTTTTCACTTTACAAATAGGAGTTATACTATTATACTGCGTATTTGTTTACTGTTCAAAATTTGCATATCTTTTGTACAATATAATATAGGATTATTGCTGAAATATATTTTTTTCATGTTTGCACTCCATATTACTCTTTCGGGTTATCTGCGATGCCATTGCCACCCAATTCTGCGAATTATCGGTGCTATACTGTACAATGTCCTTTCAAGCATATTTTACTATATTTTCATACTGCTCAATACAATGAAAGTAAATACATTTTTTAGATGCACAAAAAAACATGTTTATTACAAAATATAAAATATTGCTTATGATTGGTTTGTAGAGTGCAAAAAACATTTTCAGGTACCTTATGGGATGAAATTCGAAAGTTAGATGATGATTGCCCCCCCCCCCCTTTCAGTAAAATGTAATTGTTTGTTTATGCACACAGGTTGGTTGGGTTTTTACGTCGCACTAGTGCTGCTCAGATGGGCAATTGGCGACGGTCTGGAACTCCCCCTATATATGTACAGAAAACTTTTAAATGGAATATTAATTAATACTTATAAACTGGCAAGCATTTCGTATTTTGCCATAAAAAAACTGGAACATATAAAACAAAAAATATTTAACTGCCTCAATATTAATTCCATGTAAAAATTTGTTTGACTTTTGTTTAAACATGTGTGTAAAGTATATAAACAAAGTTATAACTGAAGGGATTACATCATAGATCATCCATCAAGGTCACCCAAAGCCCATGTACCCATAGAATACTATGGGTAAAATTATTTATAGAATTGCGCATTACCTAATTATTATTTCTGACTTTCCTTTTCACATTCAAAAAATACACAACCATTAAATTAGTACTCTTTTTCCAAAAATTTAATTTTTATATTATAATTTTGAGTTAAAAATGCGAATTTTCACTAGATGCATTATTTTTCATTGTTTTAGGCGTAAAACAAAATATTAAAAAAAAAAAAAAAAAAAAAAAAAAAAAATTAGGAACGAGTACTAGTTTTACGGTTGTAAATTTTCTGAATGTGAAAACAAATTAAAAAATTTCAATTAGATAAAGTGTAATTCTGTAAACAAATTTCGCCATAGACTTACATGGGATTTGGTGACTAGAGATAGGGAAATCGCAAGAGGAAGTGAACAGTCTTAAACTTTTCTTTGCCATTATAATGTGATGTAATTGTACATATTTAAAAAAAAAAAAAAAAAAAAAAAAAAAAAACCTGTAATTCTGCATCTATTCGCATAAAGAAAAGATGAAATATATTTCATAAGAGGGCTAAGGCAAGTCAAATATTGAAGGAGAACCTCACTTAGTGGAATAATTGTGTATTGGACCAAAGGACCTAAGTTTGAATTCTAGCTACACTGTTAAAAATTTCTGCAAATTTTTATCCAGAGTCTCTGTAAATTTACAGTAATTCTTAATTAAAAGTGAATAATCGAGATTTTCATTCTTTATTCTGTATTTTTACCTAATTTTATCATTTAACTTTTTAATTTAAATTAAATATGAATGTTTCTACTTCAGAAAAAGCGTTCTAAGTCTGAAATATATTCTCAACAATAATTAATTTAATTAATATTAGATATTAAAATGAATGTATAAAAAGTGGCAAAAGATCAATCTCTATTGGTGGAAATACCAATGCTTTGCCACTCTACCTATAATTTGACTGCGAGTGACGACACGTGCCCTTTCCTTATTGAGCAGTCTAGAATTCGCTAGCAGTTAAAAAAACAGTTAATTGCACTGTTATTAAATGACATGAAAGAACAAAACAGGGTGAACAATAACTATTAAAGTTACATATGCAAGTACTATTACAGAGTTATTACGCTATTGAATGATTTAAAATTAAAAATTTAGAAAAGAGTTATGATCGCAAAAACAGAGTCACATAAGCAAGATTGTGAAAGCCACGGCCGCTTGCAGATAGCAGTTAATGTTTTGGAGTTTAAAGAATGTAAACAACGCCACATTTTTTATTTGGAGTTATTTTACTTTAAAAAGATGAATAAAATAACACTTGGATACGTTTATATGCAAATTAAAGTTTCTAAATAAACATATAAGACTTCAGAATTTAAAAAAAAAGTATGTTTTGCAACGCTCATGGGAAAAACGAAAGAGTGGCGAACTTAGCCGCCAAAGGTAAGGGAGGGGGGGGGGGTTATAAACAGAAATTTCCGAAAAAGTAAAGTATGCTAAATTTCAGAGGGAGGGGGGGTTACTATCGGAATTTTACGGTAATGTTTTGGTTAGTTTCCAGTATATTATTTCTGACTGAATTGTTTATTTTCGGTGTATTTTTCAGTTTGTTTGGTTTGCCTAAAAAGTTAGTAAAATTATTATGCAGGTGATCAAGTGTTGCAAATTGGAGCATAATGCAAAATATCGCCAAATAGGTGAAAGTTTGAAAAATTCACAGAGGTGGCTACAGAATAAATTTTTCCGAAAATAATTTAGAATAAACAATAAATACAATAATCAGAAGTGCACGAACTGTATTTGTATACCTTCGGCAACCAGTTGGTTCGCAGTCCTTGAAAAATCTCACCCTATTGAACACCCGATCAGTAGCGCCTGTGACGCCTCATCCCTGTTTTATAACCTACAACAGCTTGTTCGCTCACAGTTAAAATTTCAAATAACTTTGAAATTTTATCTGTACCAAATTTCCACTCTGTGGCGACGGCGATGTGCTCTCCACTTTCATGATAGGAAACACCCTGTTCGCTCACCGTGCAAACGACCTTTAAAAATTTCAATCCTGGAAAACCCCCAAAAATTCTACATTTTAAAAATAAAACAAAAAATAAATTAAACTTGTGTAAATTTATTTTAAAACGAAAAAGATTTAATCATTAACAGACATTAACTTAGTGTATATATCGGTCCACAGATGGCACAGTTATGTTCCGCAGAAATAGTTTAATCTTGTGTAATTTCATTTTAAGACAAAAAAGAATAATCAGTAACAGTATAAATTTTGCGTGTATAAAATTAATTAATCTTGGTCATATTTGGGTTTATAGTTCATGAGGTGACACTTTTATTCTGCATATTCGACCATTTAGTTAGAGGCTATATCACATCTTCTATTGAAAATTGCAGCCTTAACAAAATGTATCAATTGCTCTGTTTTTCTTAATAGTGATTAAATTGGTGTGTATATTGTCTGAAATGTAGCACTGTTAAACTGTAATCTTTCTTGTTTAGGAAAAAGCTATGTCCCAAAATCTAACATACATAACTACATCAGTTTTAATTTAAGTGTGTATTGTGTGAAAAGTTGTTTGTTTTAAGTCATGTTTAAAAAAATGGTATAATTTTCTTTGTTTTCTATACTACAGAAAATTCAGACACAAATCTTTTATAACAATGTTTACATTACTTTTGCACCTCAGCTTCTAATTATACAATTTTATAATTAATATATCATTTTAAAACTTATTTGAATTGTAATTGAAGCAAAGATGTTGCAAATCTTAGTTGGCAGATCACACTTTAATATTTTAAAATTTTAATTTTAAAGAACAAAAGTCTAGAAATTAAGTTAGAGTGTCGAAAATTTGTACTTTTAGGTTTTAAGGCTCGATAAATCAATTGCTGATATTTCTGAAAATATAAAATTATTAGGAGGTGCAAAAATATAGAAATGCCCTTAGATCGTTAAAAACTGATACATTTAATACGCCATTCAAATTTTGTACAGGAATTTTGAAGATAACCATGGAAAACAGAGGACAACTTTTCTTTTATATTTGAGTTTCGGAGAAAATCATGGAACACTCAGACAATACTTGTCAAAATTTCATATAAATGTGCATGATGAGAATCATTTTTGATTACATGTGTGTGAAAATTTCAAAATATCTTTAAAATAATAATATCTTTAAAATTAAAACAAATGTTTGAACCCAGTGATAATTGAAAACAAAATTATCAATTTTTTTCCATTTAAAAAAAAAAAAAAAAAAAACTGCATTTCATTAAAAAAAAAAAAATAGTCTATGTTTATTTATGTATATTTTATTAGTTCTATGCAAATATTTAGTTGTATTTTTTTAGTTAGCTTTATTTTTAACAGTTAATATGTATGTTTTATTTATTTTACCCTATTCATTTAACATTCATTTTAAAGTAGATTAACAGGTTTAACTTACAAATCTGTTTTATAAGTTAATAATATAACTGTTTTTGTAATAAATATCAATCACAAGCTTTAATACTTGTACTTTCAATACAAAAGCAATTAAAATTACCTGTTCCAAGTTATAGACTTAGACGTGCAAATTTCTTTTTCCTTTTTTAATATTTATTACTTTATTAATATACACAAAGCATTTCTCTTGTGAAGGGAGTTAATTTCATGTATATAGGATCTAAATCATAGAATGTAAATAGTATGATTAACTACATGATAAAGAAAGCAAGTTGCTTCATGCATAATAGAAGTGAATGCTACTTGTTTAAATTAAGATATTACATTAAAAATGATGTTATAGATGTTTAAATAAAAGAAAAATAAAAAAGTTAAGTAAGTAGGATATATATCAATCTTAGAAAATATAATTAAATAGCAATAACAGAAAAAAATACAGAATTAGGAAGCCAAAAAAAGTTATTGAATTAAAGCTTTAAGCCTTATTGAAAATTTAATAAAGCTTAAATATTATTGTATATAGTATTTTATAAAATATAAACCTTAAAAGTGTGAAAATTTTTCAATAATTAATAAAATTTAATAAATTACTTTGATGTGTATGTTTCAAAAACACACATCAATAAAAAGCTATTAAGCACATTAAAATATTTCCTTCAAAAAAAAAAAAAAAAAAAATTAATTAAATTTATGGGACACTGCATCCTCATTAAATTTTTTAAATAGGCATTTTTTGTTTTGTCATCTAAATTGACCGTTTTATCTTTTTTCTTTTTCGATCAAGCGCCGTTAATACTTCTAAATATAGTTGCACAAATTAAATTAAAAATTTAAATTAATATTTAAAAGAATTACTGAAATATAACTGCGATTACGAATCAGTGTAGTAATTTTCAACATTTGTTTATGTTTACACTCGTTACTATGCCGTTGCCATGTTTTCCATCATCTCCGCAAAGTACCCAAAGAAAAATCGCGGGGAGATCGGGGAGTTTCTATGCTACCCGGTCTGGAATCATGAACAGCTTTATTTTCTCCCCGAGTAACTCAAAATGGGACTTGTGAACAGCTTGGGGAGTTATTGGGTAACACGAACTTTTCGGGGAGTATACATGAACACGGCCTATTTCGAAATGCTTTTCTCACATGGTAGTGGTAGATTTAAAAAGACATACATGTACTCACAAGATAAGATAGTGTAAAGTGTTTTAAAAGCATGAATCAAAAGGTCGGTAACCATATGTGTGTGATACATGCTTTTTAAATTTTTCAAAAAAGAGAACATCTTATATAATAGACATCTACGCATATAAATTCTTATCTAAATATTAATTTCAAATAAAAAAATTATTTTTGACAAAGATTCAAAGTTAAATTTAATTATTAGATAATATGAATTTACACGTAAAAACCGATGAGAAGCCATATGTTTGTAAAGAATGCTCTGAAGTATTTTCTGAAAAGGGCAGTCTGAGAAATCATCTTTGCGTCCATACAAGAGAAAAACCATATATGTGTGAAGACTGTCCTAAAGGATTTTCTCGAAAAAGTAATCTAAACAGGCATCATCGAATTCATACAGGAGAAAAGCCATATGTGTGTGAAGAATGTTTTAAACGATTTTCTGATAATAACCATTTAATGGCACATCTTAAGGTTCATACAGGAGAAAAATCATATGTGTGCGAAGAATGTGCTAAAGGATTTTCTGAAACGAGTAATCTAAAAAAACATCTTCGCGTCCACACAGGAGAAAAACCATATATGTGTGAAAAATGTTCTAAAGGATTTTCTGAAATAAGTGCTCTGAGGAGGCATCTTCGTGTTCATACAGGAGAAAAGCCATACGTGTGTAAAGAATGTTCCAAAAGATTTTCTGAAAAATGTAATTTAATTGCACATCTTCAAATTCATACAAGAGAAAAACCATACGTGTGTGATGAGTGTTTTAAAGAATTTTCTCAAAAAGCACATTTACAAACACATGTACGCATTCATAAAGGAGAAAAGCCACATGTGTGTGAAGAATGCTCTAAAGGATTTTCTGCTAAGAGCAATTTAATGGCACATCTTCGCATTCATACTGGAGAAAAACCATATGTGTGTGAAGAATGTGCTAAAGCATTTTCAGTTAAAAGCAACCTAACTGCACATCTTCGCATTCATACAGGAGAAAAACCGTACGTGTGTGAAGAATGCCCTAAACGATATTCTGATAGGAGCAGTTTAAGAAAACATCTTCGCATTCATACAGGATAAAACCACATGTTTGTGAAGTACGCTTACAATATTTTTTTAAATACCATTATTTAAATATACATTTACGCACACATACTGGAGATAAACCGTTAAGTGTGAATAATAAGAAAGCACCGCAGTACTGATGATTTAAAGTAATAAGTACAAAACTTTCAATAAGAACCATAAAATAAATCATAGCACATTTTCCATAAAACACCACACGATAAAAATTCGAAACAATTTTTTGGGATCCGAAGAATATATCAAATCAAAGCGTTGCCGCTTCGATTGCAGTCGTGCCTGCTTCGTTCGCTTGACGAAGGGTGGTATATCCTTTCGACCTGAAACAATTGTTGCAAGTTTATTGCATTTTACGATGTTTATTCAGAGTTTTGTACTGATTATTAAGTTTGAATGTTTTACAAGTTTTCTGATAAAAACTTAAAAAAATAATAATAATAACTGCATTCATACAAGATACAAGCTGTACGTGTGTTGCGTATGTTTTAAAAGCTTTCTTCGAAAGAGACTTTTAAATAGAGATCTACGCAATGATATTGGATAAAAGTCGTGTGTTAAGGAGCTTCTAAAATATATTTTAAAAAGGAATGAATTTAATAAGCATCTACGCACTCATACCGTAAAATAATTTTATATTTGTGAAGAATGTTTTATCGGATTTTGCCAAAAGGGAAATTTAAATAGACAAGTACGCACTTATACATGGAAATAGCATTATATTATAAGTGTTAATACCATCCCAGACAGCACAGAGAACTTGCATTAAGCTATCGTCAACATTGACAACTCAAGTCAAGAAACTTGCATTGAGCTTGACATCTCAAGCCTGTAAGTTTAATGCAAGTCAAGATCAAGAATCCTAGTTTACACCTGTCCCACTTGCTTTAGACTTGATAGTTCAAACATGAATCAAGTAATATGTATCAAGCATGCACTAAGTTTGTCACAGCTCATACGAATCAAGTAATACACATCAAGTATGAATTATACTTGCTGCACAAAGTATGAATTATACTTGCTGCATCAAATATGAATTATACTTGATGCAGCAAACGTGAATCAAATTTTACTTGCCAAGCATGTTTTTAACATGATACAGTCGGCAGCAAAAGTGTCCGAGCACTAGCAAAAATTCCTATGTAAAAAGAAAAAATTCACTTAATACTGTTTTGTTAAATAAATTCTTGTCGAATCATGTTCATAGACTGACTAAGAACAGAACTCAACAAGGATTTATTTAACAAAACTGTATTAAGTGTCATTTTTTTTACATAGGAATTTTTGGTAGTGCTCGGACACTTTTACAGCCGACTGTACATCAAACGCAAAGGAACTTTCTGCTTATCGTCGCCGGAAGCCAGCTGCGGAGAAATAATTCTCTTCTCTACTCTACAGCATCATGAAGCAAATATTGTTTATCAAGCATGCTTTTAATGGCATGCATTCTTCGCCGACAGCTAAAGCTCATGTTATTCTACACAGAAATTTATTTACAGAATGACTCATAACCTAATGTATTTATTTAAATTCCTTTTTCACTTTTGGAAAAACCACAACCGTTAAATACGTTCTCGTTTTCCAAAAATTTATCTTTTAAATTTCAATAACTCCTCGTACAGAAAAAAGAAGCGAAAAATGCAATTGTTTAATGTTTCGTATTTTTAAAGTAAAAAATAAAAACTTTATTAAACTACTTTTATAAAACATATACAAATTTAAATATTGTGAATTTTCCCAGTATGAAAATGGATTTAAAAAAAAAACATAAGGTAATGATTAATTCTATAAATAAATTTCCCCATAGAATAATATGGGTTTTGGCTGTCGGAGGAGATAGTTATTCTACGCTCTTAACCTGATGTAGATAACTTAATACATTCTTATTTCTGAGACGATCAATCACATTTCATGTAGACTTTTGGTGAATTTTCCAAATTAATTTTTACAAGAACAGAAAATGATTTTGTCCAGAATTTGAACTTGGGCACTCATGTTAACTTCCAACCCTCTTTCAACTCAGTTCTAGGATGATAACTCACATGGCTCGTTCATGTGAAAGTTAAAAATTTTCAATTTATCTGTACTGGGAATATGAACTCAGTCTTAGAAGAAAATTATTTATTTTAACTCCATAGCTGTTTGATGGCAATTAGATATTTAGGATAATAATTTCCACCATTTATACAATAATTACTTTCTTCTATATGTAATATAGAGAAAGTATTGGATTCGCGAAAATTTTCGACCTCCGTTTTTTGACGGATCTACATGTTTTGGGATGTCCTGAACACGAATTGATAGTTTTTAAAAAATGCCTGTCTGTGCGTCTGTCTGTCTGTCTGTATAATTTTTTTGTGGACGCTGTATCTCACGAACCAATGAATGAAATTTAACCAAACTTCGTATTTAGTTGCACCCTTACATGAACTGGTGCCCATTAGATTTGGGGATCAATAGCTCAACAGGTGGCGCTGTGATCGCATTTTATGCAAATTTTTAACATGGCAGCATAGGACAAAATTCCGTATAAATGGGCATAATGAGAGTTATTTTAAACTTGTGATTGTAAAATTAATATGAATTATTGATAATAGTAGTAGTTAACTAGGAAAAAAAATTGTGCATGGGGGGGCATCGGTTCCCCCTCCCCTGGGGGGGGAAGTACCCCCCCCGGGTGGGTTAAATTTTGAAGATGGGTATCATTCGAAAGATTTTGTCAATACCTTTAAAACGAATGGTTGAACTATAAATCTGTGATAGTTTAAAACAAAGTTATCGATTTTTTTTTTTTTAATATTGTTAGTGATTGAATATGTATTAATTTTTACAAAAAAAAAAAAAAAAACCTTAGAAAAAAAAATCGTATTTTTTTTTTTTTATTGTTACTGATTGAATATGTATAGGAAAATATAGAAGAAAGTCTTGTGGTGGCCACAACATACTAGTTTTTTGGTGTATTGAATAAATAAATTTTTACAGGAGCGAAAAGGGAGACAGCGTCAGGACGTTAACTCAGAGGATCTAGGTCTGAACTTGGCCTAATCCCTTTTCGTTGTTGTAAAACATCGACCAATATATTAAAAATTTATTGCATAAATGATCAAAGTTATTTTTCTAATTACACTGCTCGGCAGGAAAAATGCCTCTGGCACCATTTCAGCATATTCTTATGTAAAATGACCTCCTGAATCCGAATAAGACGCCCATTTTGCCCTATCACCCACAATCTTTTAGGAATGGACCCCTATTTTTATGATTTTTGGTGATTTTGTGGCTATAAATTTGATTTTTAGAAGGTGGGAGCATTATTTTAACCGTTAAATATCTTCTGAGGGGCTACAGAGTTGGAAAATTCTAAAACATGGACATTTGCAACAAGGGATTTTTTTTTTTTTTTTTTTTTTTGGGGGGGGGGGGATTTGCCACTGAAATTATGTATTACATATCTTATATTTTTTTAATCTGTTATTAATGTTATTTTTTAAACTTTATATATTTTTCGTTTTTAGGTGTTAAATTAATTCTTTTTCATTCTTCAAATCAAATTCATGGTCATAAAATTATCGAACAGGGAAAGAAATTGAGGGGGGAGTCATGTATTTAGAAAACTGTGGGTGATTGGGCAAAATGGGGGTCATATTTGGATTCAGGAGGTCATTTTACACAAGAATCAGCAGAAATGGTATCAGATCTCGATTTTCTTTTTTCAGAGCAGTGTTATTTATTACTATCCAGTAATTATGGAATTAAAATTAAATGAATTTCTATCATGGTACTGTGTTTGTATTGGCAGAACAAATGTAGAAAAATAAATAAGTAAATCAAATCAAATGTCTTATCAGCAAATCATGCAGGTCAGTTCTCATTCACGCATCGATGCATTCACGATTCTTCAGTTGGTTCAGCGTTTGAATCGTTAATGCAAAAGTCTTAGATTCAAATCCTGACCTAGACGCTATTCATTCTCGTAATTTTTAATTAGATAAATCCGTTAAAAACTTATTGCATAAATTGTCGAAGTTATCATAGTAGTTGGACTGGAGACATAAATTTAAGTTGAACTTCTAGATTAAAGTTTTTAACGTCACTCACTGACGTTAACATAATTACTTTTCATATTTTATATAGCTAATAATATAAATTTTATGAATTAGTAGCCAAATTAAGCCTAAAAGTTGCATGTGTCTAATATATATATATATATATATATATTTTTTTTTTTTATAATGAAAAGAGAGTGATGGGACAGAGCAGTTCATGGAGGGATGGGACATGTAAGAAAAGGAAGAAGAATGAAGATTCTGATACTCTATAAACAGAGAATATCAATAGGCAAATGTATGAATAGATGGAAAGAAAATGCAACGATACAAATTCAAAATCATGGAAAATTACTGGTGTGGCACTCACACGAGTTTTGTCTACCTTTTTAACTTTTAAAAATACTTTATTTACCATATATATATGAGGAATTAATTTTCATTCCTGAGCAGTTTTCCTGGATATGGTAAAATATAGAAAAGAAATTACATTCATCAATTACAGTTAGGATTTCTTGGTAATATTTGTTCTTGAGATATGCTGATAACACACGCAGACTGGCCACTAAAAACCTTGTTAATGTTCAGGGAACCACAAAACATGTAAATGTAACAAAAACCTAATTTTGAATATTTGAACTAAAAACAATACTTTCTCTGCTAGACGTAAAAAAAAAAAAAAAAAAAAATGATGACCTAATCGAGCATTTGAAAATTTTATTTAAGTGGTACATTATATTCTAATGTTGGATAAAATAGATGTTATTAATAATTAATTAATCTTACATACATAGTGACCCACTGTTTTTGTCATTTTTCATAGTATGCCTGTATATTATGTACTTATTTTAACTTTATAAACCTGCCCCATCGCTCCCTCATATAAGGGAGGGATGGGAAAATTTTGACTATGTTAATTGGCTTATGAAATTAATATTTTAATAATACCATCAAATTTATATTTTTAAAATATGTTAAAGTGTTTCAATTTGTTTCACGGAAACTTACAGTGTTGTACCAGTAAAGTAAATTTGTAAAATTATGTTTGTCAAAAGTCTCTCATCTGTCCCTACTTTCCCCTATATATGTATATGGGATTTGTTGTGTTACTTTATTGATTCATATGTTTTGCAGGCTGTTGATTAGTGGATCTGGTTTCTTTACATTAGTGTATTTCATCCACAGATAAATTTTTTTAAATCTTATTGGTCATTGGTGTTTCAATGACCTTGTATCTGTTGCTTGGCTTCTACTATGCTTAATAGATCATCTTTATTATATATATATATATATATATATATATATATATATATATATATTAATAGTAAAAGCCGAGAAATATCTATATAATATGAAAATAATACTTTAAAACATATTTAAATTTTAAAACCTCTTCACACACCATAAATTTTAAGCCAGAATAACCGTTGCTTTTGCCTCCAAAGCAGTAGCACGTGTTTTTTTGCACCTGATGAAGAAAGGCTACGTTTTTTCGAAACCGGTTGTGCTGGCTTAAAATTTATGGTGTGTGAAGAAGTTTTAAAATTTAAATATTGGTTGCACACCAGTTTGTGATTTTAAAACATAGTGAAAGCCGAGGAACAGAAACAAAATAACTGAATATATCCTTTTATTATCAAAAGGATTATATGTATATATTGTATTTTTTCAGGAGTTATAAGACAAATTATCTAGTATTTATAATAACTTTTACTGGATTCAAGCCTTTACTAGTTTGTTAATTGCTATCTTTTTTTTTTTTTTTTTTTTGTAATTTATGTTTTACTCTTTTAGTTGATATTCTAATCGTAGTTTCTATGAATGAAGCATACAACAGGGTTCTCAGCAATCATTATTTTGAATACCTTTTTTCTATAAGGCAATCTGTGCATTATTCTTTCGACGATATATATACTACAAATGATTAATAATTTTAAAAAAAAAAAAGTGGTAATCAAATTAGTGACTGCTGAGAGCCCTACATAGAGAAAGTGGATTATTTGTATTTGCAGATTATTTTATTTGCTCAGGATTACATTACATCGCACATCGGAGAAGTTGCATAGAAAAATCAGCCTAAGGATAAGAATAAAGCATTGATTAGCCTACAATAAAACTGACATAAATGTATCTCATGTGGGTAAATTGCGAGATAAAGATATGGTGCTTTTCGTGCCCATTGGGGTACCTCATACACATTTTTCAGTTAAAGGAACTCAATTGTGTTATTTTTGTCTTATGTACCTTTTCTTGCCAATATCTCAATCCAAGGTAATTTTTGCACTTTGAATAGCTTTTAACGTCAGCTTAACAAAGAAAAAATGTCCTTTTGTTTGAAGTAAAAACTGCATTAAAGTCATCTTTTCTTAAAAAACTAACACGCACGCTTTTACTTGTATCCTTAATATAAAATTAGTAATTTTAAATGATAATTTAAGATGGTACAATATTATCTAAAGATTACATTGCTTGGCATGAAAATTGCCTTTAACACCATTTCAACATATTCTTATGTAAAATGACCTCCTGAATTCGAATAGGACGCCCATTTACCCTATCACCCACCGATGTTTAGGAATGTCTCTCTATTTTTATCGTTTTTCGGTGATTTTATGGCTATAAATTTGATTTTTAGGAGGGGAGTAGGATTATTTTAACCTTTAAATATCTTTTGAGGGGCTACAGAGTTGGAAATTTGTAAAACATGGACATTTACGACAAGGATTTTTTTTTTTTTTTTTTTTTTTTTTTTGGGGGGGGGGGTTTACCAATGAAATTATGCATTATGTATCTTACATTTCTTTTTATCATTATTAATGTTATTTTTTAAACTTTACATATATTTTCTTTTGTTTTTAGGTGTTCAATTAATTATTTTTCATTCTTCAAATCAAATTCATGGTCATAAAATTATTGAAGAGGGAATGAAATTGAGGGAGGGGATGGTGTTTCTAGAAAATGGTGGGTGACTGGACAGAATGGGAGTCCTATTCGGATTCAGGAGGTCATTTTACATAAAAATCAGAAAGAATGGTATCAGAATTCTTTTCTTTTTTTTTTTTCAGAGCAGTGCTATTAATAGTTTTACATAACAACTTTACTGTTTCAATATTTCTGGGTGTTAAGGAACTAGCAATTAATTAGTTCAAGTTATTTAAGTTTGTGTAAAATTATATTTCCATATTAATCACATTGCATCGACTTTATAATTAAAAGTAAATTTTAATAGCACAATAAAATGTATACAATTGAAATCCCTCAGTATTTTTAGAATTTTAATCTCATGTACCGGACTTGATACAGAGAAAGAAAATAGTTCACAACTCTTGGTCGTCATTTCATTTCGCTTTAATCTAGAAAAAAGAAAGGGATGAATAGCGTACATTTATAAATTTCTAAAACCTAAAACACCATTTTGAAAAATAAAAAATACTTAAAGTTCGCATTTCATATTGTACTTCATATTGTACTTGATTTTTTTTTTTTTTTTTTAATTTTTTTTTGTTCTGTTAAATATGTATAATATATTCGGAAGTGTACACTTTTTTCCACAAGTATTATATTATTGCAAATTTCAAAAATATGTTTGATTTTCTTTCTGTATGTTTATGTTTTAGTTTATCAAAGCACAATTGAAAAACGTACTAACTGTCGACCATTATATCAGGGATGGAACACGGGTGCAGAATTCCTACCACTATCAATGAAATAAAATTTTCGTAAATCAACTATATTATAGGCATAGAAATTTCTTGAACAAATACCGGCATGAATTCTGAGCCAGCGTTCCATCCCTGTTATATAAATCAGACTATTTTATTGGCGCTAAAAAAAAAAAAGTAAGTGATATGTACGCTATTAGGAGAGTTCTGTTCTGAATCTTCATAATGTATTAGAATTTTATGACAATTCAAACATATTCAGAGTTGACGTTGCCCTACTTTTCTCCACTACAATTTATAAATTTACATATATTTACTATCAATAGATTACATATCTTTTGTAATATGTTTATTCTATTGAAAATGTCAGATTTTTTTACTAAAATAGTAGCGGAAGGAATAAGGGCAGCAGCAACTCTGTATATATACAAACAAAAGCTGGATAGGACAGTGGAATGAGCGAAGACTCACAAATAAAATGAATTGATAAAAAATATTCAACAATGTTGGGAAGTGTAAAATTAAATTTTCATTCAGTACTCTACAAAAGTATATATATGTATATAATTCTGTAGAGTTTTATTTATATAGAGTAAGAAGAGAAAGAATTTTCGAGGGGTAACGTCCCGGTAATTGCGTTTTCATGATTCTGCCCCTCCCTTCATCTCTCCGTTACTTTAAAAAAGAAAATTTAGTCTTTTTTTTTAATTCAAAAAGGTTCCTACGGGGAAAACTCACCTGTGCATCAGAAAAACGTTTACCTTCTTACTTACCGAAAGGAGGGGGGAGGGGCATGCCTGAAAGAAATTAATTTAAAATTCAAGAATGTACTAAGAATCCAACAATAAATTGACTTTTAAACAATTATTTCTAATTTAGAACCTGTCGGACACACGAAGATTTTTCTCTCTTATTTTAAACAGAATCTCTCTCTCTCTCCCCCCCCCCCTTTTTTTTTATCTTATGAATAATTAAGTTGAGTTAAAATTATTTGTAAACTATTAAAAACCACCCTAAAAGGAATACATTTAATAAAATGGCATCTGTTAACGTAAAAGTAAAGTAAAACTTTAATATTTGATTCCTCGAAATACACTGTGTCCCAAAAGTTTAGATAATCAATAAAATTTGCATTAACATAAAAAGTAATAAGATACAATTAAAATTCGTGGGATAGGTAATAAACAAAAACAGTTTTGCTGATATACACATATAAATTATGATCAAAGGTTTGAAATTATAAAATGTACATTAATTATATAAAAAGGTGCTGTTCCAAAAGTATAGACACCTGTAAGTGTTTTTGGCTTTACATTTATAAATGTAACTAAAAACTTACTTTTAATATACTTACTTTTAATATTGAACTGTATTGCCACGACACTTTATAACGTGAAATACACGTTGTTCCATAGAATTAATTAAGCATTGAATTACAGAAGGAGATATTTCATACCACATTCTGTCAATTGCAGTTTTTAAGTCATGTACGCATGTAAATTGCTTTCCATTTTCATATATTTTACGAGATAAGATTTTTGAAATTCTGGAAGTTGATGCAATTGCACGCACAGATAAATTATCAACTGAAGCCTTATTTAATAACATTCTATCATCACGTAACGTTGTTTTCTTTGATTTCCGACTCGCTTTCGAGTATTCCATGTTCCACCTGATCTTTTGACTCTATAAATACTGCTCAAAGATCTGTTTGTTCTTCTCAATATTTGTACAGGATTTTGTCCTTGCGCTTTTAATTGTAAAATCTTAATAATTTCATCTTTAGAAATTTCTTTACAACGTGGCATTTTTTATCAGAATACGCAGGAAACGTCTTTTCCGAATCACAAACAAATCAATACATTGAGCTCATTAAATTATAATGCTAAATATATAGCAGACGATATTTCAATTAAAGGGAAAAAATTATTCTGCATTTATAGAAGCAGACGACAATAACAATATTTTATTTTGTGAACAAGAATGTAAAAGAAAACATGCAATGCTGTATTGTGTCTATACTTTTGGGGTAGCACATTTTTATATCATTTTATGTACATTTTATAATTTCAAACCTTTGATCATAATTCATATGTTTATATCAGCAAAACTGTTTTTATTTATTGCTTATCTCACAAATTTTAATTGTACCTTATTATTTTTTATGTTAATGCAAATTTTATTGATTGTCTAAACTTTTGGGAAACGGTGTACACATTGAAACATTACTGTTTGCTTTATTTTATTTAGACAAATTATTATAAAAATAAATCATTTACCTTCACTTTAATGTCACCCGCACTTGCGTCGTATTTCGCGAGATGACAGCATGATACAACCCTTTCAGCAAGGCTACTATATGCAAATAAGAAGAGCATGCGCGGACAGTTACTTGACGTCAAGGAAATTTTAAGCCAGTAAATATGCTTGATTTGGCATGTGTAGTTTTCCAAACTTGAAGTTGGTCTGAGATATCCTTGAATTAGCAACTTTGCTCTGTCATGGTAAATTCACTTGAAAGCCAACCTTGTTTCAAGGAAGTGTGCTGTGTGGGATGAAGCAAATATTGTTTATCAAGCATGCTTTTAATGGCATGCATTCTTCGCCGACAGCTAAAGCTCATGTTATTCTACACAGAAATTTATTTACAGAATGACTCATAACCTAATGTATTTATTTAAATTCCTTTTTCACTTTTGGAAAAACCACAACCGTTAAATACGTTCTCGTTTTCCAAAAATTTATCTTTTAAATTTCAATAACTCCTCGTACAGAAAAAAGAAGCGAAAAATGCAATTGTTTAATGTTTCGTATTTTTAAAGTAAAAAATAAAAACTTTATTAAACTACTTTTATAAACTATATACAAATTTAAATATTGTGAATTTTCCCAGTATGAAAATGGATTAAAAAAAAAATTAAAAAAAAAAAAAAAAAAACATAAGATAATGATTAATTCTATAAATAAATTTCACCATAGAATAATATGGGTTTTGGCTGTCGGAGGAGATAGTTATTCTACGCTCTTAACCTGATGTAGATAACTTAATGCATTCTTATTTCTGAGACGATCAATCACATTTCATGTAGATTTTTGGTGAGTTATCCAAATTAATTTTTACAAGAACAGAAAATGATTTTGTCCAGAATTTGAACTTGGGCACTCATGTTAACTTCCAACCCTCTTTCAACTCAGTTCTAGGATGATAACTCACATGGCTCGTTCATGTGAAAGTTAAAAATTTTCAATTTATCTGTTCTGGGAATATGAACTCAGTCTTAGAAGAAAATTATTTATTTTAACTCCATAGCTGTTTGATGGCAATTAGATATTTAGGATAATAATTTCCACCATTTATACAATAATTTTTTGGTGTATTGAATAAATAAATTTTTACAGGAGCGAAAAGGGAGACAGCGTTAGGACGTTAACTCAGAGGATCTAGGTCTGAACTTGGCCTAATCCCTTTTCGTTGTTGTAAAACATCGACCAGTATATTAAAAATTTATTGCATAAATGATCAAAGTTATTTTTCTAATTACACTGCTCGGCAGGAAAAATGCCTCTGGCACCATTTCAGCATATTCTTATGTAAAATGACCTCCTGAATCCGAATAAGACGCCTATTTTGCCCTATCACCCACAATCTTTTAGGAATGGACCCCTATTTTTATGATTTTTGGTGATTTTGTGGCTATAAATTTGATTTTTAGAAGGTGGGAGCATTATTTTAACCGTTAAATATCTTCTGAGGGGCTACAGAGTTGGAAAATTCTAAAACATGGACATTTGCAACAAGGGATTTTTTTTTTTTGGGGGGGGGGGGGATTTGCCACTGAAATTATGTATTACATATCTTATATTTTTTTAATCTGTTATTGATGTTATTTTTTAAACTTTATATATTTTTCGTTTTTAGGTGTTAAATTTATTCTTTTTCATTCTTCAAATCAAATTCATAGTCATAAAATTATCGAACAGGGAAAGAAATTGAGGGGGGAGTCGTGTATTTAGAAAACTGTGGGTGATTGGGCAAAATGGGGATCATATTCGGATTCAGGAGGTCATTTTACACAAGAATCAGCAAAAATGGTATCAGATCTCGATTTTCTTTTTTCAGAGCAGTGTTATTTATTACTATCCAGTAATTATGGAATTAAAATTAAATGAATTTCTATCATGGTACTGTGTTTGTATTGACAGAATAAATGTAGAAAAATAAATAAAGTAAGTAAAATCAAATGTCTTATCAGCAAATCATGCAGGTCAGTTCTCATTCACGCATCGATGCATTCACGATTCTTCAGTTGGTGCAGCGTTTGAATCGTTAATGCAAAAGTCTTAGATTCAAATACTGACCTAGACGCTATTCCTTCTCGTAAATTTTAATTAGATAAATCCATTAAATCTTATTGCATAAATTGTCGAAGTTATCATAGTAGTTGGACTGGAAACATAAATTTAAGTTGAACTTCTAGATTAAAGTTTTTAACGTCACTCACTGACGTTAACATAATTACTTTTCATATTTTATATAGCTAATAATATAAATTTTATGAATTAGTAGCCAAATTAAGCCTAAAAGTTGCATGTGTCTAATATATATATATATATATATATATATTTTAATAATGAAAAGAGAGTGATGGGACAGAGCAGTTCATGGAGGGATGGGACATGTATGAAAAGGAAGAAGAATGAAGATTCTGATACTCTATAAACAGAGAATATCGATAGGCAAATGTATGACTAGATGGAAGAGAAAATGCAACGAAACAAATTCAAAATCATGGAAAATTACTGGTGTGGCACTCACACGAGTTTTGTCTACCTTTTTAACTTTTAAAAATACTTTATTTACCATATATGTATGAGGAGTTAATTTTCATTCCTGAGCAGTTTTCCTGGATATGGTAAAATATAGAAAAGAAATTACATTCATCAATTACAGTTAGGATTTCTTGGTAATATTTGTTCTTCAGATATGCTGATAACACACGCAGACTGGCCACTAAAAACCTTGTTAATGTTCAGGGAACCACAAAACATGTAAATGTAACAAAAACCTAATTTTGAATATTTGAACTAAAAACAATACTTTCTCTGCTAGAAGTAAAAAAAAAAAAAAAAAAATGATGACCTAATCGAGCATTTGAAAATTTTATTTAAGTGGTACATTATATTCTAACGTTGGATAAAATAGATGTTATTAATAATTAATTAATCTTACATACATAGTGACCCACTGTTTTTGTCATTTTTCATAGTATGCCTGTATATTATGTACTTATTTTAACTTTATAAACCTGCCCCATCCCTCCCTCATATAAGGGAGGGATGGGAAAATTTTGACTATGTTAATTGGCTTTTGAAATTAATATTTTAATAATACCATCAAATTTATATTTTTAAAATATGTTAAAGTGTTTCAATTTGTTTCACGGAAACTTACAGTGTTGCACCAGTAAAGTAAATTTGTAAAATTTACTTTACTGGTTTATGTTTGTCAAAAGTCTCTCATCTGTCCCTACTTTCCCCTATATATATATATATATGGGATTTGTTGTGTTACTTTATTGATTCATATGTTTTGCAGGCTGTTGATTAGTGGATCTGGTTTCTTTACATTAGTGTATTTCATCCACAGATAATTTTTTTTAAATCTTATTGGTCATTGGTGTTTCAATGACCTTGTATCTGTTGCTTGGCTTCTACTATGCTTAATAGATCATCTTTATTATATATATATATATATATATATATATATATATATATATATATATTAATAGTAAAAGCCGAGAAATATCTATATAATATAAAAATAATACTTTAAAATATATTTAAATTTTAAAACCTCTTCACACACCATACATTTTAAGCCAGAATAACCGTTGTTTTTGCCTCCAAAGCAGTAGCACGTGTTTTTTTGCACCTGATGAAGAAAGGCTACGTTTTTTCGAAACCGGTTGTGCTGGCTTAAAATTTATGGTGTGTGAAGAAGTTTTAAAATTTAAATATTGGTTGCACACCAGTTTGTGATTTTAAAACATAGTGAAAGCCGAGGAACAGAAACAAAATAACTGAATATATCCTTTTATTATCAAAAGGATTATATGTATATATTGTATTTTTTCAGGAGTTATAAGACAAATTACCTAGTATTTATAATAACTTTTACTGGATTCAGACCTTTACTAGTTTGTTAATTGCTATCTTTTTTTTTTTTTTTTTTTTTTTTTTTTGTAATTTATGTTTTACTCTTTTAGTTGATATTCTAATCGTAGTTTCTATGAATGAAGCATACAGCAGGGTTCTCAGCAATCACTATTTTGAATACCTTTTTTCTATAAGGCAATCTGTGCATTATTCTTTCGACGATATATATACTACAAATGATTAATAATTAAAAAAAAAAATGGTAATCAAATTAATGACTGCTGAGAGCCCTACATAGAGAAAATGGATTATTTGTATTTGCAGATTATTTTATTTGCTCAGGATTACATTGCATCGCACATCAGAGAAGTTGCATAGAAAAATCAGCCTAAGGATAAGAATAAAGCATTGATTAGCCTACAATAAAACTGACATAAATGTATCTCATGTGGGTAAATTGCGAGATAAAGATATGGTGCTTTTCGTGCCCATTGCGGTACCTCATACACATTTTTCAGTTAAAGGAACTCAATTGTGTTATTTTTGTCTTATGTAGCTTTTCTTGCCAATATCTCAATCCAAGGTAATTTTTGCACTTTGAATAGCTTTTAACGTCAGCTTAACAAAGAAAAAATGTCCTTTTATTTGAAGTAAAAACTGCATTAAAGTCATCTTTTCTTCCTTAAAAAACTAACACGTACGCTTTTACTTGTATCCTTAATATAAAATTAGTAATTTTAAATGAGAATTTAAGATGATACAATATTATCTAAAAGATTACATTGCTTGGCATGAAAATTGCCTTTAACACCATTTCAACATATTCTTATGTAAAATGACCTCCTGAATCCGAATAGAACGCCCATTTACCCTATCACCCACCGATGTTTAGGAATGGCCCCCTATTTTTATCGTTTTTCGGTGATTTTATGGCTATAAATTTGATTTTTAGGAGGGGAGTAGGATTATTTTAACCTTTAAATATCTTTTGAGGGGCTACAGAGTTGGAAATTTGTAAAACATGGACATTTACGACAAGGATTTTTTTTTTTTTTTTTTTTTTTTTGGGGGGGGGGGGTTACCAATGGAATTATGCATTATGTATCTTACATTTCTTTTTATCATTATTAATGTTATTTTTTAAACTTTACATATATTTTCTTTTGTTTTTAGGTGTTCAATTAATTATTTTTCATTCTTCAAATCAAATTCATGGTCATAAAATTATTGAAGAGGGAATGAAATTGAGGGAGGGGATGGTGTTTCTAGAAAATGGTGGGTGACTGGACAGAATGGGAGTCCTATTCGGATTCAGGAGGTCATTTTACATAAAAATCAGAAAGAATGGTATCAGAATTCTTTTCTTTTTTTTTTTTTTCAGAGCAGTGCTATTAATAGTTTTACATAACAACTTTACTGTTTCAATATTTCTGGGTGTTAAGGAACTAGCAATTAATTAGTTCAAGTTATTTAAGTTTGTGTAAAATTATATTTCCATATTAATCACATTGCATCGACTTTATAATTAAAAATACATTTTAATAGCACAATAAAATGTATACAATTGAAATCCCTCAATATTTTTAGAATTTTAATCTCATGTACCGGACTTGATACAGAGAAAGAAAATAGTTCACAACTCTTGGTCGTCATTTCATTTCGCTTTAATCTAGAAAAAAGAAAGGAATAAATAGCGTACATTTATAAATTTCTAAAAACTAAAACACAATTTTGAAAAATAAAAAATACTTAAAGTTCGCATTTCATATTGTACTTCATATTGTACTTGATTTTTTTTTTTTTTTTTTTTTTTTTTTTTTGTTCTGTTAAATATGTATAATATATTCGGAAGTGTACACTTTTTTCCACAAGTATTATATTATTGCAAATTTCAAAAATATGTTTGATTTTCTTTCTGTATGTTTATGTTTTAGTTTATCAAAGCACAATTCCAAAACGTACTAACTGTCGACCATTATATCAGGGATGGAACACGGGTGCAGAATTCCTACCACTATCAATGAAATAAAATTTTCGTAACTCAACTATATTATAGGCATAGAAATTTCTTGAACAAATACCGGCATGAATTCTGAGCCAGTGTTCCATTCCATCTCTGTTATATAAATCAGACTATTTTATTGGCGCTACAAAAAAAAAAAAAAAAAAAAAAGTAAGTGATATGTACGCTATTAGGAGAGTTCTGTTCTGAATCTTCATAATGTATTAGAATTTTATGACAATTCAAACATATTCAGAGTTGACTTTGCCCTACTTTTCTCCACTACAATTTATAAATTTACATATATTTACTATCAATAGATTACATATCTTTTGTAATATGTTTATTCTATTGAAAATGTCAGATTTTTTTTACTAAAATAGTAGCGGAAGGAATAAGGGCAGCAGCAACTCTGTATATATACAAACAAAAGCTGGATGGGACAGTGGAATGAGCGAAGACTCACAAATAAAATGAATTGATAAAAAATATTCAACAATGTTGGGAAGTGTAAAATTAAATTTTCCTTCAGTACTCTACAAAAGTATATATATGTATATAATTCTGTAGAGTTTTATTTATATTGAGTAAGAAGAGAAAGAATTTTCGAGGGGTAACGTCCCGGTAATTGCGTTTTCATGATTCTGCCCCTCCCTTCCTCTCTCCGTTACTTTAAAAAAGAAAATTTAGTCTTTTTTTTTAATTCAAAAAGGTTTCTACGGGGAAAACTCACCTGTGCATCAGAAAAACGTTTACCTTCTTACTTACCGAAAGGGGGGGGGGGAGGGGCATGCCTGAAAGAAATTAATTTAAAATTCAAGAATGTATTAAGAATCCAACAATAAATTGACTTTTAAACAATTATTTCTAATTTAGAACCTGTCGGACACACGAAGATTTTTCTCTCTTATTTTAAACAGAATCTCTCTCTCTCTCTCTCCCCCCCCCTTTTTTTTATCTTATGAATAATTAAGTTGAGTTAAAATTATTTGTAAACTATAAAAACCACCCTAAAAGGAATACATTTAATAAAATGGCATCTGTTAACGTAAAAGTAAAGTAAAACTTTAATATTTGATTCCTCGAAATACACTGTGTCCCAAAAGTTTAGATAATCAATAAAATTTGCATTAACATAAAAAGTAATAAGATACAATTAAAATTCGTGGGATAGGTAATAAACAAAAACAGTTTTGCTGATATACACATATAAATTATGATCAAAGGTTTGAAATTATAAAATGTACATTAATTATATAAAAATGTGCTGTTCCAAAAGTATAGACACCTGTAAGTGTTTTTGGCTTTACATTTATAAATGTAACTAAAAACTTAATTTTAATATTGAACTGTATTGCCACGACACTTTATAACGTGAAATACACGTTGTTCCATAGAATTAATTAAGCATTGAATTACAGAAGGAGATATTTCATACCACATTCTGTCAATTGCAGTTTTTAAGTCATTTACGCATGTAAATTGCTTTCCATTTTCATATATTTTACGAGATAAGATTTTTGAAATTCTGGAAGTTGATGCAATTGCACGCACAGATAAATTATCAACTGAAGCCTTATTTAATAACATTCCATCATCACGTAACGTTGTTTTCTTTGATTTCCGACTCGCTTTCGAGCATTCCATGTTCCACCTGATCTTTTGACTCTATAAATACTGCTCAAAGATCTGTTTGTTCTTCTCAATATTTGTACAGGATTTTGTCCTTGCGCTTTTAATTGTAAAATCTTAATAATTTCATCTTTAGAAATTTCTTTACAACGTGGCATTTTTTATCAGAATATGCAGGAAACGTCTTTTCCGAATCACAAACAAAACAATACATTGAGCTCATTAAATTATAATGCTAAATATATAGCAGACGATATTTCAATTAAAGGGAAAAAATTATTCTGCATTTATAGAAGCAGACGACATCGACAATAACAATATTTTATTTTGTGAACAAGAATGTCAAAGAAAACATGCAATGCTGTATTGTGTCTATACTTTTGGGGTAGCACATTTTTATATCATTTTATGTACATTTTATAATTTCAAACCTTTGATCATAATTCATATGTTTATATCAGCAAAACTGTTTTTATTTATAGCTTATCTCAGAAATTTTAATTGTACCTTATTATTTTTTATGTTAATGCAAATTTTATTGATTGTCTAAACTTTTGGGAAACGGTGTACACATTGAAACATTACTGCTTGCTTTATTTTATTTAGACAAATTATTATAAAAATAAATCATTTACCTTCACTTTAATGTCACCCGCACTTGCGTCGTATTTCGCGAGATGACAACATGATACAACCCTTTCAGCAAGGCTACTATATGCAAATAAGAAGAGCATGCGCGGACAGTTACTTGACGTCAAGGAAATTTTAAGCCAGTAAATATGCTTGATTTGGCATGTGTAGTTGTTGGTCTGAGATATCCTTGAATTAGCAACTTTGCTCTGTCATGGTAAATTCACTTGAAAGCCAACCTTGTTTCAAGGAAGTGTGCTGTTTGGGATGTTTTGGATAGCGTGACGCAAAACATAAATCAAATTATTGAAATAAATAATTTTACTTTATAATGCTAACTGAGTGAAAGTATAATTATTTGACAGTATATTTGAAAATTAAAAGCACTGTTTAAATGTGTAAATATACTTTATTAGACAAAACAAAAGTAATTTTAATGGAATCTAAAATCAAATCTTTTAAAATAACACCGAGGCGCCACTGGAATTTTTATATCATTCCTTTTAAAACTATATTTTGAATTTGAAATGCGAATGAAAAAGCATCAGTGAGTGTATTTTATATATCTGTCTGATCTTGAAGTTAAAAATATTACGTTAGCATTATAAATATAAATAAAAGATAAAAGTGAATGATCAAATAAGAAAATCTATGTATATTTTAACTAATTGCAAAGCGTCACTTAAAATCTGATATCATTATTTTTAAGACTCATATTTCAAATTCTTATAGCCATAAAGTAGCGGCGTCACAAACTTTTAAGCCGTTAATGTTTTTTTGTACTGATACATATTACAGTGAAAACATTTCATTGAAATTTGTAGAAAAAAAAAAAAAAAAAAAACCCAGAAAACTCATATGCCTTTCTAGCCCTCCGTAATTTGTTGAAATTTGCTTTAAAAACTACATTTTTTAATCTTAAACCATTCCCTATCAGTATGTAACTCTCAGTATATATTACTTAAAACTCTAATGATAATTAAGTAAAATTTCATTAATATCTTGAAAAAAAAATTTTTTTTTTTTTTTAATCTTGCTATACCCATTGTGGTCCCCCTTAGCCACCCCCCCCCCCACGTATATTTGAGCTTTAGTGGGGTATTTGTCCGGTGCGGATTTTGTCCGATGGGGCTTTTGTCCGTGGGGATTTTGTCTGGGACCCGTAAACTTCTATATTAAACGAGCGACCTTATAATTATGAGAACCAATGCATGCTTATTCTACGGCCTAAGTGCACAGATGTCTATTGAAATATTTCTTTTAACACACCCATGACTTTTCTTATGTATGAATACGAAAATGTTTTCCCTATCACGAAAATACTTCAGAACATTTTTCGAACATATACGGTTTTTCTCCGCATGAATACTCAAATGCGTAGAAAAAAGTATAAATGAATGTTTTCGAAAGAAAAATGAACGTATACTTCGCTCGCTATATTTTTCACCTGAATATACGCAAAGATTATTTAAAATACTTTTTTACTATAAGACTTAGAATTCTTCACATACATATGTTTCTTTTGTATGAACGGAAAGATGACGCTTAAGATCACTTATTCGAGAAAAACCTTTAGAACATTTTTCACACACATATGGTTTTTCTCCAGTATGAATGCGAAGATGTTTTATTAGGTCACTCTTATTAGAAAATCCTTTAGAACATTCTTCACACACATGTGGCTTTTCTCCTGTATGAATTCTAAGATGTCTTTTTAGACTACTTTTATCAGAAAATGATTTAGAACATTCTTCACACATGTATGGCTTTTCTCCTGTATGTACGCGAAGATGTTTTATTAGGTCACTCTTCTCAGAAAATCCTTTAGAACATTCTTCACAAACATGTGGCTTTTCTCCTGTATGAATTCTGAGATGTTTTATTAGATTACTTTTCTCAGAAAAACTTTTAAAACATTCTTCACACACGTATGGTTTTTCTCCTGTATGAACACGAAGATGAGCCATTAAATGGCTCTTAAAAGAAAATCCTTTTGAACATTCGTCACACAGATATAATTTTTCGCCTGTATGAATTCTAAGATGTCTTTTTAGACTACTTTTGTCAGAAAATGATTTAGAACATTCTTCACACATGTATGGCTTTTCTGCTGTATGCACGCGAAAATGCTTTATTAGGTTGCTCTTATCAGAAAATCCTTTAGAACATTCTTTACATACATGCAGCCTTTCTCCTGTGTGAACGCGAAGATGAATCAATAGGTGGCCCTTATCGGAAAATCTTTTAGAACAATCTTCACACACATATGCTTTTTCGCCTGTATGAACACGAAGATGTGCCATTAAGTGGCTCTTAAGAGAAAATCCTTTAGAACATTCTTCACACACATTTGGTTTTTCTCCCGTATGGATGAGAAGATGATTTTTTAGACTACTTTTAGTGGGAAATTCTTTAGAACATCCTTTACACACATATGGTTTTTCTCCAGTATGAAATTGAAGATATTTTATTACACTGCTTTTGACAGAGAATCCTTTAGAACATTCATTACACACGTTTTTTTTTTCCTGTATGAATGCTCAGAAGTTTCTTCAGACTACGTCTTTCAGAAAATGTTTTAGAACATATTCACTCACATACAGTTTTCCTTCTGTATGAAAGCGAAGATGTGCATTTAAAATATATTTATTAGAAAACATTTCAAAGCATTTTTCATCCGTATTTATAGGTAGATGTATGTCCATATTTTCAAAATTAAATTGGCTTTGAATGTATGTTTCAAATAATAAATGTTTCCTTTTAATGAATATGTTTTGACGCAGTATCTACGCTGCTGGCTGCTAAGCGTAAAGGTAGTCTTCCAGGCATTAGTGATGGGTAATTCATACATGAAGCATGACATTGTCACACCTCATCACAGCGGTTTGTCATGATACCTCATAATTATTTTTTGTATTACTTCAAAAGTCATGTCCCATTCAACCACTCCCTCAATGTCTCAAATGTTTTGCCTCATTCATTCACCGCGTCATTCAATACCTCAATCAAACCGAAGTATACATCAAAAATTTTGTCCCATTCAAAGACACACATTCAACGCTTCAAACGTTTTGTCATGTTCATTCATTCACTCATACGGGACCTCAATCTATCTGAACTGGATTTGACACAAATTTTGTCCCATTCTTTCAACGAAACCATTCATTCAATGGGGTGAGATTCAGATACTCAGAATAAAAACACAAATCAGAGAAAGCCTCAATGGAATGACATGACTGAATGAAGAGTTATGTTTGTAGTTTGTAATCAGGGCCCGACTTAGACTACCTGGAGCCCCGGGGCAAGCCTATTCTGGGGGGGGCCCTTGCAGCGGCATAAGAGCTCTTTAGGTTGCAGAATTTCTGCATACGCCTGTAGGGGGCCCCTTCCAGAAGGGGGGCCCCGGGCATTTGCCCCGTATGCCCTGCCATTAGTCAGGGCCTGTTTGTAATGCATTGCATTGTGACACTGGGAGGTTAATGTGTGAGGGATATGTTGTAAGTTTGCCATGTTCGGATCGTAAGAAGCGAAATTTGTAGTTGTGTTTGTAATTCAAGGTCGTCACCTGGCTGTGGGTGATCGTGGGGCTGACTATAATAGAAAAGAATGCCTAGGGACAGGAGGCGAATAAAATAAAGGCACTGACGGCAAACGGCTTGGCATTATACCAAAGAACTTCTAATAGATATTGAAAGATCTTTGATTATACTTCACGCGGGGTTGGGAGGAGCTGATTAGAGTCTTGCATCGTGTGTTTTCTCTTCTATGTAAATAATAATAATGAAAATTTGCTTTTTCCTGAACATAATCTTTTGAATGCAGACACTGGATGACATTATTTTCTTTCATAGCAATTATGTTTAGCCATAAGTTTAATTTGTGAAGAAGAAAGGCATAAAGATTAATATTTAACATTTAAAACGTTATATGCGAAAATTATTATTATTATTTTATTTTTTTTTTTTTACACTGTGAATATTTAAAATAGTGGATTTTTTTAACAGTAAATGTAATACGAAAGAAATTTTATTACCTTATGCAGTGAAGTTTTGTTTATATTTACAATAATCACTTTTAATATAATTTTCATTATACACTAGTTTTAACATGATTGTATACTTGTAATATTTATGTAATAATTAGTTCTCTAAAAATTTGTTCAATAATATAATTATTATATTACCTACTAGGTACTCGTTACAGTGAAAATAAGATCTTTGACGAAACTATAGCAACATTTCTGTACGATTAAATTAAATGTTGTTTATTTTATTTTTTTTATTTTTTTATTTTTTAATCTAAAGAAACAAGTTAATACAATCGAACAATCTACACATTAGTTGACAGAATTAGTCATCAATCTATTAAAAAACTACAATATAAAGAATTAAATAGTTTAAATTATTACTGCAATTAAGAAAATTAACATAATATTGTTTATTTATTTTTCGATATCTAAAGAATCACGTTAATACAATGAAGCAAACAACAAATTAGTTGATAGAATCAATCATCAACCAATTGAAAAACTATACAACAAAGAAAGAAACGGTTTAACATATTATTACAATTAACCTTTTCGTTACGGGAGGGACAACCGTAATCCCGAGTAAAAAAGTGTTCAAGAATACGGGGCTGGGACTGCCGTTTTCCCAATCATTTTCTCCCCTTAAGCATGAGGTGCAGTAATCGGTTTTCTCCGTGGGTGTCTTATTAATTACCGGTGAAGGGGAGATGTGTAGGGATGACAGTATTTCATATACGGATAAAAGGAGGGAAAATCATGCCGTGCGACGACATTTGGTATGATTCTCGGTCTTGATTGCGCTAGCAATATTTTAGTTTCTTTATTTCTTCTCTTTTAATATTTCATACTATAAAGTTTTGATATTTTTAATATCAAAGCGCGCCTTTTGAGGTTTTTGTTATTGGTATAAATTCTGTGATTAAAATACTAATTTTTTTTTTTTTTTTTTTTTTTTTACATACAGTAAAGTAATGTTTATACTTCTTTCATACTTCAACACATTTTTTAAACGCCAATTTGAAATATTCTCAGATCCCTTTTACTTATTTTATACAAAAATATTTCGTTTATACAACGTATTTATTGGTTATACTCCGTTTTGCAATCTTTTAAATTTACAAACTGTCTGAGTCCGCAATTCTTTGTGCTTCATTTTATCAATATTATTTTGTTAGAAACTGTATTTTATTTTTTATTGCATTAAAAAATAAATAAGGAAATAAATAAAAGAAAAAGGAAATCCAACTAATTTAATTAGATTCATATTTTATGCAATACTTACATACAATAAGCACTTCAGAAGATTATTAAAGATTTTTTGTAATTAAATTCTTACCAGCATGAATATAATTCGTTTAATGAATGTTGCCTAACATGGCCAACGCATATTACAGTATTATATGGAATTTTCTATATATTTGTACTTAAGATAATCAATTACAGTAGACTCCCGATTATCGGCGGTCGGATTATCCGCCTTGCGGATTATCCGCGGTCCTCAAGGGCCTAAATTTAAAAGGGAATTTAAAAATACAGAACAAACTTGTTACAAAAAAAGATCAAAGAGAGTAATGACATTCAAGGCTTTTGGAGATATTACAAGATTCTTGACAGCATTTATGGCATGCATACTGCTTGGGAGGCAGTTAAGCAGTCTACATTGGTAAGGTCTTGGAGAAAAATTTTACCAAATGTGGAAAATACTTTTACAGGAAGAGAGGAAGGAGTTTATAGAGGTAGAGTTTATAGAGGTAGAGTTTATAGAGGAAGAAGAAATTTCTGCTCATGATTTGGCAAATTTAGCTAAATCTGTTACTGGAGGAAAAAAAGTCAATAAAGGAAACATTGAAGAGTGGATTAATTGTGACGCCATTGATACAGGTATTGAACACCTTACAGATGAACAAATTGTGGGCCAAGCATTAGACCCAGTTTCAGCAGATAGTGAAGAAAAAGAAGAAGGAGATAGAACTCAGCAGAGGATGAGCCACGACGCAGCCCTAACACATGCAGATGGACTTATAAAATATCTCGAGGAACAGGACGATGTATCACTTTGTGATAAAATGCTCATAAAGAAACTGCAATCGCAAATTTAGAAAAAGTGTTTTAGTACAAAAAAACAAAAATGCCTCACCGATTTTTTTTGTTAAAAAATAGAGCAAAATGTAAGAAGAAATTTTTATTAGTATGTTAAATTGTATATTTATGTAGGCCATGCTTAACTGTTAATTAAATAGTATTGATCAAAAGGCTTTGTGTGTTGATTTATATCCCCTTTCTAGACCATTTTGCGGATTATCCACTGATTCGATTATCCGCGGTTGTCTATTCCCCGTTCACCGCGGATAATCGGGAGTTTACTGTATATATTTTGCTGTGATTTTTCTCATGTTTCTGAAATTATATTCAATTTTGCTGCATTAGTATGTAATAAAAATTCTTTTGAAAAAAAAAATATATATATATATCTTGTATATTTTGCAATGCTAGTTTTTATTTATATTTTAAGAACATCAAAATTCCTATACGAAGCGATAATTTTTTCTACTAATTGTATGTTATTTTCTGTAATTTTTCCTGTTATAAACTTGTTGATTTTGCTATATTATGCATCGGTAGCTACATTTTTATTTATGAATTAAACAAATGTAAAATTTTTATTTAAATCAAAATATTTTTTTCTTAAAGAAATTTACATCCTTAAATATAATATCAATATTATTTATAGAAGCTGCAAAATCAAATATATAGTGATTTATTATCCGAGTAAAACAGTTTGGCATTAATTTAAAATTTATTTAGCTAAATAAATAAATAAATGAAAATTATCCTTTTTCTCATTTAATTTTTTCTTTTGGGTTTTGATATTCTGTATATATTTTTAGTCATGTATTTTACTTGTATTTTTAACGAAATAACATTATTTAATCAAGTTTAAAATAACTTCGTTTGTTTTTGATTCTTCTTAAATTCATATATTTTGCTTTAAAAGTCAGATCTGTATAACATGTCAAATTTTAACCTTTTTAAATAACACTTTTTATTCATTTATTTATTTCACTTTTTATTTATTTATTGTCTAATTTAAAAAATTTATTCTGCTAGTAAAGCAAGACTTTTTCTTTTTCTTTTTCTTTTTCTTTTTTTTTTTTTTATATATATATATATATATGGTACTCAAATGCGGTAATATATGGCACTCAAAATGCGTAAAAGTTGGTTACTATGATAATAAATCTATAAAATACAGATTTAAAATCCATGCAAAACAGTTTGGCCAGTTTTATTTACGCTATGTGCTTATATAATAAAAAATATTTTTTTCCTAAAATTAATATTAAATTTCAAAAAAGGACTAAAAATTATTATTTTTTAATTACACATATGATACTTAAAAAAAAAGTTATTATTTAAGTTATCATAATAACTTTAAAAGAAAAAGGAAGGAAAATTCACTTTAAAATTTACACTGTTTGCTCACTTGAAACAGCCATTTTTCAATAGTATTCAAAACACTAAGGAAAGAACATTTTACATTAACTATATTAAAATGTTAAGGAGAAAACCACAGAAAACCCGTGTCTGAGCTGACGAATACATCCTGGTTTCGAACCCGAGATCTTCCACTCACCTAAAGGTACTGGGGAATTCAATGTCGGACATTTTGGACTCTGGGGAAAATTTAATCATGCATGTCGATTCTTGCGTTTAAAAAATCTAAGTTATAGAATTAACTATTAGAATAAAATGTACTATTACTTACAGAATTTACTATTACTTATTGAATTAACTATTAAAACATATTATACAGCTGTATTATAGAACTATTAAAGAACTTTTATAGAATTGACTATAATTAACCCCCAAATGAACTTAAAAAAAAAAAAAAAAAAAAAAAAAAAATGATATGTTTAATAACTAAAAGTCGCTTTATTTCCATTCGACAATACATGGATGTAATCTATCAGATATCAATACTAATTACACGTATAGTATTGAATATATTAACACAAAAGTAAAGCTAGTGATGTTGCGTATTTTCAAGGGAACAGATTTTATTCGTGATATATGACAGCGTTTACCATAAGAATATTTTCTTAATAGTTATAATATTATTAAAAAAATGATTTTTATTATAGTAATTTGATGAATTATTTTGTAAGCACTGAAAGAGGTCCACCAAAATTTACTTTTGGGTCTATCAATGATATTACATGCCGCAGAAGTCAAAATAATACACATATTTCTCTACAAAACGATTACCATAGAAGGGAGAATTAATAAATGAGATATAAACCTTGACATTATTTAAAAATATTTCTTTACAAAAGCAACAAACAAATGAAAATAGAAAGGAGAATAAATAAATAAAATATAAAATTTAACACTATTTAAAGATTATTCTTTCCTTAAATAGAATTTTCAAAATATCTACTTTTTTCGTGTGTATTGTTCAATTAACATTTAACAGAGGATTTTTTTTTTTTTTTTTTTTTATAAATGTAAGTGTTATTTCTGCAATATGAAGTTTTATGAAATTTTTCGTTGTTCGACTATGTTAAAATAGTAATAATATTAATAATGATAATAATATACAAAATTTTCAAATTAGTAAGTTAAAATTCCAAAGAGGTTTGTTAATATCAAAAATATTTTAAAACTGGTCCGAGGTTTTTAGGATGATTTATTCTTCAGATAATTTCTACAAAGTTTAACAAATTAAGAAATTAACTAACAAATAAATAAATAAAAAAAAAGTAACGTACAAACTAACACGCTGACAAAATTATAAATGGGCACTTCACCTATTTAGTGATTTTCGTATCCCTCAAGCCTAAAATGTGTGTAAAAGTCAAAAACTGAGATAGAAACTTGTTTCGAATACCTAAATTATTCGTTCTTTATAACAAGAAGAGAACTAAAAATTATAAGCTGTAAAAGTTAATACAATGGAAATAATCACCACGAAAGCAAAAGGTGTTTTGGGAGTAAAGCCGATTAACTACACTAGGGCCAGAGTCCTGAGGGGAAGTGTCCTCGATGGGGGTCTTTCTAAGAGGTTTTATCCCGTATTTAAGCAAGTTTCGGAGAAAATCACGGAAAACACCGGACGGCTAGGTCAACGAGTGCAAATTGGGATCGAACCCGTCACCTCACGTCTACCAGCTTTGAGCGCAGAACCGCTTCGATGTTGATGGGCCCTGGAAAGCAAATGACAAAGTTATTATGGAAGAAAATAATAACAATGAAAGCAAATTTCCGTGTGTTATGAAAGTTACACTTTCGTATTTTCACTCCTTATGTTAAATTTTGTTTAGCTCTCTATTGAGCAAACAAGAAATATTGCAAAGCTTCATTCTTGTGTCTTTTATTACTTGGATAAAATTATGAAATATTAACTTGAAGGACTTTAAAATTAATCATAATTATCTTGTGTACCCCTCTTAGTTTCAGAAGTTATGCGTCTCGACGTAATCAAGCATTGTTTTTCAAGCCAATTAAACATATTTCTTAAAAATAAATAGATAAAATAAATAATAAAATAAATTCGTTTTTTTTTTTTTTTTTTTTTTTTTTTTTTCGTTTGTTGATAGCTTAAGAAATTTCTAATTATTAAAAACTGCGATATTTGAAAATAATAATAATAAATGAAATTGAATCCTTTTTCAATATTTAAATGATACAAAAATGGATAAATAAAACTTGAATAATAAAAATAATAATTTTCAGCATATCTGGGGGAAAAAAAAAGCATCTAAATAGGTACGTACAAAAAGTGCGTACAAAATGAACGTACAAATAATTATAGTTTTAATTATATTTATTTACTTTTTCTTTATTGTTCAATTTTAGAAAGATTGTTTAGTTACATATCTACATATATTCAATTTATATTCAATAATTTAAGGAATGAATAAAGTATTTCATAAATAAAACTTTTCTCTAGTTCCATTCCTTTCAAATTTTAATATGCGGATATGATAATTCTTCTATATAAATTTGAAATTATTTAATTTTCCATAACTTTTGATATTCAAAAGCAATAATAAATAATTTTTCTTCATATGGCTCAGGTAATTAGCACTACATTTATTTATAATTATGAGTTTATTTATGTCATTCTGTATTTTACGAAAAATAAACCATTAATTTCTATACTAATGAAATGAAATATCCAATTATTTTCAAAAAAGACAACTTGATTATTGATAAGCGTTATCATTTAATTTTAACGAGAATAACTTTGTTCGAGAATGTGCTTATCTCGATCAACTATAAGTGAAAAATTATTTATAAATAAGAAATGTGTTGCTTCTGACATGTGAATTCTTTTCCTTTCCTTTCTACACAGGGAAAATAAATTCCCTCTTTTGGTTATCACTATTCGAAAATGAGTTCCACGTGCGCCACCCACAGTGACTACTCATTAAGTAAGGGGGTGAAAATCGCTTCGATTTTCCCGTATAGAGAGGAGTTTGTTGGAAATACACACCCCGTTTTCTAAAGGTTAAGGAAAAGAGTGTGCGAATTATATGATAAAATTATACTTACTTATTAGAGCAATCTAAAGATTGGTGACACTTTGAATTGCATAGCAATTAAATCCCGTATAGGAGATTCAGAGAAAACCACGGAAAACCCAGAATACCTTTATTCCAATATCTCCAATTTTAATTACGATTAAATTACTTATAATACATCTTTCGAAATTTATTTTAATGTAATTTTATTGCGAACTTTTAAACTGGTGTAAGCCGTTAAATTCAGTACGGGAGTTTAAGAGAAAAGCACAGAAAACCCTAAACACATGTGTTATTTTTTATTTTGCAAACTTTCAAATTCTGATTGTCCGCTCACATTCCGTATAAAAGATTTTTAACACTATTTATTCCAGAGTTACGCAAGAGAAAAACATTGAAAAGTAAGACACAAATATTTTTATAACAATGGATTTTCGGAGTAAGGCCGATTGGCTGCTGTAGGTCCTAGGCCTGAGAGGGAGTGCCCTCCGTATGGGTCTTTCTAAGGGGTCCTAACCCGTATTACGCAAGTTTCGGAGAAAACTACTGGAAACTCCGAACGGCCAGGCCGACGAGAGCGACCTGGTATCGAACCCGGCATCTTACGTCTACCAGCTTTGAGCGCGGAACCGCTCGGCCGCTGGTGGGCCCTTTTATAAAAATGTTTATATTACTTTTGTATTTCAGCTTTTAATTAACATTATTTCATAAGTATTATATCATTTATAAAAAAAGCTATTTAAATTAGAATTGAAGAGTACATGTTGCAAATCTTTGTCACAAGTTACAGCTTTTAGTTTTGCTACAGTTAAATCTTTAAGAGCTAGTTGCACTATGAGCGATCAAGCTATTGTGCGTTTTAAAACGGGAATACGGCACCACCGAACAGGACTTTGCTACGAATCTTTGCTTACGAATAAGAATTTCCAAATATTATAATACGGTGAGGGAACAGGCTGTTAACCGAAAATAGGTGCCGCAGGCGCTACCAAGCAGGAATTTACGGGAGGCGGAAAATTGGGTAAGCGGAAAATTGGGTAACGGAAAAATGGGTAACGGAAGAATGGGTAACTTGCGAATTGCTACTTGCGAATCATATACTGAAATTGCCCAAAATTATGTCATAGAGTAAAACTATGTTTCGAAGGCATTTCATCTTTGATTTTGATGATATATTTCACTGTCAGATAAAAATTTATTCTTTTATGAGGGCTGAGTATTAGAATCTTTCACATGTCAGGATACTTTTTGACTTTTAAAAAGAAAATTAAGCCCTTATTCATTCCTTCATTCACGTATCTACAATTTAGGAGATTTTAATTATAAAAAAAAAAAAAAAAAAAAAAAAAAAAAAATCATAACGTTAAAAAAAAAAAAAAAAAAAAAGAAAGAAATAAGGAAGAAATAAGAAAATGTTGAAAACATAATTTTTGTATCCCATGGACCTCAAAATGAGTATATTTAACACAAATTTCGAAAATTTGACCCAATAACAATACTTTCTCTGCTATGTATATGGGTAAAGAATTTATGTAAAAATGGCATCGGAAATAATGGCAACGTTAAAAATTTTAATAATCATTATCAATCGGTAGAGTTGAAATTATTTTTAAAATGACTTTACTTTAACAGGTAAAAATTTTTAAATGATAATTGTTATCAATTTTATATATTT
This sequence comes from Salticus scenicus, assembly GCA_963930645.1. NCBI lineage: Eukaryota > Metazoa > Arthropoda > Arachnida > Araneae > Salticidae > Salticus > Salticus scenicus. The sequence continues at coordinate 3,322,590 of OZ005662.1, forward strand.
TTGTAGTAAATATATAAAGGTAAGTATCATTTTTTTAGCCAGTACTATTTTGTACGAAAATAACATATATTGCAGATTATCTTGTTGTTACTATCAATATTTTTGATAGTAGTCTTTAAGTAGAAGAAAGCCAAAAGTTAAAAGTTAATGAAATCAGTTTACAAACATTAGATATGAATGGTTCTTTATTATTTTATCTTATCCGTATATCGGAAGTGAAGATGTTGTGTTTGGCTGAAATTTTCGAAATTGTGTTTTTGTTATACTTACACTTTTTGAGGTTCCCTGTATCCACAAATCAGTTTTTTAGCGGTTGGTTTGTATGCGTCTGTCTTTCTCTGTGTTTTTAGTCCAAACTGAGTATTCTAAATATTTTTCATATTAAAAGGCTACTTAAAAATTATTATTGGGATTTAACATATTCCCTTTACAAAATGAACTCCCCTCCCCCTCGCAACACATACACAATTATATAATATTAAAATTGCAGTACAACAAACAGCGCCACCTGTTCAACGATTTACACCAAAAGTTGATAAGCACTAATTTATTTCAAGATGTATTTGAATATACAAGATGGCCATAATTAAACTGACAGTGCTCATAATGTACTGTAGGGCAATCTAATTGCAAGAATGGTGGTAAATTTTATGCGAAGTTTAATAAAGACGGGGGTCAAAGATTCCGCGGAAAATGAATAAAGTTCCAAATGTCACCACTAGGAGAATATATGGTGCTGTGTAATAGTAAAGAGAGTTTTAAAAAATGCAAAATTTATGACAAATTAGCGCAAAGTCTCCAATTTCAAAATAGGAATTGGAGACAAAAGCAATACTTTATAAATTGCACAGTCATCAATTTTAAATTATAAAAAAGGACGAAAAAACAGTATCACATATTGCCACAGTGGTAAATTTAAAAATTCTTTTTCTTTTGTTGTTTGTTTTCGGATCTTTTGTTTTCTGTCTTATTTAATCTTTCTACAAAGTTTGCGCCATTCTTGCAATGGAATTGCACTACATAATAGTATGAGAATTATCAGTTTAATTGTGGCCACCTTGAAAATTCATAAAAAAATTCTGTGTATCAGATTTTGAGCTAGAGCTCACACAAAACTTTTATCACAGGCTGATGAGCATTTTTTAAAAATGAGCAAATGAAGTTCAAGAGATCTGAGTACGTGAAACACCAAAAATCGAAATTATTGATATTCCTAATACAGTATCAATACTTCTCCCCCCCCCCCCACACACACACAGAATTTTTAATACTGACTCCCTATTAAACAAGAAATTATTTCCCCTGTTTCTTATTTATTTTTTACCAAAATCATATCTTTAAAGTAAGGTTGTTGTAATTGAAAATAGACAAAAATCGACTGAAAAAAAAAAAAAAAAGATAAATAGAAAAACAAGCAAAGGCTGAAACTCTCTTTAAGGAGGGGGGGGGGGTTGTTCTGGAGAAGATGATTTCCTTCCCCGCGCTATGGGAATCCCAATCATTCATGGTTTGTGCATGAAGATGAAGCGGAAAAATTTCCAGAAACATCGATGCCGAGTAAAATAGCTATTTTCACAAAAGTTACGCCATATTGTTATTATTACATTTTTTATTTTTATTTTATTTTATAAATATTCTATACGCCTGATGCTACTCTATTCCCTAAGTTTAAGTGAATATAATTTTTATAAAGGTTTCTGAGATATTTAATTCAACTTCTTTAAAAATTCTTTTATTTGTATTCGCATTTTATTTATATGGTTGGTTCTTTTTTCCCTTTGCATTTTCAAATAAGAACGAACTTTTTTGGATAAGTCATGAGCTTATAACCAATAAAATTTATATAAATAATATTTCTCCCCCCCCCCCGGGTTTTTAATATTTTTATTTCAGGAAAATAAAACTTAATAAATCGATTTATTAAGTAAAATGTGAATGCAGCGATATGACGTTCATTTGTCCTATTACCTCAAATAAATTAATAATTAATTAAATATAGTTTGTGAAATTTCACCATTTTAATTAAGACGAAAAATAAAAACAAATATTGTTTATAAAGCTTAAAAAGAAGATTTAACACATATAATTCCGAGATTCTACCTTTCCCCCCAATTTTAACTTAACCATAATCACAAAATATTACTTTAAAATTGAAGTGGCAGTATTATTCCAGTGACCTCACTGCTACTCCTGATTTTGTTTTTATAAATTCAATTTTCATAAATGGTAAAGACTATTATGGTGAATCACAGACTACAATACAGGAAAAGAGAAAACAAGTACACCAAGAATAAAAATTATTCGTAATGCTACCAAGATGAATTAAATATTAGTTTAAGAAAGAAGCTAGACTAATAAAATTGTTTTATGTTTTCGTTCGTATTTGTACTGCCTCCCTAGTGGCCTAAGAAGTTCTGATCTCAAAAAGCTGGGAAACGTAAGGTGCCGGGTTTGATCCCAGATCGCACTGGTTGGCCTGGCCGTTCAAAGTTTTCTGTGGTTTTCTCTGAAACTTGCGCAAATGCTTACTAGGACTCTTTAGAAAAACCTCACAGAGAGCACTTCTCTTGAGGCTTAGGACTATAGCACAGTTAGTTGGCCTTAACCCTAACACCAACACTCGTATTGGTAGCATAAATTTTATGTCCAAGGTTCGGAGAAAAAGATCGATTTCTTTTTAAATACTTGACGAATATTATTTATTAATAGTGTATTAAACAATTTTATCACTATTTTTATGTATTTTTCTATAATTACGAATATTTTTTATTCCCGGTGTATTTAAGAATTTCCTCACTGTATTTTATGTACTTTATATAATTACGAGTAATGTTTATTCATGCTGTGCTTGAGAATGTTATCATTGTATTTTACGTATTTTTATATGATTACGAATATTGTTTACTCATGGTGTGTTTAAGAATATAATTATTATATTTTAAGCATTTTAAATTTATCAAACAAAATGTTGAGGTTGGTTGTTGGGTTGTCGGGATTCAGGCCGATTGACAGCACTAGGGTCCTAGGGCTAAAAAAGAGAGTGACCTCCGCGGGGGTCTTTCTAAGGGGTTTTCGCCCTCATTTTTTGAAGTTTATTGTTGCAGTATGATTTCGATCATTCTTTCGTTCTGATTAAAATAGTCACTTTCAAGGGCTCTTAATTATATGCTCGGCATTTGTTAGTTTGACGTCTAGAAATTGATAAATGCGCATTTATTTGTACAATAGAACCTGAGATATAGCCTCCCCTAAAATTGTAGAAATCGCTGTGCAGCAGCGCCACATGTTAAGTGCTTCACACCAAAAATTATTATTTGCTGATTTATATCAAGGTGCATCTACATAAAAATGTATATGCAATTCTGTGAAGTAGTTTGTAAGATATAGCTCATCATCATCATCTTTAAATTGCAAAAATCGCTGAATAGCCGCGCCGCCTTTTGCCCGATAAGCATTCAAATTTAATCAGCATGTTTCATAATGACCTTCTTATATATATAAAGTTTTGTTTGATTATGCGATATAGAGCCTGAGATATAGCCTCCCATTAAATTGTGGAAATCGCTGTATAGCAGCGCCACCTGTTGAGCGTTTGGTACCAAAAGTCGATAGGCACTAATTTAGGCCAAGGTGCATCTACATATAAATTTATAAACAATTCTGAACAGTAGTCCAGGAGATACATTTGCCACAAAATTTTTGTCTCTCACACTCACACACAGACAGACAGACATTCGCAAAAAAATTGTAAAATTGTGTTCTAGACTTCTCAAAATGTGAAAATCTCTTGAAAATCAGAAGTCGGAAATTTTTACGAATCCAATATTTTCTTCTATTGAATAAAGAAAATAAAAAGGGTCAAATCTTGTTCTGGACCCTCAAAACATGTAAATCCATCAAAAACCATTAGTAGAAAACTTTTACGAATCCAATACTTTCTTCCGAAAACATTCGTGAGTTTTTATAAGCAAGTGAAGAGTGAAGTGCCTGAGAAATTAGTTAAAACAATCATTTTAACACCTTCTTTTTAAAACTAAATATGTCTTTAACAATCTCAATATTTTTGAAAAGTCAGCTTTATTTGTTAAAAGTATTTAAATTTTTGTGACTATTACTTCTTTTAAGGAAATAAGATAATTTCTCAGTGATTCCTTAACTTTTTTTCCAATCATTTTAACAGTAATCTTCATGACAAGTCAATTCATTCAATTCAATTCACTTGTGCTTGTGACATGAAAAACTACCTAACTGATAACAAGACATAACTGATGACACAGTACTTCATTTCATACATACGTCTTCCTTCACTCTTTTGGAATTGTAGGTACCATATGCAAGCCCCTCATCTCTTAACACTAAACTTCACGGCAAAACAATTCCTTCAAAACACTCGTGTCATGAAAAACTCCCTATCTCACAACTGACTACAACATATGACAAAATACTTAATTTCATTCATGCATCTTCGTTCACACTTTTGTAGTTGTAGTTACCGAATGTAAACCTCAGCTTTTAACACTAATCTTCATGAAAAAATCATTCTTTCAATTCACGTGGGACGTGACAAACAACCTACATCACAACTCACTACAACATATGACATAGTACTTCATTTCATTCATGCATCCTTATTCACTTTTTTGAACCTCTCACCTCTTCACAATAATTAATTTTCATGACAAAACAACTCTTTCAATTTACGTGGGACATGACAAACAACCCACCTCAGAACTCACTACAACAGATGACAAAATACTTCACCTCATTCATTCACCTTGCTCTCTCTCTTGCAACACCTCATGTCATTTGAAGCATGACATTGTCCCACTTCAAAATATTTTGAAGTGCCTCAATGTCATGACAAAATTTTTTCGTGTCTTACCCATCACTATCAGGCATTATCGGTTACATCCAGACTGCAACGCTCGCTCACTCGCAAGCGAGTGATCACAAATCCGAAATTTGTGATCGCCAAGAATGTTTCATTCCAAACGCAACAATTTCAGTCGCTCACAAATGATGATGGCTGATCGCAAGTTTGTGATTTCCGGTTTCCAATACATCGATTATTTTAAACGATAAACCGTAATGATTGGCTGATTGCTATGCTGTCGGTAAATGACACCCCTAAAAGTGGTCTGTAGACATGACATCACAATTTTGATCCTCTACAGAGGAGATGGCTTCCCCGTTTTAAGCTAAAAATTCCAGAATAATTGAATTTGGTTTTTGATTTTCCCAAAGTTTGCTTAATTTTTAATAATTTATTTTGAAGCTATGAAGTGCAAAACAAATTAAAGAATATTCCTTTTTGCACTTTATAAGTTCAAAATGAAAGATAAAAAATTAAAAACAAAAACTGTTTTAGAAAAACACGAAAAAATATAACAGTTATAATTTAAAAAAAAAAAAAAAAAAATCATTGGATAATGAATAATTTTCATAACGAATTTCTTTATAGAATAACATGGGTTTTAGCTGCCATTGGCAGATAAATTGTACAAGGTGATTGGCAAGGGATAGTTCAGACCATATAATAGTGCATTTTATGAAAAATCTTTTGATTTTTAATTTATTTGTTTTATTTTTATGCATAATTTGCAAACACAAAATCCTAGTTCTGCTAGTATTGGATAATGGATCTAATTCTCTATCCCCCCCCTCCTCAAAAAAAAAACAAAAAAAAGGAAGGAAGTTTTAACATTTTGTTTCTAATTTTTTATTGTTAATTTTTCAAAACCTTTAAATGTGAAACTCAGTATGAGTTTTTCAAGTATTACTCAATTTTAGGTATTTTAAAACCTATTGACAAATATGCAAGTGTTTAAATTAAAAATCATTTTCTAGTAAATATTAAAAATTTTGATTCATGGGGATTTCATTATGAGCTTCGATTAATTTCCAGTTTTCTAGAGTAAAATATGCCACTCAGTGTAGTGTTCTAGACAATGAATCCGTATTTTTAAAATCGACCTAAAAGTTAAGTAGTCTCATATGGTTAAAAAAAACTTCAGATTTTTTTTTTTAACGAAGTCAGATACCTGGATGTATTTAATACGTACTTATTTAACTTGTCTTTTAATTAAAAAATAAATAAATAAAAATAACTACTCTCTCCTGGGACAATTCTCATTGCTTTTAAGTTTTAAGTTATCGTGTTAAAAACTTGAAATACCACAAGTTCAATGAAGTTGCTTTTTGAATCAGCAGTGTAATCTGTCGAGAAAAATCTTAAGACTTACGCGATTAATTAATACAGTAAAATATTACAAACCCGTGCAAAAGTGTTTGTTTATATATTTGCAATGTAAACAAAAACTACGCCTTTGGATTGAAAAGTTTACCGCCAAAAGATTTTCGAAAGCAATATAGAAACCGTTTAAACACATATATGAGTTATAATCTTTCTATCTTTCTATTTGTTTTTATGTTATCTTTTCACTTATACAATAAGACAAAAAACAGATGAGACTAGAAGTGGCAAATCCAGAATGTAGCTTTTTTTTTTTTTTCTTTGGGAGCTAAGATTTTTCAAAATGTTATTCTAGATCAATGAAGCATTAACAGTCGTAATATTAATGTGCATTCCGTATATATATAAGACTGCAGTAAGAAATTGTTGCAGTAATTTATTAATTATTAGTATAGGAAGAAATTTTGAAAGATTTATCAAAAATCCTTTTGAAAAATACATGCGTATATGTAATGCATTAAATGGAAATTCAATTGAAAACATAAAATGTTATTCAGGTGTTTATTAGGGGGGGCTTGGAGGTGATCATCATTTTCTTTAGAAAAACACAATCTCATGTAATATATACGTGCAACAATGATTATTCACAAAATTTACACATAGTTATGATTTGACGTCATTATGATTTGTACAAAGTAAAAGTATTAAAATGGGATTTATAGAAATAACGCTCATATAGAATGTAATGTTTTAGAATTAATTTCGGTATCCCTGTACATAACCCATTGGTTACGTTCACCCCCCATTTGAAATCGGGAACATATAGTAAATTTGAATAACGTATATCAATTTAAAAAATTTAGAGAACTCACAAACAGACGGACGGAAAAACAGACATATACACTAATTCACATAATAATCATCCTTAAACATCGTTAGAAAACTTTAATGCAATTCTAGAAATTTTGAATTTCAGTCAGTAATGTAAATGAACATTTTTTGTAGCTATTTAAATCATAATGCTTATCATACTCCATTCTATAGGAAGAGCCTTACGGAAAGTATTTCACCTTTAGGCCTCGGACCCTAACGTAGTCAATCAGCCTTAAACCCTACAACCAAACAACCATCTCTTCATTTTATATATAAATAAATATATAAAATAATGGTAAAAGAAAAAGTGTATTAATTTGACCTATTTTGTTTGAATTAAAACGTCCTCGTGGTCTTAACAAAAAATAGGAACATTTGTTTACGTAAAATATAAGATATTTTTTAAATTTAAAATCGCAGCATTTTTATGCAAAACATCGAAACATGTATCAATGTAAAATGAAAATGCATGAAATTTTAAAATTTTATTAAAATTTTAAAAAGTCGAATATTTTTTTTTTCCTCATTTTTTGCATTTATAAAAAATCGCAATCCTACCTGCTAAAAATGCTATCAAAATGAATGTTTCAACTCAATTTTTGGAAATTAGCAATATTTAACGGATGTTTTATCTTTCAGCATTAAATATATAAATCAAGAATCACATTTATTAGAAAATTTAAATTCGTTTGTTCTGTACGTAAGTTTCTTAACTTATGGAGAAAATGATATAGAAATTTTCATTTTAAGGTACAGATATATATATATATATATGAGACTTCGTTTCATTTTCTCTAAATATACCAAAAATTGTAAGCGAAATTTGTCTCTGTATACATAAATTCACTTTCTCATGAAAGGTTTATGCTATTTTTTCTGTCTCATTTTCCTAAAACTTCTGACATTTACCGGTTTGTCTGTAATGAAGCAATTTAGAAATCTATTTACCCTTTGTTGTTTAACCCTTTACAGCGCACTACCTTTTAAAGTTGGAATTTAAACAAAAAAAGTTGTAGGCTATCTACTTAGGTCTAAAGGAGTACACAGGTATAATTTTACAAAGATAGTGCTTACCGTTTTGAATCTGTGGGTGTTGCATTAGCGGGAATACTGCGCCACTAGAGCTCTGAAAAGTGCGTCTAAGAGCATCGCAGTGAAGCGCGTAAATGAGTAGAAGCTTTTGCATATAAATTAAAAAACACTGTATTATACCTGTGTAGTAGATTTAGCATGACCCATGCTGCATCACAGGGAGGCCTGCTACTCTACACCCCCTCCCCCTTCCCCCAAAAACAAATCTTGGTTATATGATGTTTTATGAAATAATTTTATATTTACAGTTAGTATATTCGTCAATTTAACGAAGATATTATGATCATATATTTATTATTTTTATTTTTCTTGAAACTTAGTTACAAACATTTTATCTTTTTAATTTCCTTCTTTGTGCATGAACACTTTTACTTTATATTAAGAATTGACTTAAATTAACGAATTATTATTATTTATTTTTATTATTATTTATTATATTCTGGTCTTTGAAGCAAGATGTTAAAAAAAATTTTTGCATTTATATATATATATATATATATATATATATATACTATGCTTTAAATGCCTGCATTCGAAAAATTATAATTAACTTTATAAAATAATAAAATCATTAATATACTTTTATAAATTAATCATAATCTGTATTAATGATTTTCTTTTCTTATACCTTTTTACCTATTAAAAATAATCTGGTGTGTCACTTACACTACTTTCTCTTACCCTGAATTTTAATACTATAAATACAGGTTGGAGATTAAGAGGTAAGATAACGAGTACTGTTATGTAAACCTATGTTAAACAATTCAAATTAGGCTTAGGAAGAGTTGTATATGATAATTTGTTTTGTGTGAGGGGGCGGTCCGTTCCATTAATGTACAAAAAACAAGCGATGAATATTTAGCTTAAAACATACATTATTTACCATATCTCTATGAGGAATTTATTTCAATTCCCGAATAGCTTTCCTGGAAATGGTAAAATATTATTAGTAAAGCACATCCACAAACAACTAGTGTGTTGTGGCCACCACACGACTTTCTTCTATATTTTCGTTTACAAATTCACTCAGTAAAAATAATTTATTAAAATTATTATTTAAAAAAAATTATTTTCATTGATAATGGACACGGTTTCCATATTAGAAGTAGTATAACACTGAATAATTTAAAAAAAAAAAAAAAAAAAAAAAAAAAAAAAAAAAAATTAAATTTATTTTCAATATTAAATTATTATTATATTTTTTTTTTATGAAAAAAAAATTGATAACTTTATTTTATAACTATCGCAGATCGATGGTTCAACCATTCGTTTTAAAAGTATTGGCGAGCTCTTTTAAAAGATACGCATCATGAAAGTTTACTCCCCTCGAGGGAGACTTCCCCCCCAGGGGGGAGGCGAGTCTCTTACATACACAAAATTTTTTTCACAGTTGACTATCTCTATTACACAAAATATATATTCGTTTCATTTGGTTTAGTGCAGTTTATAGATGTTAAACTGTACTTACCTGCAATTTCCCCGTTGACGTAATGTATTTGAATACTTTTGAGTGTCCCTGTACACGAACCATTGGCTGCATCTCAACGAAAAGCTTAGTATAGCATCCCTATATGATACACATTTAGAATACCGAGTTTGGAATTTCTGCTACTATTTGTTCTTGAGATATGCTGATAACAGACACACAGACCATTCGCTAAAAACATGTCGTATTCATGGGACCTCAGAACATGTAAATATAAGAAAAACTCACGTTCGAAAATTTGACCCTAAAACAATACTTTCTGTACCCGATGGGAAAGAGAAAGTAAAAATTCGTATGCAGTGATCTTTAAGATAATCCATTTTCTATTTCCCTATGGGTAAGAGAAAATAAAAAATTACAAATATTTCGCTTCTTTGATTTTATTAATAATATCAGAGTATGAATTAACGATAAAATTTTGGAGTAATGATAAAATAAATGAGATTTTTTTTTTTTTTTTTTTTTTTTAATAATGAATTTATGTTAATAATTTGTCTAATCTTGAATTTTTTTTCTGCTTAGAAATTTATTTCATTTTTTTTTTTTTTTTTTTTTTTTCGTCGTAGAACCTAATAAAAGGACATACTCACAAATTGAAAGGATAAAAGTTATAAATCATTTTTCAATATGGTGAATATGATTTCATTCTATTAAGAATAAATTTCTGTACTGAATCTACGAATTTCGTTTTAGTTAAAAACTAAGCATTAGATATTTATGTAATTCAAAAATGGTTGGTGGGAGGGATATGTCAGTTTCTAATTAAAGAAAAAAAAAAAAAAAAAGATAAATAAATAAATAAATAAATAAAATAAAACAACAAAATTTCATCTGAAAATATAGTAAGTTTATAGCATTAACTTGTGTTAGAAACATTCCATAAAGTTATAGAAATCATACATACAAATGTTTATTTAATGCTTATGCTTTTTTATAATCCCTCCTTTTTATGTAAAGTAATAACATGAAAAATTATAGAAATCATACCCACAGATGGTCATTTAATGATTATGCTTTTTCTACTTTATTCCTTTTTATATAAATTAATTAAATAAAACCTGCTGTTGTTATTATTATTTGATTATTCTTCCTGTTATAATTTTTTAGGATATTAGTTAAGGCTTTCATGCTTATCTGATGTAAGAATCGTTAATGAATGAAACCAAAATAAGTTGCGATAAAAACAAACGAAAGCTTAATCTATATGATTTGGTTTTGTTTGGTTTGATGAGTACATGAGATTTATTGCTTGCCTATAGGGCCGCTTAATTCTCGAATAATCCACGTCCCAAGGGTTTACAAGCTTGTATTACAAGAACAGAAACAAGGACATTACATACATCCATGCCTTCTCTGGAATTCGAACCCAGTCCTAACTGTGTAGAAGTCATGGACGTTAACCACTACACCGTCTGGGCATCTTCATCTATATGATCGATCCCTTTAAAACTGTATACGGAGTCTGATTGGTTAAAAGCGAATAATATCTGAATGAAATTCGATTATTTTCTTCGAATCTTTGCTTTCTTACTTTCTTGACGCCAGCAGTTGCGGAAATCAATTTTGTTTGGCTTGAATGGCTATTGTCAGTGTTTTCCCCTTTCTCTCGTAATCCCTCCCACTTTGCAAGATGGTTTTTGTAACGTTGTCGCGTTTGACCAGAAATGGTACTCTTAACGTACATACCACCATACCACCCTATTTACACTAGCGAAACTGTACCCAAAACCCAAGTGCTTCCATATCTTTATTACGAGTATATAACTAATGACGGTGACGCAAGCATAGTAAAGGGAGTTGGATATTTGCCTATATTATTAAATGATAACAAGGTACTTTTCCATTTCGACGGCGTAGGTGTTAGTCACCAAAAATGATACAACCGACGCCAGAAGGAATATATTAACGGAAACTTTTGAAAATGTGCTGGTAAAAGGTTACTAGCACATTTACAAAAGAAGTCGGGTCGTTTCTTAACAGTCACGTCTTTTTCCTACTATGTCAAAGGGCCGCAGCCCAGTCGGTAGAGCGCCGAGCGCGTAATTGGAAGATTTTGGGTTCGATACTCGAGCGAGCCTAGGACCATAATGAAACTTTCTTGGCGATCATAACTTTCGGATTTGTGGTTGCGCGATTTCGAGCGCGTGATTATTTTAGTTTATATGTAACCCATACAGGGCCTGACTATCGCATGGGCACCCAGGGCTAGTGCCCTGGGCACGAAATTTTTGAGGGGCACAAAATTTTACTAATGGCTAAAATATATGGTCTACACTTACATTAATAAAATTTTAAATTAAAAACTGTTGTTAAACTGACTGGAGGTAATTTTATTTGTCTTTAGAACCTGACCTAAAACCAAACAAGATTAAATTTTTGATCAAATAATTTTTTTTCGATCTGCTTTTTCACCTGCTAAAAATTGTGGTATATTAGTAACCGTTTTTTTTTTTTTTTTTTTTTTTTTTTTTTTTTTTGGGGGGGGGGGGGGGGGGTGAGAAAATGAGGAAGAACTCTTGCTCTTCCAATGGGGCACGGAAATTTTGAAGTGCCCTAGGCACAAAAATTTGTTAGTCGGGCCCTGAACCCGTACCCTTCTTGGGAAAACAAAGTTGCATTCTACAAATACATCAAAATCGTAATCACGAAACATTCTCAACGTACGTACACGTGCTCGATATTTATTCCTCAATCGTTTCCACTCCAAGCCAATGTGGCGAGCGAGCTAGAGCAGTCAAAAGACAACCCACACAGCACATACGTAGATATTTGATCCATTAAATCCGATTTACATCTAGAATACATTCATGTACATTAAATCAATGCTCATTTAGGTTGAGTTCACGATACACAGCCCGGGCTTGGGCATGGGTACGCACATCCCCAGAAAATGACGTCATAACTTTAACCCGGGTAATCGTTTCCGTGAACGCTTTTGGGTTTACCCACTCAATAACAAACATGGCGGAGAATGCAGATATATTTTTAGACTTTATATTTTTAACATTTTGTGTGTTATAATTCATTGAATGACAATGGATTTTTTTTTTTTTTTTTTTTACTTTCAAACAGCTTAAAAAAAATAAATTGCTTTTCAATAAAAGAAATGGATAATTCAGGAGACATTTCATTCACATTGAACTTAACAAGAAACAAAAGCGTGGGAAGCTGTTATTATATCGTCTGTGATTTTTTAAAATCGAATTATTTTCAGAGAGTTTGTAAAGTGTTTGAATGGTTTAAGTTATATTTTCCGGTTTATGTTGGTATTTATACAGGTTTCTTTTCTGTATTTTACATTAAATTAAACTTGTTAATTTCAAATGTACTAGCATGACTTCATAGCTGTTTTTAGATTTCACAGGTTCATGTTGTGTATCGCAGATGTGTTTATGTTCAAGGTTTTTAATCTAATCCATGTGTAATTTGATATTTCCTATTAAGTTTTCTTTTGTTTTTATTGGTTATTCATTTGCCATCCAAGTGATTTGTGAATGAATAGTAAAATGTTTGATGAGGTTTAATAATTTGAGTGTCATTTGATATTCTGTTTTTTTTTTTTTTTTTTTTTTTTTTTTAAGGTAATAATTTTCAGGTATTTTACCTTTTGAGTCACAATCGCCCATGTATGCTAATTTAGTTTTATATAATACAACCGTTTTAAAGATAATAGTTTCCAGTAAAATGAAATACTAAATAATTTATAGCATTTATTGTATGAAATGCCAAAAATTGTTACAAAATATGAATAATGATGTCATTAATAATAATGTAAATCATCATTTAAGAACTGTGTGTAGTGATGGGAGGGAGGCGAATTACTTTGGAACAATATTTCACAACAGCTATGTTATGAAATGAAGAAATCTAAAATTAATCTCAAAGAAATTGGTGATTTATGCTTTATATTTTCATACATAGTTTCTACCATATTCATAGCATAAAATTTTGCAAATTAAATTAGAGTATAATTATATCTTATAATGCAAACTTGATCATCCATTTAAAAAAAAAATTGCTTCTTCAAACAGGATTCTCATTCGATTTCAAAAATAAAATTCCCTAATCTTTTTAGATTTCCCAGGTCATTTTTTTTTTTTTTTAAATAAAATTCCAGGTTACAAAATTTGGTTTATGACAAGAAAAAAAGTGGCTTGCAACATAAAAAATAAGGCATTTTAAATTGCAGGTTCAAAAATCATTTTCCAGAATTAGATCAATATTTCCCCAGGTTTTTGAGCAATATTTGAAATTTTCCCTGACTTTTTTCACTAGCTTCAAATTCTTCCTGACCCATGGGAACCCTGTTTAAATTCTAAAAAAATAAATAGTAGCATTTATAAAATTTAAAATGTACTATGAAGTCATGCTAGTAGAACTGCAATTAACAAGTTTACGTTAATACAAAAAAGGAAAAAAGATGTATAAATTTTAACATGAATCAAGAAATGTGATTTCTCATTTTTCTGCTTAAACACTTTACAATACAAAATACTAATTTAATATACAGTTAAAAATTTTTTACAATGCTTCTCACAACATCTTGTATTTCAACGAGTAAGTCTGAAGTGTGTCTTGATAAAATACATTTTTTTTTTTTTTTAATAAAAATTTTATTTAAAAATTATAGCCAATCACAAATAAAAGAAAAAGAATAAAACTTAGTCACACGATATAATGCTGTAGTCACCAATATGCACATGATATGTACACTTTGCATACATAAAAAAATAATAGGATAAAATAATTAAAACACTCAATACTCAATAAATACAAAACATTGAATCAACACCTTAAAATGAACTTTCAACAACTGTTTTAGGTCGAAAAAACATGACCAATACTTTGGCCTACAATCTGCAGCAAAATTATTGAAGCATCAGCAATAATTCCTATTAAAAGATGAGCGCCCAGTACTGTTTTGTTAAGTAAAAAATCTGATGTGGGCACCACATGACTTCCTTATACACTTTTAGAAATATACATAATGTTAAAAAACATTGACATTGGACCCGAAACAGTTGGCTAAAAATATTTTTAAAAAATGAATTATCACCGTGTTCTGAGTTTTCTGAAAGTTAGCTAAAAACCGATTGCAAGATTTGTACTGGTAACGCTGACGAAGGCAGCAGGGACCCGAAAAAATTGGCTAAAAGTATTAAAAAAAGGAATTTTACCATGTTCTGAACTATTCTCAAAGTTTCAAATGTCTACCTAGTCGGGAAGTTAGTTAAATAATTTTTTTGTTGGACCATATAAACGCTGCCGAAGGCAGCAGGGACCTGAAACAGTTGGCTAAAAGTATTAAAAAGATGCATATTCACCGTGTTCTGAACTATTCTGAATGTTTCAAATGTCTAGCTAGTCGGGAAGTTAGTTAAATAAATTTTCTGTTGAACCATGTAAACGCTGCCGAAGGCAGCAGTGACCCTAAACAATTGGCCAAAAATATTTTTAAAATGCATTGTCACCGTATTTTGAGCTTTTCCGGAAGTTTTAAATGTCTAGCTAGTCGGGAAGTTAGTTACAAATCGATTCCAAGATTTGAACTGGTAACGCTGCTGAAGGCAGCAGGGACCCTATACAGTTGGCTAAAAGTATTTAAAAAATGCATTTTCACCGTGTTCTGATCTAATCTGAAAGTTTCAAATGCCTAGCTAGTCGGGAAGTTAGTTAAATAAATTTTCTGTTGAATCGCATAAACGCTGCTGAAGGCAGCAGGTATCGGAAACACTTGGCTAAAAATATTAAATAAATGCATTGTCAACGTGTTCTGAGCTTTTCTGAAAGTTTCAAATGTCTAGCTAATCGGAAAGTCAGTTAAATTGCAAGATTTGTCTAAACCGTTTTTGAGTTATTACCGTTTTTTGATACATTATGGCCAAATTTTTGTCATTATGAACCTAATTTTCCTAAATATCTCCAAAACGGAAAATCATAGAAAGTCCAAAAAGGGAGGTGCACAACTAGATGTTATAACAAACCTATGTACCAATTCGCAACTTTCTACGTCCAACCGTTTTTGAGTTATGCGACATACCCACACACAGACACACACACACATACAGACGTCACGAAAAATCGTGTAAAATCCCTTATATCTCTAAAACGAGAGCTCGTGTTAAGATGACACTTGCAGGTGTGCAACTAGACATCATGAAAGTCACACGTATAAATTAGAAACATTCAGCGATCATTCGTTTTCGAGCAATGTGAAATACAAAATCTATTTCGCAAATCGGGATTACTATACTTCCTTATACTTTGTATAAGGAAGTAATATTTGTTGAGTCATTGAGTGTTATGCTGTTTATAATAAAAATTAGCAATCAGACTGAAAAAAAAAAATATATATATAAAAAATGTGGTTGTGTTATCTTTCGACCTGGAATAATTGTAAGTTCCTGCTTTTTATGTTTATTCAAAGTTTTATACTTATTACTTTTAAACACCAATTCTATGGTGCTTTTCTACAATACTGGATACTCTTACTTTCAGTGTTACTTTAAAAGATTTATTTTTAGATTTCATTACATTACAATTACTTTTGTTTTGTTGAATAAAGTATATTTACACATTGAAATAATGCTTTTAATTTTCAAATATACTGTCAAATAATCACACTTTTACTGAATTTATATTATAAATTGAAATTATCTAGTTCAATAAATTGATTTGTTTATTGCGTCACGCTATCCAAAACTGTAAGTAAAAATTTTGTAAATGTTACTTTGTATCATAGTACTAAGTGAAAATGTGTGCAAAGAGATTGTGTGATGCAAAGAAAATATTTACATAATTTTTATTTACAGTTTTGGATAGCATAACGCAATAGACAAATCAATTTATTGAGCTAGATAATTTCAATTTATAATATAAATTCAGTAGAAGTGTGATTATTTGACAGTATATTTGAAAATTAAAAGCATTATTTCAAAGTCACATTATTTAACAAAACAAAAGTAATTGTAATGAAATCTAAAAATAAATCTTTTAAAGTAACACTGAGGCGTCACAGAAATTATATCATTTCTTTTAAAACTCATATTTTGAATTCACGAGGTGCAGATGAAAAAGTATCAGGAAGTAAATTCTATAAAATTTTTTCGTGCTGAAGTTGAAAATATTATGTATACACTGTGATGTAAATAGAAAAAAAAAAAAAAATGATGAAATAAGAAAATCTGCGTAATATATTTCAATTAATAGCAAAGCATCACTCAAATTTGATATCATTACTTTTAAGAACCATATTTCCAATTCATATCGAAATAAAATGCTGCGCCACAAACTTTTAACCCGTTAAGGATTTTTGTTCTGATAAAATAAAGACATCAGTGTTCATCACCCTAGTGGCAGAAACACGGCGACATAGTCGCGGACACAGAAAAACAGCTTGCAGACAGTTTTTGTCTGCACTAATAAAAAAAAATTGCCTGCAACTTTCGGACAGTCTTTGTCCACAGTCATAAAAAATTGTCTGCAATTTACGGGCATTTTTCGCCCACGACCATGCATTACCAATGTATGACGTCTTAGACGCTCTCTGGTAGTGTAAGCCATTTTCACCCCTGATTACACGCAAATTTTGCAGACAGATTATGAAATTTTAAAAGCCTGTCACTAGCTACAAAACTTTCTGCCACTGGGTTTATCACCTTCATAAAAGACTATTAAAATAACTGTTAATTAACATGTTATAACATCTATGAATTTAGATTCTCCGGTTTTAAGGAATCGTATGCAGGTGGATTCAAATTCATAGATGTTATTAAACGTTTAACATGTCTTTTGTGAGGGTGACGAACACTGGTGTCTTAACCTTACAACCCCTTGACGAAATTTAAAAGCAAAGTAGCTTGGACGTTTCTCATCAAGATCTTTAATTACACAATTGTGATAGCTATTTTAATCCATCTCCAAAATAACAATAAAAGTTTAAAAGCTGCCAGTAGAGTCCTGCATCGGGTCGGGTTTGTTGAATTTTTTTTCTTGCAGCTCGGGTTTAGTTTTTAACAAGTCAGGTCGACTTCAGAATATCATTCAAATTTTTTTTTTACAAGTATAAGCATAATTTTGTAGACATAATTAAGAACTGATTTAAACATACTATATATACTAAATATGTGCCAGAGATTCGTATTTGTATCCGCATGATCCAAAATCTGCATAAGGAAGAAAAAAATATCCGTACTTGTTTTTGTTTCTTGAAAGAATCTAATGCATACTTTTTGTAGAAATTGTATGAAAATTTAAGTATTATAAATATTTTTTGACTATTGTTAATATATAAATAAAAGAAATGCAGTATAACCTCGCTTTTACGTTCCGGAAATTGAAATGGTTCTTCAATTTAAATTTTTTTTTTAGATACTTTTATTTTCAATGAACTTCAATCCTCGCTTTTATGTAAACAAAATTATGATTTTTCCTCCATGTATACTTGTAAATACAGCAAATATAGAGAGATATTTGTTGTGGTTTAATTATTAAAAAAAAAGAAAAATGTAAAATAAGCACATTTAGGAAACGGATTCCATAAAATCAGATAACATTCTTTATTACCTTCTCTAGAACAAATAAACAATGCACCGAAATTGACACTGGAAGAAGCTTATTTGCTGATCGTGTGAATTGAAAGTGAACGTAGGAAAGCAGATATTTAATTGAGAATCATATTCATGCTACTGCTACCCAAATTATTGTAGTAAAGTAAATATTCAGATCGAACGAAAGCAATAAATGAAGATACATATTTTGTTTTTCTTTCTTTCTTTCTGAAGCCTAGTCTGTAGAGTGCCGAGCTCGTAATTGGAAGATTGGGGTTCGGTACTCGAGCTGGTCAAAGACCGTCGTGAACACTAATGATGGCTGGTGCATGTACAATCTGTCGTGGCCGCAATTTCCTCCATGTTCCCATAAAACATTATACCTCTGGGGGGTCACCAAAGTGGGAGAGCCATCCCTTCCGTGGAGGATGAAAAATTGTGATGACATGTCTCTGGACCACCTCTAGGGATGAGTCCCAGACCGTCGCCAATTGTGCAGCACTAGTGCGACGTAACACAACCAACTTTATTTCTTTTCTTTTTTTTTAGAATATAAGCATTAAACAAACAATAAACTACTAACATTTAACTTGAAGCATAATTTTGAACTCTTGAAATTTACAACTTGCATAAATGGTTAAAAATTATTATGAATCCGTTTTTCAGAATTTTAAATTTTTAACTTAATACGTATAATTAGTAATAACATTTTAAATTCTTTTTAAAATAATTTACCAACGTGTGACAGTGAAAATTTACCTTATTTTATAATTTTAAAAAGATTTACATGATTTTTAGATGAATTAGTAATGTTAATTCAGTTTTCGGGTTTTTGGTCAGGTACGGGGTGCAAAAAAACTTTATTGCGGGCTCGGGTCAATGAAAAAATTTATCGGGTTTCGGATTAATGAAAATTATTTTGTCAGGTTCTAGCCGTCAGGGAGCTCCTATGCTAAAGCTATACCACAGAAATTTTAAGAAATGAATATACACTACCTGTCACACTGCACAAGGGTCCTAGGCCTGAGAGGGAGGGCATTACATGTAGGTCTTTTTAAGGGATCCTAGTCCGTATTTCTGCAAGTTTTGGAGAAAACCATTAAAACGTAGAACGACTAGGCCAACCTGGGTTCGAACCCGGTACCTCATGTCTGCCAGCTTTGAGTTCAGGATAATTTTAACTATTCATATTTACATTATTCATCTAAATACATAAATATATATTTCCTAATTGTTAACTATTATTAGTTTATTCGAATTTTAAAAGCATTTTAGCAATGATTTTGTTTTTCTTATTATATTAACATACTTGAACAAATACTTCTACAAAAACACTTCTAAGTGGAGAGATTCTTCTCTCTGGTAGACAAGAAGTGCCACGTTCAATTCCAGGTTACACTCATTGACCTTGCCGAGCTCATACATATATCTTAACTGAGTTCATTAATCAAGTTTAATCACCACCTTCTTTAAAAATAGTGACCAATTCCAAAAAAAGAAAACTATTCTTCCAATTGAACCAGAAGGACTTGTTTTTTAATGTATATTCAAGGAGGAAAAAAAATCAAATTTTGATGTGTAAATTGTTTATTCTTAATATCTTAAGAATAGATTAGAGGATAATTTAGTTATTTTTAACGAATTTTAAAAGTATTTATCAGTTTGGTTTTGGTCAGTTTGTACATGTTTTCATATCCATATATATGAATTTTTAGAATTCCATTAAACATATATGTTAGTCAGTTTTCAGAGAAATCATAAGATGATTTCTGTTAAAACTAATATGTAGCATAAATTAAATTAGTTTGTATAGAAGGACTCACAAGCCAGACCACCTTTATTACAATATCTCTAATTCTAATTATGATGCAGGCTTTCGAATTCCGATACTCCACTCACATTTTGTATTAAGGATATTTAACACTATTTAGCCCGCAGATGCAAGTTTCAGAGAAAAATCAGACACAATTTTTTTATAACAATGCTTATATTACCTTTGTATCTCAGCTTCTAATTAAGATAACTTTATAGGTAAAATATCATTTTAAAAGTCATTGTAATTGAAATGTAATATATTTCAAATCTTTGTCGCCAGAGGACGGTTTGACATTTTAATAATTCAATATCTCAAATTCCGATTATGAGTGAATTACTTACAGACAGGGAGAAGATTGGGAGACTGTAGGCCCAACCAGGTTGCGGATTTGCCACAATCACAATTTTCAAAGGTCCTTTACATGGTGAGCAAACAGGCTGTTTCAAATCATGAAACGTAAAGCGGCGCCTTAGTTGCCACCGAGCGAAAATTTGCTACAGTTAAAATTTTCAAAGCTATTTGCAGTATGAGTGAGGAAGCTGTTGTAAGTTCTAAAATGGAGATAAGGCACCTTCAAGCGGGACATTGCTAAAGTCAGAAATTTCAAAGATCATAACACGATGAGCGAACAGGCTGTTTCAGATATTAAAATGGGAAAAGGGTGCCACAGGCGCTACTGAGCAGGAATTTACTGAGATTAAATTTTTTAATAAAGCTATTTTCACTATATATCAATAAGCTGTTGTAGGACCTAAAATGGGATAAAGGTGCCACTGAGCAGGAGTCGTAAAGTCGGATGATTTTTCAAGGATCGTGAACCAGCTGGTTGCCGAAGGCGGCTAGTTCATAATAAGATAATTAAAAAAAATTATACATCAAAATCAAAATTTCTAATGTCTTATTATAATTAAGTTATAAAGAAATTTTTTTTAATTAAATAATTGTTCTTTAAATATTCTAAAAATTCTGTTTATGTGCCCTTTACAACAAAAAATTGGATTTTAATAATTATTTAGTGTTGCTTTATTAAATTTTTCAGTCAATAAATTCTCATAAAATATTTTTAATTATTGCCCCTCTATGTTACTTAACAGTGTTGCACAACAGTTTTCAGACTTTTTTTAAAAATTATATTTATTTTTTATATTCCCTCAGTCTTACAATTTTCTTTATATTAACAAACAACTTTTTACTTTCTTCTATATTCAATAGAAGAAAGTATTGGATTCGTAAAAATTTTCAACTTCGGGTTTTTGATGGATTTACATGTTTTGAGAGCTGTAGAACATGATTTGACCCTTTTTAGAAAATGTCTGTCTGTGTGTGTGACAGAATTTTGTGGTGACTGTATCTCAGGTACTACTGCACAGAATTTCATACAAATTGGTATGTAGTTATACATGGACATAAATTAGTGCCTATCAACTTTTGGTAAAAATTGAAAAAAAAAAATTGTGTATGTAGGAGCTTCGCTTCCTCTCCTGGGAGGGAAAGTCCCCCTTCGAGGAGAGTAAATTTTCATGATGGGTATCTTTCAAAAGAGCTCGCCAATACCTTTAAAACGAATGGTTGAACCATCGATCTGCGATAATTTAAAATAAAGTTATAATTTTTTATTTTTAACCAAAAAAAAATTTTTTAATGTAATATTGAGAATAAATTCGACATTTTTTTTTTTATATTTTATGTTATACTTCTTTTCTAATATGGAAATCGTCTGCATTATCATGGAAGATAATTTTTTTAAATAGTAATTTTAATAAATTATTTTTACTGAGTGAATTTGTATATGAAAATATAGAAGAAAGTCATGTGGTGGCCACAACATACTAGTTTTTCTTGCTTTTGTACAGATGATTTTTTATTATGTTTTAATAAGATAATTATAACTTTTTTCCATGGGAGATTTTTTTTTCCTACAGAGCAGTTTGAGAACCTCCAATATTTATGAAAATTCTTTGTTCATGTTCTATTAATGTACAGTCGGGGAAAAAAAAAACGCAACACTCAACGTAACTTCGTTGCTAATCAATGTAGAAAAATGTAGTAGGTATCATTCGACGGGGAATTGTGAGTAGTTTCAAAAAATGAACATAAATTTTGAATTGGGGGTCGTCTACATATTAAAACGCGCACCAACTTTAATTTTTTCAATGGTAACCCCCTATTTTTATTTTATATTTGAATTCCTGGGGTCGCGACAACGCGAAAAAGTATATTGGTTGTATATTTTACTCATTTTTTCACAGAGTTATAAGCGTTCAAAGTTTGAAGGTGCTAATGTTAAATTCATATTTCAAACTTTTATTAATATCTTCATAAAAAATAACTTGATCGATATAATTTTTTTTTTTACGAGATACAGTGAAGAAACCCAAACATAATCCATCATTACTTTAGATTCTGGAAAATATTTTTAATTTTGAAAAATATTAATAAATTCATATTCATAAAAATTATGAATTATGACCTATATTAATTTTTACATAAAATGAATCCTAATGCTGAAAAATATGGGTGTGCAAATTTGCAGCTCATTCCAGTTATTAGTTTTCGAGTTATAAATAAATCTTTCTTTTGGAGTGGTTTAGGGGGCCGTCTCTTATATAGTTTTGCATGAGATAACGAATGAAATCTTAAAAAATAACAAAGAAAATTAAACAAAATACTTTTATTTTTTATTTTCCGGTCAAATTATATAACAGCAGCGTCAAACGCAAAGAAATGAAACAAAAATGATGATTTTTAGACATTAGTGTTAGCATCAAGAATTCCTGTTTTCTAAAGAAGACAAGCCCCGCCTTCATCGTTCTTCAAAACAAAACAATACATTAAAGAAAAGTAAATGTGACACTGAGTATTCGTGTTACACCCCTTATTTTATGTTGACAAAAATATGCACAAGTGGTATTTACTTCATCGATTAATTGGTGATTAATTTTGAATCAAATAAACAAACACTAGAAGAAAAAAATTAACTAAATAGGCGGGGTTTACTGTTTTAAATAGAAAAATGGGTTTAATGTGAAATTGTCAAATATAAAAAACGAATGGAATTGGAATGCAAGACAGACCTGTAAAATCGTTTCTTAACTACCGTCATAGTTAAAAAAGGCTTAATCATTTGCTTCATATATTGCTTTATTTTATTTTATTTATTTACTTATTTATTTATTTTTCAGGGGGAAGATTATTATTTTAAGGACACTTTATTCTTTAAAATTTTATTAATACATTTTAACTTTATGCATTTTTAAAAACATACTTTACCTTTTATAAATATATTTTAACACTTTTGCGACTGCAGGATTTTATCTTTTTGACAGTAAGACCCGCCTACGGGCGTTACACTCTCAAAATAAAATATTTCAGAACAAATTTTCTGTATTCACAATTATATTACAAATGAATATACATTATAATTATATTCTTTCTAATCAATACATTTCTATCCATAGTATATTTTATTGCAAAAATATGAACACTGGGTACACACTTAAGAAATATGTAACACACAAATTACGAAAGAAACGCCCACTAACAGAGTTACAGATTTTCAAATGGCGTGAATCTACGTAAGCGGTCGCGAAAGGGTTAATTAAGAAATTATATTTTCATAGAAATTATAAAACGAATCGTACAGTTCCACAGATTTCAACTGATCCAAAACTGGTAAGTGCGATTAATATTGTTTAATATTTACTTCATGAACACTTACAATAATTTATCCGAAAGAATTTAGTTTATGCGTTGTTGTGTACACACGCACATATATATATATATATATATATATATATATTATTTCATTTCGTATATTATGTTACACCTACGAAAGAAAATTTAAGCCTTATTGGTGATCAGTACAGCCATAATAGACACTTTTACTTGAAAAATATTGCGCGTTTTTCACAGAGTACTGTATGGAGTAATCGTAAGTGTAATGTATTTAAATAGATGTAAAATTATCTAAAACAGTACTGAAGTATATATAAATCTAAAAAATTTAATTCAGGATAATTAAGGAACTGAAAACGGGGCAACGTTTAATTAATATAAATATTTTTTTTTTCCTGAAAGATTTCCGGTGTGAAACATTAAAATTTTCTATATTTCTTATAGGATCTTAATTTTATTTTTCTACATTTACAGATAACCCCCTAACACATTTTTCATTATAACTCTATAAATACTAAAGATAAAGTATACAAACAATATACTTTTCCACACTGCCAGACTCTCAGAAATTCGAAAATGAAGTCAAAATTGGGTGTTGCTATTGAAAAAATCAAAGTTGGCGCTCATTTCAATATGTTGATGACCCCTAATTCAAAATTTGACGGCATATTCAGAAAGTGCTTCGAATTTCCTGTTGAATGATGTGTATTAGATGTTTCTGCGTCAATTAATAACGAAATTACAGCGGGTGTTGCGTTTTTTTTTTCCCCGACTGTACCTAATATTTGTTTTATATTTACATGTTTATTATAAGTTAGATAAAAGTGGAATTTTAAATAAGGACTTAGAAAAGACACACTTGGGTTTTTTCAAGTGGGTTTTATTGGGTCTGATGAAATCAAGCCAACCCTGCCTTCTTTCTACTAAAGTGAAAATGACTTTCTTTATCGAGAGGTTACCATACAATTAAGCATGAATATGCTAAGAAACAACTTTGACATTTAGTGATTTAGTCTATAACAACCTTGTGTAAAATATTACTCAATGCTGCAAAGCTTTAAAATTACCTTCAAAAAATGACATGTGATATGCCGATTTATTTTAAAATATAAAGAGATATCATTTAAAATCATTGCAGTATTGAATAATAACAAGCACATTGAATACAGTTTCACTTAACACAAATAAATTTAATGAAATATGTTCAGGAAAAATATAATTGCTGACATCAAATGACTTATCAGCATTTCTTTGTATTTGACTTAAATATATATTAATAACACTTTTTATCAAAATATAGTGAAAATTGTAAACATTTATAAGTATGTTTCAACTTTACAAAATCTTTTAGATTAGTACAAACAATGGAACAGAAGAAAACTAAAACTGCTAAGATTGAGTAATTAACCCTGATTAAAATCAAATGAATTTAATAGCATAAAAATGAAAAAATATTTATGCAATCAATCTAAACCATTTGTAATAGAGTCAGCGGGTGAAACTATTTGATATGCAAAACCCTCCTAAAACTGCTACATGAATGTAGAATGAAAGGCAATGGCAGACTTAATGTTATCATACGGCTATTATTAAAAGTATTAGTACTTATCATAAGTGATATTTAGAGGATTCTTAATACATTACAAGGTAAATGAAATATCCGAAATGAGAAATCTCTAAAATATAACAATAATTCAACATGAAGTTCAAGGATAGCAATTTTTTCAAAAACCCTGAATACAGAGGTAGCCCCTGAAAAGTTTCATACCTGTATCATCAAAATAATTTGTGAAAATGTATAAAAAAAAACATAAATATTGATTTGAAATAATAACTCAAACTGCTCATCATTATTTAACGCACAGTTCATATAAATGAAATCTAGATTATAAAAAAATATTTTCTTTTTAAAACAAGTGACTAAATATAGATTAATTACTGTCCTATATTTAAAATTTTGTGAAATAAATTTTTCTACGTCTGTCGAAATTCACATGTGTTGCTGAAATTTTCAAGGGATAAAATTGGTAAGAAAAAATAACTTAATATAAGTGAAGTATAACATTCTAATACAACGAATAAAAATCGTAATTCTCATCAGATATTACGATGTTGACAAACAACATGCACTTTACCCATCACGTGACCATTTTCCCCACAAAAATTTTCTGGGTTAAGTGTGCAAAGCCCGGGCTTCCCCTTTACCAGCTGTGAACGCCTTGGGCACGCATGGGTAACCCGCAAATGATCACGTGATGCCGTCTGTGAACGGTGTGGGTTAACATGGGCAAGCCCGTGCTCGCCCAGGCTGTGTATCGTGAACTCAACCTTAAAAACATTAACTAGATGATCCAAAATATGACATCTATCAGACGTTTATATACGAACATAATATGGATAAACATAGTATGGACGTATAAATAATATTTATTCTGAAACATAAAATAAATTGTCAAATAAACTACCTCTGGATGACGTTTATATACTAACAGTTTATTAACTAACATAACATGGAGGTAAGTTGGAATTTTATTTTCAAATGTTGTTCATGTTTACTTCTTTTTGGCAACATCGATCTCGATCGAGATTTACCAGAATTGTTTACACATGCAACGTAAATAAACTTCTGCTTTTATTACGAATAAGATATTAATACTGGATTGTTTTTTATGTTTATCAAAGTAAGGATTTAATTATGTTTCGTAAAACTAATCAAATTATTTCTAAACGCCAGCAATCGCGAAATTTAAATAAAACGATTCAAAACAGAATGGATGCCATTTTTTATGCTAGTGGTTTCGGATCAATTGTTAATTCCACCGATACCGGACCTTCAAATTCCAGATTTCCTACAATGCCTGTTGAAGATACTCATGATATGTTAATTTCTGATTGTGTTGAATCTTCAACAAGTACTTTAAGTAGTACTGTTCAAACTATTCTTTCAAAACAGCATTATAATGGCCCCAATCTTTTCCCTCATGAAATTCAATTTCAGGTTGCAAATTTTCCCAAATTTATGCTCACATTGAAGCCTCCTAATAAGGTATGCTGCTTATCAGATGGAAGTATTGTGATGTTTCAAATTTTATTAAATTAATGCAAGAAAATGAAAGTGGAGAAATTCTTATTGGGAAAATGTTTCTACTTTATATGTTACACCTTGCAAATCATCATTATTAGGCATATACAAAGCTTCTTTATAAGCCCTCTTTTGACTTGGCCATTGAAATGTGTGAAGAATAAATGCATAATTTCTTTAAAGAGGATGTATTGTATATAATATATTTCCTCTTCGCCATACCAAAGACAACCAGCAATAAAAGAAATTTTTATATCTACTAAATATCTGCTACTGTATTAAATAGTATTGATCAAAATTTAAATTTTCAGTTTTACTTGTAGTTACTTTTTATCTGGTTTTTAGCGCAACAATTTAGTAATTGCTTTTTTTATGTGGTTTTTGACAAAAGGACAGCTAAAAAACACGAATCTTGTTGCTTTCTCTATGGTATTTGACCAAAGGACAATTAAAAACGGGCTTTTCCTATCCAATATGGCACCACCTTGTCTTGGTGGATAGGCTTTTTAAACTAAGAGTGCCATAATTTTTTTTAAACTTTAACTTTAAACTACACGTGCTGCTCATCTGAACTTAGTTATTAATTTCTGTGCTTCGCTATGTTTTAATTATATTTCTTTCGTTAATTACACATTTAAATATGCCAGATCAATGTTGCGTAATTGGATGCAAGTCTAATTGTGATAAAACAGATGAATAGGTTCTCATTTTTGCAAAATTCCAGTCTTTGGTTTCAGCGGTGGAAAAATATGAATCAGAAGTCTCGGTGTGGATGCCTTAGTGAAGATACATTTTTTGCACTATCCCAGACAACTTCTGCTATCATTGATGTCATTTGAAACCTCCTGGAAAATGGCTCTAAACCTATTTCGACAACAAATTTTCAAACTGATACACTTGAGCGAAGATTTTCTCAATATTGACAGATGTCTGGAAGCAACTATCAAGTTTCTTGTTCAACAAATACTTGAAATTGAGAGAAAAATTAAATTAAAATCTATTCTACAGCTTCATTCTAATGAATATGGCACAATTGCCTTGAAAAATTTTATAACAGAGTTTTCTGACACTGAAAAACTGATGCATAATGAAGTTGACTTGTCGCCTTTTTCAGAGGTAATTTCAACAGAACTGAACTTAACAGATGTAGGCGAAACTGATACAGACATATTAACATATATTGCTGGATATTGTGCGAGTAGTTTAAAAATCTCTTGTAGAGGATGTTTGGATTTTTGTCTTACAGATAGAGATTTTCTTGTTCAAAACTTTGATGGAGATTTGTCAGATACTATGTATGCCTTATGCCTACATAGAGATAATCGACCGTGGTGGATTGAAATATCCAACAGAAAACCTGGTATTGTACGTAACATTAACTTATTTAATTTTTGAAAACATAATTACAGACAAATATGAAAAGCAATTCTTTCATTCAAGTGAAAAGCAACACAAAGTACTCACAAAATTAACTGAGAGTTATTTTAGAACAAACAATGTTGATTACTTTTGCGATATGTGTTCCCAGTGTGATTGCCCACTTGAAATTATAATTATGAAAGCAGTGAAATGTTTCATTAATATTTGTTTGAATAATTAAATGTAAAAAATATATCATCGAAAATGCATGAAAAGAATGAAGAGAGAAAAATAAAGAAATTTAAAAAGTGAGGATTTAAAACCACAAGATAATATTTTTCCTAATAATGTAAGTTTAGTTATTTAATCTACTATTTCTTAAAAAATTATTTCTAAACTAATGTGTATATATGTAAACAAAGTTAGTTTTACTATTAGCTTTAATAAAAAGTTTTAGACAAATCTTAGAAGAATATTGTTTATTTGTAATATTATTAATTAAATTATAGTGTGAAAGGTTTTTATTTATCTTTTGAAATCTTCAGTTTTGAATGTTTGCATGTACTAACTGCATTCATTCTTTTAAAAATTTGTAGAGTTGTATGTAAATTTTAAATGTTTTCGAATAATTTTAAACTATAAACCAAAAAAAAAAAAAAAAATTGTATGTAGTATTATGCAGTGGTATTATAGTTAATCTTTGACAATTTTATGTTGCTTTTTGAATAATGTTAATATTTGTCATGAATTTCACTGGCAAAATGCTTCTTCTGTGATATCTTATGAATGTTTATTTTGAAATATGTACAATGTTTACACTTTCATATTTGGAAATTTTCAATAAAGAGATTTGGTTGAAGTGAAAAATTTTGTCTTTTAGTAATGAATTGAACGTTTGGTTTTCCTAAATAGTTAGTTGAAAAGTTTGTACACTTCATATAAAAATGAAATTTATTAAAATAATTAAATTATTATCTACTTAATTTAATACACACATTTGATCACATGATCTTGTTTCTTTATTTTCAGAATTTAAAATTAACAGATTTCACAATTTTAAGTTAAATTTGATTATGTTATCTGTATTACAGAAATATTATTTCTGTTCTACCATGTTGAATTGAATTTATAATGCATTTGTGTTAAAATTTAAGCTTATTTAAGAAAAAAAAATTCTTGTATAAAGGAAACTAAATATTTAGATATATATCAGTTATTACATTACTATAATAGATGTTATTATTATGAACAATTGTGAAGTCTCTTTGAAAAATATTTATTTTAAACCAATTTAAATCAAATATTTATTTTTTTATTTACTTTTTTAATTACTATCATAAAATATGGTTCTATATAAGATATAAATATACATATGTATTTCAAATCTTTTTTTATTTTATTTTTTTAATATACTGTATATAATTTAAAGTAAGAAAGTTAATAAATCAGAATTATTTGTCCTGATTACATTTTAAATCCTGGTAATTTATTTTCATAAAAATGAAAACAATCTACAAAAAAAAAAAATAATAATAATAATAATAATAATAATAAAAAAGTGATGCCTAATTTTATCGCAATTTTGTTTAATGATTATTCACTGAATTATCTTAGTTTTGAATTTATTTTTCGATTATCAATTTAAATTACCATAAACACCGCATATATTCCTCAGAACGAAGGTTTATTTTAATATTGCCACTATTTCTGCATATTAAATAAATATTACATATTAATTAAATTCTATGAAAGATCTTGCTCTCGTTTTTTGAAGAGTTCAGACGGCATTTGTGACGTCATCCGAGAGCTTCTTCAGCTAAGGCTCCTATATATACGAGCTGGCGCATCCGACATTTTTTTGCCTTAGGGTTGCCACATGTACCCAGCGCGTTTCCCTGATAAATAAACGAAAAACATTTTTTTTTATCGTCTTACGTTACTTTAAAGTAATCTGTTTTATTATATTTCATAATTTTAGCTAAGTAAACTATGATATGGACGTTTATTTAACAATATACTGCTATAATCATTCAAGAAGTGAATATAAAGTGTTCACAGACCTTCTATTACTCTGTATTTGAGTTTTGGCGACGTAACAGAAACCGCCCTAACAACATATCTTAGAGTACATCCATGGGATATCCTCAGAATAAAATGACATCCTGAGAATGTACTGTGCAAAAAATGTGTTTTTAGGAATATTATTGTTGCTTATTGCTCTTATTTTGACCGGATTAGCTTCAGATCAAGATTTCTTAAAATCATTGGAGAAGCGATAAGGACGCCAAGCGGGAATGCTGTCCTCTTCGGAGGAAAAAAAATGGCGGTGATGCGCCGGCCTATTATTTTATTTAGGGGCTCTATCCTCCAGGGACGTATCCAGAGGGGGGGCTCTGGGGGCTCGAGCCCCCCCCGAAATTTTCTGAGATTACTTTTTTCATGTTCTACTGACCAGAAAAAAAAATGTAAAAAAAAAATGAATTTTTTCTCCACAATATCTTTTTTGTGTTGTTAATTTGTTTGCTTGTGAAACCTTATTTATCAGCAATTTTCTGTCTTGTAAAGTCCAAATTACCGAAATGCATATTAGCTTTTTGTAAAAAATACTAAAAAGAGAACTTTATGGTACTTATTGTTGAACACTGTAATGTGTCTCCTTTCTTTTAACACTTCTCTTGCCAGAAATAGCGTTTTAATTCCTTGTGAGACAAAAGATTCGTCATTAACAATGATCACAGTTGCATACGGAATTTCTGGTTTTGTCAGTTATGCACGTAGTATACCTTCCTTCCTTCATTCCTTTCTAAGGCTCCCTGAGTTCGACAAACATCTGAAGAGATCTAAGACGGTCGTAAAACAAAAGTGGGTGTGAGCTGCGATGCAAGTAGAATAAGTGGCTGTGCTATCTACTGCTCTGACAGGCCTTAAAAAACCAACACGTTATGTAAACTTCTTTGTTACGATTGTCACAAAGCAGACATATCTGTGTCTGATGTAGAATGCGATGATGGGCCATCGTTTCACTATTCAATTTCCAAACGATAATCACTAATGCTGTACATCCACAGTTGAAGATACACAGTGTCACATGAGACACATGGTTGATACACAAGCTGGTTACATATAGAAACGCTAGATAGTTCAATACGTATGCCATGCCAGAAGATTTTCAGCAACTACAATGCGTATAAGCATGGCCCCAGGGTCTGTAGAAGACACGTCTACCCACGCTAAACAGTAAGCCATATGAGAAGACCGCAATGTGTTCACTAATCCTAGACATGTAATATGTCTAGGTTTAGTGGACGCCAGCACACAGATCCTCATGTTTCCGATAATATGATCTAAAGCAAGCAATATTATCTAACTAGAAAACCACATGTATATATTATTTACTTCTACATACAAAACAAGAGAAAAAAGTATTAGATTCGGAAACTTTTAGACCAGTTTTCAATGTATTTACATGTTTTTAGATGCATTGAACACCATAAGACAATTTTTGGAAACTTAGATATAATTTTTTAAATTATATTTTTGGGTATATCGCCCAGCAGATAGCGTAGCTGCACTAGATTTCCCTTTTTACGGAAAAGATATATCTCGGCTGTATTAAAAAGAAGCTATATCTAAAAAAAAAACGAAAAGTATTTGAAACATGGTTGTGCATGGCACATAAATCATGCGCCGTACCACTGAATTACGACGTCAGCCAGTTTTTGGTATGTCAAATTTGAATGGACTTAACATTGCACTAAAGCTAGACAGATAGCATAGCAACGGTCTAGAATTCATTTCTAGGGTAATCCGGAATCGTACCATCACAATTTAAAACCTCCACGGAGAAGACGTTTCCCCAATTTCAGTATACCTGAGCTATTATATTTACAAAACATGGAGGACACAACGGATTTTACGTGCAACTGATACCATTAATCTGCATGACAATAGTTGGATGGCTCCAGTATCGATCACTCAATCCTTCAATTACGAGCTCGACTCCTTATTAACCGGACTACCATGAGTCCAGTTTTTGGTGATTTTCTCCGTTTGTCAGTGGTTTACAACATCACGGATTAAAGAACTCTCTAGCAGAGACTTATACATTTTAAAGGACTAGATTCCATCAGTTTTAGACCCAAGGCACTTTTTAGAATTATTATTATCTTTAAATCTTTTCTTGCCATTTCCGATTTTAGGAACATTAATTCCATTGTTTACCGACATGCGGCGTTGTAACTGATCTTATTTATAGCGCATAACCATTTTACTATGCCTAGATACGAAGCTTAAGGTAATAACTTATATTTTTCCTAAAGTTAAGGTGATTGGGGGGGGGGGGGGGTACAAACTTTAGCGCACACGCTCTAGTGAAAGTTGGGCCCCCTCCGAAATTTTTTTCTGGATACGCCCTTGCTATCCTCAGCCGGTGTCAGTGGGCCGTGGTTATTCTGATCAGTGGTTCTTTTGTATAAAAAAGAAATTAATTATAAACAATCTTCCTGTATGTGGTTTTATTAATTTCAATAAAAAATATGCTAAAAACATAAAAATTCCAATAAAAGATTTTTTTTTAAATTATTATTTAATTGTTACGGGATAAATTACTTGGGAAGAATTTGAAGGAAATTGAGTATGAATCTAGGATCATTTAAAATTCTTTTCATATTTTTATTCTCCTCCCCCCCCCCCACACACAAAAAAAAAAAATATATATATATATATATATAATATTTTATGGGTAGAGAACCCTCCTTTTTATTACATGAATGGTTAGACCACCATAAATAAAAAATGCACAAAGATGAATATTGGTATATTTTTAAGAAATATTTTAGCATACAGATTGCAAAAGAAATGACGGGGTTCCAAATGTTGCAGATTCGGCAGGAAGTGTCGGGTTTTATTCTTGGACCCTAGTCGCAGTCATCGACCTAGCAATTTGGAGTTTTCCATGTTTTTCTTTAAAACTAGGACTCTAGTGTAGTCAGTAGTCCTTAATCCAACAACCAACCAACACAGATTCGATTTTCCAACATTGAAAGTGTTAATATAAGATATAAACTGGCTAAGCCAGTTTATATCTTAAACTATATTAACACTTTCTTATAAGTACTTAAGTTTCTTTCTTTTTTTTTTTAAACCTCACTTACTTTTAAAGAATATTAATGTGTAACAAAAGTCAAATTTGATTGGATAGATTCCATTTCATCAGTAACATCTCTTTCAAACCAGTGAGAAGTAGTGGTATATTTATATACAATGTTTTCTCTGTAATCAATGTTATATTTTTCTTTCAGTTTAATTTTTTTTTTTTTATATGAACACAATGACACAACACTTTTATGTATAATTTACGTCATAGTGAACTTCATAATCTATTTCAATAAGTGTTGTTTTTTGGTGCTCATGTAAAAAAAAAGAGTTTAAATCTAAAAATCTGGTGTGAAACAACTACACGACTTCCATTACCCACTATTTCATGTATTATATGCACTTTTTGGAGATAATGTTATCAGAAGACATATAATTGACCTAATGAAATAGAAACCTAAAAACTTTCCGGCAAGAGAAAGTTAATATACTTGTAAAAACATAAAACAGACTTTACATAGTTTTTTTTTTTTTTTTTAAGGAAAAGAAATTAAAATAAAATTGGTAGAGTGTATTTATTTATTTATAATTAAATGCAAAAATTTCACACTTGTGATCAATCTGGTATTTTTCTTAATTTCAGGAACGAAAAATCCCCTATTGATCCTCATCCTTTAAAGATTAATTTTCTGAATAAGGAAACATAATCAAAAATATATATACAGTGAAACCCCAATCTATCGTTCCTGTATCCATCGTTTTCCCACATTGATCGTTTTATTTCTATGATCCCTGCACAAACTGTATTTAAATAATGTTAACGGAACTCGCATATATCGTTCTTCAAAAAGTCGTTTTCCCGCATTCATCGTTGTAAAATTTTTCTTCTGACCAAAATGAAATTGAAAATCGAATCCATATGGCAATTAAACTGGAATTACTTTCATTTTAAAACAACTCTTTTCCTCCTCCACGGAAGATCAAAATTCTGATAGCATATCTCCAGACCATCCTCAAAGGTAAGTTCCAGACCGTCGCCATTTGCTCATATTGTAGCACTAGTGCGATGCAAAACCAAACCAACCTCAACTACTTAAACTTATGCTGCTTTAGGTGAAGAACAGGGATTGTGCAGATATTGTAACATGCGTCTATGGATTACAGAATGCAAAGGGCCCTCCCTGGCCGAGTGGTTATGTCACAACACTGTTAATCGCCTTCGAGCGTAGAAGAGCGGGTTCTATTCCCGCGCTGGCCCTAGGTGTCTTTCCATTTCTTCGTATTGTAATTCTGTCATATGCTATCTGTCTTTATCTGACGAAAATTTACAAGCGGACTACAAGTCAAGCATATAAATCTTATGTATATGTGTTATCAATTAATTATGAATACAGATCGTGTGTTGTTACTCGGAGAATAAGTTTTTCTACTTTGTATAAAAAAAGAGGAGAATAGATGCATCCAGCAGTGGCGCACCCAGAATTTCTGTCTGGAGGGGGCTGAAGAGTAATTGGGTCCTACAGTATAGTAATAGGTTTATGTCCATATATGCAGCAACGGCGGCTCATGAACCGAAAATAGATGAAGAGCTGAGAAATAACATTTAAGTAGTTTTAATGCATAATTTTAATTAAAAATACTCATTTTATTTAAATGTAAATTTATACTCTATAAATTAATACAATGTAAAATATTAGGTGAAATGGCTCTTCACCTATTTTCGGTCCATGAGCCGCCACTGGTACGCAGACATATGCATAGTAAAGAATCTGTTTTAAATGTTTCTTTTGAAATAATGAATGAATGAATGAAACTGAATTTAAGTTGAATAGCACAATTGTGGAGTTTATCTCCGTATATAATGTGCAAGTAATTCGGTCAGTTGGGGTTGAAATTGAACTTTCGAACATAAAGTTGTAGATTCAACTATGATCAAAAACTGTCTACGATCAAAATCTTCTAGGTCCATCTACGATCAAAAGAATATGACAAGCTGGTGAACATAAAATTTACTCGAAATGAAATGCCCCCACCCAAATATTTCCATTGAAAATAAAATTTGATCAATTTTAATACCCTTTTGTGATGCTTTATTTGTATATGCAGTAACACTTAAGTAATTAAGAAATCTTAATAATTATAGCCAAATAAAAGCTGCAGTTGTTATAAGTATGAATTAGAACAGAATTTCAGTGTAAATTTTTACATGGCTATTTTTATTTAATTATCTGGAGTGTGGGGCGATGCTCTTTCAAGGTTCGATTAACAGAAACAAATCGGACGTGCAGTCTTCGTGGGGGTAAGCCAACACAGCAAGCAGGGGGCAGAACCTCTTAATATCCTGAAACATATATTACTTAGAATAGTTTGTTCAGTTGGTAAATATTTCAAGCGTTACCTTTCTGAGTAATATCATTACAGGATATTGTATTCCAATAATATAATATATATTTATGAAATTTGAATTTTTATAACAGGCAAAAATTTTATTATCCAAGAACGGAGCTTAGATCTCAGTGACATCAGAAGCAAAAATGAAAATTGTGCTTGGACCCTACTGTATTTTCTACATACTGTTACAAAAAAAAAAAAAAAATAATAATAATAATAATTAACCCCATCCTCCCAAGCATCTGTAAAATATCTCAAAATATTATTATCAGGGTATTTTCCTATTTTGAACAGTAAACTACGCTTTGTGGCATTTCTCTAAATCGGTATATTTTTAGAAAAATATTTTACTCATTTGTGATCAGATCAATTAAATTTTATCTTCAGCAATTGATGCGAAATTTCACTAGCATGTATTTGTACTAGATGCATTTAAAGGGTTTAACACGAATATGCAAAGTCCATTTTTAATTTAAAATTTAGTTTTAGAGGAACGACTATAAGAGCAAAGCTAATTTTTATTTCATATCAAACGAGAATTTTCATTTGCCGATGTGAATGTGTTAATTTTGCCCAGGGACAAAACACACTTCCACAAAGATGCTATAAATACTCATAAATTAAGATACAATAACTGCATGAGCTTGGTATCCCCTTTTCCTGAAAAATACATCCCAGCTTATTTTCACGTGTGATTGCTTCTTCTGTCTGACTTTTTAGATACTTACTCGATTTCGTGATAACAGTATATTCTCTAGTTTAGGACCTTAGAAGCCCATCCCTAAAAATTGCAACTTCTTTCAACTAAAAATCAAAGAACTAGTTCATTGTTTTTGTTTTTGACAGTAAGGATTTCAAAAATTCCTAATTTTTAATGTATAATTTATAAACTATTTCTGCTTACAATATCTGTGTTTGAGTAGTATTTTTTTTTTTCATGCACATCTGAAATTTTTTACTATGTCAGCTCGTTCTGGAGGGGGCTTCAGCCCCCTAAGCCCCCTCCGTGGGTGCGCCACTGGCATCCAGTATGGCCAGCTACTACATTTTTTCACATTCCTGAGGCTGAGCCTACGCCAGTGCTAAGTGTGTCTGCCGTAATTACAGTATTTAAAAATGCACAAACTTTTTTTTATATGCACATCAAATTGCAGAAAAGGACAAGAAAATGTTGCAAATCTGGAAAATCCTCTTTAATTTATAAAATGAACAAAAAATCCAACATAAAATTACTGATTTTTAAAAATTAACATCACTTAATGTTCTACAACTTTGATTCATTTTTTCTGACAGTTTGGACAGTAACAAATTAGTTTTAAAAAGTAGTATACTATTTATATTGCGTGTATTATGTAATAAACATTGTTTTATTTGTGTTTTGGCTTTAACTCGCATTCATCGTTTTCCCACTTTTATCGTTTTTCTTCACGCACCCCATGAAAAAAGATGGATTGCGGTTCTACTGTATTAGATTATGAATAATTTTTACATTGTATTCATTGGCATGTGCAGGGATAATATTTTTTCGTACATTTTATCACCACTATTTCAGAAGAGTAATTTTTATACTATAGCATTAAATCCTCCAAGAAATATTTCTTTTTAATATTGGCGATGACAAAATAACAAAACACACATAAAAATACAGGAACGCTGTGACTGCTGCATGCATAGTTGC
The DNA here is from genome assembly GCA_963930645.1 of Salticus scenicus. Lineage (NCBI taxonomy): Eukaryota > Metazoa > Arthropoda > Arachnida > Araneae > Salticidae > Salticus > Salticus scenicus. The sequence goes on from OZ005662.1 coordinate 3,359,878, forward strand.
CAACTTAACACTTTTTGCCTATTGTAAAATTTTAATAGAAATTTTGTTTTAATTTAATTTTTGTTGTAGAAATTTATAGAAAATGTTTATTAGAATTTTCTGGTAGCCAAAAAGGGCTAAGGCCATGAATGTGTGTATAATAGACATACATACAGATGCTGTCAAAGGTGACTTTTTTTTTTTAATATTCTTTTCGTACCTCTGTTTCCAAAAAATAAAATGCATGATATATTTATGCAGGTGAATTTGCACTTTGCCTGCATAAATTTATTATACATTTTATGTTTTGGAAATAGGGGTATGAAAATAATAAAAAAAAGTCCTCTGTGGCAGCCCTGTATATATTACGTAGGTATGATACATATATACATGCATAATATGTACATAGATTTGATGTTTATCTACATATACAATACATAGATTTGATGTTTATTTACATATACAATACATAGATTTGATGTTTATTTACATATACAATACATTGATGTGATGTACATCTACATCTATATTACATACATCTACGTTAATAATATATAGATGTTATGTACACTATATGATATAGATGAACATACATGTCTAGTAAAGTCAATTTTTGGTCATTCTAGATGTAATATAGATGTATATCTGATGTACTTGGAGAGACATCTGATGGTTATATCTACGTTGATTCTATGTAATAGTTACTATACTGGATGAATTCTAGATATAGTTTATGGATGTAATTTACGTCATATAGATGTAATATATACTTAATTGCGTTGTCTGGGAATATTAACCTTGGAAATTTCCTATACTGGATTTGAGCCGCCGGTGGAAAATTCTGGTTATTATTGAAACATCGCGATCGCCGTCCTTCTGTTATAGGTTTATGATAAAATCAATATTATGAAAATAATGATTAAATACCAATCAATTCAAAATATGTATTTCCTTTGAAAAAACAAAAAAAATCAGTAGCATGAATTAAATTAAAAGTACTTTTGTTTTAGCTCAGTGATATTTATGTATGTTCAACTTTCACTGACGAATTGTTCAACTTTCACTGACGAATAATATCAATCTGAATTTTGTAGCAGTTGTTAATACTTTGAAATTCTTACTTAAATGGAATCTACAGTCTTTTTATAAACTGCATCAATCGAACTGTTTAATCTATCATTAAAATTCTATTGTCATAAAAACAATTCTGTTATTTGATAAAGATTTTTATCAGACTTCACATTTCAAAAGTAACAACATTCTAAAGCAATACACATTTCAAAAAAGCAGTAATTTTTTTTTTTTTTTTTTTTTAGAGAGAGAGAGAGAATCTATTGGACAGTAAAATAGCCTCCAAATACGAGCGCATGCGCTGCAAAGATAGAGCTTCTACGCTTATGCTGTGAAGTATTGTCTTAAAAAATTTTTATGTGAAAAGCGTTTCCAGTATGTTTCAGAATTGAATTTTCACAATATAAATTAAGACGCTTGCAGTAAAAATACAGTTTGCTGTAAGAACTTTTCTAAATTTAATCTAAAAACATATTTTCCTATGCAAGGAATTGCATGACACGAAATTTCCGTGTATTGACAAAACTTTCTGAACGCATTTGTATAAGGAAGACTTTTGATATTAATCAAAAGAGAAACATTCATTATGTGATTGTTTTTATATAATGAAATAAATTTTAGGAGGATTTATTTAAAGAATTTTTTATCAAAATGGATCTTAATGCACATCTACATAGAGAGAAAAGCCTGCATGCAAATGAAATATGTCTTAAAAGTTTTTCTGAAACTATTGACGGTCGTACAAGTGAAAGACCACACATGTGCGAAATATGTTCTAAAAGATTTTCTCAGAAGAAAATATTAAACACACATTTGCGCACTCATATGAATGAAAAGCTGTACGTCTGTAAAATATGTTCTAAAGGGTTTTCTCAAAAGGGAAGCCTGAGTACACATATGAGGTATCATACAGGAGAAAAGCTATGTGTATGTGAAGTGTGCTCTAAAGAATTTTATCACAAGGGAGACCTTATTAAGCATCTACGAAGTCATACAGGAGAAAAGCCATATGTGTGTGAAATATGTTCTAAAGCATTTTCGATGAGAGAGAATTTGAATAAACATCTACGCTCGCATACTGGAGAAAAACCACACGTGTGCGAAATATGTTATAAAAGTTTTTCTCGAAAAGGAAACCTAATTACACATTCATTTACTCATAGAGAAGAAAAACCGCACGTGTGTGAAATATGTTCCAAAGGCTTTTCTCAAAAAATAAACCTAATTACACATCTACATACACATACAAAACAAAAACCGCACATGTGTGAAGTATGTTTTAAAAGTTATTCTACAAAGAAAAGCTTAGACATACATGCTCGTAATCATACTACAGAAAATCCGCATGTGTGTAAGATATGTTGTAAATGCTTCTCTCGTAAAAGTAGCCTAAATAGACATGTGAATTCTCATACCAGTAAATAGTCGTAGGTAAGTGAAGTATGTTCGATTTTCTTAAAGGGTTCTAAAGAAACATTGAGTTATGTTATATATGAAACATTTTCTAAGACTTTCTGTAAAGCTAACTCTTAATACGTGTTTAAACTCTCATAAAAATATGTCCTAAAGAATATTCTAATTATACTTCTCTATATTCATACTGGAAAAAATCCATATATGTGCGATGTATCTTCCGAAGGATTTTCAAAGAGTCATAAGTTGAATATATACCTACGTACTCATATTAATGAGAAAATGCATGTGTGTGAAATATGTTCTAAAGGATTTTTTATTAGGAGTAAATTAATCGTACATCTGTGGATTACTAACAGATGAAAACCGTATGTATGTGAAATGTGTTCCGAAGGACTTTTTGAAAAATACGACTTACAGAAACATTTAAATAATCATGCAAATAAAAAATCATACATTTAAATATGTTGATTATCTCTACAGTAAATTTCTGTAAACACATTTATTCACACCTGAAAATAAAAAAATTGTATATGTACCTCCTTAATGATTTTTTTCTTTTTTAATGAGAATTTTAGATAAATATCTAAATGTTAATTACAAGAATATACTAGATAGATGTGTTTTACAGAATTTCTAATATATCGCATAGCTAAAATTTTCAAAATAAATGTTCACACAATTGACAATTACAGAAATAAAATATGTTTATTACAGGTTGTTTTTAAAATTTTCTCTAAAATACTGAATAACCACGTGTAACTAAATTGTTTCAGTTTTTTTTTTTTTTTTTAAGAGAAATAGTAGAATCCCGGTTGCGTATTCCACATGGACGTATACATTATGGACTGCCGACGCTGTGTTAACAAAATAGCCCCATTTTGACGCTTTTAGAAGATGCGCTCGCATCGACTGTCTTTCCACTTCAGACTTGAAAGAGTGTTTTTTCACAGAATTAAAGGTAATATTTAGCGGTTTTAAAAGCACTGATACATATATATATATATTTGTTTTTTTCATTTTCGCATCATCTCCCAAAAACATTATAATACCACATGTCATTAAAAAATCAAACATTCTGTAAGATTATTTTGTATAAAGTATAAATATGAAAAATTGTAAAAACGTTTATCCTGATTGTTATGTAATTTCATGTGAAGATAATAAGTACTCGTTCTTTCATTCACAAACCAAAACTATATTAAACATACAATACACAGAAATGAATATGCGTTGAAAACATAAGTTGTGCTGAAACATTGCGATTGAATATTTAACATAAACAATATAATGCGAAAATAATAATGTGAAGTAATAATTGTGAATAATGCGAACGATAGCATGCAAGCTACTGTGCGGATGAAAAAGAATAAATTGTTCTTTTCGGTTTTTGTTCGAATAGAGTTGAGATGTTCGTACCTGTTGAACAGAAAAAAGTAAATTTGAGATGAAAACAGTTAAATCGAAAGTGTCATTGAGTGCGGAGTTCGATTATGTTAAGAATCGAATATGACTGGATGGTGGGAATCGAACATGACTCCCACCCTATCAGGGCGCTAGTCCTGATATAAAGGGAGAACAGCAATTTTGTTAACAGTTCTTTTAACAACAGTCTTTACTTTTTATAGACACCACTCTTACCAGTCCGTCGGTACCGGTGTGAACCTTTGTAATTTGACCAATTGGCCAGGATAAAGGTGAGCAGCTGTTGTCTATGATAACTACTAATTCTCCTTCCTTGATATTTGATGCAGGATGTTGCCATTTATTTCTTTCTTGCAAGGAACTGAGATACTCCTTTTTCCAAGCTCTAGAAATATCTCGTTTCATTTTTTGCACCATTTGCCATCGGTTCTTGAGATTCCTGCTACAGGATAATGGTTCGTCTGCAGGTGAAAGCATGACATCACCTGTAAGAAAATGTGATGGGGTGAGAACATTAATAGAGTCTGTATCAGAATCAGTACTTTTAAAGAGGGGACGTGAATTTAATAAGGATTCAATTTGTGTTAATAAAGTGCTCAATTCCTCAAATGTCAACGCGTATCACCGATTACTGGTTTAATATGAAATTTACAGGAGCGTATTGCAGCTTCTCAAATTCCTCCGAAATGAGATGATGCGGGAGGAATAAAATGCCACTCTATTGCGGCTTGTGTTAAATAATGTGCAACGCATTCGTTTCTTGGTAAAGACAATATTTGTTTTATTTCATCGAGTTTCCTTTTAGCACCAACAAAATTGGTTGCGTTATCGCTGTAACTATGACGTCTAGCACTGAAACGTCGTAAGGCAGATATAAATGCGTCAGTCGTCAAATCGCTGACAGCTTCGATGTGTACTGCTTTTGTAGCAAGGCAAATGAATAAAGCTATGTATCCTTTTGTTATTTTAGAGCCACGACCCTTGTTAAATTTTATATACATTGGACCAGCATAGTCCACACCACATGCAAAGAAAGGTCGCTCGAGATTTACTCGATGTGGTGGTAAGTTTCCCATGAGCTGGGGTGTAGAAGTAGCTTTGAAACGGAAGCATTTCACGCATTTATTAACAAGCTTATTGATTAATCTTTTTCCACCAATGATCCAATATGCCTGTTTTATAATGTGGGACAACAATGATGGTCCTGCATGCAAGTGTGCAATATGTTTCTCTTGTATAATAAGGTCGCTCAATTTGTGTTTAGACAGCAATATTATAGGATGCTTTTCGTTAAATGATAATTGAGCATTTTGTAAGCGACCTCCCACCCGTAACAGACCGTTCTGGACAATGAATGGATGTAGAGAGCGTAAAGGACTTTTTCTAGACAAAATGTTTTGATTCTTGATGTGTTTTAAGTCTTCGTGAAAATATTTATTTTGTACCCATCGAATGATGTTCTCTTCGGCGTGTTTAGTTTCCCTACATGTAAGAGGGGAACAAGAATCATTTGTTGAGACATGAACTTTACTTGCTGATTTGCAGTTATTTAGGAATCTTATGCAATATGCCAGAATGCGCTTGATTTTAAAAAATGAAGAAAATTTATTGAATAGATGATCATAAAGATCATTAGATGTATCAATATGGTAAGACAAAATGGGATCAGCTTTCTTTCCAGCCGAAATTTGATCCTCGATTTCCTTTGGCTTAGGCGCGTCATTTGGCCAATGTGTAGGATCCAAAAGTAGCCAACTTGGGCCATTCCACCACAAGTTGCATTCAGGTAAACTTTTAGGATCGATGCCCCGAGAAGCGATATCAGCGGGGTTTTCTTTAGATGGAACGTGTCTCCAATGTTTTGTGGGAAGAACATCTAATATTTGTGACGTTCTATTTGCAACAAAAGTTTTCCACTTACGTGAATGTGCGGATAACCAAGAAAGAACACCTGTTGAATCTGTCCATGCGTAAATGTCAAAATTATAATTTTCTAATATTTTTATGACTGAACAAAATAACTTAGATAATAAATAAGCACCACAAAGTTCCAATTTCGGAACGGAAATTTGCTTGATAGGAGCTACTTTAGTTTTGGCAACTAAGAGTGAGACTTTTCATTTGTTATCATGAGTCTGTCGACAATAGATTGCAGCGGCGTAAGCATGTGTTGACGCATCGCTGAAACCATCTAATTCAAATGTACTATCTGATGAAAGCGTGACGCATCTAGGAACAGAAAATTGGCTAATTTTATTGAATGAATTCTCATATTTAATGAGCTCCTCTTCAAATTGTTGTGGAATAGGAGAATCCCAGTCTCCTTTTGTTAACCATAGCTTTTGATAAAATATTTTTAACACTACTGTACAAGGTGAAATTAACCCTAGAGGATCAAAAATGCGTGCGGATTCAGACAAAATGCGTCATTTTGTTAGTGGTGGTTTGAGAGTAAGTGCGGTTTTGAAAATAAATGTATCTGCAAAAGAATTCCAGTAAAGCCCTAGAACTTTCATCGTTGTTTGGTATTATTTTAAAGTCTGTATCTGTGATGCAATTTTCTCGAAATTCCGTAAGGAATTCATTCGAATTGGAATTCCACTTTCTCAAATGAAACCCATGTTCTTCCAAAACATTAGCAGTTTCCTTAGCAATTAATATTGCGCTATTAACTGAGTTTGAACCAGATATCAAGTCATCCATATATATATCTTTTAACAAAGTGTGCGAGACTTGTGTATTTTGATTATAATCTAGAGCGATTTGCTTAATGCACCTAGTGGCCAAAAAGGATGCTGGAGCAAAGCCATATGTAACAGTCTTCAATTTATATTCCTTTATTTCCTCATTGGGGTTTTGATAATTTTGATCGTCCTCAGAAATTAAAACCTGGCGGTACACTTTCTCCACGTCTGCAGAAAAAACAATCTCCGGTAATCGAAAATTAAGTAAGATCTCAAAAATGTCTCGTTGTAATTTAGGGCCAACACCTAAAACTGAATTTAATGATTTACCATCAAAAGTTTTACAGGAACCGTCAAAAACAACTCTTAATTTAGTGCTAGTGCTAGAAGGTTTAATAACTGCGTGATGAGGTAGGAAATGTTGTTCCCTTTGAGAAATATTTAGTGAATTCTGAGTAATTACTTCCATGTGTCCTAATTGTTCGTATTCATATAAAAAAATCCTTATATTGTTGTTTGAATTCCGGGTTTTCAGAAAATTTCCTCTCCATTGCATATAATCGGGAAAGTGCAGCGGGTCTTATATTACATAATTCCGATTTACATTTATAAAATGGTAGTTTTACCACAAAACGGCTTTCTGGATTAATTGAATAATTTTCCTGAAAATGTGACTCCACAAACTGTTCCTCGGGTGAAAGTAACTTCTCACTTGGATTAAAAACTTCTTCTAATTCCCAAAAACTTTTTAACTCACTATCAATATTAGTTTCGTAAATATGTAAATTTGAAATCGAATTAGATTTTGTCTGAGATTCAGGTAATTTTTCGGATACGAGAACACCAAAAATTGAATTTTGAGCAATTAAACCATTTTCAGTACAAATTGTTTGACCAGGAAGTAAAATAGGAAAAAAATAATCAGATCCCAAAATCATATCAATTTTACTTGGAATTTCAAATTTGGGATCGGCCAGTTGCATATTTTTTAAATGCGAAAAATGTTCCTTGTTTATTTTCTATGATGGCAATGGAGCTGTTAATTTATCTAATATAAAAATTCGCATGGATAACTTGACATCGGAATCCGGAATGGAAATTAAATTAATGTCTGTATAACCTTTAGTTATTGCAATCTTTGAATTTGCCAACTCTTTGACGGGAAATCTTGCATTTTTTCTCTCATAACCTAAAATACTGATACATGATTCAGTTATAAAAGAACTTTCAGAGCCTGAATCGCATAAAATTTTTAGCACATGTCTCTGACCCATTGTATCATAAATATAAGCGCTAGCTGTAGGAAGTAAAGCGAAAGATGTTTGTATAGAATGGTTATGATATGAGTACTTGTTTGCAATTGAGATATGCCAGATGGCTCTGTATGATTCTCAGAATTTTCAAAATTATTACCAGCAGATGAAGCCGAAGCTGTATAAGTTTTCAAATTATTATCGCATATACTAGAATGATGTTTTGCATTACAAGAATGACAAGTATAAGTGGAATTACATTGAGCGATAGAGTGCTTATTAGATAAACAGTTGCTACATAATGAGTTCTTTCAACAAATTTTTTTCTATCCTTAACAGGAAGTTCTTTAAATTTAAAGCATTTGAACAAGAAATGATTATTGTTTTTGCATAAAAGATAACTTAAATTGTTTATCTTTATTCTGTTTACACTCATTCTCTTTACTCTCATTTTCAATACGTAATTCCATAGATGCACATTTATCATTAATAAATTGTAAAAAGATCTCTAAAGTAGGAAAATCAATTTTTGCAGAATATTGTGCCCATTCTTCACGTGATTTATGGTCAAGTTTTTGTAATAAAATATAAATTATCCATACATCTCTTTCAGTAGCTTTAGTGTCAATAGTCTTTAATCCCGTTATTACTTCATCCGAAGTGTCTGCTATCTTACGTAAGTTATATGCATTAGAATGAATTACAGTTGGTGGATCCATTCCATAAAGGTTTTAATAAGTGCAGAAATAATTTGTTTTTTCTTATCATACCTAGTAAGTAATTTTTCCCAGGCTTCTAGATAACTATTCTCAGATATTGGAATGTGTTTAATAATAGAAGCCGGTTCATCTTTTAATAAACCCTTTAGGTATTGAAATTTTTGTACATTACACAAATTAACATTCTCGTGAACTAATGATATATACAAATCCTTAAAAGCCATCCAATCTTTATAATTACCGCTAAACGGGCAAATATTTAATTTTGGCAAACGAAAATTACTAGACATTTGTGTTGATGGGAGGATTTTGAAAATTTAAAACATTAGATTGCAAGTTTACAGATAAATTTTCAAGTTTTTGTTGAAGCTTGGCTTTGGTTTCATAATATTTTAACTCAAATTCTTCTATTTCTGATACTTCATGAGGTAATTGAGAATCGGCTTTATCAAAATCAGAATAAATAATTTCAATCTTTTTAAGTTTATTTAAGAGAAGAGATCATGTTTTTGAAAAATTTGATTTTCATTATTTATGAAATTCATAATTCTAGTAAGCGCAGATTTCGCTCTGCCTCGATAATGTTTTGCTATTTTTTCAACATTTTCTAAAGCAACAGTTTCATTACTGTCATCGTCATTGTTTTTTTTTTTTGTTTTGTTTTTTTTTGCTTGCCATTACTACGTAATGGAGTAATGCGAAAAACCAAAGTCAAACTTGTAAAATAGGAAAATAAGTACTTATCTGTTTTATTCCTTAAAAGCTGCTCTTGGATATCCAAATTTGTAAGCTAGCCAAAATTCACACAGAATATTTCGCCGGTGCCTCCAAAAAATGTTATGTAATTTGATGTGAAGATAATAATAAATACTCGTTCTTTCATTCACAAACCAAAACTATATTAAACATACAATACACAGAAATGAATATGCGTTAAAAACATAAGTTGTGCTGTAACATTGCGATTGAATATTTAGCATAAACAATATAATGCGAAGATAATAATGTGAAGTAATAATTGTGAATAATGCGAAAGATAGCATGCAAGCTACCGTGCGGATGAAAAAGAATAAATTGTTCTTTTCGGTTTTTGTTCGAGTAGAGTTGAGATGTTCGTACCTGTTGAACAGAAATAAGTAAAGTTGAGATGAAAACAGTTAAATCGAAAGTGTCATTGAGTGCGGAGTTCGATTATGTTAAGAATCGAATATGACTGGATGGTGGGAATCGAACACTGATTTTGTATAGTTTTAATAAATCTTATAGAAATAAATTACTTTTATATATAAATAATACATAAATTGTATATCATACTATCTAAATGAAATATATATATATATATATATATATATATATATATATATATATATATGTTTTACATTCTCACATACTACCATATAAAATAAAATACTTTAAATTTTCTTACTTTTTAACCATTAATAGCAAGCAGCTAGATTCAAGAAACAGTAGAAATATTCATCAATGTTTATAATTTGTGAAATTGTATAGATAAATAAAGCAAATTTCCCTGTGAATAAGTTAAAATAATAATAATATTAATAAATAAACGAATTCAATATATATATATACATATATATATGAAAAACCTATTCAGATATTTCACAGGAATAAAGAATAAAGTTATGAAAAAATTGATTTTTTTTTCCCCCAAAATCCAAGAATGAAAACATTTATTATATATAAATATATCTATAAATAAAAACAATTCACTCCTCTACCCCCCCCCCCCCACGAAAAAAAAAAAAAAAAAAAAAAAAAAAAAAAAGACGAAATATAATAATGAAAACATATGGTATTTAAAAAATAAATATGTATATATGATGTTTCATAGTTTAAAACAATGAATGTATTTCAAAATTCACAATTTATTCCAGCATTTCCAATTTTAAAAACAATTTTACAAATGATGTAAAAAAGAAAATTAAAAAAAGTTATTATGATTTTTTTTACAAAGGCGGCCCTCTTCCCTCTTCCAAGACTCCACTGGTGGTCCAGTGGTTCTGCGCTCAAAGCTGACTGACGGGAATTGCCGGCTTCGATTCCTGGTCGCGCTTGTCCACCTAGTCATTCAGATTTTTCCGTGGTTTTCTCCGAAGTTTGTGTAAATACGGGCTAGAACCCCTTAGAAAGATCCCCACGGAGGGCACTCCCCTCAGACCTAGGACCTACAGCAGTCTATCGGCCTTATTCCCAAATCCAATCCAATCCATAAACCGAAATACAGCATTTTTTCATTTTTATCATTATTTTTCATTTTAAAATTTGCACTTTAAAGAGATTTTCACTCTGTATTATTTGCTACTCATTTAAAGCAAATAATTTAATTCAAAAAAATAAAATAAACTTATATATATATTTAAATATGCGCGATATAAAAATCAATGTAATGAAAAAGCAGAGTCAATCATAATTATTTGAGCATTCCCTTTCAAAAAGCTTCATGAAAGGAGCATTTTTTAATTAATTATTTTATATATTTATTTTATTTATTTATTTTTGGAGCCAAAGCCCATAATACTGTATGGAGAAATTTTTTTAATTCTGAACATTTTTTTTCTAAAGGATTGGAAAAATGCTTTTAGGTCATTCATCTGACTTAAAATCAATGTTGGTGTTGGAGATTAAAGCCAGTTGACTGCATTAGGGTTCAAGGCCAGGGTGTACCCTCCTTGGCGGTCCTTCTAAAGGGCCTTTGTCCGCAATTATGCAAGTTTCAGGGGGAAAAACATGCAAAACTCCGAACGGCTAGACCGATAAGCGCGATCTGGGATCGAACCCGACTATTCACGTCCACCAGCATTAAGAAGTCAATTTTTGAAGAACTAGAACAGATTTAATGGTCGAGAAATTTCTGAATGTGCAAATGAAATTATGAAAAACATACTATAATGTAATTCTATGAACATCCATCTTTGTAACAAATAGTATGATACCACTGTTTCTTGCATGTAAAATAATACTCTGTTCCTTACCAACATTATGCCTGGTACTCATAATTTCTAAAATATTCTCTCAGCTTTTTAATACAAGTTCCTATAGTAAGATTTTTAATTAAAAACTATTATTTTGAAGCTTAGAGAACATTTTTCTCTTTCTAGAATGCATTTTTTTTTTTTTTTTTCCTACTGGTGCAACAAGAATTTGGAAAAAAAAGAAGGAAAAAAAACCCTGTCATAATAACATAATTAAAAAGTAATGGTTGGTTGTAGGGTTTAAGGCCGATTGCCTACTCTAAGGTCCTAGGCCAATAGGTGGAATGCCCTCCGTGTGGGGGTCTTTCTAAGGGGTCCTAGCACGTATTGACGCGAGTTTTGGAGAAAACTACGGAAAACGCCTAACGTCTTGGTCGATGAGCACGACCTATGATCGAACCTGACATTTCTGAAAGGTAATAAACATTACTTTAAAGAATTTGATTCAATTTATAAATTGTTTAGGAGATTTCTTTCTTCTTTCTATTCTTTATTTTTGAAATATAAGGTTTGCCATTATGTATTATACAATGTGTCCCAAGGAGAATGATACATGCTTTAATTCTTAATTTTTATAAATGCACAATGTGACTCAAGTGTGTTAAAAATAAGATGTTATTAAAATTTATCATTTTGTTACTTTTAAAGTTACACTTTAACTTTTATGCTAATCTTATAGACAAAATTCGTCAGTTAGCAAATTTTTATTTTTACTGCAGCACCCCCCACACACACACAAAAGAAAAAAAAAAAGGAGCAGGATACTTGCATGATTGCAAGTTAAAAGCTGCATGGGTTAAACTTAATTGATAATTTAATGTTTGTACTTAATGATGCTACGCCAAAATAGAAATGTACATTTGTGACATGTTATAAAATGACAAATGTATGATAATATTCACATTAAAAATATTTTTATATGTTCACAGTAGAGAGAGAGAGAGAATAATACAATTAAAGTAAATAAAGAACATCTACATTTGTGGCCACTGACTGTTAATAATAATTTATAAGGGAAATGATTAAATTCATTCCAAGCATACTAGTTCTTCGCATTTCTCACATATGGCATTACCAAATTTTTGTTTGTGGAAAGACGATTTAAGTAAACTTTTTTGCTGTATCTTAATTCAGTTGGTTTTAAAGATACAGTAATATGATTTTTTCTAATAGTCTCATTAAATGGAAGGTAGAATGTTTCTAACTGACAAAATTTGCATGTGGCAATGTATGAAAATTTTAAATGGGTAACCTTTAAAATTAGCGATTTTTTTTCTTCCTCTGCCCCCCCCCCCCCTCCTCCCATTTTTTTCAATTTACGTTGTATACTCTTAGCTGTAACAAGTAAAAAATTAATTTGTGTTATTAAAGTTTATTCCACAGATAACAATATTAGCATAGCTTGCTTAAGAAATAATGCATGTAATATTTATTAGAATTATTTCTAAGAAATAAAAAATGATGGCAATAAAAATAGCATGTTGATAAAAATCTGAAAAGAAAAAAAATGTGTAACTTCAGTTTATAAATTCTGTGAAATTTAAAGCTAATTAAATTTTTAAAATATTTATCTGAATCTCGGTGGAATAAGAAGTAATATAATACAGTCGAACGTCATTAACGTGAACACTGTTAACATGAATTACTTTTTGCCCACCAGCGGCCGAGCGGCTCTGCGCTCAAAGCTGGCAGACGTGAGGTGCCGGGCTCAATCCCAGATCGCGCTCGTCGGCCTCGCCGTTCAGAGTTTTCAATGTTTTTCTCCGAAATTTGCGTAAATACAGGCTAGGACCCCTTATAAAGACCCAACGGAGGATACTTCCCCTCAGGCTTTGGACCTACAGCAGTCAATTAGCCTTATTCCGAAATCCAATCCAATCCATGAATTACTTTTAACATGAACTGTTTCCACGATCCCCGTAAAAATGAAGATTACTTTAGTAATATGAAGATTAGTTACTGATAGCATGAACTACTGATACCATGAACAAATTTTTTATCCCCCTTGAGATTCTCGTTAACAAGGTTCAACTGTATATATATATATACACTAAGCGACAAAAAAAAAGCCGCACTGCAAAAAAATGACTTATACCTTCTTTATTTGTAATAACTTTAAAATTAATGTTTGAAACAAATAAAACTGTCTTGTTTGCATAATACCAAAGATATAAAATGATATCTATGTATATTTTCGATTTAATAATTCGCTTTATTGCACTTTAAGAAGTACTTTTTAAAAATCTCCATAAAACTTTCTTTTTGAACATAATGCAATAACTACACACTTTGCATTATATTATGATTTATTATATGAAATAAACAAGTTATATTTTAATATATGAAATAAAACTATTTATTTGTTAGATCTAAGCAATTTTTTGTTAAAAATATGTATTCTGCATTGGGTTAATTCCACCTTTATATGGAATTACTGCATTAAAGCGTAGTGGCATAGTTTTATACAGTGTTTTAATATAAATCTCAGAAATTTCAATGTGCCAAATATCACAAATAATTTTTTCTAGTTCTGGCAGAGTTATAGGCTGCAAATTTCGAATCCTCTCCCCTCTCCCCCGCCTTTTTATAGACGAAATATTTTCGAGCGGATCGCGATTTTGACCATTTCCATGTCTGGTAAAGAAGAAATTCTACTATATCCTATGTGGTATTTAACTTAAAGTGAAAAATGGTATGATTACTTACAGAATTATAGGTTCTCATGGGAATGTATAAGAAATTTTGACAATTTGAAGTGAATAAACTTATCACAGATAACGTGTAGTAAGGTGCCTTTATTATCTTCAAATGCTGTTTACGGAAATGTCTAAGATACCTCCAAAATAGTCGGTCAGGCACCACTTTTATGCAGATTGTGTTTTATTTCGAGTTAATTGATCCCTTGAGCATAAAAATTTCTCCGAGTATTTGAAAAGTTATGCATCTCCGTACCATAATGTACGGAGAATGTGTCACTGTTTTAAAAGTGCGATTTTCATTAAGTCGGTCACATTTTCGTCTTCATTCTAGCTTTTTTCAACTGCTCGAAATAAAGAAAACTTGATTCATCAGAGTAAACCGGTTCAGTCTAATAATTAATTGATAATGTTTTTAAATTTTGGTCAACTAAAGTATTGTTTATTCTAATTCTTTTCCTTAATAATGGCTTTTTTCGCAGCTCTTCTGTTCTTTAACCCACTTTGTTTAATTGTTCCCGCATTGTTTTTCAAGAAAGTAATTTACTATACACTTTTTAAAAATCTTTCTTCAGTTCTGAACATGATACAAATCGATTTTTTAAACATTCGCATTTTAACTTGCGGTTATCTTGCTTGGATAAGCAACATGACTGCCTAAAGCCAAATTCCCAGTTTAAACGGCCAAAAAAATTTATATTTTGCTAAAATTCATTTTACCAATATTTCGTTAACATTTAATTATTTTACCATCTCACGTATTAAAATATTTTTTGATTTTCATTCAAAAATTAATACTTTTTGTGGCATCGTTAACTGCCTTATTCTTACCATTTTTGAAATAAATTCTAAAATTACAATTTTCCTGACAATTGCATTTTGTTTTTAACACTAGACTCAAAGCTAAAGTGTATGTGGAGGACAACATAGTAAAATCTGTTCGAAAATTTGCTTTTTTAACGATAAAATTGGCGGTTGTAGAAGGCGAAAAGGAAAACATCCAAGTGCGGCTTTTTTTTGTCGCTTAGTGTATATATATAACCATTTAAACATTATTATAGTTCTTTTCTATTTTGCATAGCGAAATAAACAGTGATTGGACAAAAATTTTGAGATATAAATTGCTCCCCCCCCCCCCCATAGAATAAGATTAATATGCATGTGTAGCATACAGTATCAAATTTTTCTGGTTATGTGCGCATAGTATGAATTTCATAAACCATTGAATTGGTATGAATTGCTAATGCTCGCAGGATTTAAGGAATTTAGATTCTACTCGATAGTAAACATAAGATGTACATTACTATTACTCCAGATTTTATAACGCATCATTGAAAAAAAATATATATATATTTTTTTTAATATGTTATCTGTATCAGTTGAAATTTAGTGTGGATTTTTTTTTTTTTTTTTTTTTTTTTTTTTTTAAGTAAATGCATACGATGACTTTCTTTTACTGTGTTTACAAAAGAAAAGACGAGCAATCATGTAAAAAATATTTTATTATATAAGAAAATTAACATTAAAAAGGAATGAAAAACAAGTTACATAGAATTTTATTAAATAAAAAAAGAAAAAGTTACATCAACAAAATAATGAATTATAAACACTATTTACAAAATTTTATAAACACTATAACTGCAAAATTTACAAAGGTGCAAATTCAATTATAAAGCTCAAAAATTAACTTTCTCAAAATACAATAAATAAATAAATAAATAAAATACATTTACCAATAGCATTAAATTGATGAATAATAAAACATTAATGAAGACTGGTACAATTTATGTTTTTTTATGTCATCTTATTAAACTTTGTTTTTTTCCCAAGTTCTTATGTTGAAACACAATGTCATAATTTTATTGAAGTTAAAATTTTTAATAGCGTTTAATTAGAAATTACATTAAAATATTTTCTGTCCATTTATCGGTTAATACGTTTTTAGATAAATGCTATTATAACAGATATCTATAGTAATAGAATATTTATAAGACAACAACTTTATACAATTCAATACAATTAATAGCTTAGAGGAGGTGGACGAAATAAACTTAGGTTCTTTTCCCCTATTTCCTTGGAATTTTTTTTTTTTTTTTCCGAACGCTTCGATATCTAGAGGTACAACCTAAGGCTCCTATATATACGAGCTGGCGCATCAGGCATTTTGTTGCCTTAGGGTTGCCACATGTACCCAGCGCGTTTCTCTGATAAACAAACGACAATTTTTTTTTTTTTTTTTTAATCGTCTTACGTTTCTTTAGAGTAATTTGTTTTATTATATTTCATAATTTTAGCTAAGTAAACTATGATATGGAAGTTTGTTTAGCGATAAGCTGCTATAATCATACAAGAAGTGAATATAAAGTGTTCACAGACCTATTACTGTGTATTTGAATTTTGGCGACATTTTGTGAAAGAAACAGAAACCGCCCTAACAACCCTCTCTTACCCCAGTGCGTCCATAGGATATCTTCAGAATAAAATGACATCCTGAGAATGTACTGTGGAAAAAAACGTGTTTTTAGGAATATTATTGTTGCTTATTGTCTTTTCTTGACCAGATTAGCTTCAGATCAAGATTTCTTAAATTCATTAGGGAAGCGATAAGGACGCCAAGCGGGAATGCTGTCCTCTTCGCAGGCAAAAAAATGGCAGTGATGCGCCGGCCTATTATTTTATTTAGGGGCTCTAGTACAACCTGGTGCGTGACAGTGTGACATAATGAAAAAAATCTAATATTAAAAATAAATTTAAAATGAAACTAAAATTCCTTGTTATCTAAGTCTGTGGTATACCAGAACATCTATTGTTTCTACGATACGAATATGATAGCTGCGAATTAAATATAGTTTTCAAAGATTTCGTAATTACATCATTGTAAAGTATTTATTGTAATAAATATATTGCAAAATATATTTATGTTTTCATATTTCTTGTTTTTATTCTGATAAGAAAAAAAAAATCACTCCAGCAAAAGAAAAACAATTTAATGGTAATACGTATTCCTTCTAAAAGTAAAAGGTACAAATGCATTTTGTAATAAAACATACTAAAAAAGCATTTCATTTATAACTCTCAAAATTCATATTTATTTGAAAGTTGTTCTACAGAATTTCCAATGAAATAACATTTTAATGCACATTTACTCCTTCATTAAAAAATATATCTATGAGAAATTTGTTCAGAATGGATAATTTAAATAGACGTCAATGCTCTCATATTCAAGAAAAGCTCCATGTGTGTGAAATGTGTTCGAAAAGATTTTCTCAGAAAGGACACCTTATTGCACATCTACGTATTCATATTGGAGAAAAGCCACATGTGTGTGAAACTTGTTCTAAAGGATTTTCTCATAAGGGACACCTTAATGTACACATACGCACTCATACCGGAGAAAAGCCATATGAATGTGAAATATGTTCTAAAACATTTTCTGTAAAAGGAGATCTGAATAGGCATATGCGCACTCATACAGGAGAAAAGCCATATGTATGTGAAAGATGTTCTAAAGGATTTTCAGGGAGAAAAGAATTAGATATCCATCTACGTTTTCATACCGGAGAAAAGCCGTATGTGTGTGAAATATGCTCTAAAGGATTTTCTTCTAAAGGAGACCTAAATAGACATCTACTCATTCATACTCAGGAAAAACCGCATACCTGTAAAATTTGTTCTCAAAGTTTTTCTCAAAAAGTTCAGCTGAATATACATTTGCTCGCTCATACAGGTGAAAAGCCGTATGTCTGTGAAATATGTTCCAAAGGATTTTCAAGGAGGAATGGATTGAATATGCATCTTTGCACTCATGCCCAAGAAAAGCCTCATGTATGTAAAATATGTTCTAAAAGTTTTTCTGTTAAGGGAAACTTACATAGACATATACGTACGCATACCGAAGAAAAGCCAGTAAAATATGTGTGAAACATATTCTTAAAATCTTTCTCATAAAGTTACCCCAAATAGACATCTAAGTTCTCATGCCAAGGGAAAGCGTAAATGAAGTACGTTCTAAGGGATTCTCTGAAAGGAATACTTTAAAAAAAATACCTAAGTTGATATAGAAAATTTGTTCTAAGATTTTCTGTAAAACTAATTCTAAGTATGCATTTTAGACCACATTAAAATGAAAATTCGTATACTTATGATCTTCTGTAATGAGATGAGGATCTGGATGATTATCTAAAGAATTAATCTGATTCGATGAATTTTGAATGTAAAACTTTACAAAGTTTCAAACAGAAAACGTATAATGGAGATTTTTTCAAGATTTTCTCATAATATCGAATAGCGAGGCGTGACTACAGTGAGTCACAAATTATATTCTCTTAATAGAAAACGTACTATACCTTGTATGAATTTCATTTGGCTTAAAACCCTTTTTCTGGTTTCCAAAAACCAGCTTAACTGAAGAGCCCTTTTGAACATTTTGTATTTTTTGTTACAAGTATCATTTGAAACACATTAAATTGACATGTGCATGATGAAATTGTCGTGCTAAATTAAACTAACTTGAATTATATATATTGCGTGAAGACCGAATTAGATCCCAGAAAAAGGACACATTTGCAAATCACAGAAACAATAAATATCTATTAAAGAATTCAAAGAAAGACTTTTAAATTAAATTTTCAGTAATCTCAATAAATTGATACAACACTCATTTATTATTAACAGAGATAGAAGTTGTTCTATATTTTAAAAATAACCTTCAAAAATGTCCTGTATTGTCCTTACATCTACAACTGTCATATATTTCCTGTATTTTTCTACTTTCTGTTCTATATTTCTTATATTTTTCTACTTTCTGTCCTATGTCTCTCTATTTTTTTGCTATCTGATCGCGATTGCTTCTGCTGTTTTCTTTACGACGATTTTCTTCGATGTTGAAGGTCTACTTTCTCAAAGACTTGCCCAAAGACAATCCTAGATTGATAAAAAAATGATCGATATATGTCAATTAAAAATAATGTCACACATACAATCTTTATTACATGGTGTATTTGTGCTTCATAATCCGTATAGGTTCAATATTTAAAATTATTTAAAGAGAAATCTACGTTAGTTAATTCACATTTTATATGATGAACTGTCAAAACTATTTTTAAAGCTCGTGAGACGCTTTTTGAACGAATCCGCACAGGAAAATAAACATGGTGAGGATTTGGTGAATATTGATGTTCACAAGGAAGCAGTTGATTTGAAATTTTTAACATGTTGGTAATAATACCAAAAAACTTTTGCTGAAACTATCTTCAGATTTAAAATTTCAATTTTTATCAGATGCTAAAGAGTTTTATATGAATATCACTGAATATTTACAGAAGAAGTTAAAGTCGGTAACAAAAGTGTCCGAACACTAGCAAGAATCCTATGTAAAAAAGTACACTTCATACGGTTCTGTTAAATCCTTATTGAATCATATTCTTAGACTGACTAAGAAAAGGATTCGACAAGGATTTATTTAACAAAACCGTATGAAGTGTACTTTTTTTACATGATAATTTTTGCTAGTGTTCGGACACTTTTGTTACCGACTGTTAGAGATGTAAAAAACCCGGGAAATTCGCTTCTGGGGAATAAAAATTGGGAATTTTCGGGTTTAAACCGGGAATTTTGGAAACTTTGATGGGAAGAAACTAATATTCAATGTTTAGATATAATTTCACTTCTTTTAAGTGTACCAGACATTTTTATTCTACAATATTTGCTTAAATAAAAGTGATATCAATAATTATGTGATTAGTTTACAGAAAATTGTAAAAAAAATAAAAAATAAACATTTACATTAGTGACAATCACGGATTAGGAGATTCTATAGGATATATTACTAACGTTACGGGAAGGTAGTAATTTTCATCTTTCATATAGAGGGCGACCAATCTCGAGAATCCACCAATCAGCGCGTTTTTACATTTCTGGCTGTTCGTTCGTTGGATGACTGAAGCCTAAGGGGCGGGCTTTCCCTTTCTTCCGATAAGTTTCAAAGATACTACACCAGGCGGCGATCGGATCGCTTACTCTGGTCAGCTGAATTAATGCGGAAAGGAAAGCTTCTATTTTCGTGCTCGCTGCCCTATCTAGTGTTCTATCCTGGTCTCCTAATCCGTGGTGACAATAATAAATGATGATATTTTGTCTGCCTATTTAAATAACTTTTGAATTTTTTTTTTTTTTAGTGAATACCATAATAAAATATGTTATAAAAAATAATACAATGAAATTAAATTATGGTAAGAATACTTTTTTTGAATTTTATTGTATAATTTTATGTAATAATTTTATTGTAATTCATCGAACAAAATTTCACATTAGTTGATGAAATTTTGTTATAATCAGTCAAAGAGCACGGGGAACAAAATCGAACATGAGTTCTTCGGTTATTAAGAATTCAAGCAATAATTTTTTAATGCATTAAATCAATACATAAAATATTCAATAGCTAATAATGAACAATTTGGCTGTTATTTCTTTCTTCATTTATTTTTCGCATATTAATATCGTTGAAATTTTAATTGAAAGAATATTTTCCAGTGTAATATTATTGATTGTTTTAATAAATGCAGAACATTTCAAAGCATTTTTATTTTATTTTTGAAATAAAATGTTAAAGATATACAAATCAAACATGCGATTGCGATTAAAAAAAAAATTAAAAAAAAAGAAGAAGAAGACGCGTGTATACAGTCAGAACTAAGATATAAATATACGGTAATAATAGAAAATAAGTCTGTTAATTAAGGAAATTTGAAACTTGTACTTTTTAAATTTATAGACGTTAGAAGCACTATTTAAAAATTGAAAGATTATAAAAAACATCTGAATGTGAGATAACATTTTGAAAAGCCTCAGAACATTTTTAGGCCGTGTTCACGATATCTCCTCGATCTGATCGATCTCCTCGTTAACTCCCCAAGCTGTTCACAACTTCTCCCCGATCTCCTCGATCAGAAAAATAAGCTGTTCACGACTTCTGACCGAGGAGATCAGCAACTCCCCAATTTCCCCGATAATTTTCTTCGGGGAGATGATAGAAAGCGTGGCAACCGCATAGCAACAGACGTAAACAAATGCTGAATATCATTACGGTGATGTGTTTTGCTGAAATATTTTAGTAATATCTAAGAAGAATATGAATTTTTATTAATGTACAATTGCATTTTTTTTTATTTTAGAAATATTAGCGACGCTCGATTGAACAAGATAGAAAATACAAAATATATATCAAAACTAAAAAAAAAAGTTAACGATATTGATTATTTTCTTAATATTTTAATTCTCTTTTACTTGCTTTTTTTTTTTTTTTTTTTCCATATTTACAATTTAAAATAACTTCCAATTTCATGCAAAATAACTTAAATTTAATTAATTATTCAAACCCATTTTCATTCTACATTTTTAAAGACTATTTATTTTAAGCAATCATTTATTCCACTTAAATAAATTTGTATTTTTTTCCCCCTATAACTATTTTATAATACTTTGTAGGATGTACATAGGATATATATTATTTGAGCCTTTTTTGCATGTACAATATAATTTTTAATATATCTTAATTTAATCAAAAACCAATAACTTATATTTAACATAGGGTTAATCATACAATTTACATTCCCTGATTAGTTATGGATCATATATAAAAGAAATTTTTTCCCTCAACGAGAAATAATGTTTTGTGAATTTTTATAATGAGAGAAATAATAATAAAGACTTATTATACAGCCTTGCATCTGTAGCTTGAATGTATAACTTTAATTGCTTTTAGATTCAAAATGCAATTATTAAAGTTTATGATTGTGTTTAATTAATCTGTTACAAAAACAGTTATATCATTAACTTACAAAGGAGATTTGTAAGTTAATTCTTGCAGGAAAACTAAAATATGAAAGAGATACAAAAGTTACTCAGAAAATTAGGTTAAGGTAAATGCATCAAGTAAATACATTTATTTCTTTAAGAGTTTTTTTTCAGAAGATGCCATTGTAAGAGACAACGTTAAAATCGATTTTATGAGTTTTTCACCTCTTAGAAAAAATCTTGAAAGCCATCATAATTAAGGTAGTAATTTAATAGTATAAGAAGTATTTGTATAAAGATTGTTTAAAATAAAAATTTAAATACCTTTAAACTCCATTATTTTAAACTACTCTTTTAATTAGATAAATTTAATGTTATAACAAATTCAAAAGATAATATGCATTTCACATCATTATTGCACACTGTTTATTCTTCACTTCGAGTCGCAAACAAACAAGGATAATTCTACTACAAGAATAGAATTGTCCTTGTTTGTTTGTGATTCGGATCAGAAAACAAACAGTATGGGGGGGGGGGGGAGAATAGTTTGAATAAAAGGAAAAAGGAATACTTCCCCATTCTCAATTGAATATTCACATTTATATCATTAAATGTTCAATGAGGGCAACTTAAAACTTAAGTATTGAAATAATATTAAAAAGGCATTTAAAATGCATATTAATATTAAAATAGCATTAAATAGTAAAATTTTAGCTATTTATTAGGAAATTATCCTTTTTTTTTTTTTTTTTTTTAAATTATAATATCCTTAATTTTATTTTATGCACTTTTACTGCTTTTCAAAATCTTAATAAGCTGTTTATTGTAAAAATCAGTTTAAATTTTGCAATTTTCAAAGTAATTATTTTTATACTT
Organism: Salticus scenicus; assembly: GCA_963930645.1. NCBI lineage: Eukaryota > Metazoa > Arthropoda > Arachnida > Araneae > Salticidae > Salticus > Salticus scenicus. The sequence goes on from OZ005662.1 coordinate 3,382,781, forward strand.
CAATGTAGAATAAACACCCAATTTATAATCTAACATGATTCAAATTAGAAGATTGCCAGTTTGCAAATTTTGAAACAGCAATACAAGGGATGGAATGCTGGTGCAGAATTTATGCCAGTATTTGTGTATGAAATTTCTCTAGATATACATTCATTGATTTAAGAAGTAGAGAACTTTGTTTCATTAGTAGTGGTATAAGTTCTGCACCAGTGTTCTATTTCTGCAATACAAAGTATCCTGAAAAATTATGTTATAATTATTTTTTTTAAAAATCTATCAAACAAATTTTCCCCAAGCATAACTAAGAGCCGTCCTAATTAAATTGACATTCTAAAAAAAAAAAAAAAAAAAACTAAGCCGATTTTTGATTCTTAAGTAATAGATATAAAATTCTGCACAAAATAGAATTTAATTTAGTATGATAAGACTTATTTTAATCGGTTCTTCCATATAAAGGCATGCAGTAACTCTGTTTCATTCCCTAGCATTGTTACTAAATTCATTTCTTAAAATTTCTTTGTTTTTGCATAGGAACCCCTCGAGTCTTGGCAGGAACTATTTTAAACATCTGAGGGTCTGGGGACCCCTTACAACCAACTTGAATTGTTTTGTTAGTAAACTTAAAGGATATGTTAATAAAAATGCCATTTAAAATAATCTATAAATCCCCCGCCGAGTGCAATCTTTCAGCAAAATTTCACGCAATGCTTCTGCCATCTAATGGCATTGTTTTTTTTTTCATATTTTTTTAGCTGAAAATAAGCAATCCTTCATACTAGATGGCAGAAGCAACATGCCAAATTTTGTTGGAAAGCTACACCCTGACATTAGAAAGTTTTCAAGTTTTTGCATTGAACACAGAGTTAAAGTTAATGGTCAATATACGGCCATTAGACGCTATCATGTTCACTCACATACATACATCATCATAAAAAAAAAAAAAAAAAAATTGAACTCAGGGAACTTCAAAACTTAGAGATACACAGAGCTGTACCAAGTATAGTCAGTAAATACTCGGCCAAATTTAGGCTAAGTATTCAGTCAATGCCGAGTAGTTGAGGGATTTCACTATTTTTATGCATTATTGAAAGAAATGTGTCATTGATAGATATTTATTTTATAACTAAACAAAATGATTATGAAAATATAAATACAGAGTCATTATAATTAAAATTTTTGCTATAACAGCTTTCTGCAGTTAAAACGGGCTACCACTAAATTTGGTTTAGAGACAATTCATAGTATGAGCTTGTCCATTTTAGCTATAAGAATTTAATTATAACTATCTTGTACGTATGTAATATGCAATATTTTATAAAAACTTAGTATATAAAATTGTACCTGTAAATCAGACAAAAATAAAACATAAAAAAAAAAAAATAACCTTTATTTAATATTAACATAAAAATTTAATTTATACAATTATGTAAGTAAAAGTACCTTCAAATCAGTAAGAAAAAGACTGATTTTGAATCTAAAGAAAAATATACACTGTAAAATAATGTTAAAAACTATCATCTATTTGGATACAGTCTACCGATAGGAATTTATTTGGTATTTTAAGAACAAATAAAATTAATGTAAAAAGAGGGAGAAGGGGGGGGGGCATTTAACCGAGTAAAGGTGTTTTTGCAGTATATATAAAAGATAAATACACTAAAAGATCATTTAAAATACATTTTCAATAATCAAATCTGTAGTTTTGCCAATTAAGGCCTAAAACCACCTATCATTTTACATTTCTACAGTCTGAAGATTAATGAATCGTATCATGTTTGAAATTATAAAATATTTAATGTTCTCATTTCATATGTCTTAATTCTTAATGCATAGGAAGTTTTGTATCTCTAAGAATTATCTGAGGATAATTTTGCATCTAAAAAAGATTTTAAGAATAAAGTTACGAGTTATGCTTTTAATAATCCACTTCACTAAAAGTATCAAAATATAGTAATGAACCTAATTATGTATATACACTACGAAAGTTCTACAGGAGAGCATGCTGTTTGCCATTTAAATAAAATATTTTGGGTTCAAAAGGCTTTTTTCCCCCCCAAGTTGTGCAAATTTCCTCATATATGCATCAATTCTTTCTTACAACTACTTGGTGTTTGGTACTCGGCCAAAGTGCTACTTGGTGCAGCACTAAACACACCTATATATTAAAGTTAAATTTTCGTTAGTTTAAGATTACAATACTTACCTTACATAGCATGTATGTTTGAAAGGTAAGAAAAACTGCATGAAAGAAATGTGACCCATTCAATTCTATAGTGCTTAATAACAAATTCTTAAAAGATATTAATGACTATGAGAGAAGAAATGATAATGCAATTGAAAGCAGTAGATGATTAAAATAAAAACTATAAAATATCACTTTTGAATTCACCAACAGAATAATTCAGATTTATTGTTTATTGTAAATTTTGCTGATTTTCCAGTATTTAAAATGGTTATAAATACACATTAATAAAGAATTGTTTTATGTATATGGAAACAAGGGTAATTTTAAATTTACAACTCGCAAATAATTAATAGTGGACAAAAGTAGATGAAATAGTATTTTGTCTGGGACAGTTTTAACGATGTTCTTTCCACTATGGAAAAAACAGAGCAACTCTAAGCAAACAGATAAAATATGCTTAAAGAAATACCTTTCACAGACCGTGAAATATCCAAATATTTTTATTATAAGTGCTTTTACACAAATATGAATGTAATTTTCAATAAGAAGCATGCTATATAAACCTCCCTGTGGCAGAATATTTTTATGCTTTCTGTGACAAGTATCATTCATGCAAACCTTTTCTGCAAGATGACATTTAATTGCATAAGATATTAATATTATTAATACACTGTAGAATTCTTAAATGTAACACAAATCTCTGTTTTCTTTTGAAATATGAGAATATCTGTAATTATTATCAGTAAATCCCTCTGCAAGCAAAAATTTCTTTTCTTTTCTGCGACAGTGACACAGTATCGCTAAATTCTGCCTCAGGGAAAAACCCAAATAACATACACCAATTCTAAAGCATTTCAATATATTTACAGACATAGAAGTGCACGCACATATAGATATTGATAAACTAAAGTGGTAAATACTACTACAACTTTGAAAGTGTTTAAACTATTAGTCAATTCAAATTCTCTACTATATTAGCAACATGATTATAATTGTAAACGGTTTATGTACATTTGAATGAATGTTATAGTAAGAAATTAACTATTTAAATATTTTACTTCGTAAGTTAAATGTAGTTAAATATGAAACAATATAAGAAAAATGTTTTATTTAAACAATCACAAATTTTTCTTAAAATATTACCTAATTTAATACAAACATGCTATAAAAAATAACAGAGGGGTGGCATGACCCTGCTCCTTTCTTTGTAATAGTATTTAAAATCTTACATAAAGTTAATACATACCTATGAACTCCAGTTTATCTTTATGAAGAGAAAGGTTGTATCTAAGAGAACTGCTCTACTGCATGGCAATATAAATAAAACCAAACACAGAAGAACAATTCACTTGACATTTCCATCACAACATTAGCAGATATTCTTCTCGAGTATGTATAGAACACAGCACAAGTATAAAATAAGAGTATGAAGCATTCAATATTTATTGATATGCTCATGTAAATTTTACTCAGAAAAAAAAAAAAAAAAAAAAAAAAAACTTTTCACCGCAAAACAATAATCACGATAAATAAAAAATAACAGCACTATTTTCGAAAAATTAAATATTTTCAAAACTCAGTTCATATACTGTAAAAAATCTTTTCAGAAATAACTTTTAAATATGTTCAGTTGTGAAACTGAATTCTACTGAAGTAATTTTGGAGCTGAAAATTTGAGAGTCTAGGAATGATGTTTTCAATATATCCTTCAGTTTCCTTAAAATTTCTTCTCTTTACACTCTTTTCATCAAGTACAGTCTCTTTTACTCTAATTTTAAACTTGAAAGTATATCTCCATTATTCATTATAATATTTAAAAGCGATATAAAAAGTTGTTTATAAAAGAATTTACTTTAGCCGCCATGTTTCCACCCAAAACAGACCGAAAAGGCGTTCAAGAATCATCTCCTCGAGTAGATCAGTTAGGGGATTTGTGACGTCAACTACTCGGGGAGTTGTGGAGATCGAGGAGATACGTGAACACGCCCTTAATCTCAGGAGGGAAAAAAAAACTAAATTCGCAGCTTTTGAAAACTTTCAAAATTCCCTTGTTATGGAAACTTTCAAAATTTCCTTCCCAAAAAACCGGATTTATTCCCTGGTTTAAATCCGGGTTTTTTCCCCGCTCTCATCTCTACTGACTGTACGTTACCTTTAAAGAATAAACTGTTTAAAAAAAAAAGAATTCATCCTCTTTTAAGAAAAGAGCCTTACACGGCAACACTACTAACTATCTGATATATAAGATGTCTTGCCAGCGATATTTGAAACACTCCAAGGTACAATGATTAAGCAAATAGAGAACAACAATTGGTCGGACGTAACTACTGTAGGAGGAGCCAAAGCTGACAATTCAATAATGAATCGTTCTTTTCATGAATCTATCAACACAACACGGCTTCGTAGACCACGATTCTGGGTCCTCCGTGGCCGAATAGTTGCGTCACCACACTTCTAATCGCTTTCGAACGTAAAAGAGAGGGTTCGATTCCCGCGCAGGCCCTGCCTGTTTTTTCCCATTTCTTCGTATTGTAATTCTGTCAAGTGCTATCTGTAATTATCTGACGAAGACTTATAAGCGGACTACGAGTCAAGCATACAAATCTCATGTATATCTTATCAACAAACAAACCACAGTTTACGCTTACAAATACAAAATAAAACGTTAATTTGCGTACAGCGGTTTTATTGTATTTACTTAAAAATTCTTATTTCCACAGCACAAAGTAGTTCACATTTACTGTATTAAATTTTTATAATATTTTGTAATTATTGCGCTGTTATTATCAAATATATTAGTAGAAACCGTATTTTTCATTAAACATAAATATACCATATTTTAAAGTTTTTGGTTAGCTTACCTATTTATTTGCATTCACTAAGTCACTTACTTAAATAAGAAAGTGATTCATTGACATACTAGATTAAAAATGATTATGATAAAAATACTTTCATGCTTTTTATGATAATGTTAAAGAAGCCAAATTTAGCTCCCTTTTTTTTTTTAAATTATATTTATTATATTATGTATGAATATATACGAATTATATTTGAAAATGCTTTTGCTCCCGTCTCTTAAAGGGTGGGGATTTCGCAAATTCTCTTTATACTTCATGTTCTTATGTATAACAGACCCATATATCAAAAATATTTTTTCAAAGATAATTTAAAGCTGATTTAAGCTTTATTATGTTTTTTTTTTTTTTTTTTTTCATTCCTACTGAGAAAGTAAAAAATAATTTCAAAATCTCTGTATTATAGTGTTAGTACGTGTAACCAATCAACACATCAAAAAATTCTTTTTGGGGGCAATTTGAAACAGAATTACTTTTGAAAATGTGTCTCTGCCCCGCTTTTAAAGGGGTAAGGAAGGAGAGGCTTCAAAAAATCCTTTTTTATAGTGTGTGTTGGGTATGCATAACCAACCTACACATCAAAATTAATCTTACTGAGATAATTTGAAGTACAGGTTACACTTGGAAATGTGTTTACTGCACCCTGGCCCCAAGAGAGAAAGCAGAGAATTCCATAAAATCCTATTACAATAGGTGTCAGATACGTAAAATATTTATGTACCAAAATTCATGACAATAGCTCTCATTGATTTTCTAAGTGCTAAGAGAGGGGCTTCACAATTTCCCTCTGCAAAATTCGAAAATCACACACACACACACACACAACAAAAAAAAAATGGATTTTTGGAAATATCCTAAAGACACATGGTTTTTTCAGCGTCCATGTACCAAATTTGGCTGAGTTCTATTCAAAAATCCAGAATTGTAAAATTCCTACCCTACCTTCCCTAAAAATAAAAAATTTCAAAATTTCAGTTTTATTATTATTACTATTCAGTCTCATCATGTGCAGTCCTTCACCATGAAGAAATTTTAAGCCGAGTTATGCTTTCAAATGTGTTTTAAACTCTACCCCACCCCCCTCAGGAATAGAAAATTTAGCAAAAGTTCATGGATGCAATTTTAATTTGGGTTCAGATCTAAACTCCTCCCAAGTATTTTTGAGTTTCGTTGAGCTGTTCTCACATGATATCAGGACAGAAATGTTATAGTCATACAGCCACAACGACCCTCCCCCCCCCCCCCAACACACACACACACCTAGAAAATTTTCTGCAGTCACTGTTGGCTGCACTATCACTTTTTTTTTCTTTTTTTAATTTTGGGGAATTTAAAGACGAAAGACTGATTTCAATAATTTAGATTTCTATTACACAGATGGGTGATGCACTATTCTGAGCCAAATTTCGAAAATGCACTTAGATAATTTAAAATTGGTACATACTGGTTTTGGCGACCAAGAAAGTGATTGTGAAAATTTTTGAAAGAGTAAAATTATTAGGAAAGTGAACGAAAAACCAAAAATTTAAAAATAGAGTTAAAACATTGAATATATAGGAGTTTTGGAGTAAACCACAGAAAACCCAGGATAGCTTTTTCTTTTATAATTTAGAGACTTTAAAATGAGATACGTCATGTTATTTTTGTATTAACATTTACATGGGTGCAGAATCAATGGAGTATATTTTTGACACCGGCGTTTTGGAGAAAACCACAGAAAATTCAGAATAATTTTATTTTTTTATATTTTTAAGGATTTTTATTCTGATGTATCATGTGAGAGAAAATGCAAAACATTATATGTCTTTGCAGATTAAAAAAAAAAAAAAAAAAAGGCTTTTATATATGTTTTTTTTTTTTTTTTTTTTTTTTTTTGCAGACTTACAAACTTTAGTACTTCATTCACATTTCATACTAAAGATTTTTAACAATATTTAATCGCAAATTATGCAAGTTTCAGAGAAAACGCAGAAAAGTCAACGCAAATTTTTATAATAAAATTTATTTATTTTACATTTGTACCTCAGTTTCTAATTAACATAATTTCATAAATTAAATAAGATTTTAAAACTTTCTTGACTTGGAATTGAAGAGTAGATGTAGCAAATAATTGATGCCAGACAGTACTTTAAACTATCTCAAAATATTTAGAAATTTTATTGATGAATTCATCAACCATAAAAAAACCTTTTAAGCAGTTTGGAGTTCGATTTTTGTTATACCAATTAGAGATGTGAGCGGGGAAAAAACCCGCTTTTAAACCAGGGAATAAACATGGTTTTTGGGGAAGGGCATTTTGAAAGTTTTCAAAAGTTACGAATTTATCTTTTTTCTTTTTTTTTTTTTTTTTTTTTCTGAGATTAGATATGTTCTAAGGCATTTCAAAATGTTATCTCACATTTAGATGTTTTTTTTTTATGATCTTTCAATTTTTAAATAGTGCTTTTAACGTCTACAAATTTAAGAAGTGCAAGTTTCAAATTTCATTAATTAACAGACTTATTTTCTGCTATTGTAGTACATTTATATTTTAGTTCTGACTGTATACACACTAAGTTCAATATAACCCTTTTTTTTTTTTTAATTATTATTATTATTATTATTATTATTATTATTATTATCGCAATCGGTTGGTTGGTTGGTTGGGTTTTACGTCGCACTAGTGCTGCGCAGATGGGCAATTGGCGACGGTCTGGACCCTAGAGGTGGTCCGGAGACATGCCATCACAATTTTGATCCTCCACGGAAGGGACATCGCAATCGGAGTTTATCATCTTTAACATTTTATTTCAAAAATAAAACCAAAATGCTTCAAAATCTTCTGCATTTACTAAAACAATCAATAATATTACAATGGAAAATATTATTTCAATTAAAATTTCAACAGTATTAATATGCAAAAAATAAAGAAAGAAAGAAATAACAGCCAAATTATTAATTATTAGCTATTGAATATTTTATGTATTGATCTGATACATTAAAAAATTATTGCTCTAATTCTTAATAACTGAAGAACTCATGTTCGATTTTCTCCTCTTTAACTGATTATTGTGAAATTTTGTTCGATGGATTATAATAAAATTTAATAATTTTAAAGTATTCTAACCATAATTTAATTCCATTGTATTATTTTTATAACATATTTTATTATGGTGTTCATTAAAAAAAAAAAAAAGAAAAAAAAATTCAAAAGTTATTTAAATAGGCAGACAAAACATCCTCATTTAATTATTGTCAAAAACGTAAATGTTTATTTTTTTACAATTTTCTGTAAACTAATCATATATTTGTTGATATCACTTTTATTTAATCAAATAGAATAAAAATGATATTGAAACAAGTTGTTTGTACACTTAAAAGAAGTGAAAATAAATCTAAACACTGAATATTAGTCCCCAAAATTCCTTGTTTAAACCCGAAAATCCCCATGTTTATTTCCCTGAAGCAAAATTCCCGGGTTTTTTACATCTCTACCTATTACACCAACTATGTGAAAAATACCAGAGGTGGGAATTGAAATCAGGCCCTTTGCTTAACGTGCTGATGCTCTTTTTGAGCATCACAACAACTGAACAAAACAACTGAGCCACCCTGCCTGATAACTCGCTCGACATTTCTCACATAATAACCGTTACATCTGCATTAGCGGATACAACCTTGCAACGGTTATTACATGAGAAGTGTCAAGCATGTTATTGGGATGGGTGTCTAATATCTTTTTTTTTTTTTTTTTTCTGTTACAAGATTGAAATATATAAATTAGTCCTGTCTTACTAAATTAAATTCTGTCAAAAGAATTTTTTTTTTATCTCATTTACCTGAAAAATGCAGCATTTATTTCAATATTTTGTTGCATCATCCTTTTATTTAGACTATGCCTAACGGAAAAAGAAGGCTTAATACTTAAAGATCTATGAATGAAGACACTTTTATATTAAATTTTTTATTTCATAGGTACAGTCAGTGACAAAAGTGTCCGAACACTAGCAAAAATTCCTATGTAAAAAAAAAAAAAAATAAATAAAAAATACACTTCATACGGTTTTGTTAAATAGATCCTTGTCGAATTCTGTTATTAGTCAGTGTAAGAACATAATTAGATAAGGATTTACTTAACAAAACCGTATGATGTGTACTTTTTTTACATAGGAATTTTCGCTAGTGTTCGGACACTTTTGTTACCGACTGTAGCTTTTTATCTTACTGGCAACTCATATGAAAATAGGGAGTATTGAGCTTTAGGAGTTTTGCGCAGTTGACATATTACAATGTTTATTATATAAAGAAATAGAAATCTCAGAATGTATATTACTTAGGAAGTAGAAATGTTTCAGTATCTAACCCACATAATTGTGTAAGTTCAGTCTTAACCCATAAGAACTAAGGCTCCTATACATACGAGCTGGCGCATCAGGCATTTTGTTGCCTTAGGGTTGCCACATGTACCTAGCGCGTTTCTCTGATAAACAAACGACAAACATTTTTTATATCGTCTTACGTTACATTAGAGTAACTTGTTTTATTATATTTCACAATTTTAGTTAAGTAAACTATGATATGGAAGATTGTTTAGCGCTGAACTGCTATAATCACTCAAGAAGTGAATATAAAGTGCTCACAGACCTTCTATTACAGTGTATTTGAGTTTTGGCGACATTTTGTAAAAGAAACAGAAACCGCCCTAACAACACATCTTACCCCAGTTCATCCATAGGATATCCTCAGAATAAAATGACATCTTGTGAATGTACTTTGAAAAAAATGTGGTTTTAGGAATATTATTGTTGCTTGCTGCTCTTATCTTGATCGGATTAGCTTCAGATCAAGATTTCTTAAAATCATTAGGGAAGCGATAAGGACGCCAAGCGCGAATTCTGTCCTCTTCGGAGGCAAAAAAATGGCGGTGATGCGTCGGCCTATTATTTTATTTAGGGGCTCTATTAAGAACATGAGTGGAGTACTGCGTACGCCAGTCAGTAAAACACAGCTGCAACTTCCATAATAACCACATGATTAAGACCTGCATTTTATTTACTCTCTTTTCGAAGTTACTTTAGCCAGGCTCGTACTGGCCCACCGGGCAACGAGGCAAATGCCCGGTGCGCCCTTCGCCGAGGAACTTTTTTTTTTTTATGTAAAAATTGATTTTTTTTTTCCTAGAACACTGTAAAATTACAATGGTTTTTGTTTAAAATTGAAGGAAATATTTCGGTAGAATTTATTCTCAAAAGCAACCCTGAAACTTCTTTATCTGAATGCCATGTACGTATTATAAAGGAAGAATGCGAGTTCTTGAATATGTTCATGTGCGCCCTACTACACTAGGCACACAGAAGACTAAGTAAAAGGCGTTTTGTAAGTTCCACTAAAGAGGGCGCCTTGCATTCTCCACTAAAGAGCGAACTTGTATGTTTCAACAAATTAAGCGCCTTGCATGTTCAGTGGAACACATATGTGAGCACCATTAATCAAATTATAGTTTTAAAACACGTAGCGTTATTATAAAAATCAACTAAAAACTATTACTAAATACAAATACGAAACATGACGCCATTTATATTCAGTGAGTACATATATTTTAAACACTACAAATATGTAAAACAAATTGGGCATATCGCCCAATAAAATATATCGTAACTTTAGTGATAACACTATATGCGCCCCGCTAGGCATAAAAGGCAATTTTTAAGAATTTTATATGTAGCCTCCTTATAAAAATGAACTAAAAAATTAATTTTGAAAAAAATACAAAACAGAGCGCCTTTTACATTTACGGGATGGTACATGTATTTATTTCATCACTAAAATTATTTATATAAATGAAATAAAATCAATAAATAAAAACTGTGCCCCTATCAGTGGCGTAGAAATAACACCATATGCGAACGATCTGGCATAAAAGGAGCCCTCTTTTTAATGTTTTTATAAACAACAAAAATTGCTTACAAAGAAATATTAAATACTCATGAAATACTAAACACGCCTTTTAGCCTTAGTGAGGTACACATAATCTTAAATTTTATCAAAACATGGATTAAAAAAAAAAAAAAAAAACATGTTCTGGGAATATCAAGAATAACAAATAATACAGAAAACAGGGTATCTTGCATGTTCCACAAAACAGAGCGACTTGCATGTTTAGCGAAACACATAAGTGTGCCTCTCTAATCAAAATGTACGTAAAAATAAATAAAAATATAGCGTCTTTATAAAAATAAGCTGAAAACTAATACTAAATACAAAAAAAAAAAGCGCCCTGTAAATAATACAGTAAAGTCGAAATGACACCATATGCGCCCCTCTAGATAAAAAAGTGTCTTGTTTTTAAGGCACCCTGTCCTGTTTTACACGGGACACCTTTTAGCCTTAGTGAGGTGCACTTGGCCTACATATATATTTTAAACACTTCAAACATACAAAAGAAATTTTAAGTGCCCAATTAAATATATCGTAACTTTAGCGATAACACTATATGCGCCCCGCTAGGCATAAAAGGCGCCCTGTTTTCAACAGTTTTATATGTAGCCTCTTATAAAAATGAACTGAAAAACTATTTTTTAAATAAATACAAAACAGGGCGCCTTTTACATTCAGTGAGTACGCATATATAATTTAAACACTACAAATATGTAAGAAAAAAAAATTAGTGCTTAATATAAAGTATATCGTAACGTTAGTAATAACATTACATGCGCCCCGCTAGGCATAAAAGGCGCCCTGTTTTCAACAATTTTATATGTAAACTCCTTATAAAAATGAACTAATAAACTACTTTTGAAAAAAAAAAAGTAAATAAATAAAAAATACAAAACAGGGCGCCTTTTACATCTATCGGATGGTACATGTATTTATTTCTCCACTAAAATTATTTATATAAATGAAATAAAATCAATAAATAAAAACTGCGCCCCTATCAATAATGTAGAATTAACACCATATGCGCCCGATCAGGCATAAAAGGAGCCCTCTTTTTAATGTTTTTATAAACGACAAAAATTGCTTACAAACTAATATATTAAATGTTCATGAAATACTAACCAGCACGCCTTTTAGCCTTAGTGAGATGCACATATTCTTAAATTTTCTCTAAAAATGGATGAAAAAACATGTATCCCTATCCCCCTCAAACCCTATCAAGAATAACAATTGATATAGAATGCTTAACCCTTTAACGTTCACTACTTAATTTATTTAAAAAATTACTAAACTAATTTAAAAAATGGCTTTTAGACACGTAGCTGATCATAAATATTAAAAAAAAAAAAAAAAAAAAAAAAAAAAAAAAGCATCGCATTGTTCCTTTTTGAGAAATTTTTGGTAAAACACTTTGTAAGTAAGCATTATCGACTACAAAAACTCGTAAAAGTTGTTTCGGGTGAAAATAATAGTCCAGCTTTTCATTAAATGAAAAAAACAAGACATTAGTGCATCATCAAACCAGCAATTCGCACTCGCGCACACAAAGAAACTTCAAGTCACTTATGCAATTAGCTTCTAGTGAAGCATTATTTGTTAAATTTTGGAATAGTGCTGATATCTACAGCCAGAAAAGGAACAAAAGTTTAAAACCTAATTAAAACAAGGGGGAAAAGTAAAAAAAAAACTGCTGCATAAAATTTTTTAAATTATGCCAAATGTTTGGTTTCGCTGCGAAACCAATGATCGTTAAAGGGTTAACAGGGTATCTTGCATGTTCCACTAAACAGGACGATTTGCATGTTTAGTGAAACACATACAGTATATCTCTAATAAAGATGCATGTAAAAGTTTTAAAAATATAGCGTCTTTATGAAAATAAATTGAAAATTAATACTGAATACAATATAAAAAAAAGTGCCTTTTATATCATTTTTTTTTTTCCTCCGTGAATGTGAATTCCATCTTTGAACGAACTGTACGTCGCCTTATCCTACAAAGTAAACAAAACAAGTACATAAAAATGTCTTTCCTTTCTAGAAATTATTCTTAGTTACATCTCGATGTACAGCTGGGGCTGAGACAAAGCATATCTAACCTACAGCCTACAGATTAGCATACGCTTTTGGACTTTGGGCTGAGAGGATGACAATGAACGTTATCAGTAATTTTCGATGTTGGCACAGTTGAGGCTTTTTCAACAATAGGGGGATTAATGTGAGCGCAGTTGATGTGTTCCCCATTTTGTCACCTAAATGATTATAGTTATAGTACATTTACACACGAAGTCTTTTTCAACAACTATTATGGTGATACATATTATTTGTTCCCACACGTTTACGCATTTCAAAGAAATCCGGAACAGAAATGCTAATAATCTTTTTTCTACTACTGGGAAAATACGGGCTTCAAATTTTTTTTTTTAACGAATAGCTGAAGATGGGGGAGGATCATTCACTGTGAAACCTGCACATCTTTAATTCTATATAATGTAACGTGAAAAAGTGAAGGTGGAATTATCTGAATGGTATCAGCCAAGCATTGTGAAATACAAGAATTTTCATTTTGGGAAAAATAATCTAAGGTATGATTATTCATTATTATTTTTATAATTTTATTATTATTTGTTGAAGTGCAGGAATGTGGAGAGATAGAGATTATATATTTGAATTCTTCCAAAATTGTGATAATTTTTTTTATTTCACACTTGTAGTCCTGTAGATTGGAATTATATGCTCCCTACATTAACTTTTTATGAAGCTTTAATAAAAACTTGACATATGCTTTGAAATAAAATAAAATAATATATATATTTCGCTTATACTCTACAGCTTATATGATATCTTAATTGTCTGTACATTTGTTAACACTTTTTTTTTTTTCTTTTTAATTTGGGCAACTGATCTGATACAATTTGCTGTTCTAGATCGTGGCCTACTTGAACTTGCGTTACTGGCATATCGGGCGCTTAGTTTGTGCAGTGTTCGTTTATTTTTTATTTATTTATTTTTTCCCTCTTTCATTTTTTAAAATTATAATATGGTCATATCCATATCTCATATCATTATCAAGTTTATCTTTCATACAAATGCCATTATATAATTCTTTGATGCATTTAACTTATTAATTTATTTTCTTTTAAGTTAGACTCACAACACTCCTGTATACTTCTGAATCATAATTCCTTTATTATAATGAAATAAATAATATAAAACACATTCTAATAATTTCTTATGACATTCTGTTGTTTACAATAATCGGCGAGCAATATTTGTTGCTTGTGAAATAGCTTACGTGAAAAATGCTTAATTTTTTTCTTAATTTTTCTGTGACTTCATTCTCCCTTTCCTTGCGGCCTACCAGTGGTTTTGCGCTCAAAGCTGGTAGGTGTGAGGTGCCAGGTTCGATCCCAGGTACGATATCTATTCTTTCGAATTTTCCGTGGTTTTCTCCAAAAATTGCTTAAATGTGTATTTCACCCTTAGAAAGACTCCAATGGAGGACACTCTCCCTCAGGCCTAGGATCCTAGTGCAGTCAATCGGCTTTAATTCCAGCAACCCTTTATTTGCTCATTGTCCATTTTTTGAATATGTTTTAAACCACAATTTCTATAGATACAGTCATCGAAACAACGTTATTTATGGTTTTTACTCTAAAAAGTTATGACGCAATTTAAAAATTATGGGTTTTGTTATTTAAAAAAAATTATCACTGTAAACTTAACTGTGAGAGCTGGAGTAATGTGTTTAATTTCATGCTCGAGCGCATATTTTAACATATTCAAATTCAAGCGGACATGGCATTTTTCTTTAATGGGATGTTAGCTAGAGGGGTCGTGTACAGTGTTCTCTTCTCACAAAGGAAAGTTTATGTTTTTTATGTAACAGAAGTTTTATGTAGTGATTTTTTAATACGATATATTCCATTGGTTAAGCGTTAAAAAGAAAAGAAAGCTGTCTAAGGTGGAAAAAGAATATATTAAAAGCCTTTGAGAACTCTGGTCGTGTATGAAGAAAATTTTTTGGAATCACCATGGTATTGGTGAAAGATTGATTGCACTTGGATCCCAGTTCTCCGTGGAATGCCTTCCATTAGGTCTTTTTAAGGAGTCTTAGCTCCTATTCCCATATTTACACAAGTTTCGGAGAAAATTATGAAAAACTTCGTATGATTAGGTAAAGCGTTTAGACCTGAGATCGAAACCGACACTACTTATACCAATTTAGAGAGCAGAACTTCTCGGCCACTACATATAATAACCTTGAATAATGTTTAGTAGTAAACTGGCGCCCTTTTTATCTAGATTTTTGGCGCCCTTTTTATTCAAATTGCCAGCGCCCTCTTTGTCATGCCAGTACGACCCTGACTTTAGCCCATCTGTGTTCATAAAGGTTAAAGGCCTATATTTGAAAAATCACATTTAACAATATATAAAATTTAGTAAACTGAATATACATGTTTTCCTTTTATGCCTTTCTGCTTAAAACCCATTAGGCGCCAAAGCTCCATCTACGGGAACAATTTTTTAAGAATTTTTTCTCCGCAAGTATTTTCTTTTTTTTTTTTTTTTTACATTAAATATTGAAATCCCTATCTTTGTTGACAAATTTCTCAAAAAGTTTGTAATGTAACCGATATATATATTTTTTTTCCAATTTTCAGCCCGCTGATAGTAATGATACTGTCATGAAAGTAGTCGACATTATTGCATGTAGAAAGTAGTTCTTAAAGACATAAGCAGGTTCTAGTCGACGAATGCATTTATTCAATGAGCCTCTAATGATAATGTTGTGAAAGCTGTCGGCATTTTTGAGGGTAGAAAGTAATTCTTAAAGACATAAGCAGGTTCCACTCGACGAATGCACTTTATTTAATGAATATTCAACCCGCAGATAGAGCCTGTAATGATACTGTCATGAAAGTAGTCGACATTTTGTAGAAAGTAATTCTTAAATACATAAACAGGTTCTAGTTGACAAATGCACTTTATTCAATGAGCTCGTAATGATACAGTCATGAAAGAAGTCGATGTTTTTCCGTGTAGAAAGTAATTCTTAAAAAACTTAAGCAAATTCCAGTCGATGAATGCACTTATTGTAATGAATATTCAGGAAATAGTAGACTAAAACTCTTTTCTTTTTCCCACACAAAAGTCAATAATTAATGAATATTCTTGAAACCTCCTAACAAGAGCTTATATTTTAGAGATATTTACGGTTTTACATGACTTTTTTGAACGACTTTATGTATGTATGCATGTGGCTATGCTTGTATCTCACATAACTCAAAAACGACTGGTCGTACTCGTAGGACGTTGAAATTCAGTATACAGGTTCGTTATAACACCTCCTTGTGCACTTTTCTTTTTGCTCTTTCTGTGACTTTCCATTTATGAAAATTATATTTTTAATGACCAAATATACGAAGAGTTTTGGCATTATTTACGACCTACCATCAGGCTATGATGTAGTACGTTATGATAAAGTTACGAAAGTTACTTACATTTTTGAGGGTAGAAAGTAATTATTAAATACATAAATAGGTTCTAATTTGACAAATTCACTTTATTGAATGTGTCCATATTGTTAGTCATGAAAGTAGACGATATTTCTGCGTGTAGAAAGTAATTCTTAAAGACATAAGTATGTTCTAGTAGACGAATGTACTTTATTTAATGCATCTTCAGCCTGTATACAGAACCCATACTGATATTGTTATAGAATTTGTTGACATTTTTGCGTGTAGAATTTACTTAAGCAGGCTGTAGACGACGAATTTACTTTATTTAATAAACATTCAACTACTAGACAAAGCCTGTAATGATATTGTTTGAAAATTGTCGACATTTTTGCGTGTAGAAAGTACATAAGCAGGTTCTAGTCGACGACTGAACTCTATTTAATGAATGTTCAACTCGTAGATACAGCCCGTAATGATATTGTCATGAAAATTGTTAATATTTTTGTGTGTAGAAAGTACACAAACAGCTTCTAATCCACGAATATATACGTTATTTTATGAATATTCAGCCCGCAGATATAGCCTGTATTGATACTGTCATGAAAGTAGTCGACATTTTTGCGTTTAGAAAATAATTATTAAATACATAAATAGGTTCTAATTTGACAAGTGCACTTTATTGAATGAGTCCATATTGTTACTGTCATGAAAGTAGGTGATATTTCTGCGTGTAGAAAGTAATTCTTAAAGACATAAGTAGGTTCTAGTAGTCGAATGGACTTTTTGTAATGAATATTCAGGAAACAGTAGAATAAAACTCTTTTTTTTTTTTTCTACAAAAGTATAATTAATGAATATTCTTGAAACTAGTGAACAAAATCACGTTTGAATTCTCCGAACCGCTGAATTTTTCTCTCCAAAAAAAAAGGTTTGGAAAAAATGAAAAATTTCATTAATTTTAGGAAAAAACACTTAATCAAAAGTGGTGTTAAGGATGCATCAGAGATAGGTAAAGACGCGCATGCCTTGAAACATTAAATTAAATCTCGATTTTTCGAACTGTATTAACTTTTCTTTTACTTTTATAATGGACTTTTTAAAAACAATATAATTAATAATTTGCAAACTATGAGCAACACCATAGTAATAAAAATGTCGATGAATAGTTTTATAATGAATATCTTATTCAATTTTCATGCTTGTATGTATATTTTTTAAAAAACTATTCACATGCAAAGAAAAAGAAAAAGAAGAAAAGAAAAGTTAATACAGTTAGAAAGATTTGGTTTTAATCTAACAAATGGATGCGTGTGCATCTTCTCCTATCTTTAAGGCATCCTTATGATCATTTTACATTAAGTGCTCTTCCTAAAAAGTATTGAAAATTTTAATTTTTACCAAACCTTTTTTTTTTTTTTTTTTGTTTTTTTTTTTTTTCTTCGAGAGAAAAATTAATATTTATTAGTTTAAAAATTATTACTTATGCTAAAGTTACATAAAATTCGATTAATAATATGATAACAAACTGGCTATTAAAATTTTATGCTCATATGTTTATTTGTTTAACAATTATGTACAAAAGAAGAAAACGAGAAAACAGGTTGTTCCTTAAATTTTGAACACCAGTGTAATATTACATTTTAATGTGAAGCATAGATGTAATGTATTTTACCATTTCTAGCGTTTTTAAAAATGTATTTCAAATAACTTTAGAAATAGTTTTATTGCACTCAAATTATTGTGTGAGAGGCGGTAACTCCCCTCACCTTTCTTTTGCATAATGTTGCTACATATTCATAAAACATTTATAATTGTTATATTCTAAAATTTATTTTTAATTATTTAGTGAATTGTCGCGCACATTATCTTTTTAAACTTATTCAACAATATCAGAAGAACCTGCATATTACCTAAAAATTATATTTTCACCAAAATATATAAATATAACACAGAAAAGTGTAGCTGTAGCTATTATATAACTTTCTTTTATAAACTTTCTTTTATACACATATAGTATATTATTTTGACGGAAAAGTGAGTGAAACCTAAAAAAAAATCTGCATAACAGCACTATCTATCGACAGATAAACACCCAAACTAATTCAGCATAGATTTTAATAAATGTTACTTCACATACGAAGTTGATGCCAGTATTGCAATTATAACATTGTTATTGGCTACTTTTCCTTTACAGTCTTCTCATAAACGGAGAATGCAGCATGGCAAAGTCCTCTGTAAGCCTATATGCACCCGAAATGCATCACCATAGTTTTTCATAATTGCCTTCGAACACATCATATTTGGATTCATTTATATACTCTAAAAGCTGAGATACAGCCTTTCCATAAGAACAAAAATCGTAACATAGCAGATGATTCTTTATATTCCGATAAGCACCTAAATTTAGTCAATTTGGTTTTACGCAATAGCTGCTTTACATATCGAGTTTGATGCGTTTGTACACTACAGAAGTTGATATATAGTCTTCCCATAAACGGAGAACATTTCAGCGTAACAGTGCCCGTTACCGACCTATTTGCAGTAAATGCTGATAAGATACCAATTTATAACACTGTGCAACTAGATAAAAACTTTCATGAAAATTCTATACATTGATTCTTATTTTAGAGTTGCCACTAAAGTTTTGTTACACACGCACATAAAATACATTGACAATGTTTTCTAAAATTGGTCAAATCGTGTTCAGGTTATCTGGAAATATGTAAATCCACTGGGAAGCAGAATTCGTTTTTTTTTTTTTTTTTCCTCCGATCTTGCACTTTCATATAAACATAGAAGGAAAAATTCATGACACAACTTGAATTGTACTGTACAAGCTATTTTCAAACACAAAACTATTATACTAGAGGTCTTTTGTGTGGTCCTATAAATAAATAAATATATATATTTTTTTTTGTGTGTGTGTGTGCAGTCTACAGCTGTTAAACTATGCCTAACGAGTACCAAACTTTGGATAAACACGATAAAATGCAGGAAAATCGCTACAACTGTTTCGGGTCGAAAGAAAACATGACCTGTCATCAGGCGAGCAAGTGTTGCCGCTTTCATTGCAGCACTTGTGCCTACTTCGTTCACCTGACGAAGGGTCGTGTTTTCCTTCGACCCGAAACAATTGTTACAAGTTTCCTTCATTTTATGCTGTTTATTCAAAGTTAGGTACTTAATATTTCGAAATGCCAGTTCTGCGGGTTTTTATTTATTTATTTTTTATTTATTTATTTATTATTTTTTTTATTATTATTAATATGCCTAAGAGAAATTTTACTTACACCTGTGACATATTTGAATATTTCTGTGTGTCCATATACATATATTGTCCGATCGCAATAATTTTTTTAAGTAAAATGAACATATGATACAAATTTAGAATATATAAATCAGATTAACTGTTTTTTTTTTTTTTTTTTTTTTTTTTTAAGTTTTATTGATAACAGTCTCTCACGCAGTTTTTTAGAAATATGTTTTCCAGATTTTGAGGACCTAGAGGATTAAGGTAAAAATTTATCAAAATTTCAATATCTAAAACTAGACCCAAAACATTACTTTCTCTGATATATGTGGGTAAGTGAATGTAAAAATCTCTCGATGTAGATACAAAATAATTTCCTTGAAATCATTATAAAGAAATATCTAAACAGAATAATGTTGCATATACAGTCCGTTAAGAAATTATAAGACCACTTTAATTTTGTAAATTATAAGAGGATTAAGGCCGATTGACTCCTTATGTGTCCTAGGCCTATAGGGGGAATGCCCTCCGTGGGGGTCTTTCTAAGGGGTCCTAGCCCGTATTTACGCGAGTTTCGGAGGAAACCACGGAAAACTCCGAACGGCGAGGTCGATGAGCGCGACCTGGGATCGAACCCGGCACCTCCCATCTACCAGCTTTGAGCGCAGAACCGCTCGGCCGCTGGTGGGCCTGTAAATTATAAGAAAAATAAAGATTCTAATCCCAATTCAATTACATAAAATAACACATTGCTCTCTCTTTTTTTATAATTAGTTTGCAATAACTTTGTATAATGCAATAAACGTCTGATTAAAATATATATTAGAAATAAGTGAAAAATAACCTATTAAGAAAAATATAAGACCGCTTGTCAAAAAAAAACAAAATTGTATAAAAAATTAATATGATATTGGTCCTCCATTTTTCCCGATGACTTCAAACACTCTGTTTTTCATTGAAGTAACCAGGTGATTAAGCTCAGTTGTAGAAATATCATACCATTCTTTTACAATGGTTACTTCCAGTTCATTGGCAGATGAAAATTGTTTATTATTTGCATAAACTTTGCGAGATAATATATCCCATAGATATTCCATGGGGTTCAAGTCTGGACTTCGACTTGGCCATGGTAAAACATTATTTTTTTCTTTTTTAAACCACTCCTGTGTGGACTAAGATGTATGACAAGCAACATTGTCCTGTTGAAACATCCAGTTAGCACCACCTAATAAAGGTCCAAACGGTATCATACATATGATCATGTAGCATAGACTGATATTGTGTAGAGTTCATATGACCCGAAATCCGCTGTTAATCACACAACCCCTCATAACTGAAAGCTCCCCAAATCATTACTGATCCCCTACCCATTTGTTGACTGAAGCATTCTTTTGGATCCTTCCTCAAGTCATGTAAATAGTGTTTGAAACCATCGGGACCATCAAGGTTAAATTTCTTTTCATCAGAAAATATAATTTGTTTCCACTCATCATTCCATGACATGACATTTTTAGCCCATTTTAATCTTTCTTCTCGATCGCATTTCAATAATTTTGGTGTTTCCTTCAGTTTCATAAATTTCGTATAATTATTTAATTTATGACTCTTCCAGACTTGTTACATGTGAAGTTTTCTTGCTGAAACGTTTCGAAATTTCACGAGTTGAAAGACCTTTTTTAGTTGTCAGTCGAAAAATTTGTCTATTATCACGTGCTGTCAAAATATTTTTCTACCATATCGTTTTATTTTGTTTGAATAATCTTTTCTAATTATGACATTATGAATGGCATTTTTAGAACGGTTCATTAACCTCGCAATATCTCTTTCAGATTTACCAGAACCTTTATAAAATAAAGTTTTTCTCACTTCGCACTCCGATAATTCTTTACCTCGAGGCATCGTCAAATTAATCGTAGATATCACATTCAAAACCTAAGCCTTTGGTTCTTAGGTAATGCTTTTTCGAAATACTGACGCATGCGCTTAATATTGAGTTTGACGTCATGTATAATATGCTAATTTTCTCAGGTGGTCTTATAATTTCTTAACAGTCACAGTCTTTAATTTTTAGAAAAATAAATAAGTTTTAATGAAATTTAATTTAATTTTAAAAGTTGGAATTAGTATAGAATGCGTTTTTTTATCAATTTTAAATAGGCAACTAAAAATCTGCATATTATGCTCTCTTCTTCAGAAATGCACCAATACGCTTGTAGTCTTATAATTTCTTAACGCACTGTAATTATTACACAAAGCTTCATTACTACAGAAAATACTGGTTTATTTAATTTCTACAGACAAAAATACTTAAAACATTAAAAACGTCAATAGGACTGTCACATGCGCAAATAAACACTTTCTTGATCTGTACTGCAAATAAAGGTGTCTTAAAGTAAGACGAAAAAATAACTGAAAAGGCAGTCAAGACACAAAAATGTCTTAAAACAGAGCTTAGACATAGTGGATATCTTAATTTAAGACACTTGTACATCTTAATGGACTGATGGTAAAAATGAGCTGATATGAAATGTCTTAATGTGATGAAATATCTTAAAATAACACATTTGTGACAAATGTCTTAAATTTTAAAACGGCTTAAAATGAGATATTTTTAAATTTCAGCCATTAATTCTTGCTATCTCTTATATTTTATCTCTAATTGTGAGTTATTCAATTTTTTAGAGTGAAATAATAAAAAAACTTTCCAATTTAATAAATAACTTATTTTTATTATTATTATTATTATTATTATTTATTAAATGCGCTATCTAAATTTATGTAGAAGTAATGCTTTAAAAAAGTAATAAATTACAAAAATTGTGTTATTATAGAAAAATTTAATTACATTTTACGGTGATTGTGTGAGATTTTTTTTACAAGCAATGAGATAAAGTAAAAAAAAAAAAAAAAAAAAAAAAAAACCTCCACATTATCATGTATCAGGTTTTTGGATGCTACAAATATATATTTTTATTAATTTTTATAACCGAAACAAGTTCTTTACTTTTTTTTTTTTTTTTTTTAATGTTGCTAAATTTCTATTATGACTAATATGAAATATTGCAAAATAACAATATGAGAAATTTACTTTCAGAAATACTTCGTTTTGTTATATAATGTAATTCTGAGATATAATAAATACATTATTTTCATATAAAATAATTATTAAAATAATGTAGTTTTTTTTTTTCCTTGTTCTCAAGGTATTTCACTTTATTTTATTATTTATTATCAATCAAAATATCAAAAAAAAAAGGCATATATAATGTAAGAAAATAATTTAATATAAAAACGCTACAAAGTATTCTTCTTTTTTACAACTAATACTTCAATGATGTTGTAATACACGATAATTTATATTATTGAAATGCAAACACACATTTTTGGCATCTCTATGCATTGTCGAGAACAAATCTGTCAGGCAGTTATAATTTGAATAAATTATGGTTAGGTATAACTTACATTTTACTATTTATGTATTGAACCCTTATTGCAAAGTTACTGCAAGGAGCAATTTTTGAAAAAAAAAAAAAATTGCATTACATGTTATTGTAAGTAATGGATTAACAAATTTTAAAGTAACCAATTTGCAAGCTATCAAATCACATGATGACAATATTAAAAATACACAAGATTTTTGAATATGACTGCAATATTTTCAAATATTCCCATATATATCCCCAAATGTCAGTTATCAATATTAACAAAAATTAAAAAAATATTTGCACATTTTTTTTTTATTTTAACCTTATAAAAATACAAAATTATTTGTAATATGAACATCGTACATGGTAGGTTTAAAATATTTCGCTTTTGTTACTAGTTTTAATTTTACACAAAATAACTTAATAAAATATTAAATTCAAAATTGTGATAAAATATTTAATAGAATAAAATAAGAATTCATTTTACAGTTTAGGCCAAACCAATATTAAGAATATGAAGGTCGTTTAATTTTTAATTAATTATAATTACTATTATTTTGTAATAAGTTTTCTTTTAGTCTAAAACTGATCTCTTTTGAAATAAACTTAAAATTCAAATCCAACAGTGTTATTCTACGTTTAATATAAAAAACCCCAATTAAACCCCAAAAAGCCCATTAAAACCCAATTAAACCCCAAAAAAATAACCCGGCTGGGCTTTTAAAAAAAAAAAAAAAAAAAAAAAAAAAAAAAAAAAACGAGTTTTTTTAAACCCTGCACACATATATATATATATATTGTATAAAACTTATGAAATAAAATTATTATGCTTGATTCACAATAGAAGAAAACAAAATACAATTAAATTATTTACATGTACACATAAAAAAATAAATAAAATAAAACAAAGTGATGTGAGTAATCAAAATTATGGGAAATCAGTAATCAAATGAGCAATCAGTATAACGAGTAATCAAAACCAATACAAGTATAATGATGTAAAATAATATGAGTCTCCCTATGAAAAACAACAGCATATATGCGATGTTCGTACTCTAGTGAGGATATTTCTATAGTAATGAAATCTTCTACAGTGCTTACTACATAAGAATTAAACTTATTCATGTATCTTTGGGTACTGCATATTTGGCAAACTAGAAATATTATATTATTAACATTATATAGATGCTTAATACGAGCAAAACATGGAAATTCGTCTTCAGGTACTTTATACAATAAAAACAATCCTGGAGTATATGTAATATTTCTAAAAGCAACACTTGTTGTTTCTGAAATATTATGCAATGCAGTACCATTAAAATCAACATATGAAGGAAGTAACTGCTCTTCTATGGGATAACAATTTGAAAATTTTGTTTCTTTCTCAAGAAATTCACTTACCTGTGATTTTTCTAAGCACGAATATGCCTGCAGTCGCTTTGCTACTGTCAAACTCACATTTTTAAAATTTTGAGACACCAAAATGCTTTGTTTTAAGTCTGCGATGTTTTGCTTCCAAGCGGAAGCACCACAAATGCCTTGGAGGTCCAAACATCAAAACCTGTTTCAGTAAATGTACCAAGTAGTGCATTTTCGGTGTCACAAAATTTTGACTGTAGAGTTTGACAAAAGTAGATATATATATACATATAAGCTGCTGCAATACAACAATATCTTCATTGTTAATCTGAAAAGATGTACATATTGTAACGATTTTTAGTAAATCTATGAAATTTGCATATTTTTTATCATTATCTGGTACATATACTCCAATTAAAAATGGCAGTATCACAGCAAGCTGCCATGACTGAGAAGCATTTTGTTTAATTTTTCGTTTTGGATCCTTAATAACTGAAATATCCAATTCTGTTGGGCAATCTGTATCGGAAACACCAATAACATAACATTAAATGTTTTTAGGTAATTATTAGCAACATTCAGTGAAGGAATGTATTTTTTTTCCAAGCAATGTTGCAACAAAAGTTTTATGTCTTGCAATACAACCCCTTCAAATAATACATGCATTATGTCAAGGACAAAGCATTTCGTAACATCAAAATGTGGCGTTTCAGCAAAAACACTTTGCTTGACAATCCCATACATTTTTGACCAGTATTTTTGAGCAGAAACGCATAAATTTTGATTCGAAACTACCTTAACTTGCTCTGCATGTGTTTTTGCATTTCTTAATGTTACTTGACTCTCAGAATAAACAAATTTCAATGCCGATTTTTTTACAGTACATAATCGACATGGAGAAAATGAGAATGATGGGCTTTCTTTGAATCCTCCGATGTAATTACTTGCCAAGGTGTCGCTAGGAAAAGCCAATAATGCTCCTTTTACTGTAGTTATTTCACCATTATTGTTGAAAGAATAACCATTTTCTAAAATGTTAAGTCCATCTAGAAAATCCTTCGGAATCATACCTACTATTGCCGGATACTTAGTTTTTGTCACGGCTAATAAGTTTATTACAGAAAGCTGCGACCTAAACGCTGGATCGATGTTAGCGATGAACCAATAAAACACAGCCAATTTATGAGTTTTTACTTTTGACCCAAGTGGATTTGCAACTTCAACGTCATCACAGTATGCAACAATTGCTAAGGCATCCTTATCGGTTAATATCGGATGATTCTTATAAAAAGAACCATCAGTCACATCTTTGTAAATGTTGTTTGAAATTTCATCTAACGGGTTTCTTAAGCATTTTTTAAAATCTTTATGCAAGATTATTTTTTTTTTTAAATCTCTAAGAAAGGGATGAAATAACCCACAGCTTGTACTTCTTTTAACGATGGAATTCCTTTTTTCTTTCCCCATTCTACAGAGGAGCCCAATGAAATTGCTTGAGGTTTTATTAAGCCAAATAAATTGGCAAATGTTTGTTCTCTCTGAACTTGTGTTTTCAGGCCTTTAAAAGAGTTGCTGCATGTCAATAGATCTGTGAAGTTTTCCAGTGGAACACCAAGTTCAATCAGTCTTTTCTGAAAAGAGAAAAAAAAAAGATTAAAGCAATGGAAATTAGTTTAAATTCAAATATTAGCATGGTAAATTCTCAACTAGCTGATATTTACAATAACAAGAATGTATGAAGTAATCTTGGGATCACAATGTTTTGGTATTTAATCTATGATGTCAAAAACTGTCAATTTTTTTAAAAATCTATAACATTTTAAAAGTATGGATGGAGGGTTGTAGTCTGAATCTTTGGGAAAGCAAAATAAATAAATAAAAGGGAAAAAGGAGGGAGAGGAAAAAGTTATAACAAAGTTTATATATATATATATATATATGATATTAATATTTTCATTCAATTATTTATAGTAGAGTTCAGATATTTACTCTGAAAATTATTAAATAATAAGGGGGGGGGAATTAAAAAGAGAAACAAAATTTTATTTCTCCAGCGAGCCAAAATTTTTCCCGAACTTTGTTCGGACATATTCTGCACTCTTGCTGTTGTGTATCTTAATACTACGAAATGCCCCTTTTGGACCAGAATGTTAATGACGATACTACAATGCATGAATGATTACACTGTATTTTAATAAATTTGTAAAAATTTTACTTACCCTTACTCTTTCCAAATGTAACTCTGTCATATTCTGCATTTGTTCTACAACCCTATTTGTAACAGCTTCTGTAATAAGACTTCCTTCCTCTATATAAAGTACTGATTTTGCAGCTTCAATCTGAAGATCAACAGCAGTGTTATCTAAAACAAATAGATTGTTTGACTGTTTTATTCATTAAAAATGGTTATACATAGATACGTTTTTTATTAAATGATTTTTTTGCTAATAATATTTTTCAGGAACTTAAAAATTCAATCTTTCTTTCAAAAGTTACTTTAAATTTCCCTCTCTTTAACACCTCTTGAAAATTTTGAAACTTTTCTTTGTTACTCTGAAGATTAACAAAGAAATGTTTCAAAATTTTCAGAAAGTCCTGTACTCCCAGTGGGTATCAATGATCTTAGAAGTTCTTCACTCAATAAAAAGAAGATAGAGTCTGAATGCTTTATGAAATTAATAATAACTTCAAACATGAGATCCTTTGTTATAACACAATTAACTAAGGATTTAATGTTTTTGATTTCTTTTTTTCTTTATGCACATTTAGAAATACTGAACAATAAGTATTTTTTGTATGCATAAATATATTAATAATTTTCCATTTCTAAATCAAAAAATTTCGTTTCTAGCCGAAAAAAAAAGAAGTTAAAATTCAGGCGAATTTTTTAAAAGTAAAAAATTCAGTTTTGGCCAGACTCAATTATATGCATATTTTACGGTATTAAATAACTTAGTATTTGATTTATTATCTCAAGGACATGAAATATATGTATTAATAGAAGAGAATGCATTATTAAAAAAATTCAACTTACCATTTACGATATCTTCTTGATTTTCACTCGCAGATGTACTGGGTGCTGCATCTGGATCATTATTACACGTATCATCGCTGACATTTTGATGCAGTTTTGACATAATGTCTATATAAAATTCTGTAACTTTTACATGATTTATGACAAATTGAACAGTTGAATCGAAATCGCGGATCGTAACGATGCTCTTTTTTAACATGAGCCAATAATTTTGATGAGCCACGGAATTTTTGATTACATATTGTGCAGTTAGCAAAATTCATTTTGATATAGTTACTTATACATAAATAATAAAAAAAATGTCATTCGCACTCATTAAGATATCTTTGTTTCTTTGTTTTTGATAACATTTTCAATTTCAACATAAATCATAAATGAATTTATCACACGATCACAGACGAGGGCACGGCGTGGACGAGGGAAATGAAAATTATGACAATAGTAAGACTTATGACGTCATCATTTATATTTTAATTTCTGACACAAGATTAACTGTATAAAAAGTCAGATCACATAAAATATACCTTTATTTATTTATTTTTTTTAGGTACTTTTTACACATTTGAGCTTTTTTTTCTTTCTGATTAAACAGTAGTCTCGCAGTCAAACAGTAGTCTTGCAGTCGCAGCACGTGTTGTGGCTGTGGGTTTGTTGTTTGCAGAGTGAAATTTTGTGTTTTGTGCAGCGTGCTTTTTATGATTTTAAAGCTTCGTTTTTTATTTATTTTTTAATTTAACTATCATTATTATTGTTTTTTTTTTTTTTTTTTTTTTTTTTCGCATCTTATTTTCGATATGACAAACAAATCTGTTTTATAAGTGCCAGTAAATCGAAATTTTAAAGTAAACTTTTCCGTTAAAGATGGTGAAAATGATTTTGTAGCTTTCAAAGAAAGTTTTTTTCAAAATTTGCGAAAAAACAGAAGACTTAAAGGATTTTATATCGAATGATCATCTGTTATTTAGAAAATATGATGAAATTTTCAAATGCGACGTAGAACTTACAGATTTTGATGAGATAGGTTATGGATCTATCATTGAACTGTATGTGCAGTCAGTATCAACCGTTTACTTAAATGCTGGAGAAATTTCCGATACTCAAACATCTGATGGTAAAGAAAATACTGATCATCTTAATACTGCTATTAGTGCCTGTGCGAGCGTGCCAACACAAAGTACATCAAATGATTCAAGCACGGTATTGCCTTTACAAAAGAGAAAGAGAATTAAAGTAAGTACTATTTCTTCCTCTATCTTTCTGATATCACCTCTTTTTTGCATATATTTTTTTTTTCTTATTTATGATATACTTACTCTTATTCATTTTCTATCTAATTAAGCATTGTTGAGGGATTCCAGTAGTTTGAAGTTTTCAGACTACCCATTCCCATACGATAGTCCCATACTAAAGCTGTACATTTATGCTTATTAATTATTGAGGTTAATATCTAAGTATCGAAAAAATTTTTATCATTCACATTTACACTAATGAAGGTGGAATGAAAATGCAGGTTAGCTAATAATAGAGATGAGATCAATCGTGGTTATGGAATCTGCAAAGTGGGAAATATTAATATTAAATATAGTAGTGTACATAATTGTGTATTTTCCCCAGGTTTAAAAAAAGACTGGGTGCTGCTAGTCTAAAAGGGGCATACATTTTACGTTCTTGGGAGCAATTTTGGATTTTTAAGGGCGTGTTTTAAATTTTAAGTCCAGACACTTGATTGTAAAATTTAGCTATGCATTGTAAGGAAAAAAATAAATAAAATAATAATAATTTTCTCTGCTTTTGCTTGTTACACTATGGATGGATGTTGAATGTCATACACAATAACATTATTTATATTTAATGCGTTTACTGTAATTTTGATTTTTTATAAAAGGCGATATGAGTGGCAAGAAGGGTGCTATATTTTTCCAATGAAATGAAAAGGTGGGGCAGAGAATCTTTCTAAAACTGATGTATATACACATAATTTATTCGAAAAGTTCTGAAACACTTTATGAAAATATGACATTTGCTATTTAAATGCATATTGTGTATAAAATACTTTAGTTGTTATTTCAAGATAGGCAAAATTCTTCGTATGTGCAACTTTTGTTTTTCCTTGTGACGACTTTGAAAAGACTAGGAGTAAAAAAAGAAATCCAAATTGAACAATTAATTTGAAGGCATATGATAGATTTTTAATAAATATAAATTTAAATTGCTAAACCAATTTGTTTAAAATTAACACTCAAATGAGCCAATGAGAGGAAATAAGTTGGTGTAAAAAGAACTGAAGAGAATAGAATCATGCGACTAGCTGATGGGTTGGCACAGACTTAATGATTTTTTTTTTTTAAAGG
The DNA here is from genome assembly GCA_963930645.1 of Salticus scenicus. Lineage (NCBI taxonomy): Eukaryota > Metazoa > Arthropoda > Arachnida > Araneae > Salticidae > Salticus > Salticus scenicus. The sequence continues at coordinate 3,412,617 of OZ005662.1, forward strand.
GGGTCTAATCAAAAATGAGTGACGATCACCTAATAGACTAAGTGTGACGTGTGCTGTGGTGTTTCTCTTGCCAAATCGCATATGAGGAAAACACCACAACGTCCTTTTAGCATTGTTGAAATCTGAAGTTGCACTTAGGCTGTCGCTCAGTCTTGACTAGACCCATTAAAAATAATAAATTTTAAATGCATAAAGTATTGAAAGATTTATTACTTTACTATTTATGTTAAGTAGTATTTTATTATTAAAATTATTCTTTTATACCAGTAATAGCTGTGTACGTAAGTTTGTATTTCACATAAATATTCATCTGGTTTAATTTTTGTTTATTTTTTTTTTAAGGATTGTGGATTCTTGTACCCCTGCGCATTGCCGAAGTTTTCTCCAGCAGTCTAAAGGGATATAGAAAACAATACAGTTTCCTCTAATTATTCAAGATTTGTTAGAGAATGTGCTGCATTTCTGCTGACATTGTTGAAAGACCAACAAGTTCAGATTATGATGTCTACTGCAGGACTCTGTCAAATAAATATGACTTCATTAACGTTAAAAATATTCCAGGAACCACTCCATATGTAAGTATGCTTACAGAAAAAATTTATATCTCAGTTGCAAAAATCTGTATAACATTAGTTGTTTTTAATTAAGTTTTCTCGCTCTCTCTTGCGATTTTTTTTTTTTTTTTTTTTTTTTTTTTTTTTGTCTCTGATCACCAAATTTTATGTAACCCTATAAAATAATTTGTTTATATAATTACTCAGTACCCAATGTAATCAGTTACCTCAATTATTCATTACCTAAATGTTAGTTTTTTTCCCCTAGAGATAATGTCTTCAGACTGTGACTATAAAATAATGCTGGTTTTTTTTATATTTAATATTCCTTCATGTATATATGTTTGTGTGTATTTTGTTAAAATTTTATAAGGTTTTTTTTTTTTTTTTTTTTTTTTTTTTTCTTGACATACTTTTCTAAGTGGCTAAGGAAGGCCAGTACGTTTAGCATACAGGCTATTTGGACTATCTTTTCCAAAGGGAATAAGTTGGCACTGGTAAAAGAATAAAATTTAGAAAGATTATAATGTGTCTCATCCCTGTGCATGAAAATTTATCTTTTCTTTTTCTTTTTTTTTTTTTTTTTTTTTTTCTTTTTGACTGTGGGATAGAGATTGTTTTCACAGAAATTTTGAACTTTTCTTAGTCAATAGATTTTCATAAAATATTTTTAATTATTGTTTCTCTACATTACACAACAGTGTTGCATAAGTTTTCAGAAATGTTTTAAAATTTTATTTTTATTTATGTATTTATATTTTACATTCCTCGCGTCCTACAGTTTTCTTTACATTGAAAAACAACTCTGTTTTTTCTTGCTTTTATATAATATATTTTTTATTTTGTTTTAATAAGGTAATTATACTTTTTTTTTTTTTTTTTTTTTTTTTTTTCTTGGGAAAATTTTTTTCTATACAGCAGTTTGAGCATCTCTAATATTTCTGAAAATTCTTTGTTTATGACCTAATAATATTTGTTTTATATTTGTATTTTTATTGTAAGTTAGACAAAAGTGCAATTTTAAACGAGGATTTTGAAAAAACCCTCTGGGGCTCAGTGGCAGATCCAGAACTCTTATTTTGGGGCTGGGGGGGTCGAGTTTTCAAGATGTTATTCCAGATCAATGAAAAATTTACAATTGTAACATTCAATTGTGAATGTTAGAGCTTCCCCCCCCCCCCCCCTCTTCCAGATCCACCACTGCTTGGGCTTTTTTTTTACTTTCCGAACACTATAGTGAGGAAAGTATTGTAATCATGTCAAAAATCCGAATTCGAGATTTTGATGTTTCTATACGTTTCGAGGTCCAATGAGTCCGTTTTCACTATTTTTGCAATGATATATGTATGTGTGTGTGTATGTGTGTATGTATGTGTGTATGTGTGCATGTCTGTGAGTGAACACGCTAGCGTCTAAACGCTTTGTTCGAATAACCTGAAATTTGGTACGTATATTGTAAGTCACCATAGTACGAACCCTATAGATTTTGGTGATTCTAGCACTTATAGTTTTTTTACAGGGACACAAAGAAAAATTCTTTATCATTATGGCCTATGGGAGCAAAATCTTAAAAGTGCGATAGCATCTAAACGCCTTATTCAATTGAGCAAAAAATTTATACACGTATTATAGATCACAAATATTCAATCTGTATAGATTTTGGAGAATCTATCACTTATAGTTTTTTTACAGGGACACAAAGAAAAATTCTTTATCATTATGCCTATGGGGCCAAATTTATAAAAGTGTGATAGCGTCTATACGCCTTATTAATCTGAGTAAAAATTTTGTACACGTATTATAGGTAACAGTTGCACCAACTGTATAGATTTTGGTGAATCTAGCACTTACAGTTTTTTTACAGGGACACAAAGAAAAATTCTTTATCATTATGGCCTATGGGACCAAATTTTTAAAAGTACGATAGCATCTAAACGCCTTATTCAATTTAGCTGAAAATTTATATGAGTATTATAAATCACTGTTGCACTAACTATAAGCATTTTGGTGAATCTAGCATTTATAGGTTTTTACTGGGACACAGCGAAAAATTCTTTGTCATTATGATCTATGGGCTCAAAGTTCAGTAGCGTTCAATAAAACATCGTGTAATATATGGAGAAAAATACTCAAACACTCTATTATGGTTTTCTCTTTTTTGTTTGTTTAACAACTCCTCTTTCTTTACTTTATCTACAAAACTGTTAATTACTCAATGTTCGGAAAGTCGAGTGGAGTCACTCCAGATTTTTTTTTTTTTTTTTTTTTTTTTTTCAAGTGGGTTTTATTGAAAAAAAAAAAAAAAAACTTGTTTTTCCGGGTTGGGCAAAATCTTTCCAACCCTGGTCCCTGTGCATTACTTACCAATGTTGAAATATTAAAGTTTTCAGATATTTTTTAAATGTGATATTTTTTTATATTTTACATCCCCTGATTCCCATAGTTTTCTTTGTATCAATGTTTCATGTGTGTGAAGCGTTCATACGCGCGTGATGCTGATTGCTGCGAAAACGAATTACATGTGTTCTCAGATTCATACGCATCGGAGCAGGGATATCCAGTGATTTTTTTTTTCTTCTTGGTTTTCATGTGTGAAAAATGTACATATGTGTGTGATACTGATTGCTGTAAAAACGAGTTGCATGCATTCTCAGATTCATGCACAGCGAGGCAGGGATGTTCAGTGATTTTTTTTTCGTGCGAGCAAAGTGTACATACGTGCGTGATACAACACAAGTTTTATATATTTTCCCATTACATTTTTCGTTTTCTGTTTCATTACTCTCCGACCTACAACATGTATAAAAATTTAAAGCTCAGGTGAATAAGGCTTTTTGATGCTATTGCACTTTAAATAACTTCAGGCTATAGGCCATAATGTTATAAAAATTTTTATTGTGTCCCTGTAAAAAATCTATAAATGCCAGATTTACCGAAACAAATTTACACAGTTCATTCGCTGGTGACCTATAATATGTATATAAAATTTCAGCTGAATCAAATTAGGCATTTATATGCTATCACACTTTAAATAATTTGAGCACATAGGCTAAAATTATATTTAAAAAAAATTATCTTTGTGTCACTGGTAAAAAAAAAAAAAAAAAACTGTAAGTGCTAGATTCTCTAAGATGTATACAGTTTGTCCTACCTATATCAGCTATATATATCCTATATATCAGCTTTTAGCTCATTCAAACAAAGCATTTAGATGATATCGCGTTCACTAACATACATACACATGCGTATATCATCGTAAAAATAGTAAAAAGTGAACACTTGGAAACTCAAAACATATAAATACACCAACATCACAAAAACAAATATTCGGAATGTAAAAAATTGCATAAAAGGTACGTAAAACATTCAGTTTCATCATGTTTAATAATAAATTTTTAAAAGGTATTTATGACTACAGTTGGCAGTCTAAGAACATCATTCGACAAGGATTTTTTTAACAAAACAGTATTAAGAGTACATTTTGATATAGGAATTTTTCCTAATGCTTGGATACTTTTGCTGCCGACTGTATGAGAGAGGAAGTGACAACACAGTTGAAAGCGGTGGTGGAAAGGAGGGAAGATTAAAATTGAAACTATAAAATATCACTTTTGTATCCAATCCACTCTTAGAAAAATACAGATATAATTTTTTTTTTTTTTTTTTAATATTGTTAATCTTGCATGTCTATTTTGAAATATTTACGTAAATTGATTATATACTCATATTAATAAACATTGTTACATATATAAGAAAAGAATAAAGATAATTTTTAATTTATTACTTGAAAGTAATTAATAGTGGACGAAAGTGGACAAAATTGTATTTTGTCTGGGACGGTTTTAACCAGGTTTTATCCAACAGTTTTTTCCACTATGGAAAAAACTGAACAACCTTGGTGTAATATCTTGCTCATGTCAGATACTAATATACCTATGACAAGGCGCGAAATATCCGCTCACCAGCTCGCCATTGGCGAGTAAACTTTCTGTTTTGAAATATTGTGTTTAAAATAAAACTATATTCGCTTAGATTATCATTATCGTTCCTTAATTTATCGGCGCGCAGAAATTTTTTTGAAACCAAATTCAGACATCTTTCATTACGAATGATAAATGCTGAGTCATCTACTTCACCTACAGAGGACTGGGTATCTTTGATCTGCATTAATTCCCCCACCTCCCCGCACTCACTTTTCTAGAGCTGCTAAAACCGCGACAGGAAGTTAAGCCTACACGGGAAACCGAAACAATGTGGTGACGGTAGAAAGTTAAGTCTACAACAGGGGATCGGAGCGGCGGCGCTGGCCATTTCATTCCTGCGCAAAGAAATCTGATTTCATCATATAACCGCAATCGCTTGATGAAACGTAGTTTTTCTTGTTTCGGTTAAGGCTCCTATAATTTATTTAAGGGGCTCTAGTTTCGGTGGTAGTTAATGTTAATTAAACTGGTATTTTTAGTTCCTTTATTACCATGGAGAAGAAACAAAGTAATATAGTCTTTTTTTACTAGAGGTAGAGGTAATATATCAAACGAAAAATGCGATAGATATGCGGTCACAAATGTTAATAATGAACACGTGTATCCGCAAGTGAAACAAAATGAGATTGAATCTGGTAGCAGCGGTATTACTTTTTGCTCACTTTCTAATTCTAGTAAATTTAATAAAAGGAAATGTGGCAGCGATTTCCAGTCGCCACTTTTAGTTAAAAGAAGATTTAATAAAGAGTGGCTAAGCCAGTTTGAATGGCTTTTATATGACGATACAACTAGTCTTGCTATGTTCAAAATTTGCCAGCAGGTGCCTTCAAGCAATGTTGATAAAAAATGGATCAGTGGCTTTTCTGGACCTTTTAAAAAAGAATCTTTTGATTGGCATAATCAAAGTAAAATCCACTGTGAAAATGTCGCCGTTGCAAAAGCAAAAGATGCTCCCATCAGAAACACCAATGGCTAAATGTCTGAAAAAATGGACCAACATATGTTTTCTCATTTTAAAAACCTATTCAGTGTAGCATACTATATTGCAAAGCATGAGAAATCATTTAAAGACTTTGTAGATCTTTTAGCTGAGAAATTAAATGTGGATATTTTAACAAAGTATGGAAATTAAAAACAATGCAGTTATTTTATTCTTTTTATTGCTGAAACTTTGAAGTTAGAATTAGTGGAAAAATTAAAAAAAAATGTACAGTCGGCAGCATAATGTTTCGAGCACTAGCCAATAATTCCTATATTAAAAAAGTACACTTAAGACTGTTTTGTTAAATAAATCCTTGTCGAATCATGTTCTTAGACTGACTAAGAACATGACTCGATAAGGATTTATTTAACAAAGCTGTATTAAGTGTACTTTTTTTAAACAGGGATTATTGCTAGTGCTCGAATAATTTTGCAGCCGACTGTACATATATCAGCAAACTGGTGGATGGTTCCACCGATAGATCAGCTGTTGAGCATGCAAATGTGTTTGTTCGATACGTGGATGCTAATGACAATCATATCAAAGAGGACATATTAGGAGTAATAGAGCTGCCAAATTCTACTTCATCTGGTTATTTCACAGCCTTAACTGACTTCCTAGATAAGATTATAGGCCCAAATGAATATAGAAATAGGTGTTATATTGTAGGATTAGGTACTGATGGTGCTGCAAATATGGTAGGACACAAATCAGGATTGGTTGTGAAAATGAAATCTATTTGTCCTAAATTGATAAGCATTCACTGCATTGCACACCGATTGCAGTTAGCTGTTTTGGATGCATACAGTGAAGTTGAATATCTCAAAAGATTTGATACAGTGATTAGGAGTACTTTTCAATTTTACCGTGCTCTGCTAAAAGACTTCATAAATTAAAAGAAACAGCAGAAAATTTAGGGGAAGAGATTCTTAAACTGAGTGATATTCACACTATTCGATGGTTGTCCAGTAAAGAAAGTACTGTAAGAGCTCTCTTGTAATCTTGGAATAGTGTTGTAACCCATCTTGAACTGGTAGCTAATGGAAAAGACAACGATAGTGCTAAAGCTAAAGGTTTGCTGAAAAGTTTAAAGGATTATAAATTTCTTAAAGTTCTGTACTTTCTCTTGGATTTCTACAGGAAATTGAACCCTTTAAGTATGGCATTACAGAACAAGGAACTTGTCATTTCATCTTTGAAAATAAAAACTGAACACTGCATCTCAGTTCTGACAGATCTCGAATCTACTGTTGGACCAAGTGAACAGGAGTTTTCAGACCAAGTATATATCTCAGGATTAATCAAGAATGTGCAGCTAACAAATACTAAAAAAGGGGAGCAGGAGTTTCAGACTTTAAGAGAGAGATTAATTAAACATGCAAAGACATACATTGAAGAAAGACTGCAATCTATGTCGACAGATGTTTTAACATCTTTGAATGTACTTGACACCTTGGGTTGGCTTCCCAAAGAAAAAATTCTTGAATATGGTATAGAAGAAATAAAGAAACTTTTTATGTACTTGAATCCAAGTCTCTTTAATGAAAAAGTGGATATTGTATTGGCCAAGTGGGGAGAATTCAAGTTTATGTTTCCTTCACTAACACTGAATCAGATGTTGGAAAATTTTTACAGTGAAAAATGAAGATTCCTCCGAAAGATTCCTTAATTTGCTCCTGATTTTAACATTTTGTGCTGTTATACCAGTGAGCACATCTTCATGTGAAAGAGAATTCAGCTGTCACAACAGACTCAAAACTGCATACAGGAACTCCCTGAGGACTGAGACACTAGATGATTTGCTCAGAATTTCAATTAATGGACCTACCCTGACAGAGTTTGACCCTACAGCTGCTATTGACAAATGGTATTTCAGTGCAGAAAGGACGCTACACAAATATTAAGTGCTAAAACATTGCAAACTTTTCTTATAGGACATTTTTAGTGGCATGTGATAGTATCTGGAACCACTGAAACATTATGGTAAGCTTATTTTGAATTATTATTACATTATAATAAATATGTTTAAGTATTTCAACTTCTACATTCTTTTATTGTTTCAGTCACCAAAAAGTTCTCTATGTTACAACATCTGTTAACATTTTAAAAATTATTTATATTTTTCATAAATGTAAAATAGTGGCGAGTGAAAATTTTAGTCTGGCTAGAAACTTTGAACTGAAATTTCATGCCCTGCTTATGGTAACTTTTTTTTTTTTTTTAATATTGCTGCAGATAAATTTAAACTTATAAGGACAATGATATATAATTTGTCTTTTGATGAATTAAAAAATATATATATCCCCCCCCCTTTTTTTTTATCTTACTGAAATTTGATTCAAATTTTGTTTTGTTTATTAAAGCAAATATCTGTGTTTTATTCATTATATGTATTAATTTATTGCAGATATTATTTGACTTTTTCTATGATACTAATATATCACCAGAAGAAAAGGAAATCCATTTTTATGACGCAACATACAACTTAAAACAAATGATGAATAAGGAAAGATCAGTTGATGAACCTGTTCCTGATATAGATGTGTATAAATGGCTGGAAAAGAAAATAGCACCAAGAAATCACGTAGAGAGCTGCATGAAAACGTTTAAGGTATTAATTTATTTTTTTTAAGTAGCAGAATTTTCAAAAAAAGATGATGTTTATTTTAAGTGATCTTCTTTAATTCTAAATAACTTAATAATTATATACATTTCTGAATTAAAAAGGATTGCTCCTAAGAAAAAAAAAACTGGAGAAAATTCTGAGGACTCTTGTTCAAATGCTATTCTATTCTCACTTATTTTTAAAGTTATTTAAGTATTAATGAAATGTCTCACTTTCAGTTGTGTAGAAATTGACAAAATATTATTTATAATTATTTCTTAGATGTTACTAAAATTTGTTAATTTTCTAATTTTGAATGCTAATGTTCCTATTTTAATCAAGTCTGACAAGTTATTTTAGATTATGGGAATTTTTTTTTTCTCTTTTTATCTCCCTCTTGACTCTGGCATTATGATGTCTTATACACACTGACGTTTCAAATTTCTAGGGCAGAGTAATTGATTTAATATTTGCAAAATGACAGTTGAATATGATAAAAGTCAGTTTTGGAATACAATAAGTATAAAACTTTGGATAAACACGAGCATGAATTGCATTACAACAATCGTGCCTACTTTGTTCACCTAATGTAGGGTTGTATTTTCTTTGAACCCTATACAATCGTTGCAAGTTCTTACATAGTTACCTAGCATAGCAACCAGAACACTAGTGGGAAATTGCATATTCCTGCAATGCTTTAAAAAAAAAAAAAATGTGTTTAAAAGTAAATTTGACTCTGCAATCAAACTTTATCTTTAAAAACTCATTTTTTAGAATTGTTTTGAAATGCATTGCTTTCACACTAGAATTCTAATCTCTACACTATTAGTTTCGAAAAAGAAACATAATAATAAATTCACCGTTTTATACTTTTTATTAAAACTTACATAAAAGTGATGAATCTTTAATAATTAGAAGCAATATTAAATTAATATATTGAAAATGCAAATTGTCATCGTTGGCATGATTTTAAATGCAAATGTTGAATGTTTATTCAAAAAATTGTTTAAAGAAATTATTACTATATATTTTTTCCCCTTTTGTTCTAGGTGGGTGATACAGTAATAAAATCATGTCATGAGATGCAAGCGCCCCATCTTATTATATACAGTCGGCTGCAAAATTATTCGAGCACTAGCCAATAATTCCTATGTTTAAAAAGTACACTTAAAACTGTTTTGCTAAGTAAATCCTTGTCGAATCATGTTCTTAGACTGATTAAGAATATGACACGACAAGGATTTATTTAACAAAGCTGTATTAAGTGCACTTTTTTTTGGCAAGGATTATTGCTAGTGCTCGAATAATTTTGCAGCCGACTGTATGAAAACGAAGTTGGTGAAGTTGCTGCAGCTACTACACTTGGCCAAGGAAATGTAATTTGCCAACTACAGAAACTGAGCATCTTTGCCATACTTGATACTTATTTAGCTGTGACACTTTTGATTATGACTATCCAAAAGCGTATGTCAACTTCTTGACCTTTTTGCAAACTGCTTTTGTAAAAAGAATATCAAAAGGTCAAAAAATGTCATTGTCATTCGTTAATTTTATGAAGAAATATGAAAAGTTTCAGTAGTTACAAAATAATGAAATATGCTTAAAAATTAGTTTTGTGTGTTTTATTTGTTGAATAAAAATATTTCTGTGACACATTTGAATAAATTAGCAAAAGTGCTGTTATAAAAAATAATGAAAATGTTTAATTAATTACATATTATAAAGTTAACATAGCATTTTCAAAACTATATTTTCATTTATATAATTATTATTATTTTAAGAAAAATCTAGACAAAAGAAATTTGCAGGAAAAGTTGTCATTATTATTATTGTTTTGTAATCATTTTATGTTATTACACAAAGCAACTTTTCATCCAATTTTGTTGGCTGAAATTGCGTCAATACCTAGTGTAATAGGAGATGGGAGTATAAACAACTTTTTTCTGGCTAGTCATAAAAAGTTGTTTGTACAAACAATTTTTCCTGCAGTGATAAACCAATAAGAAGAAAGCTTGTTATACACGCCGAAAAAAAAGATGAGACCATCAGCATGAAATCATTCTTCGTTCTAATAATGAAGAGTTTGTGTTGGCCCCGGAGAAAAGTGATAAATAGATGCCCCTTGACATGTATACTAAACACAGTGCAAACCAGTTTTTTGGATGATCTTTGACTTGATTTTTGCAACTACTTCGGATTTCAGCTTCCTAAAATTGGAGTAAAAATTGGCTCGAACTATAGTTGCTCAATAAGTTTTCATATGTGACAAAAAAAAAAAAATACGAAAATTACTGATTTTTTAATGTGAGTTGTTGGCTTTCCAACACAGTGATCATGTTTTGTAGAATGAATGAAGAAAATATTTGTCATTTAATAACATAATCCGGGGAGAAATTGTGTGTGTGTGTTTTTTTTTTTACATTTTTTTTTTTTTTTCCAATAAAAAATGTGTAATTTTAATGAATGGGAGGAAAAAAGTGAAAGCCACATTTTAAACAATTATGGACTTTTAATTTTGACCATAAGTAAACAAATGGTCATATAGATATGAAATTCATGTTAGATAATCCTAATTATTATTCATTGTGTAATGCATATTTATTAATTCCTTTATCAAATAAAAAAGAAAAAAAAAAAGAAAATTGTGACTGTTCAATAAGTTCTTTCCTAAAAATTAGATTCTTAATTTATTTAAAAGTTGTAAAATTTCACTTTATTAACATTTTGCATTTTACAACTTCAAAGTGATATATTAAAAATTTTAAAAACTAGTTTTCAAAGAACAAAAATTAATTTAATAGTCAGGATTTTTTTTTTTTTTTTTTTTTTTTTTTTTTTAGTGTGAAAACATAATTTAAAAATATATTCAATTAATAATAATGGGTTAAAACTTCACATAGATTAACATGTGGTTTAAAAGATCTCAACTGACAACCAATTATTTTGCTTTGTAAGCTTGATTGTTAAGTGTAAGTTTTAAACTGCTGTCTGTCAGTGATATGTGTAAATAACACAGAAGAAAAATTGTAATATATAATGAGCTGCGGCATTCTTTTATTTATTTATTTATTTTTATTTATTTATTTATTTTTTGTCAATATATATGCAAAAAGTATAGGAACATCATGGCCCCTGCATGTAAAACATTTTCAGTACCTTAAAAAAAGCAGCATTTAAGATGTTTTGAGTGTTTTGAAAATGGCAGCATTAGACGCATTTCAAATGTCTTAAAAATGACAGCATTTAAGATATTTTGAGTGCCTTGAAAATGGTGTCATTTAAGGTAGTTTGAGTGTCTTAAAAATGGCCGCATTTAAGATGTTTTGAGTGTCTCAAAAATTGTGTCATTTAAGATAGTTCGAGTGTCTTAAAAATGGCCGCATTTAAGATGTTCCTGACTGTCTTTAAAATGGCTGCATTTAAGGTGCTTCAAGTGTCTAAAAAATGGCGGTAATTTAAGATGATTTCCAATGTCTTGTTTTCTGATACATAAAAGTGTCTTAAAAAGTAAGATACTTTTTTTTCACTTAAAAAATGACCATCCATTTAAGACACTTTAATAACTGAGTTTAAGACGTTTTCGTTTACAGTGATGCAAATTTATTATTTGAATTGATATTTTGTACCAGTAAATATTTCAATTATACAGCTAAATATATGTATGTTTTATAAAGAGGTAGAAAATATGTACTTATAATAAAATTTATCAATGAAGTTATTAATCAAAATAAAATCCTAAATTCTTGGAGGAAAAAAAGAAGTAAAGTAATGGGGATCACTTAGATTATAAACTTTCCATACATCACTCGTTACTCATTTAATCTTCAAAGGTATTTTACCTCCTTAATGGCATCTTGAAATACATTTTTATTTTCGTTATAAAAGAAGAAAACTGAAACATTTCTCATATTATTGCTTTTAAAGAATGTCATGTAACAGATTTTTTTTGTGTAACCTTGTATATCGGGAAAAATCTGCATGGCTATAAAAATATGTTTTACTTTTAACTTTGATGGGAATAATTCTCACAATCTAACATTACTTCTAAAGAAAAAACATTAAAATTTTTGCTTTTGTATAGCCCTGAATATCTACTAAAACTTACATACTCATCAGATAGTGCACTAAAAATGGTCTCATAGCACTGGAAATTTGTAGTGAGCAATTTTCAATTATATACTCCATTGCATCTGAATAACTTTGTGTAGCCCTGTAAACCAACCGATATCGCAATTTTACATTTTTGAGGAGGAAAAAGGCTTTGCGTATTTTAAAAATATAGATTATTTTTCTTGTGTTGTGCTTCGCATAAAGATATTTATAGTAAAATCCATAAAAAAGAAGAAAGAAAGAAAAACCCTTATAAATCCTACTTGCATCAAAAATCTTTCGTGAGTTCCTGTACAGAAACCAGTTGTGCTATAATATCATTTTACATTGCAAACATACAATAGTGAATTTTAATAGTATCTATCAATTTCAGCCTCCAGAGAAACTGACGAAACGGTCATAAACTTTTTAAAATTTTGTTTGGAAACATGGGCGTCGGCAGTATAGGGCAAGGGGGGGGGGGGCGCTGGAAAATTCTACTAAGCATTTTTTTCTTTAAATTTAAAACTATGCTATCAGAATTTTATTTTTTAAAAATATTGTGCCCCCCCCCCTCAAATTTTTTCTGGCGATGCCACTGTTTGGAAATGATAAAAGGACACTTTAGTAAAGGATACAAAGAATATAATATATATGTTAACATGGAAATAAAAATTTATTATATACATATTTTATTTTCCTCAATGGCGGAGATAATGAATTTATAAAGTTTTAGTATCTTGCTTAAAATTGCCTATAATGCTATGTATTCTTGATTTCTAGCTTTTAAGCTTTTATTTTTCCTTTATACTGTCATCCAGAGATAAATATAAATCTCATGAATTGTTATTATTATTATTTAAAAAATATTGCATTTATTTTCAAATAGTATACATAATTGTTTAAATTATTATTATTTAAAGAAATAGAGAAAGCAGATTTAAACTTTTTACAAATATAAATACTTAAAAAGATGAAGTAAAAAGCCATAAAATATCTTACATGTGAAATGTTACATTTCCTCCTTTAATAAAATATTCCTTGCCCGTTTTTACATGGTATTTAATAACCATTTCTTGATATGAAATTCTTTCAGAATCAAAACAATCCATTCCCTTTTAAAGTGAAATAAAAATTTTAAAAAAGAACTTTCAAAGAAAAAGGAAAGATATCGTTTGCTTAATAAAAAGCAGAGTTTAGAGCATGGCGAGTAATTTCAATATTGGCCAGTTTGGCTTCCTGTAGATCAACATTCATATGACCTTTTTAACCGACTTCAAAAAAAGAAGAAAGGTTCTCAATTCAAACCGTATGTTTTTTTTATGTTTGTTAGCGCATAACTTCTGAACGGATGCTCCGATTTTGATACTTTTTGTTTTGTTGAAAAGGTCTTGGTCTGCAATAGGTCCCATTGTAATATCTTTACGATCTAAAGAAAATACAGGGTGCCCAAAAAAATCAGTCCCAACTCTTTTAACTGCTAAACGGCTGCAGCTATAGTGATAAAAATGGTATGTAAGTATAATAAAGTGGTCCTGCAGTACAAGGTTAAACCGCTTGCTGCGCCACCTGGTGGAAAATAGTGGAGTTAGTGTTCCTATCTCGAAAACGGTTCTAGAGAAAAAAAGTGAATTAGAAAGTTGAAGATTATCATCGATTTAGTAGTTTAGACATTCATGCTAGCGTTTCTACCTCGGAAACGGTTCAAGACAGGGGAAAAAAGTGAGTTATAAAATTGCAGAGCATCATCGATTTAGTACGGAAAGATAGTTTTGACATTGATGCTAAAAGTACAAGGCTAAAAACGTGCCTTTTTTTGTTCGCAATTTCTTACACTATACACACGTGAGCTACATTGCTCACGTAGTAGCGTAGCTGGTGAGACATACGCTATATTTCAAAATACGGTTACTTGATACTTTTTGCTTTGTTGTAGAGATCTTGGTCTGAAGTAGGTCCCATTATAACATTTTTACAATCTAAAGAAAATAAAGTGCCATCTGGTGAAAAACAGCGGCATTAGCGCTCCTATCTCAAAAACGGTTCAAGATGGGAGAAAAGTTAATTACGAAGTTGTAGAGTATCATCGATTTACTACGAAAAGACAGTTTTTAGGAATTATTGCTAAAAATAGAACGCTTAAAACGTGCAATTGTTTGTTCGCAATTTCCTACACTGTGCACACTTGAACTACGTTGCACGCTTTACAGCGTAGCGGATGGCACGTATATTCTGTGGTTCAAAGTACTGTTACTGTAAGCGATCACATCGATTAGCGCAAAGTCGTTTTCAACCAACTTCAAAAAGGAGGGTGTGCTTAATTCTTGCTATGTGTTGTTGTTGGTGTTTGTAAGCTTATAACTTCGTAAGAAATGCTCTAATTAACCGACTCCAAAAAGGAGGAGGTTCTCAATTCAAAGCGTATGTTTTTTTGTTTTTGTTTTTGTTTGTTAGCCCATAACTTCTGAACGGATGATCCGATTTTGATACTTTTTGTTTTATTGTAAAGGCCTTGGTCTGAAATAGGTCCCATTGTAAGACTTTTACGATCAAAATAAAATACAGGGTGCCCAAAAAGGTCAGTTACGACTCTTTTAACTGCTGAACAGCTGCAGCTAGAGTCATAAAAGTGGTATGTAGGTACAGTAAAGTGGACATGTGCTTCGCGTTTCAACCGCCTAAAGCGCCACCTGGTGGAAAAGAGTGGAGTTAGCGATCCTATCTCGGAAAGTTTTAAGACAGGGGAAAAAAGTGAATTATAACATTGCAGAGCATCATCGATGTAGTTTAGACATTAATGCTAAAAACAGAACGCTTAAAACGTGCATTTGTTTGTTCATAATTTCCTATTTTGTGCACTCTTGAAAAACATTGCATATGTTGTAGCGTAGCGGGTGACATTTATGCTAGGTAAATTTCAAAGTATGGTTATTGTAAGCGGTCACATCGATTAACGCATAGGCGTTTTAAGCCGACTTCATAAAGGAAAAGGTTCTCAATACAAACCATGTTTCTCGTTGTTGTTGTTGAAATTTGTTAGCTTATAACTTCGTAAGAAATGATTTAATTTTAATACTTTTTTTGTTGTCGTAATGATCTTGGCCTGAAATAAGTTTCATTAGGATTTCATTAAGATATAAACAAATTACAGGATACTCACACAAGTCTGTTCTCACACAAACTGCTGAACGCAAGCAGCTACACTGGTAAAAGGGTGTCGTGCCCTTAGCGACCGTGCCCTTAGCGGAACGTGCCCTTAGCGGAATGGGTGAAAGGGGAGAGGGAAGAATAGAAGAAGCCGTGCCCTTAACGGAAATAAGAAGGTGTGCATGTGGAAGACAGAAATATGTTACTCAAATGCACAAAATAATGCTTTCTATAGAATGTAGTATGATTAGCATTAGATTTACAGAGTCACGCAAAAATATTCAGTTACACTGAGGGTTATTATTGGAAATTTTCTGAATTGCATTTTCTTTTACATTAAGTGTTAATTCGACCATTTTTTAAAATATGAATATGATTTGAATTAGTGTATTTGTATATTCTACTGTCCGTTTGTCCGCCTCCAGTGCCCGTAAATTATTTTAAGAATTTTTTATTTTTACTCTCTTCTATATTCAATAGAAGAAAGTATTGGATTCGTAAAAATTTTAGACTTCCGGTTTTCGACGAATTTACACGTTTTGGGAGGTCTAGAACGCGATTTGACTATTTTTAGAAAATGTCTGTCTGTGTGTGTGTGACAAAAATTTTGTGGCAACTGTATCTCCGGGACTACTGCTTAGAACTGCATATAAATTTTACATGTAGATGCACCTTCAGCTAAATTAGCGCTATCAACTTTTGATGCCAACCGCTCAACAGGTGACACTGCTATATACAGCGGTTTCCACAATTTAAGGGGAAGCTATTTATCAGGTTTTATTGCGTATAATCAATCAAAACTTGGTATGAGAGAAGGCCATCATGAGACATTATGCTGATTCAATTTGAATGCTTATGGACCGACAAGTGGTGCTTCTATACAGCGATTTCTACAATTTAAGGGAAAGCTATATCTCATGAATTACTGCACAGAGTTCCATATAAATTTATATGTTGATGCACCTTAACCTAAATGAGTATCTGTCAACTTTTGGTGTCAACCGATCCACGGGTGGCGCTGCTATACAGCGGTTTCCCCATTTGAAGGGGAGGCTATATCTCAGGTTCTATTGCATATAATCAAACAAAACATGATGGCATGATGGCCATTGTGAGATATTATGCTGCTTCAATTTAGATGCTTATCGGCCAATAGGTGGCGTTGCTATACTGCAGATTTTCTCGACAATGTGAAAGCTATATCTCAACATCTATAGCACATGACTTTACGAAACTTGATATGTGACATAACTATTATAAAAATGCATTTTTTAAGATGTCATGTATAGACAATAAAACAACTGTCTTTCTTTGGATATTTAGTGTTAGTTTTCTCTAAGATAAAAATTATTTATTTGCACTTAGGGAATTTGTATAGGAAAATATAGAAGAAAGTCTTGTGGTGGCCACAACTTACTAATTTTTGCTTTTATTTTATTTATTTATTTATTTTATTAATAATATGTGTTATTCAAATTCCTTATTGAATATTCCCTACTTAAAATGGCTCTAACAGAACCTATGCCACTGGTTTGTGTACATGAACATCCAAAAAATACCAATGCATTGCGCTTTATGGAAGACATTTTTGTAAATCTCATTTAAATAACTTTATCAAAAAATCATAAAGAAATTCACATTTATTGTTATTATGCTAAGAAAATGTTTTCTATAAACTATAGTATGCTTAACCTCCAGATTTACAGAGCTACCCAAAAATGTTACAATACATTAAGGGGAGCAAATAAGAAATTAAGAGCAGCATTTCTGTTTGTGTTAAGCATTTTTAACACTTTCCAACAGTGTTTCAGAGTGATTATAAATTAAGTTAGTCTATATATCTGTGCATTGTGTGATAATATAGACAGAGATCATAGAATGTTATACGATACAGCGAGTAAGTACAGTTGGAAAGTGCTGATAACCAATGTGTACCTCCTGATTTTTCGTTTTTGATGTAGTTTTAAAAGGTCTAATGCTTAATTATATTTTCAAAAACATAATAAAATCATAAAATGGCAGTAATGTACGTTTTCGTATGGAGTACTGTGATTCATTAAACATTATATGGTTACAGATCATCGTTCCCTCAAATAACGGATATTCTACAGTACGTATACCTGTTTTTGCGACAGGTTACTTCTGAAGCAAAATACAGTCAGCGGTAAATGCGAATAAAGTGTGAAGGAAAACTGAAGAGTTCTTTTATTTATTTATAAATTTATTTTGAAATTTATTATATATTTCCGGTAAAGGCACGTATGCTAAAAGCACGCCACCGAAGGGGGATAACATTTCCGCTAAGGGCACGGGTTTATAGATTTCCGCTAAGGGCACTGTCGCTAAGGGCACGGCCCCGGTAAAAGCAGTGTGTAAGGATCGATGTTGAAACTTCTGTCCGTCAGCTGCAATGCATATTTTGCTCTTTATTTGAACTTTACGCTGCGCAGTTTCCAGCGCAGCGGGTGACACGTATTTACTGTAAAGTTCAATATATATGCTTAACAGAATTTTCGGTTACGAATACAGCGTATCCTTTCTTTACACTTCTAAAGACTTTTTAATTTAACGTATGTTCGTTCAATAGATAGTTTTTTGGTCATATCCGATAAAGGCAAGAAAAGTGACACAATTAAAAAATGCAGCATTTGAGAAAAATCAACTTAAAAATAACTTGACTAGAATAAAACTGGCACAACTGTCTCTCGAGTGGATAACTTTCTAGATGGAGATGTAACTTTTTTGTTCACATTTGGCGCATTTAATGTATTTTTCAGTCACATAAACCATTTTTTGAGTAATGTCACTTTTCTTGGAAGTTGTGATTTGTGAAACTTCCGTCGAACGTCTTCTGATGCTCTGCTATATAAATAAGTTTTCACTGAAAAGAGAAAAATAAAATCTTTTTGTAAAAAAATAGAACCGACTCCAAAAAGGAACTACTATTCAAACAACTAAAAATGAAAGAAAATTGGCAGAAAATGGAACTGTAGATTGCGCCTAAAAGTATAAAATAATTTCCTTCGCCAAACAACCTATAACACTACAATTAACCATAACTTTTGAAGTCGGCGCAAAATTAAATAAAAATTGATACCTTTATTCAATACAAAAATCAAATCCTATTCAAAATACACGTCTCACATTGTTACCTGCAAAACGCAGCCGAAAACTACTTTGATTCAAGAAAACAAATAAGATTTCGTAAGCAGCAAAAGTTGGCGAAGATGCTGGTATCTTACGTCCTTGGTGAACGAAAAATCGCAAAATTATCTGGCAAACATATTTAATATCTTTGGGATATCATGATTATTTTTATAAGGTATATCAAGAGAGTAATCAAGAATATGAAACAACACATCGTACAATATATATATGAAAATATACATCTTGCGTGTATATTTTTGCCTTACGTTTTTATCGCCAAATTCAAAAGCCATCAAGGATGATCTAACTTCGTAGAAACATAAATACCGCATTGTGAAAAATGTTCACTGTTCTATGTAGATGCTACTAATGGACCAATTGTATATAGTGACAAAATAATAATGGAAACACGAAAATGGATCATTCGAGACAACAGCACTTGTTGCTACCGATCTAAAGACAAACCTTTAAAAATTAATTAAATTTTATTTCATTTTGCGCCGACTTCAAAAGTTATGATTAATTGTAGTGTTATAGGTTGTTTGGCGAAGGAAATTATTTTATACTTTTAGGCGCAATCTACAGTTCCATTTTCTGCCAATTTTCTTTCATTTTTAGTTGTTTGAATAGTAGTTCCTTTTTGGAGTCGGTTCTATTTTTTTACAAAAAGATTTTATTATGATTTACCTTTGCCACTAAAAAAGGTTGCCATTGTCCCGTTCACTCTTATAATAGCTCTGAGACAACACTTCAGGCAGTTCAGTAGTGTTACCAATTTTGATATAATAATATATATTTATTTATTTATTTAGTGTAACCATGAAGATAGAGGGGAGGAGGGAAAACGAGATAGGGGATTCGGCAAAAAAAAACGGACTAGAAAATTTAATTAATCAACAGGTCGCTAGATGGCGCAAAGATTAGCCATGATAGCAGATTAGCATTGAAAGCTTATGGAAATAATTGCTTTTTAATAAAATTTAAGTAATTTTAGTCACTTATTTTTAAAAAATTGGTTGGAAATTGTCGTGCCATTAATGTGAGAATATAGAGAAATAAAAGGATTATTTGAAAATTTTTATTTTTATTTTTATTTTTTAATTATTACTTTTTAAATCATTAATTCTAAATGCGAAGATATATTACTTTTTCATGTAGAAATTATTTTAAAATTTTATTATTTTTCTTTTAATCAATTAATTTTGAAAACTAAGATACATTACTTTTTTAATAATAATTTTAAAAATAATAAGGAATGAATAAAATTTTCCGATTTTCCAAAATAATTAAACTGCTTCTTTTTCCTCTAATTTTCAGGGTTTTTTTTTTTTTTTCAACTTTATACATATATATATAATTTTAGATGATTTAGATTAATTGTAACTATTTAAAAATTTTAATTGGGTGTAACATTTCTTTTTTTTAATTAATGAATCAAATAAATAAATAAAAATAGAATAATAATTTAAATAACCTCTTTTTATCTTTTGATTAAAATTGTTTCTTTTTTTAAAAGCTAATAGTATAAATTTTTGAATTAAAATTGGAATGACTAGAAAAAATAATTTTAGCATGGAAATAATGTAAGTTTTTATTCTGATAAAATTTTAAAATCATTTTTACATCACATACAAAGCATATTTTTCATAAGTTTATTTTTCATCGAAGTAAAACATGCTCCAATTGTAGAAGTATGGGTCTGCTCTCGAAACTAGTCAGTGGGAAGTACTTAGTTCGATTCCAAGTCACGGTCGTCAAAACAAACGTTCGGAGTTTTCCGTGGTTTACTTCAAAAGTCGAGTAAATACAGGCTAGGTCCCTTTAAAAAGACCAATATGAAGGCAATCCACCTAGGTCTAAGACCTAAGTTAGGTAAAACAATATCTTGGGTGGGGGGGGGGAGAGTGAAGTGAATGTTTTGATTATTTTGCAAGAGATTTTTGCACAGTAAGTTCATATCATTTAATACATTTTATTAATTTTTCAGGTTATCAGTTCATAAATTGAATTTTTTTACAAGATTTTTTTTTTTTAACATTTTAAAAGTTGTTGATGGTTTTAGGATTGAGGCCGATTGATTGCACTAGGATCCTAGGCCTGTGTGAGAGTGTCTTCCATGGGGGTCTTTCTAAGGAATCTTAACCGTATTTAACTTAGTTTCGGTTCAATGACAGGACCTCTTGGCCGTTAAAGGATCCTAGCAATCTAAAAGCTAAAAATTTTATTATTATTATTGTAAGAATAAAAAATGAATTTGGAATAACGATTTAAATAACCACATTTTTTCTTTTCATTAAAATCGTTATCATTTTTAAAAAAATTAATGGTAAAAATTTTTGAATGACTAAAAAAATATAATTTTGCAGAGAAATAATGCAAATTGTTTTAGATAAAACTGTGAAGTAACTTTTACACTGCATTCAAGGCATACGTTTTATCAGTTAAATAAATTTCTTACTTTAACATAAATTGGTTGACATGCAGTGCCTGGTTCGATTCCAGGTTGCACTCGTTAATTTCATCGTTCGGTGTTATCTGTGGTTTTCTTCAAAACTCGAGCAAATACAGGTTAGGTCTCTTTTAAAACCAGTATGGAGGCAATGTACCTAGGTCTACCATGTGCAGATAAAACCGCTTTAGAGGAGAGAAGGGTTGAAGTGAACATGTTGATCATTTTGCAAGGTGAATTTCACCTTCATCCCATCGAGTTTAGTATACTTAATGTTACTTTATAAATTTCTCAATAAATTAAAAGTTTTTTACAAACTCTTTTTTTTTTTTTTTTTTTTTTTTTTTCATTTTGAAACTTAAAATACTTTTCTTTTTCTAATTAATGAATCAAATAAATAAATAAATAAAAATAGAATAGTGATTTATACAGCCGCTTTTTATCTTTTGACTAAAATTGTTTATATTTTTAAAAGCTAATGGTATAAATTTTTGAATTAAAATCGGAATGACTAGAAAGAATAATTTTAGCAAGGAAATAATGCAAATTTGATTTATATAAAATTTTAAAATAATTCTTACATCACATGCACAAGGTATTTCCTTATATATATATATATCCTTTGAAATAAAACATACTCCAACATTTGTCGTTATGTTCTGCTTTCGAATCTAGTAAGTATGCAGTGCTCGGTTTGATTCCAGGTCACAGTCCTCAAATTAACAGTTCGGATTTTTTTTTTTTTTTTTTTTTTTTTTTTTTTTTTGAGGTCTACTTAAAAATTCGAGCAAAAAACAGGTTTGGTCTCTATGAGAAAACCTATACGAAGGCAATCTACCTAGGTGTAAAAAAACCAAGTGCAAATAAAACAGTATTAGCAGGGGAGGGAGGGGGAGTAATATGTTGATTATTTTACAAGGATAATTTTATCTTCATCCCACCGAGTTCACTACGCTTAATGTATTTTATAAACTTTTCCGGTTTTCAGCTCATAAATTTATTTATTTATTTTATTTTATTTTATTTTTTAACCCATATTGGACCACTCATTAAACGAATCATTAGAAAAATGTAATTTTTTAAAAACATGGTCAGTATAAGATACTTACACACATAAAAAAGAAAAAATTAAAAAATTATAATAATTTTACAAAAATTTTTATTTTGTTTGTTAGTCCAAAAAACAGTCTTTACACAGTCCAAAAGTGAGCATTTTGGAAATTGTAAAGATTTTTACGAATGGAAGTCCAAAAAACAATCTCTACATCCAACATTGCACATGTTGCAAATTGTAACAGGTTTTTTATTGCATGATTTCAGTTGACATCGTCTTTGATGACCATTTGGATTTTTCACTAGCACATGCTCACTATTTAGTAGAAGAAGTTCTTTATTATTCTGCAGCATTAATATTTTTTTCAAATTACATTTTTCACAGTAATTTAATTAATTTAGTCTATTTCTAAAAATTTATGTCAAGTTTTTTGCAGATTTTAAATGTTTCTTTTACATTATTGACATTTAATTCAACTGTCCTATAAATAGGACGGCGGTCCAATATGGGTTAACTAATAGTTTATTTTTATTTTTATTTAATTTTTAATTTTTAATTTTTAATTTTTCTTTTTTTTATTTTTATTTTTTTTATTTTACAGATTAAAAGTTAAAATGCATTTTTTAAATTATTATTAATGGATAAAAAGAAGAAAGAATAATGATATAAGTAGCCGCTTTTTAGCTTTTCATTAAAATTGTTTACAATTTTAAAAGCTAACGGTATAAATTTTTGAATTAAAATTGGAATGATAAGAAAAAAAAAAAAAAAACATAGAAACGACGCGAATTTTATTTAGATAAAATTTTAAAGTCGTTTTTAAATCACATATAAAGCATACATTTCGTCAGTTTTTTTTTTTTTCCCTTACAAATAAAATATGCTCCACTTGTAGCCGCGAGGCTCTGCTGTCGAAATCTAGTAAGTGGAAAGCTCTTGGTTCAATTCTTAGTCAGAGTCGTCAGTTTAACCGTTTGGAGTTTTTCGTGATTTACTTCAAAACTCGAGTAAATATAGACTTTGTTCGTTTTTAAAAAAAATCAATACAAAGGCAATCCATCTAGGTCCAGGACCTAAATCGGAAAAAACATTATTATCATATTGGGGGACGGGGTGTGAAGTAAATGTGTTGATCATTTTGCAAAGAAAATTTTATCTTCATCACATTCATTTTATGGATTTAAACTTCTTACAATCTAAACAAATAAAATTCCTTAAAATCACATACACAAGCTATTTCCTTATATATATATATATATATATATATATATATATCCTTTGAAATAAAACATACTCCAACATTCGTCGTTATGTTCTGCTTTCGAATCTAGTAAGTATGCAGTGCTCGGTGTGATTCCAGGTCACAGTCCTCAAATTAACAGTTCGGATTTTTTTTTTTTTTTTTTTTTTTTTTTTTTGAGGTCTACTTAAAAATTCGAGCAAAAAACAGGTTTGGTCTCTATGAGAAAACCTATACGAAGGCAATCTACCTAGGTGTAAAAAAACCAAGTGCAAATAAAACAGTATTAGCAGGGGAGGGAGGGGGAGTAATATGTTGATTATTTTACAAGGATAATTTTATCTTCATCCCACCGAGTTCACTACGCTTAATGTATTTTATAAACTTTTCCGGTTTTCAGCTCATAAATTTATTTATTTATTTTATTTTATTTTTTAACCCATATTGGACCACTCATTAAACGAATCATTAGAAAAATGTAATTTTTTAAAAACATGGTCAGTATAAGATACTTACACACATAAAAAAGAAAAAATTAAAAAATTATAATAATTTTACAAAATTTTTTATTTTGTTTGTTAGTCCAAAAAACAGTCTTTACACAGTCCAAAAGTGAGCATTTTGGAAATTGTAAAGATTTTTACGAATGGAAGTCCAAAAAACAATCTCTACATCCAACATTGCACATGTTGCAAATTGTAACAGGTTTTTTATTGCATGATTTCAGTTGACATCGTCTTTGACGACCATTTGGATTTTTCACTAGCACATGCTCACTATTTAGTAGAAGAAGTTCTTTATTATTCTGCAGCATTAATATTTTTTTCAAATTACATTTTTCTTAGTAATTTAATTAATTTAGTCTATTTCTAAAAATTTATGTCAAGTTTTTTGCAGATTTTAAATGTTTCTTTTACATTATTGACATTTAATTCAACTGTCCTATAAATAGGACGGCGGTCCAATATGGGTTAACTAATAGTTTATTTTTATTTATTTTTTAATTTTTTATTTATTTTTTATTTATTTTTATTTTATTTTATTTTTTTTTTTTTTTTACAGATTAAAAGTTAAAATGCATTTTTTAAATTATTATTAATGGATAAAAAGAAGAAAGAATAATGATATAAGTAGCCGCTTTTTAGCTTTTCATTAAAATTGTTTACAATTTTAAAAGCTAACGGTATAAATTTTTGAATTAAAATTGGAATGATAAGAAAAAAAAAAAACATAGAAACGACGCGAATTTTATTTAGATAAAATTTTAAAGTCATTTTTACATCACATATAAAGCATACATTTCGTCAGTTTTTTTTTTTTTTTTTTTTTTTTTTTTTTTCCCTTACAAATAAAATATGCTCCACTTGTAGCCGCGAGGCTGTCGAAATCTAGTAAGTGGGAAGCTCTTGGTTCAATTCTTAGTCAGAGTCGTCAGTTTAACCGTTTGGAGTTTTTCGTGATTTACTTCAAAACTCGAGTAAATATAGACTTTGTTCGTTTTTAAAAAAAATCAATACAAAGGCAATCCATCTAGGTCCAGGACCTAAATCGGAAAAAACATTATTATCATATTGGGGGACGGGGTGTGAAGTAAATGTGTTGATCATTTTGCAAAGAAAATTTTATCTTCATCACATTCATTTTATGGATAAACTTCTTACAATCTAAACAAATAAAATTCCTTAAAATAAACATGGAAGCATTTAAAAATAGGAAAATATATAAAAAATAATTGAAGTCTATTTCTAACATAATTGAAATTTATTTCAATAATCATAATTGAATAATCATTCAATATCATTCAATAATCATAATAATCATAATTGAAATTTATTTCAAACGTCGAAAACTATTTTTAAAAAATTGGGTAAAATAAGAAAGAAAATAAAGTATTTTAGGAAATATTATATATATATATATATATATATATATATATATATATATATATATATATATATATATATATTCCTACGTGAGTACGTGAGTTTTGTGACAACCCGTAAAATAAGACTATAATAATTCAAATACAATTTAAATTATTTATTTTCTTCCCAAATTCGTTTAGAATTAATGTTGCGTTAGAAAGTCTTCAATAGATGGCGCGAGGATCAACCGGTGTAGCAGTTCAGTTGGAAGTCGGGACCATTTTCATAACCCGGCGTTGGTTCTCTTCTCCTCTAGCTTTATGAGTACACGGATTAAGAGAATTTATAGACTCTCCTAATCCGTGATGAGTATCACAGTGGACATAACAGAGTTGAATAAAATTTGGGACACAGACAAAAAAACTTTTTTCTCGTATCAAAAAAAAAGGGTGATGATTTTTCTTTTTTGTCAGCTTTTTTTAGAATTTGTGTTTCTGTTCTATATAATTAAACTCATTACAAACTTATATTAAATATGTTTGAATTTTATAAATTTGAGCTTGGGACAACAGGTTTTTCACTCTTCAGCTATCCGCGATTGTAGTGAAATGCTCGCCATCTGGTGGGCTAAGGTGAAATTACAATTAACATGCTTTAATTCGGCTTTTCATCAAGCCGCCATTGCTTACCGATGTTTGGTTTCACATATAATTATTGAATAAAAATGAATAAATCCGGTAAAAAAGATAACACTTACTGTTGTGTGCTACAGTGTAACTCCAAAGGATCAAGAAATCCAGAATTAAGCTTCCACTTATTTCCAAATGACAAATTTAAAATTTTAGCTGCTTCGGCTGATGGAAGTAAATTAATCAGATGATTTGAAACTAATATTTGTCCAACTTCAGTCAAAAATCTACTTCCGATCGAACTTTGAATAAACTGAAATATTTTTTTCCAAAAGCAATCAATTTTCCATGATGTAACGGCGGAGAAATTACAGTACGAATATTTAGTAGAATAACAAAAAGAACAATAATAAATACACGTGGCTATCCCACACAGCACATACGTCCAAATTTTGTTCATTTCTCGTCTCGTACGTTGAAAACACGTCCCTCCAGAGAACTGACATCCCATTTTTGTCACATGCTCACATAAATTCAACCATCATGTTGAAAGTATGTGTCGTGAGTAACCAAATTTGGACATACATTATTAGAAAAATATCTTGGAAGTAATGTGTTCCACAATTGAGCCACAATGAAGTGTCCTTTTACGTTGAATTCAACAAGCATGCAGCGTACTTTTTACTAAAACGGAACGAGCAACTGGACATGCGCATTCAACCAACCATTCCACTTTTCCTCTCGTCCGTGGCTTCGCTTTCGCGTTCGCCCGCCGCCATGTTGTCATTTTGATTATGTGAAAATGCGAAAGAAGAAATAATTGCGTCGTATAATTAATGTTATGATTGTAGATTTCGAAGATATCGTCATATATGCTGTATTGTCCACCGTCGCCAAGCTTGTGACAACGATTTTACATTCTTGTTCTATACAGAATGTGAATGCGATCTGAAAATAATTGTCATATGTAAGTATCTAAAATAATTTTATTTTATTTTAATTTCTGATATTTGACTTTAATGTAATAATGCTTATTATACCTGAAAAGGTTTATTATTTGTAAAATTTAATTTCATGGGTGGTTTTAGTTTTTGTTTGTTGTGTATCATTTCTTATCCATTGATTTATCGATCCATAAATATTATTACATGGCCTAATGGACCTTTCTTTTATTTTAAGCAGGAATGGAAATATCTGTAGAAGTATTTTCTTGTAAACTTAATCGGAATTTCCATTGCTTTTTAACCATTCAAGCATGCCTTTATCAGTTGATTAACTTTGATAAACAATGCAAAAATGTGTTCATGAAAGCTTAAATTTATTTTAAAACTGTTGTAGTTTTATTTAACTCTCTCAAATTATAAAAAAAAAAAAAAATTAAGATTGATTTCATTAATGAAAGTTGTTATTTAAGTATGAGAAATTCAGTAATTCTGAAGTTAATTTATGTCAATAACAACAGTAAAATTTTCGAACGAACCATAGAAAATGAGAATAAACAAAGATTTCTAATGAACTGCTTGTACTGGTTTGGATTTTCTTATCTAGAATATGTATACTCTTTAACTTATTTTTCACGAGTAATTTTTTTCCTAAATATTGTAAATATTATATATTTATATATATTAAATATTATATATGTGCAATTTACAATTAAAAGCCAAACCATTAATTTCTCTTTCTCTGTTTTGAATCTCTTATCTACAATATGTATACTCTTTAATTTATTAAATTTAGTTATGTTTTTCTCAAGAGTAATTTTTTTTCTAAATGTTGTAAATATTATATTTATTGCACATATATTAAATATATATGTGCAAGTTACAATTAGAAGAGAAGCCAAACCATTAATTTCTCATTCTCTCACTTTTTATTTAATGATTTTAAATTGGTATTTTTAGTCTTCTGCTATTTATGTGTTAATACCAATAGCAGAAACAGTTGAGCCAACACTGTTAATTTAACAATCCATAAATGGGATACACTTAATAATAAATCAATGCCGTAGCTAAAGAGTTATACTTTCTCCTTTGTAAATGTAAATTTTGCACATTTTATGAATTATATTATTTCTTTTTATTATACCAGACCTGATCTCTGATTATACCAGACCTGATTCTCTGATTGCAGAATTTTGTTTTATTGTAGATAGATAAAAAATTCTTCCTGTGCACATGTGTATACATATATTTATATAAAGTTCAAAATTACAGTTAACATTATGTAAACTATGAAAATTGTAACTTCGTGTTGATGGTATTTTTTGATTAGGCTTAAATTTTGTTTTTAAAAATTAGATTTTTCTTGGAGGTAATTATTAAATGTAAACTATTACTCATGATATGTTTTTTCCTCCTACAGTTGGAATGTAAACTCTGAAATGTTTTTTTTTTTTTTTTCTTTTTCATCCTGTATACAATATTTATAAGCTATTTTTTTTTTTTTTTAATTTTGGCCTTTTGTATTTTTCTTCCCAGATTATTTATTTAAGATGTTAATGAATATGTAAGGAATCTAGCTTTGGCCTGCAGTCTCCTAGCAGCCCTTCAGTTTAAATTGCAAGTTAATAAGTAAGACTTTCTGCATATAACTCAGTACTAATCATTGCAAGACTGTTCTTTTTTTTTTAAAATCAAGATTTATTTGATTTTAATGATTTTTTAAAACTATTCATACATTATTGTGCAACACTTGTATTTTATTTTGTGTATTTTTATGTATATATATGTAAATATTTACACTATCAATCATTTTACTTAAATTATAAATAATATTCTATTCCGATAGAAAAAATCCATGTAGGCATTTATTACCAATATTTCTATTCAAATTAGTATCATTATAATATAAGAAATAATCTTATAACAGTCACAAATGCTGTAGTACGAGCCACTCAACCTGAGAATTTGTAGTACTATAATGTATTGAAATAAAGAAAGTCTGGTGGACTGCGGTAATTCTCGATCAATGTGTTTCTAGGTTAATTAATGTTCACCCAGCTTATAATAGTATGCTTAAACAAAAATTAGAAAGTATTGTTAACAATTCAAGAACATTGTAGTTTAATGTACAAAATAAAAAAAAGTCGCCATCTTTGCTGAAAATTAATAAATAAAAATATATATTAAACTGCTACAAAAGCATCTTGAAAAAAGATTGTTTCTGAAAATCACACATTTTACTTAGATTCTTAGTGGCACAACATTTCTATTATTTTTTTTTTTTTTTTTTTTTTTTTTATGTTATTTTACAACTATATATCTGTACTGATAAGTATAAAGGATTTAAGTCCAAAAATGTTGATTTTGAGTTAAGTACATAGTCAGACTCAGAAAAAAATTCTCTATCAATTGGTATAAAGGATTTAAATCCGTGTCCTTTAGTCTTTGAGAAAATCCATTGGTAAAAAAAGATTCAAGTTAGAAATTTAGCATTAATCTTTAGTATATAATATTTAATTCAATTTTTCCCTTTATTAAATGAAGATTGACAATCACTTAACGGTATATAGTGTATAAATCAACATAATCCCTTTATCCTAATCGATTCTGCTCATTAGTTTTTAGTTAGTTTAACTTTATTTTTCGTCTCCTGAAAAATCAAGAATATGCACTTAAATCCTTTATACTTATCAGTACAGATATAATATAAGCTTTTAAATTACGTTAATAATGTTTCTGTAATTTAGTATACTGGTTATACAACTATATTGATTTATACAACAGATTCTTTTTTTACCTATGTTTAAAATTATTTTAGACATATTTATCAATGTACATATATGTAGTGTGCATCTATAATATATATTCATTAATGCACATCAAAAAATCATAATATGTATTTTGCTTAAAATTAAAACCGGTTTTGTTATAGGTTTCATATCAAAATCAAAATTATCTTTCAAGCTATTTCAAAATTTTGTAGTGAGCATGACTAATGACTAATTAAGATCAAGATTACTAAGTATTGTACTGAATGCTAATAAATTAAATTGTATTTTATTGTACACACTTGTGATTTAAATTATACAGTTACATAAAAAGTTATTTATTTTTAACTGTTAACTTCAATACATTAAATCAAAGAAAAGTTCAAATGAAAGCCAACTATTTTATCTTTATTTCATAGTAAAAAAAAACTGTAATAACAGTAAATGGTTTTTTTTATAACTAAATGTTTAAATTAAAATATATAATAAAACTGAAATATTTTTAATGGGTAATTGCAATACTTAACTATAAATCAAAGAAAAGTTCATATCAAAAACGTAGTAGTTTATCTTTATTTCATAGTAAAAAATAAACTGTAATAATAATAAATGGTTTTATTTATTAAGGATATAATAAAAATGCATGGTTGAAATAAAATATATAATAAAATTAGGACAGTAATGCACATTACTGTAAGTAAGTACATTATGCTTTTAAATGTTATAAAGTGTTTTGCCAATAAGTTTGGATGTAATTTCAAAACATATAAAAATAGTAAATTAACTACTATGCTTATTAAAAAAAAAAAAAAAAAAAAAAAAAAAAAAACATTTATAATCAGGGGTCGATCCAGGCAAAATTTGGGTCCCTTTTGCGGCTCCTTCACAAAATTCCACACAGTAAAAAGGGGCCCTTCAGAAAATTCAAATTCATAAAAAGGTACCCTTCACAAAATTCAAATCCATACAAAGGGACCCTTCACAAAATTCAAATTTATAAAATGAGTCCCTTCACAAGATTTTTTGTTTTATAAAAAGGATCCTTTTATTAAATGTTTTCATATTTTCAGTATTATTTTTAATTTATGCCTTAATTTGGCTCAACGAAACTCTATTAACTTGATATTAAACATTACATAAAGTGATTGTAAAAACTGAAGATTTTACACAATATTTTACTTTTTCATAAAAATATTTTATATTTCACAAAAATATTTTGTTTTTCACAAAAAAGGGACCCAAAAACTAAAACATGGATTGACTCCTGATCAGGGTTTAACCTGGCAAAAAAATTACTTTAGCATTTTAGCGAAAATAGACAAGCACTATTTTAGTTTTTTCGAAAGTTAATTCTTTGGATACCATTGATTTCTTTTACTTAGCTTTGTTATCCTCAGTTTTGTTTTCTATTCCTTTTGTTCATTGATGATTTTAACCAAGCATCCATATTTGTGACTTTAAAAATATGAATCAGGGAAACTATGTTTTGATTTTATCAATGGAAAAAGAGGTATTCATATCATATGTGTAAAATGAAAAAGCAAATTAAAAATCAAGTAAAGTGTAGTGGTAGATAATCGTGAAATACTAGTGCTAAAAATGCTTCTATGAAGCAAATTCTGAATTCTAACATACTTTTAAATATTTTTGCATTTAAATTCAATCATTGAAAATTAAAAATAAATCCAAATTACTATATAAATAAGGATTCCCAATAATTTCAGTCCTTTCGTAGTTTTTGCCTGCAAATATTACAAAAAAATAAAATAAAATAAAATTCTGAATTATTATATAGAGATATTTTATACAGTTATCCAGTTTTAGCATTTTAGCGAAATTCTGACCGACTTGTTTTAGCAAAATATGATACCTTTTAGCAAAATGCTAAAAAAATGAATGGCAGTTTAAACCCTGCTCCTGATAATATGTAATTAAAATCAGGTTTATGTTAAAAATGACATTATTTGTAGTCCAAATTAATCAATATAGCTATCATTTTAACAAAAAATGTCCTGATCCGTAATTGCCCTGAGTCGGGATGCGATCGATATTTACCCGGTTGCTGGGGCAATTACTGATCAATGAATTTTTTCAATTAAACAAACTTTTAAAACATTTTAATCAAAGTCTATATTTTATTGAATAAACACATGATAAAGCTTTAACCATGCTAAATTTGGTTAACATCAATTGTGATATTTTTAGAGTTATTTAGATGTTTGTGTTTTTTGATCGGGAATTACCCTCGCCCACACTAAAATCTTATCCATGCTATGGAACGGATAAAATAATTTTGGAAAAGGGTAATTTATTAGGGAAAATGACATCATAACTGAAACAATGTATTAAGAGGAAACTTTTACTCACACTTCCCAAACAAAATAAAGAGAATAAGGATTTAAGAAAAAAAAAAGTAGGATATCTTAAAAAACTTATATTTAGGCTAAACTAATATAATTTGAATCAAGAAAATTTTTTCACACTATACCCATTAACAAAATTCACATTTTCATTACCATCTTAATACTTTCACTTATTCTTATAACTTTTCTATATTGAGTCGGGACAATTCATTAAACAAGCAGTGACAGCTGCCTTGAACTGTATGTAACTGATTATATATAATTAAATTTAATGGTTATGGAGTTTTTAAAAAAAAATTGGAGGCTTCAGCAGGGACCGATTTATTCCTGCGGAGGCCTAGGGCACTCATGTTTAATGGGCCCTTTCTTCTGAAACTTTAATATTTATAATCCTCTATTCTATTAATCTATACAGAGAAGCTATTTTAAAGGTAAATATTTTTTTCTGCGCATGATTATACAGTTTACCAAATGATTAAACACTGATTATCTATATTTAAATAACTGATAACTTAACATACTATCATTTTACGGCAAAGTATATATTGTTCGAAATAATACAAACAATGATCAATTTCCATAGCGCACACAATGGAAATATTCACAATTAGTTTTAAAAAAAAAATGTATTTTATATATTATAGGATAAAAAATCAATAAACAAAAAAGTGTAACTTATGATGAAGCCAATGTACTATCTGTAAACTGATTCATGCACTAAATTAGACAGCATTGCAAACATGCCAACAGTTTAATTTATTCCAGAGGATTGTAAATACCTACCCTTTTAACATCACTTTATTTGTATTGATTTTTTTTTTTTTTTTTTTTTTTTTTTTCAAATATGGTAGGACAAATAAGAGGCACACAGCACAATACTATTTCCATTTGTTGACGAAAAAATGAAAATTATCGATCATTACAGAAAATTTTCATTCTAACTATTTTTTTAAATGTATGGTGGAATTTCTTGAAGGCCCAAGGCATGTGCCCTGAATGCTCTGCCATAAGTCAGGTGCTGGGCTTCAGGGCTTTTTAAACACTACAATGTAAAATATGCCATTATTTTTAAAATATGTGTGCCAATATTAAAAGATATAAACTGATATGAGAACTATAAATAAGCAAGAAAATGTTTTCTTTTGTAAATATCAACTGCAAGGCTGGCAGAGACAAACTATCATATTATATATATATTAATCCTCGCTTTCCCAAGATGGGGTCATTTTGAAGTTGAAATCTAGTTAAGCACGCCTCATTCAAAAAGTGTGCTAATTCGCCACAGATAGCAAACATAACCAGTGGAATTTTGCAACTTCTAAACGATATAAAAAGGTGTTGTGCTGGTGATTTTCGCTAAGTGTGCCAAGCGGCACCTGAAAGCAATTTTTTTGCAGTAATGCCATGATCTTGGGAAAGCGAGGGTTAATCAATTAATTCTACACTAACTAAATATTTATAATTCATACATCAGTCATAAGGTTGTGCTTGTATAAATAATTAAAATATAATAAATGGTTAAAATGTATAAATAATTAAGAAAATTAAGGTATAATTTATTTTTTTATTTATCAATGTTGCTTAGTAGAGACGAATCTAAAGTCAAGGTATCCAATATAAATATTAGCTTGTTTAATAATATTTTGTTATATTTTACAAATTATATTTTTAAATTTCTATAAGAAATATTTAAAAACCACATTTTTTAAAAGCTGGATGTACAGTTTCATTCCACTAAAGCCATTAACTTTAATATGTAAAAAAAGTGATTTAAATCAGTGATAATTTTTATTTTTTTACTTTTTAAATCAATTGATTTAAATCACTACAACCCTGTTGCAAGATTCTCAATTAATAGCATTTGCATACAAAGTTTTTATTCATTAGCTTTACAAGGCAAAATTAGCTCTGGCCGCATGGTCAGTTACTACTGAATAATTAGCCACTAATAAATTTGCTGCGGGTAGCCACCACAATGGCCACTGTTTGGCTACCTGCTGCAATTTTCACACACACACACAAAAAAGTTTGTTTCCCTCAGTTGATTAATTTTAGCTATATCATGTGTATGCAGTAGGAAATCCACTCCCAGAAATCCATAGCACTTGGGACCAGAGACTGCAAATTTAAAAATTTTATGGATTTTAGTTTTTTTTTTTTTTTTTTTTTTTTTTTTACTTGTTTGCAGTATAGACAAATGTTTTTTTTTTTTTTTTTTTTTTTTTTATTATTCATTTTTTTTTTTTTTTTTTTTATTCTTTGAAATTACTTTTTATTTAAGCACAAAAACTATAAATTTCATTGTTTACTTTGGTTGTAACTTTTTAAAAGTATATAACTTTTTTAAAGTATTTATAATTTTAGTAATACATATTAGGGTATTTATTTGCATTGTATAATTTTATATTGCTACTATTCAAAAGTTCTTAAAACATCGTTTTTATCATATTAACTAGTATGCTGTGGCCATCACAAGTCTTTCTTCTATATAATCCTGTACAAATTTACCTAATATAAATTATTTGTTAAATTATAATTTATTAAAATTATTTTCCATGATGAATGCAGACGATTTTTATCTGAAAGTAGTTTAATATTAAATGCCAAAAGAAAATCAGTTTTGTTCAGACATGAGAAGAAATGAATTTTCTTCCCATTATTTCATTTATTTATTTTTTCATTAAAAATGGAAAAAATCAATAACATAGTATTAATTATCACTGATCTATGGTTTGATAATTCATTTTAAAGGTGTTGACGAGTTCTTTGGAAGATACCCATATTGAAAATTAACGAATTCCAAACGTCAAATTTCGTTCAAGGGTTTTGAGATACAGTACCTACAAAATTTGTAACACACACACAGACACACATTTTCTAAAAGCAGTCAAATTTTGATCAGGACATCTCAAAACATGTAAATACATCAAAAAGTGTTTAAAAATTTTCACAAAGCCAATACTTCCTTCAAACATAGAAGACAGTAAAAATAAGATTTTTTTTTTTTGCTAAGTTTTTTATGGCAAAAATGAAAGAAAAAATCGATAATGTTGTTTTAAATTAACGCAGATCAGTGGTTCAGCCATTTCTTCTTCTTATTTTTTTTTTTCTTTTTCGTATGCATATAAAGAGAAAGTATTGAATTAGTAAAAAGTTTCAAACTCCAGTTTTGATGGATTTACACGTTTGAGGATGCTCTGATCACGATTGAACTGATTTTAGAAAATGTCTGTCTGTCAGTCAGTCTTTCTCTCTCTCTGTGTGTGTGTGTGTATCACTAATGTAGTAGACACTGCATCTCATTAACCAATTAATGAAATTTAACCATACTTGGAATTTTGTTGAAACCTGACATAAACTGATACAGATTAGATTTGGCGATCAATTGTTCAACAGGTCGGGCTGTAATCCCATTATTTCTAAATTTTTAACATGAACAAAACAAAATTTCATCTAACTCTACAAAATGAGTTATTTTAAACAATGTAATTATAAAATTAATTGTTAATTAATAATTGTTAATCAATGATTGTGAAATTAATATAAATTATTGATAATAGTAGTAATAAATTAGGGGGGAGGGAAATGTGCATCTGAGAACTTCGTTTCCTGTAGTGATGTAACTCTGTCACATAAAAATCGTCTACATTTATATGGAAAATAATTTAATAAATTTCTATTTTATGATTTTGGTGTATAATTAAAATATACACAAGAAAGTCTTGTGGTGGCACTATCACACTAAAGGTATTGATAAGCTCTTTTAAAAGATACCCATGGTGAAAACTTGTCCCCTCTGGGCAATAAATGTAAAGGAAAATATATTCCATAGTCTGCAGAACTGCTTTTCTTTTTCTGTTTTTTAGTAGCTTTTAAAATAATTTATATTTTTTTCCATACATTTGGATAGAGATCATTGCATTATGTGATCTGTATAAATCATGTTAAAAAAAATCACCTAGGAAGCAATAAGCCTAGGATAAATAAAGCTTATAAAATAAAATTTGATTCATAGAGTTTAGAGTGCTATTCAGTCAAATGTGATATCATTGACAGTTTATTACCTACAATTTCACAGTAAAAATATAAAAAATAATTAGAAAAAATTAATTATAATAGAACTAACCTTTAATAGCTGTTTGTTTTTAGCATCATGAAGTATATATATTAACGTTTATCAATAATTGTTTCAAAATTTTTAAGCTATAATGATGTTCTCTTATAATTATTATTATTATTCACGTTTAATTTTAATATGTTTGTCAACTAATTTAAAGTTAATATAAGGTTATTATTATCATGTTTCAATTAATTAAAAAATGATGAAAAATTTGAAAAATTGGGCTTCATAATGTACTAGGACATCTCAGTAAGTATCTTCGTGTTGAATCACATGACTGTCCTTATTACCATTTTAGTGTTATGCTGTCTGGAGACACACATCCAGACACTGTCTTTTTTATATATGAAGATTTACTCGTATTATTGAAAAATCTAGTACTTATTGTAGATGAGAAAATTCAAAACTGATTGGTTTCAATTAAATAATCATACAAAATTGTTTCTTATAAATACCACAACTTGCATATTGTTATTGAATATAATTTTTGGTTTATGGGAGAACATAACTGTCAGTTTTTATTTATTTATTTATTTTTCCTTTTGAAATGTTTTTTATTTTCTCTCTCTGCAGGTGCTGCGAGAACTTGTCTATTACAGAGAAAAACATTAGATGTTGAATTAAATTAGTAATGTTCAATTAGCTTCGCTATGCAAATAAAGAAATTTTATGTAATTTTTTAAATAAAAATGCATAAATACATATTGTTTCTTTTGATTCTTTTTGAAATTTGAATCTCAAACCAATACAGGTAGGTTGGAAGTCAGTCCTTCGTTGTATCTTGCCGAACAGTCCACAATTTGTAGTAATTAAAACAAATTCAGCATATGGAACAAAGCACAAATAAAATTAATATGTTTAATCAAATAGAAAATACGTATGTATGTATATGTATATATATAAGCATATGTAAAAAAAAAAAAGCATATGTAAAAAAAAAGCAAATCAGTTTTGGTAAAAATATGTGTGTTTTTAAGCTACGTAAGTACTTTCTAAATTTTTTCTCTTGTTTTTATATTTTATCTAATTGCACTGAGTTTAATTTTGTTTCTAATATTGACGTTCACTGAGACTTGATTCTTGGCTTCTTTTTAGCTGCATTTCATTGATACAACCTGTCGTCCAAAAAAGTTGGATCATATTAATTACAGTGATTTGAATTAGTGATTAACTTTACAGTTTTACTTCACGATCACCATTATGCATCACAATGAGAAAACATGGAGGTAATCAGGAATTTAACTGCATGTAATTAATGTGATCCAACTTTGTTGAATGCCAGGTGGTATGAAATGCTGCTAAAAAAAAAAAAAAAAAAAAAAAAAAAAAAAGTCAAGGGTTACATACAAACGGAACGCTTGCAATTTCGATGACGTAAATTTTGCAAGTTTTTTGCAAATACAGTCGGCAACAAAAGTAACAGAGCACTAGCGAAAATTCCTATGTAAAAAAAGTACACTTAATGCAGATTTGTTAAATAAATCCTTGTCGAATCCTGTTCTTAGTCAGTGTAAGAACATGATTCGACAAGGATTTATTTAACAAAACAGTGTCAAGTGTGCTTTTTTCACATAGGAATTTTTGCTAGTGCTCGGATACTTTCGCTGCCGACTGCAGTCATACATTTGGAACGCCTGCAAATGGCTTTGCAACTGGAAGTGTTTCATTTGTATGTACCCCCAAGAGTCAAGTCCTTTGAGCATCAAAAGGGGATGCAACTTAGAGAGACAATGGGAATGGATATGTTCATAAAGATAAAATTTATATGGTGGTATTTAAAATATTTGAAAATTGTATATACAGTACACTTATGCTGCTATTACATAAAAACTTTTTGCACAACATTTGAACCGATTTTTGCTCTAATTTCTGGAGACTGAAAAAAATTTTTGGTTCGGAAAGTTCTCCAAAATACTTCAGATCTCAGTGGATGGTGTCACATTCAGTCTATGCCTGGAACCGGTTTGTAGCTGCATCTATAATGAACCAGTTCTGGTCCTAGACTGAAAGTGTTGCCATTTACTGAGATCAAAAAAGGAGAGTGACAAAAAATCAGTTACAACTGTCAACATCACCTAAAACATGTGCTGAGGAAGTTCTGGATCTGGAAATAATGCTATATATATTAGCTCTGAATAAAGCTATTAAGTTTTATCTTTAATTACAGTATAAAAGTTTCATGTTTTTTAGTAATAGTAAAATGTGGAATTGATGCATTTTTCTAATTTGGATTCTGTGTCTCCATTTGACATATTTGTGATCCATATCAGTTTAATGTAAATTGGAAGAATGTAATGTTTTTATTATAAGCTTTTAAGACAAAGTTGTAGCAATTCAAAAATCATGAGAAAGGTTCAAAAAATGTTATTTAAAAAATTGCTCAAAATTATTTACAAGGAATTAGGTGAATAATAATTAATGTTCATTAGTTGTTAATTAAAGAAAACACTTGTTATTTATAGACATAAATTTTACTATTAAAGATGTGATTCTTTTAGATTAGGTTATGCTCAGTGGGTGATCCATGTATGCTAAATTAATTTTATATGAAAAAATCTGGAGTGACTCTGTTTGACTTTCTGATAAATTAAAGTAAGCGAAGTTGTTAAATGAAGAGAAGAGAAAATTATAATAGGGCATTTGAGTAATTTTCTCCATATAGTGTGTTCTTTAACATTATTGTACTTTAAAGAATTTGAGCCTGTAGATCATAATGTTAAAGAATTTCGCATTGTGTCACTATAAAATAACTAAGCACTAGATACTCCAAAATCAATAGGTCTTGTGTTACGGTGACCTATAGCATATATACCAACATTCAGGTAAATTCATCAATGCATTCAGATGCTATCATGTTCACTCACACATATATACTACACACACATGCATATAGTATCGTGAAAATAGCAAAAATGAACTCTTGAGACCTCAAAGCCTATCGAAATACCAAAATCTCAAAGTAAAATTTTTGTCATGATTACAATATTTTCTTTACATATTTATATTTGTAGAGTATAAGTAATATTGCTATTACTAGGGGATAAGGCTGATTATCTATTTTATGAATTTAAAACTGCAGGGATACTTTTTTATATTTGTGTGTTGGGGGGGGGGGGGGGGGGGTTTACTCCCCAACAGACAGAATTTTTTGTAATGATTTGCAGACTGCAGTATAGAACTGCTAAACTAAGTTTTAAATCACATTAAGCTATTAGCAATTAATAAATTAAGTAATATCTGCATATAAAAAGAAAACAAAGAATGTACAAAAGAACAGTAATCTAGAGACATGATGTAAATTGTATTACTTTTCTTATCTGTATACATGGTAGAGAAAGTTTTTTTTTTTTTTTTTTTTTTTTTTTTTTTTTGGAATCAAATAGCTGAAATTGAGTTTTTGTTGAATTTAAATGTTTTGAGGTCCCCTGAATCTGAAAATCATGTTTTTAGCAGTTAGTCTGTATATTTGTCTGTTATCAACATATCTCTAGAACAAATAGTAGCAGAAAGTCCAAACTGTAATGAACAAAATGCGCATCATATAGGGACGCTACACTAAACTTTTCTTTGAGATCAAGCAAGTAGTTCGTGTACAAGGGCATCCAAGAGAATTCAAACATATTATCCTTGGAAAAATTTCGAGTAAGTACAGTGTAACAGCATTAAGCTGACTTAAACAATTTTTTTTATAATGCATAAAAACATGTTTTGTGTATATTGTGATATGGAAATCATTCATCTTTTGTTTACAGGGCTACCCAAAATATTTGGATATTTGGGGCTATACTTATATTGACCAAACGTCTCCATTTTCTGGGGACAAATGGGGACTTCCCTTTTTTTTTTTTTGAAGGCATTTTTCTAAGTTTTAAATAATTGTAGGAAGTAAATTATTAATCAGTAATACTTTATTTTTAGTCCTTATGTATTAGGAATGAAAAAATACACCCATAATTGGATAATTGTAGCAATTTTTAACGCTTCTCTATTATAAAGGTATTTTGATCAGGTCAGCCTAGCTATACTTGAAAATTGCTGGAATAGTAATTCATTTTTTGTTAGGTGTTTTTTGATTGGGACTAAATTTAAGTACACAATATTGTTTATAGACAATATGACAACAGAGCTACCAAAAATTGAGCTAAATGTTCTTTTATATTCAGTGTAATTGATGAGAGTGCTTCGATGCACGTTACTGTGTCGACGAACACTGCTCAGAAAGAAAAATTAGTTTTTCAGATTCATACTGTAAAAAAAGTAATTTTTGAAATTTAAATTTGTTTTTTCTTGTATAATATCATGTTTTGAGGTAACCTGATTACACAAAAGTCCAATTTTTAGTGATTAATCTGTATGTATTTATATTACCATATCTTAAAAAATCTGGTGTGTCACACACATCACTTTCTCTTTCCCTGCATTTCAATATTATAATGATTGATTGCATATTAAATTTTAAGTTCAATAGCATGAGATAATAAAATTCAATATACTTTTAGAACATTCTAAAATAGTT
This sequence comes from Salticus scenicus, assembly GCA_963930645.1. NCBI lineage: Eukaryota > Metazoa > Arthropoda > Arachnida > Araneae > Salticidae > Salticus > Salticus scenicus. The sequence continues at coordinate 3,453,069 of OZ005662.1, forward strand.
TTAAAAACAATTTTATTTGATATGCAGTTTTGTGCATAGAATTATAAAAAAAAAAAACAACAAAAAAAAAAAAAAAACTAGGCTATTATTAATTTACCTTCAAACTTGCCAGTCTTTATAAAATTTTTGCCAGTAACCTAATATGAAATTCAAAGTGCTAAATTTGAATTTCCTGCAGTTATTTACTATTAAGTTATGCGATAACAGATACACATACAGCATACAGATCAACTGCTAAAAATTGGACTTTCGTAATCAGGCCACTTCAAAACATGATATAATACAAAAAACAAAGTTGAAAATAAAACTTCAAAAATTACTTTATTTACACTATGCATATGAAACATTAATTGTGCAGTGTCCGGCACCACAGTAAAATATACAAACCACTTCTATTAATTAGATTCAATAGAAAAGAACATTTTGCTTAATTCTGAGTATCCCTGTATATTGTCTATAATCAATATGCACTATTAAGAATACTTTATATTAAAAATTAGTCTTCTTTGAAAAGCATTTAACGCAAAAGGAATTATGATTCCTCCAAGTATAGCCCCATCTAAATACTTTAATTGGCCTTGTAAATGAATGATGAATAATTTTCATACCACAATCTACACAAAACATGCTTTTAAGAATTAAAATATATATATATATATTCCATTTTGGTTAAGTCAGCCTGTAGATGTTACACTGTATTTGCCAGATATTTTCCCTTAGACAATGTATTTGAATTCACTTGGATGTTCCTGTACACAATCCATTTGCTTGGTCTCAACGAAAAGTTTACTGTAACATCCCTATATGATACGCATTTAGAATACTAAGTTTGAACTTTCTGCTATTATTTGTTCTTGAGATATGTTGATAACAGATACACACTCAGACTAACCGCTAAAAACATGGTTTTTGGATTCAGGGGGCCTCAAAATGTGTACATATGATAAAAACACACTTTCAAAAATTTGACTGATAAACAATACATTACCTATGTGGGAAGAGAAAGTACAAAAAAGTAACTGCATGAAATTCGAATTTGATATTTTGAAGTACTTTTTAAGTTGCCACTTAACAGTTTGATCAAAATTGGTAAGTTTGAAGTCAAATTAATAACAGCCCTTTTTTCTTTTTTTTTTTAAATAACTCTAAGCACTACTGTTGAGCGGGGCTTGAGGGGTTGGTATCCCTCTTACATAAAATTATATGTCGAATAACTATTCCTAAACCAGTTTTAAATTATTTTTGAATTACATTGAACTTTATTATCCTACGTTATTTATCTCAAGACTTAAGCAATCTACTTATATAATATTAAAATGCAGGGAAAGACGAAGTCGTGTGAGTGATACACCAGATTATTTAAGTACTTTATTGAAGTCTGGCTTTTTTTTGTGTGTGTGTTTTTAAATTAATCTGCCGAGCTCTCTGCTATGCTGTACTATTTCTGCTACTAGAACCTACTCTTATATCAGATTTTTTTTCTTTTCTTTTGAAAAAACAAAATATATATATATATGTATATAAATTTAATGTTGCAATTAAACCTTCTGTTATTGCTTTACGACATTTGATTTTGTAATATCTTCACTTTTTTAATATTAAGAATAAATGCTGTTAATTTTCATAGCAGGTAATCTTAAAAAATATCAACAGATTTTCAGAAAATATGTCATTTTAAAAGTGCATGATATTACAAGTCAACAAGAAATAGATAGTTAGGCTTTGCATACAATCTCCTGTTCCCAAGATTAATTTCAGATTTTATTCCACCAATACTGATCTTGTACTTCTGCAAAAGAAAAAAACTGATGTGGACACCACATGACTTCCTTATACACCTTTAGAAATATATACATAATGTTAAAAAGCATTATCATTAGACCCGAGACAGTTGGCTAAAAATATTTTAAAAATGCATTGTCAATGTGTTCTGAGCTTTTCTGAAAGTTTCAAATGCCTAACTAGTCAAGAAGTCAGTTAAAAATCAATTGCAAGATTTGTACTTGTAACGCTGCCGAAGGCAGCAGGGACTTGAAACAGTTCTCTAAAAGTATTAAAAAAATGCATTTTCACCATGTTCTGAACTATTCTGGAAGTTTCAAATGTCTAGCTAGTCGAGAAGTTAGTTAAATAAATTTTCTTTTGAAACAGTATAAACGCTGCCGAAGGCAGCAGGGACCCGAAACAGTTCTCTAAAAGTATTTTTAAAATGCATTTTCACTGTGTTCTGAACTATTCTGAAAGTTTCAAATGTCTAGCTGGTTCAAAAGTTAGTTAAATAAATTTTCTGTTGAATCATATAAATGCTGCTGAAAGCAGCAGGTATCTGAAACAGTTGGCTTGTTGGCTAAAAATAATTTTAAAAATGCATTTACAACCGGTTCTGGGCTTTTCTGAAAGCTTCAAATGTCTAGCTAGTCGGGAAGTCAGTTAAAAATCATTGCAAGATGTGTACTGGTAATGCTGCTGAAGGCATCACGGATCCGAAACAATTGGCTAAAAGTATTTTAAAAATGCATTTTCGCACTGTTCTGAACTATTCTGAAAGTTTCAAATGTCTAGCTAGTCGAGAAGTTAGTTAAATAAATTTTCTGTTGGAACCATACAAACGCTGCCGAGGGCAGCAGTGGCCTAGAACTATTTGCTAAAAATATTTAAAAAATGCATTGTCACTGTGTTCTGAGCTATCCTGAAAGTTTCAAATGTCTAATTAGTGGGAAAGTTAGTTAAAAATTGATTGCAAGATTTGTACAGGTAACGCTGCCTAAGGCAGCAGGTATCCAAAACAGTTGGCTAAAAATATTTAGAAAATGCATTGTCAACGTGTTCTGAGCTTTTCTGAAAATTTCAAATGTCTAGCTAGTCAGGAAGTCAGTTAAAATTCGATTGCAATTTTTGTCCAAACAGTTTTTGAGTTAAAGTTTTTGTTACATTATGGCCAAAACCTTTTTGGTCATTTATAACCTAATTTTCTGAAATATCTCCAAAACGGAAAATCATACGAAGTCCAAAAAGGGAGGTGCACAACTGGATGTTATAACAAACCTATGTACCAATTCGCAACTTTCTATATCCAATCGTTTTCGAGTTATGTGACATACACACACATGCGTACGACGTCACGAAAAATCGTGTAAAGTCGCTTATATCGCTAAAACGAGAGCTCGTGTTAAGACGACACTTGCAGGTGTACAACTAGACATCATGACAGTCACACATATAAATTGGCAACATTCAGCGATCATTCGTTTTCGAGCAATGTGAAATACAAAATCCATTTCGCAAATGGGATTACTATAATTCCTTATACTTTGTATGAGGAAGTAAAAATTGGTGCAGAATTTTATGAAACCAACTAGAAATTTTCAAGGAATTTGAAAAAATAATAATTGTCGCCTGTACAAAAAAAAAAAAAAAAAAAAAAAAAAAAAAAAAAAAACAGTATTTTGCAATGAGTAAAATATGTCTCATATTCTAATAAGATGATATACAAAGTTTTATCTGAAAAAAAAAAAAAGCTATCTTGCCAAATTTTCTGCCTGGGTAATAAATTCCATTAAAATCAACCAAAATTGGATGTGGAATATACATTTAGATTTCATCCCCAAGTTTTATAGAAGTTAGTAAAATCAGCATAACTGATGCATTTTTCTTTTTTTTTTCTTTCTCTTTTAAGCATTTTAATGCACTTATTTTAAACAGGGAAGCCAAAAGCATTGGTCTTGCTTTTTATTATGCAAAGATTAATTTTAGACAAAAATATACAGGTATTGATTTTAAGCATATATTTTTAAATCCTGATGTTGAAAATCAATATCACATTTATGTTTAAAATTAATCTCTGCATTATAAAAAACAAGGTCAATGCTTTTGGTTCCCCTGTTTAAAATAAGTGCATTAAAATTCTTAAAAGAGAAAGAAAGAAGAAAAGAAAAATGCATCAGCTATGTTGATTTTACGTAATTTCTATAAAACCTGGATGAAATCTAGATGTATATTCCATATTCAATTTTGGTTGATTTTACATGATTTAGATGAGATCTGGATGTATATTTTACATCCAAATCTAGTTGATATTACATGAAATGGCTGAAAACACAATGTTGCATTTACATCCAAATTTGGTTGATTTTACATGAATTGAACAAACTCTGGATGTCTTACATAACAAGTAGGTTGATATTACGTACCAACTAAGTCTCATTTGGGGCCATGTTACAACTTTGCTTGTGACATTTCAACCAAAAATCAACCAAAGCAGATAGCAAATTTCAACGTAATGGGACGTAATATTTGATCGCGATTACGTAATATCAACCTAATCGGGATGAAGTGTGTTGTGTGGGTATTATATTTACTAACAACAAAAGCTGAAAAAGCGCCATCTATCGATCATTACATTCGCGGATTAACCCCTTGAACTGAAATGACGAGTCCAGCTCGTCATGAATTTTCCTACACTAATTATGTTCTTATATGTATATATAGCAATAAACATTCATATAAATGTGTGAAACAAATATTATTTTTAATAATAACAAATTATTTGAGCAACAGAACAGTAAGTTTTTATATCAATACCTCCTCTTAAAACTAAGAAAATTAAATTGTCTGCATGAGCAGTGCTTACTGAAAATAAATTGCAGTTCAAGGGGTTAAAAAATTTTATTGTGGGTATTATATTTCACCTACAATTTAAAGAAAAATATCCAATGAAAGAAACAGAAACAAGGAATAAAAAACAAACACAGTTGTGTTTCAATTTTTTAATAAAAAATCATATTTTCACGGACATAGTTTTTACCTTTTTTTTTTTTTTTTTTTGGAATGACCCATACACAAAGATTCTTTTAAATACTCTTTTACCAAATCACTTAGAATTCTTTACATACAAATGTTTTTTCCTGCATGAATACGAAGATGTCTTGTCAGTTTGCTATTTTGAGAAAAACTTTTAGAACATTCTTCACAAACATATGGTTTTTCTCCTGTATGGATGCGAAGATGTTCCTTTAGATGAGATTTCTGAGAAAATCCTTTGGAACATTCTTCACACACATATGGTTTTTCTCCTGTATGGATGCGAAGATGACTTTTCAGGTGACATTCTCGTGAAAATCCTTTAAAACATCCTTCACACACATATGGCTTTTCTCCTGTATGAGTTCGAAGATGCATTTTTAAATCAGATTTTTGAGAAAATCCTTTGGAACATGTTTCACACACATATGGTTTTTCACCTGTATGAACTCGAAGATGCGTTTTTAGATAAGATTTCGAAGAAAATCCTCTGGAACATTCTTCACACACATATGGTTTTTCTCCTGTATGGATGCGAAGATGACACTTCAGATGAAATTTTCGAGAAAATCCTCGAGAGCATTCTTCACACACATATGGCTTTTCTCCTGTATGAATTCGAATATGCTGTTTTAGAGCACATTTCTGAGAAAATCCCTTGGAACATTCTTCACAGACATATGGTTTTTCTCCTGTATGATGATTTGTAAGATGTTTTATTAGATTACCTTTTTCAGAAAATCTTTTGGAACATTCTTCACATACATACGGTTTTTCTCCTGTATGAATTCGAAGATGTTTTATTAAACTGCCTTTTTCAGAAAATTGTTTAGAACAGTCATTACACACATATGGTTTTTTACCTGTGTGAGTACGAAGATGTTTCTTTAGACTGCGACTTTCAGAAAATGTTTTAGAACATAATTCACATACATATAGTTTTTCTTCTGTATGATTGCGAAGATGTACAATTAAAATGTCTTTATTAGAAAAAATTTCAAAGCATTTTTTACACACATATGGTTTTTCACCCGTATTTGTAGATAGATGTACATCCATATTTTGAAATATTAAATTAGCTTCGAATTTAAGTAGCAAATAATAAATGTTTCCTTAAAATGTACGTGTAGTTAACACGGAGTAATATAAACAGGAGATGAAAGTCCAATAGGAGAAACCTTGAAAACTGCGATGTAAATTTTTGGTAAATATGGATGTCGGCACTTGTCATTACTGCCTATTTTCCCATAAATTTTTAATTTTAAGCAATTTAATTTTTCTTGTAAGAACTCAAAACTACTTGATTAAGATGGTTTCAAATAAATGCTTCATTCCTGCTTGTAAAACAAGATATGACAGTGATAAGAAATGAAGAAAAGCCTGAACAGAGAAATGTCCGTTGGATAAAACCAACGAGATATATAAAGTAGAGTGATAAATGGTAACCATTGAGGAGGTCCAAGATGAGTCATGTGACATGCTTTCCTTGTACCTGCGTATTCGGTGGTTCCCTTGGTAACAGCTTATTTTCAGTAAATTTCTATGGCAACGGTTTGGAGATTGTTCTTCGCATAAGTCATATTAGCCAATGTTTTTGTTTACTTACGTAGTTTAATATTATTTTGTTCTAAATCATTTTGATTTTACTTCTTTTTTATTTCGTCTTCGTGTAGTAGAACTTTAACCGACAAAACGCTTAAAAATAGGCGAAAAATTATTATTTGTTGTTAAATTTAGCTCTTTCAAAGTTTAAATTTTCTTTTATAAACACTTTTAAACTTTGTTGGAAAACGATGAAAAAAAAGGTATTTTATTATTTATTAAAATGTGAAATATGTGTAAAATTATTTTAAAACGAATTTATTTCGGTCATAGGACGGTCATGTTACCTAATAATAATGATAATTTGTCGAACTGATATTTTTAAATGTCCAAATAGCGATAAAGGGCCAAACACAGCAACCTATTGGAACATATCACGTGATTCATCTTGAACCACGGAAAGCTAATCCTTCATCCATTGAATCAGCACTCTAATTTATACAGGGTGATTCAAAAAAACGTGGACAAAATGATACGACAGATCAGTCATACAAGGATCAGTCATACGACAGATCAGTCATAACAAGGATAAAAAATCGCATAGGAACAGAGGGTCGCAAACGCCTGTAGAGGTCGCTAGAACCACGAGAGGGCGTTGCGATACAAACAAGAGCTGAGCAAACGGAGATTGTCTTCATTCGAGCCGTGGATGCGTTGGGCGTAACATGGCTAGTTACACGCAACGCGAAATAGCTGACATGCATTTAACTTACGGCATGGCCAACAGCAATGGACGAGAAGCCTTGCGAATGTATCGTGAGAAATATCCTGGTAGAAAGGTGCCTAGCCGCTCATTCTTTGCCACTCTGCATCGACGATTGTGTGAAACCGACTCGTTCGACGTGCAGAAGCGGATGCTGGTTGCCAACGAATAATTCAGACAGATGATGCTGTACAAAGAGTTGTCTAAGAACTCCAGCGTAATTCTTCAACGATCCCGCAAGCTACCGTCTGGCGCATTATACACAACGAAGGACGACATCCTTATCATTTACATCGCGCCCAGGCAATGGAACCGGAGACTACAACAATCGTATGAATTTTGAGCAGTAGTTCTTGCAAGAAAGTGCTGCAGACCGAGACTTCGCAGCAAGTGTTCTCTTCACGGATCACGCTGCGTTCACATTAGAGGGTGTGATGAACTTTCACAACCTGCATACGTGGACGGAAAAAAATCGCGTGCTACACGTCCGCTCGGCGTACAACGAAAATTTTCCGTTAACATGTGCGCTGGCATTGTAGGAGACTGTTTACTTGGTCCCTACATTCTCCCAGAAAGACTTAACGGCCCTATTTATCTAACATTCTTGCAAGAGGTTCTGCCAGAAATGCTGAATGATGTTCCGATGACTATTCGTCAACGCATTCGATTTCAACACGACGGAGCTCCTGCACATTTCAGCACAGACGCCAGAGCACATCTGCAGGCTACTTTTCCTGGCGGCTGGATTGATCGCGGTGGACCAATCGCATGGCCACCAAGATCACCAGACCTGTCTCCCTTGGATTTTTTGTTATGGGGATTTTTAAAAGGACTTGTGTATGAAACACCTGTTGCAACGCCGGAAGACTAGGTAGGAAGAATCGTTGTGGCAGCCGGATGTGTTCGAGATACACCTGGTATCTTTGAGAAGGTGCGACGATCTATGCAACGTACAGTCGGCTGCAAAATTATTCGAGCACTAGCCAATAATTCCTATATTTAAAAAGTACACTTAAGACTGTTTTGCTAAGTAAATCCTTGTCGAATCATGTTCTTAGACTGATTAAGAACATGACTCGACAAGGATTTATTTAACAAAGTTGTATTAAGTGTACTTTTTTTTGGCAAGGATTATTGCTAGTGCTCGAATAATTTTGCAGCCGACTGTAGATGCCAGGTGTGTCTCGATGCATCTAGTTAAACTTTGAGCATCCCCTGTAGGCTCGACATTTGGCTTGCATTAGTCTCATGTGACTGAGTAATGAGGGTTATTCACCGTTGGCAACATTTGTGTGGAAGTCACGTGATGGTGGTATTCCATGATTTGTTTACTCTGCGAATACTGTACAATACGAAGTAAAAGAAAGCAACATGCCAAAAAATTGTGCATCTTTAAGTTGCACAAATAATTCAAGCAAAGAAACATACAAGCAGAAACGTGTAAGTTTTCATGCATTTCATTTAAATTCGTCTGGTTTATTAAAAGAATGGCTTATCAAACTGAAAAGAGAAAATTTTACACCATCTAAACATAGCGTATTATGTGCAGAGCATTTTACCGAAAATGACTTTACTTACCAAAATTTTACAGAGAGAAGATTTCTGAAAAGTGATGCTGTACCGTGTATATTTAGTTTTAAGTTAGTTACACCACACTTTTTAAAAAACAAAATTCAATTTTCATTTGATGAAAGAAAAGAAAAGAAAGTTTCACGACATAGAATTCATGTCGAAAGAGCTATTGGGCGCATTAAATTACTTAAACTTTTAGACTGCACCATACCATATACTATGTTACCTCCATTAGTCAATTAATTTATAAGTCAGCATATTTAGTTAACTTTGGAACCCGTATTTTATAATTTAAATTTTAATGATAAAATAAGAAAATAGGGAATTTTCTACTTCATTTCTTACAATAAATCTCCTATATGCTTCAATGTTACTGCAAAATTAATGTTATACTTTTTTTTTTTTTTTCATTTTGTGCGTACCAGATACGGTAAGGTTATTCCACCTTATACTTAAGGTTAAATTTTAATAATTTTGCTTATCCTAAAGATTTATTGTTGTACACATATATATATATATATATATATATTTTATTCTTTCAGTTTTATTCAAATTTATTGTAGACTCCTAGAAATCTTAGTAACACAACCAATCTAAACAATGAAGTTTATAGTAAAGTTTAACAGGAAAAAATCAGGGTAGCGCTTATTTTTTTCATGGTGATTTTTTAAAAACTGATTTTAATGAGATAAGGAAAGGTACTTTCAATTGAGGTCCAAGTCTTGGAGATAAACTGAAATAATTTATGTTGTTCCTGACTGTTAAATTTTCCGAATTGTTCATGTTTAATATAGACACAATTTTACATTTAATTTTTATCACCCAGTATATGTAGTAACATATGGAAAAACAGGCCCCGGTCATGAATGTTTGAGGCCCTGGGCAAAGCAAAATTAGGGGCCCCCTCGAAACCGTCGCAACTCCATTTATATATGATAGATGATTACTAGTCGTATGTCCAATGCATAAACAATATTTTCGAGGCTAGATATTTAAATATGTTAATATTTTTTTACATTTTCAATTACTATTTATGTTATACAGCTACATACAATTGAATATGGAATGGATTTGTTCTGCTGATCCGTTCATGATATCCTATCTGACAGACGGCAGTAAAAAAAGCACTGTGTAATATGTTTAATTTACACTAAACAGGAACTGATATATAAATTTAGTAGTCATAGATTTGCCAGCTTTGGATTATCGCTCTACTGCCGTTATTTACACACTAGGATTAATTACAGTGGGATTTACTGATTAAAATGAATTTCGAATCACCTTGAACTCCCTCCCTGAATGAACCCGGCATATGTTGATCCAAGGCCCACTATTTAGGCACTAGATGAGCCAGCAGAAATAGAAAAGGAAAAATATATCCAAAATGAAAATTTTGTGTCTGAGAACATTCAATATTTTTAAAAGATAAATTTCATATAAGTAAATATACATGCGATTTGAATTTTTACTGAAATAAAAGGGAATAATTTTCAATTTAATATTAGGGCTTTTGGGGGCCCCTCAATGTCCGGGGCCCCTGGGCAAAGTCCCGGCTTGCCCATGCGATAATATGGGCCTGTGGAAAAATCATTAATCAATTCAAACCATTGTTCTTTGCTAAAACAAGTTGAAGGTTTTTTTTTTTTTTTTTTTTTTTTAATGCTTATTTAAATTATTTATATACACACATGTGTACACTTTGTTTAAAACATTCGTTTTTAATTTTTTTTTCTTCATTCCAGTTTGTTCACATTTTATGTATTATGCATACTCATGTAATTTATGTCGACTAAGATTTTTAAATTTTCATATTTGTTCACATTTTTGTAGAACAAAGACAATGAAATCATTTCATCTTGTGTAACTATGCATTATGGTTTCATTTTTTTTTCAATTTACATTTGCTCATATTCCTATATTATTTATACTCAAATAACTTTTTGTTGTACGTATATTATTTTCTAAACTGATAGCAGTGTAATTATCAGACACAGCAAAAATTTTTTGTGTTAATCATCACTTTTCAAAAACCTTCTTTTATTTTGTAAAATTATGGTGAGAAAAGTCACATTCTGTGAAATAATCTGAATATAATATGCTGCGTTTTGTTGATATAAAATTATCTCTTTCCTGTTTTATTAGTCATTCTTTTAATAAAACAGTTGTATTTGAAGGAAATTCATGAAAATTTACCCACTTCTGCTTGCATGTCTCTTTACTTGATTTATTTATCCATATAAGCATTGTACTGTTATATTGTGGTACTCAAATAAGATTCTGTACCATAGTGCAATAGCACTATGGTCTTATAGTACCCTTATAAACAATTAAAGGAGCAGGGGATTCATCAGTATCATTAGGGATTATCTAAAAGTTTTTTTGTGTGTGTGTGTGTGTGTGTGTGTGTGTGTGTGTGTGTGTGTGTGTGTGTGTGTGTGTGTGTAGTGTTTGAGTGGTATGTCTTGTGTATAGTGCTTGTAGGTACACCAAAGAATTTGGTGCCATTACAGTCTACAAACAAACTAGGGATGCACCGAATATTCAGTTTGACTGAATCTAAAACTATTCGGCTAGTTGAACATATAAAGACTCAATTTTTAAAAAAATATTTAATCATTTGAAAAAAATTCTGTTATTTTTAATTATCATTAAATTAAGATTTTTCAGAGTAATTAAGAAGTAGATTTTATTTAAATCGAAATAATTGTGTTATTTAGTTTCAAGTAACATTAAAGAAAATTAATTATTAGTTACATTAATTGGTACTTTTCCTTTATCTGGGCGCATGGGAAAAATCGCCAAATACTATTAAGGGCTCGTCGACTTGGCTCGCGTTGAAAAATCGCCAAATAATGTAGAATTCCATCGAAATTTCTTACAACCCAAAGGCGAATATTTGTATGGGGTCATGGCTTGGTTTAGCAAAAATGACTAGGGCTTGGGGACTTGGCTCTTGTAGCTTGGCAACTAGTGAATGTTTGTATGGGGCCATGACTTGGCTCACTTCGAAAAATCGCCAAATAATGTAAAATTTCACCAAAATTTTTTTACAAATGTAATGTGATTGTTTGTATGGGGCCATGGCTTGGTTTCTTATAACGCTAAATTTCTTACAACCCTAATGTAATGTTTCGACTTTTATTCCGTAAACTATTTTTACATTCGCTTCGCTTTGCGACCTGACTCGCATTTAGTTAATAGTATTTGGTGATTTCCATGCGCCTGGATAAAGGAAAATAACCCATTAATCATAACAATATCTAAAAAAAAAAGTTTTCTTCATCAATAACAGTGTAACGATATATGATTATAAAGTTGTGTTAAGAAAGAGTGCACATCACGGATTAACAGATAGGATGGGAAAGAGGCTTCCAAATCTGGCATATTCTTTTTCAGAAAAACAGATGGCGCCACCATCGCGAACCTCCCGCTCCAAAAGCTCCCGTAATGGTTTTCAATGGGGAAAATCATAATTTAGTTTAATTTTTTTATGGAAAGTTTTAACTTTAAGAAAATTGAAAAACAGAAATAATGTTATATAAGTTCTTCCTAATAACATATAGTTTTTTTTTTGTTTTTTTTATAACGGTAAAAAATTTTATGACCTTGTAAGAGGTTATACAAAAATGAGATCGTATTGATAAAAATTCGAATAAAAGCTATTAAAAACTTTTCACTATTGTACAAGGTGATCGTACAAAATTAAAAGTGTCACAAATAATGAAAATTACAAATTAAATAAAAAAAGAATAGAAAATTATAAAGAAAGAAAAAACGAAATACTAATTAATAAATAAATATAATACGGTGTACTTTGCCCGTTGATATTATTTTTTTTAAACTTTAAATTTAATAAGAGTTATCTTGATTTATCTGTAACACAGTAAGTTACACCTAAGTAATCCTAAGTAAGTTAATCCTACTAATTTTTTTAAGGTAATACAAAAGATCTTGTTACTTTCTTCTATATTCAACAGAAGAAAGTATTGGATTCCTAAAAATTTTCGACCTCGGGCTTTTGATGGATTTACACGTTTTGAGAGCTGCAGAACCAGATATGACCATTTTTAGAAAATGTCTGTCTGTCAGTCTGTCTGTGTGTGTGACAAAATTTTGTGGCAACTGTATCTCAGGAACTACTGCACAGAATTTCATACAAATTAGTATGTAGTTGCACCTTGACATAAATCAGTGCCTATCAACTTTTGGTAAAAATTGTCTCACAGGTTGCGTTGCCATCCCGTTTTTTCCAAATTTTTAACATCGTGGTATAGGACAAAATTTTGTATAAATGTGCATAAAGAGAATTATTTTTTAATAATCATTATAAAATTTACCATAATTATTTATAATAAAGATAGTCAACTGGGAAATTTTTTTTTGTATATGTAGGAGCCTCGCTTCCCCCACCCCTGGGGGGGGGAAATCCCCCCTCGAGCGGAGTAAATTTTCATGATGGGTATCTTTCAAAAGAGCTCGCCAGTACCTTTAAAACGAATGGTTGAACCATAGATCTGCGATAATTTAAAATGAAAATATCGATTTTTTTTTCATTAATATATATATATATATATTTATTTATTATTATTATTTTTATGTAATATTGACAATAACATTGACTTTTTTTGGATATTTAGTGTTATACTACTTCTCTAATCTTGAAATCGTTTGCATTATCATGGAAGATAATTTTTTTAAATAATAATTTTAATAAATTATTTTTACTGAGTGAATTTGTATAAGAAAATATAGAAGAAAGTCATGTGATGGCCACAACAGACTAGTTTTTTTAAAAGTAAATATAAGTAAAAATTTTATCATAATTTCTGTTATTTGAGGAATTTTAGAAATTGTGGAGATATATTTAAATTTATTTTCATTTCAACAAATTACAGGGAAATTCATCCGCACCTCTTTTTACTATATAGGATAGTATGATTTTTTTTAAACTATGTATTATTTTTATTTTAAAACTTATTCATCTTTAACGAATGTGCTATATGAAAAAATCTGACTGAATTATCAATAGTTTTTCAATGTTAAATTTTTTTAAAAACTATTTTAATTTACATATGTCTCGGTAAGTTAGTTATCTTTATTAAAAACGTTAATTATCTTTATTAAAAACCCCGTCATCGGCCGAGTGGTTCTGCGATTAAAATTTGGTAGACGGGAATTGCTGGGTTCGTTGACAGGTCGCGCTCGGTGACCATAGTCGCTCAGAGTTTTCGGTGTTTTTTTTTTCCCAAAACTCGAGTAAATATGGGCTTTAACACCTAAGAATGACCAACACGGCGGGCAGACTACCCAGCCCTAGGATCCTCGGGTAGTCAATCAGCCTTAACTCTCACATCACCACCACCACCACCTTATTAAACAGTGGGCGAACAGTTTGGCGTTCAAAGCGGATAGACGGGAAGTGCCTGGTTCGATACCAGGTTGCGCTCGCCAACCTAGCTGCTCAGAGTTTTCCGCGATTTTCGCCGAAACACACGTAAATACAGACTGGCACCACCTTAGAAAGACCACCACAGAGGGCACACCACCAAGACCCAGGACCCTCGTGTAGTCAATTGACCTTAACCTTCATACAGTAACACCATCATCTTATTAAGCAGTGGCCGAATGTTTCTGCGTCCAAAACTGGTAGATGGGAAGCGCCGAGCTTCTATACCAGGTCGCGCTCGTCAATTTAGCTGCTCGGAGTTTTCCGTGGTTTTTCCCCAAACTTGAATAAATACGGGCTAGTACCCTCAAAAAAACACCCTTCATAGGGCACACCACCCAGTCCTAAGAACCTCGTCTAGTCAATTGGCCTTAACCTTCACACCAGCACCACCACCACCTTATTAACAGTGGCCGAGCGGTTCTGCGCTCAGAGCTGATAGACAGGGAAGTGCCGGGTTTGAATACAGGTTACGTTAGTCGACTAAACCATTCGTATTTTTCTATAGTTACTAGGGAAGCCTTCTGTGGAGATCTGTTTAAGATATACTAATGCGTATTTACGCTACTTTCGGGGAAAACCATAGAAAACTTTGAACGGCTTGGCCAATGAGCGCAACCTGCGATGAACGCAGCACCTCCTGTTTTCCAGCTTTGAGAGCTGAACCTCTCAACCACATAATCGATTAAGGAAATTCATGCTTATGAAAGTTGGGAAGAGGAGATTGGCGATTTTATCAATTTTTAAGTCGCCATGTGGCGAGTGTTGAATGTGAATTTCTTCAGGTCTAATTCAATCTACGTGATTTAAATGATTTAATTATTGTTTAAAATGTTAAATATTTTGATTTATATTATAACTCTGTATCTATATATTAATTCTATTAAGATTTTTAAAATATATAGAGGAGTGGTGTGCTGGTTAAGCTAGATTGCCTACACGAAGGAACTAGGCGTGGGGAGAATATCCTCTGTCGAGATCTTTCTAAGGAACCAAGAACGCCTAGCCTATATCCAGGTAAGTTTTGGTGAAAACAATTAAAAACTCCAAACGGCTGAAATGACTAATGCGACTTGGGTTCGAACCCGGCATTTCTCGTGTTCCACAAGATATGTATAATACCTTTTTTTTAATTGCGATTATAGTAAGGGAAAAATTCTGATAATGTACGTTGCTGAAAGAAATTTTGTGAAAATTATATATAGATATAATTAAATTTATTTTTCTTTAATAAATTACAGGAAAATGCTTTTTCGTACGGCAGGACTATTTCTTTAAATCTGCGATTTTGCATTGTCGCCAATTTTGTGTTCCACCACATACATAATCCAGGATATCTGCCAATATCCAATTTTACAACTCAATTTTCTAAACTATCTTAAAGGTAGTATGTTGTGGCCACCACATGACTTTCTTCTATATTTCTCTATACAAATTCACTCAGTAAAAATAATTTACTAAAATTATTATTTTAAAAAAATTATCTTCCATGATAATGCAGATGATTTCCATACTATAGAACTAGTATAACACTAAATATCAAAAAAAAAAAAAAAAAAAAAAAAAAAAGTCAATTTTATTGTCAATATTACAATTTTTTTTTTTTTTTTTTTTTTTTTTTTTTGGTAAAAATGAAAAAAATCGATAACTTTATTTTAAATTATCGCAGATCGATGGTCCAACCATTCGTTTTGCAGGTATTGACGAGCTCTTTTGAAAGTTATCCATCATGAAAATTTACTCCCCTCGAGGGGGGAGGCTCCTACACATACAAAAAAATTTCCCAGTTAACTATCTCTATTATAAATAATTCTTGTAAATTTGATAATGATTACTAAAAAATAATTCTCTTTATGCACATTTATACAAAATTTTGTCCTATATCACCATGCTAAAATTTTAGAAAAAGCGAGATGGAAGCGCAACCTGTAAGACAATTTTTACCAAACGTTAATAGGCACTAATTTATGTCAAGGTGCAACTACATACCAATTTGTATGAAATTCTGTGCAGTATTTTCTGAGAAACAGTTACCACAAAATTTTGTCACACACACTCACACACAGACAGACAGACAGACATTTTCTAAAAATGGTCAAATCGTGTTTTACTGCTCTCAAAACGTGTAAATCTATCAAAAACCTGAGGTCTAAAATTTTTACGAATCCAATACTTTCTTCGATTGAATATAGAAGAAAGTATTTTTTTATACAAATTCACTCAGTAAAAATAATTTATTAAAATCATTTAAAAAAATTTTCTTTCATGATAATGCAGACGATTCCCATACTAGAGAATTAATATAACACTAAATATCCAAAAAAAGTCAATTTTACTGTCAATATTACAATTTAAAAAAAAAAATCGATAACTTTATTTTAAATTATCGCAGATCGATGGTTCAACCATTCGTTTTAAAGGTATTGACGAGCACTTTTGAAAGATAACCATCATAAAAGGTAATAACGAGGCTCCTACACATACAACATTTTTTTCCCAGTTGACTATCTCTATTATAATTAATTCTTGTAAATTTCATAATTACTAAAAAATAATTCTGTTTATGCACATTTATACAAAATTTTGTCCTATATCATCATGCTAAACATTCAGAAAAAGCGAGATGGCAACGCAACCTTGTAAGACAATTTTTACCAAAAGTTGACAGGCACTAATTTATGTCAAGGTGCAACTACATACCAATTTGTATGAAATTCTGTGCAGTAGTTCCTGAGATACAGTTGCCACAATATTTTGACACACACACACGCACAGACAGACATTTTCTAAAAATGGTCAAATCGTGTTCTACAACCCTCAAAACGTGTAAATCCATCAAAAACCCGAAGTCGAAATTTTTTACGAATCCAATACTTTCTTCTATTGAATATAGAAGAAAGTAATATTATGTCAAATCGGTAAAAATTTCGACATTTTATAAATAAATATAATTATCAATAACATTATTTAAATATATTACATTATGCAGTATATTACTATTATATAATACATTATTTTATATAAATAAATCACTAATACTTTTTTTTTTATCTAAAAAAAGAAAAGAAAGAAAAATAATAAAAACGTATAAACATTCTTTTTTTCTTTAGTACTTTGTGGTGTTTACTTACTTCTTCTTTTTTTTTTTTTTTTTTTTTTTTTTTTTAATCTGTCAACTGTTTAATCATCACCCGTTATATGCTGAAAGAACGTTATTAAAAATTTTATTTATTTATTTTTTTTGGGGGGGGGTGGAAGAGGGGGGGGGCTTAGAAGTTAATTGATTACACGAGGATTCTAGGCCTGAGTAATGTGCCCTTCGTGAAGGTCTTTTTGTCCCTACGTCAGGCGCATCCTTAGGACGAACAAAATCGGGCGCACCCAGCCTGAGAGGCCAGGTAAGTACATATTGTTATATTGTTAAAATACTTGTACTACAATCAGTAAATTCGTACTTATGCATCATTCGTTTATTACTTTCTATTCACACCTAATAAGGTCACCATATGGGTGTTTTTGAATTAAAAATCATGTGTAGGATATTTAGAGAATAAAAACCAGAACGGGCCTCTCAATCAGGGTGCGCCCGACGGAGGGTTAAGGTCTTCAAGCCTGTGTATTTGTACGAGTTTCAGAGAAAAACCACTGAAAACTCCGATCGGCCAAATTGACGAGCGCGATCTTGGATCGAACGCACTTTCGGTCTACCATCATCGAGATATCAGAATCTCTCCACCACAGGTATGGCAAGAATTTAAAAGTAAAGGGGAAACGACGTAAAAAATTTTCTTTTGCAATTTTTAAAATGTAATCTCTGAAAATTTTATTTGATTAAAACCAAATTTAATTCACGATTTTTTTTTTTTTTTTTTCTTTTTTAATGCATTACCAAGTGATCTGCACTTTTGAATAATAATAACTTATCATTGAGCTTAAAATCATTAGCAAATTCTATGAAAAAAATAAGTGAGAAAAAGATATAAATGACCTTTAAATAAATGTCGCAAGTTTTATTATTATTATTTCTTTCATTGTCATGGCTTTCAATGTTACAAGAAAAGACATCTATATTAATAAAATCAGACTTTTGTCTGTAAATTTGTCGGAATCGAAAAATTTTGCGATATCTTCACGTTTTACACCCCATGAAAGCCGAAAATGACTTCAGAAAATTTTGCCTGTGTGTGTGTGTGTGTGTGTCATCGTGTCCGAATGTCGCTTTTTTTGTCCGGGAATCACTTGAGAACGGCTGGACGGAATTCAACGGCGCTTGGCAGGAATTTAGGTCTTCACCCAACTTAAAATTATATCTATCAACTTTTCAGAAATTCCCCCCCCCGTTACCCCCCTAGGAGGTAAAAGACTAAAACACGTTTGTCCGGGCATCACTCGAGAACGGCTGGGCGGAATTCAACGGCGCTTGGCAGGGATTTACGTCTTCACCCAACTTAAAATTATATCTATCAACTTTTCAGAAATCCCCCCCCGTTACCCCCTGGGGGGTAACAGACTAAAACACGTTTGTCCGGGCATCAATCGAGAACGGCTGGACGGAATTCAACGGCGCTTGGCAGAAACTTAGGTCTTCACCCAACTTAAAATTATATCTATAGAAATTTTCAAAATTATGATTAGTGTTTAAATTGTGGGTAAAAACCGCCCGCGCATGCGCCATAAATATTTTTTCACTAAAACGCTTTGAATGGAAAAAAAAAAAATGCAAATATAAATTTTTAAGATAAAGACTTTTTTTATTCGCGTGATTCGCACTACAAATTATGAAAAGATTGAAATGAAGTTTTGTCATCTGAGTTTCATACTTTAGTTAATTTTAAAACATCTAATTGTCGTATCAAAAAACTGTTTGCACCCCAGGATTCAGAAAAATCACCTCTTTCATTTGGTACTGAATTTGTAACGAAAGGTCTGATATTTCTAATTTATTTTCCCCTTTTTCCTTTTTTTCGTTGCCACTTAAATTTCATACTTTAGTTATTTTTTAAAAATCTAATTGTCGCATCGAAAAACTGTTTGCACCCTTGGATTCAGAAAAATCACCCCTTTCATTGGGTATCAAATTTATAAATATAGGTCTGATATTTCTAATTTATTTTACCCTTTTTCCGTTTTCAACGCGGATTCGGTAGAAGGTTTTATATTTATATATTACTTCTATTTTCCAGAAATAAAATGAAATGTTTTTAATTTCACGTGAATAGTAATAAAAATTAGAGAGAAAAGTACCTACAAAAGTAATCAGAAATTTGTATGTGGATAAATATTTTCATAGAGACATTTGGCATTAGTTTAATATTTTTATTTAATTAAGCAGTACTTTTCTTTCCTGCAGTAAAACAAAATTTTTTGTTGCTATTATGTACCTTATGAGGTTCATTTATGTTCTTCCCTTAACTGTAAATGATTATAATTTGGATTTTATTCAGATTTTTTATTTTTATTTTGTAATATCAGAAAACAGTTTTTATTTTATTTTATTTTATTTATTTATTTAGTGTATGGAACAGCTTTAGTATTGGATCCCTTTGGCAAAATTTGAAATTCGGAACCGAAGTAGCTCGGACGTTTCTCGCCAAGATCTTTAATTGCAATTTGAGATAGCCAATTCAGTTCATCGCAAAAATGGCTTAAAATATTTAAAGTCACCGAAGGGTTCCCATACTAAAGCTGTGCGTTTTGTATTTATTTATTTATAATATTTTCTATTAAAGACTTCTGTGGTCACGAAATTTGGTACGTAAATTGTTTGTATGCATCCGGCACTTATTGTAACTGGATTTCACGAAATTCGAAATCCCCCCTCCCCCACCCCTTCTCGGAGTCGGAGGGTAATAAGCGGTATAACTTCAGTATAACCCCACAGCTGAATTTGGCGATTTTTCTTTGGCGTCGTTTTGAAGGATAACGATGTCGTTCTGTACTGTTTGCGATATAATATGGCAGCCTAATATGTTGTTTATTTTGGATTTATGATTTTATGATTTATGATTTATGATTTAGATTATGATTTTATCATTTATCATATATGATTTATGATTTTTAGATTTATGATTTAGCCATAATCGCCAAATATCGTTGTGGGGTTATACTGAAGTCGTTCCCAATAAACATGTGTAAAAACATGTTTTTCCGTTTGAATTCGCTTTGAATTATCTTAGAATGGCGAATTTTGGTGTGCGGATATTGATTAAGTGTACGCAACATGTACATTAGTGAGATTTTGCAAAACTTCGAACTCACCCGCTGAGGAAGGGGAAGTAAGAAGTGGGTAAGTTGTGCCGAAGACAGTGGAGACCTAGACTCCTCACTTTACGAGCGAGAAAACCACTACCAATCACAGCGAGAACTTAGGTTATTAATAAAGATATGGGATTTTGACAACTCATTTAAGTTTAATGTCCAGCGAAGCGGGCAAAACCTGCTAGTAAATTATAAAATATTTTTAATCTATTTTAAGATGACATATTTTTGATGAAAGAAATAAAATCTAAGCAATTTTGAAAAATATTTATTGATTTATTATCCAGTTTCACACATTACGAAAAATTCCGATATTGTATGAGCATTTAATAATATAATATATATATTAGAGTTTGAAAAAAAAAATCCTTAAGTCAAATACAGCAAGAATTAAAATAATAATAATCCAAATACAGGAAGAATTAAAATGAAAGAGAGTTTCAGATGCTTAAAACCAACACAACTAGAAAAAGGAAAACGGAAAAAAAAAACTTTATTTTGAATTTTTATGGATGGATGGTTGGATGGTTGAGTTTTACCTCGCACTAGTGCTGCGCAGATGGGAAATTGGCGACGGTCTGGGACTCACCCATAGAGGTGGTCCAGATACATTGAATTTTTATGGAAAACATATACACTATTTGGCAAAATATTAAAATGGGCTTGGAGTTTGATAAATAAACGAAAAGAAAAGATCATAACATATAAGCAAGAAAGAAAAAAAAGTTGAAAGAGAAAACGATAAAATTGTGTTGATTAAAATATCTTTTAGTAATAATAATAGTTTATTTTGCAGCAAAAGCAGTCGAAAACCGAAAATTCCTGTCAAGGAAAACCGGGAGAAAGTAGACTACAGCGCCCTCAATATTTACAAAAATATCGTCCTCCACTTTCAAAGGCTGGGCACCATTGGACTTTCCCCTCCTATTCTTTCTACTCCGTGGTGCATATAATTCACATGATTTTGCCATCTAGGAAACTTCAAGAGATCAAACAAAAATCATACTCAAATCTGGCAAGAAAAATGACACAAGTGATACAATATAATGACGCCAAGCGGGAATGCTGCCCCAACGAGATATATAAAGTAGAGTGCTGATTCAATGGATGAAGGATTGGCTTTCCGGGGTTCAAGATAAATCACGTGATATGAGCCAATAGGTTGCAACGTTTGGCTCTTTATCGCTATTTTGGTAATTTAAAATTTCAGTTTAGCAAATTATCATTGTCATATGACCGAAATAAACTGTTTTTAAAATAATTTTTCACATATTTTACATTATAACAAATAATAAAATACTGTGTCTTTCATCATTTTCCAACAAAGTTTAAAAGTGCTTATAAAGAAAAAATAAACTTTTAAAAGAGCTAAATTTAAAAACAATTAATAATTTATCAACTATTTTTAAATATTTTGTCAGTTAAATTTTGACTACACGAAATAAAAAAAAGAAATAAAACAAAACAAAAATGATCTAGAACAAAAATTAAATGTTAAATTACATAAGTAAACAAAAACATTGGCGGTTATCTTCAAACAGCTGCCATAGAAATTCACTGAAAATAAACTGTAACCAAGGAAACCACCGAATACGCAGGTGCAAGGGGAGCATGTCACATGACACATCTTCCACCTTCTCAAGAGTTACCAGTAGAGATGCAAAAAACCCGGGAATTTAAAACCAAGGGAAAAAACCCGGGAGTTTTGAGGAAAAAACTGGGAATTTTGGGAACTTTGAGAATTTTGCGGGAAAAAACAAATTAGAAATCTCTAAAGCATATAATAAGTTGTTTACTTAATATAAATGGCTATTTTAAGGACTTTGATATACTGATAAACTTATAACATTATTCTAATTTATCATTTTATTTTCAATTTATCAGAACTGCAGCCAAATCAAAATTTCAAAAGAAACTTAAGCTTTCTTTATTAAATTAGCACTTAAGATTAATGTATAGGTACAATGTTGGATACAATTTCCATATTATACAAGCTGAAGAATTAAGGAAAGCAATGTACAAATTCCTGTAATAGTTTGAGAAGAGAAATAATTAAGATTTGAAAAGTTCTTTAAAAATTTCTCTTTTATAAAACTAAAGAATTATTTAAAATAATGAAGTGGTTTTTAGAAAGAAGAGATGGCTACAGTGGTATCGTTTCTTTTACAAGTTATTTTCAGAAATATTTCTTATTAGAGTTTCTAAAAAATTGATATTAAATTTCCTACAATGAAATTTTTTGGTAAAAATTTATAGACATATTGTTTTCCTGATTTTTATACATACATATGTATAAAGTTTCAGCATTTCTAACACAACAAGTGAGGAAATTTTTCGAATTACTTATACATTTCACTAAAACATATTAAATTTAAGAATTCTTCTTCTTTTTTTTTCCCCTTTGTTGTAATTAAAAAAAAAAAAAAGAACAATTTAAAAATTATCAGGTAACAAACTAATTTCTTAAATACTTCACTTAAGTTTAATAAAACTTGAATTTAGGTTTTTTTTTTTTTTTTTTTTTTTTCTGAAATCTTAAGTCCAATTCTCTAATTGTTTCATAGTATAATCATAAACGAATTATGAATAAAAAAAATTTAAATGTTATTAATTCTCATTAAGAATGGAAAGGATATCTCAAGAACATAACAAAATAATATTAATGAATAATGACAGAAATTTACTGTTAGTGTTAGCACCGCATTAATTATAATTAATTATTTTCTTCGTTTTCGGAATAAACATCGAAGATGCTCGAATTAGCTGGAACGGGAAATGAAAAGGAAATTTATGCAGGAATTAAAGTTGAAGTTAATTTAAAGATCGGAGGTTAAATAATTAACAAAAGTTATAAAAATGTTCATAATTTCAAAATTCCCAATTTTGTCTTAAATTCCCAAGGAAAAAAACCGGGTGTTTTGAAAGCCTTGCATCTCTAGTTACCATTGATCACTCTAATTTATATAGAGCAGGCGCACGTGACGTCACTGCGACAGATGATTCCGCGCGTACTTCAGATTGTAGGCAAAAGGTGGGATAAAGCACCAATGGAAAGGCAGATATTTTGCCTACATGCGCGAAAGTTGCAGAATAGCGTCGCTTGTTTATAAACATGCGCCTGCTCTATATCTCGTTGTGCTGCCGTCATCCGAGGCAAAAAAAATGGAGGCGATGCGCCTGCCTATATCACAGATTATTATACAGATAGGACACTCCCGTATATTCTTCGGTAACCGGAATTTGACTGCAACGACCCTATTGTCAACGGCTGTAAGTTTCTCGAGCTCTCCAGCTTACGCAATCGCTCGTCTCATTTTTATTGTATCTATGTTCTTATCGTAATATTAGTGCAACGTTAAACCCAACATCCAACCGACTAACCATTTTTTGATGTTTACGTTTGGACTTTGTTATTGTTTACGAATTTGATTGTTGAAAGCAATTTATTTTAAGAAGCAAGTACTAAATATTAAGCAAATAAATTTCGAAAATATACATAAGCCAGAAATTTTTTTTTGCAGTTTAAAGCATTTTGTATTATTTACACCAAGCAATGTTAAATATTTAAGATTTCATACCATACTGCTATTTCAGCATTACAGTTTGTTATATTTATTTATACTCTTGAACACGAATGTGTTTGGAAAAATTTATTTTCAAACATAATAAAAGTTAGTTTTATTTCTTAGAAAATAGCTGTGAATGTTATGATTTTGTAAATTTAAAAGTAGTAGAAAAAGTGAAGGAAAGAAAACTGCACATACGTTTTCGTTGGCAAATTTATTATTGTTTACAAACTTGATTGTCAAAAGCAATTTATTTTAAGAAGCAAGTGCTAAATATTAAGAAAATATACATAAAATTAAAACTTTTTTTTTTTTTTCATTTTAAGGCATTTTGTATTATTTAAACCAAGCAACGTTAAATATTTAATGATTTCATACTGCTATTTCAGAATTACAGTTTGTAATTTTAATTTGTTCTTGAATATGAATATGTTTCATAAAACATATTTTTAAACATTATAAAAATTAATTTTTATTTCTTAGAATAGCTGTGAATGTTTTGAGGATAATTTTGTGAATTCAAAAACAATAGAAATGAAGAAAAAGAAAACATCCCATACTAACCTGCTACTAACTACTCGCGAAATAGAAAAACAATTTTCGATCAAAGATGCTATTCATGTAGATTTAACACCCCTCTGTTGACACTAGTGGTGCTACTATATTTCCGGTTCGCGTTTTAGCTTCATTGTCCTATCTGTATGATAATCTGTAGCCTATATACACTCTATAACAAAAAAAAAAAAAACGACGCACCAAGAAGTGGGAACAAAGATTGGTAGATGGGGTGGAATCAACACCTTCTAATCAAGACCTTCCAAGATGGTTGTGACATCACATGCTTTAGGCCACTTTTTATGCACATCTTTGTAAATGGATTTAGAAATATTTTGAGATGACAAGAAGCTATTTAGTATACTAAGATTATGTGAGTATTGGAATGTATAATTAAAAGAGAGAAATATTTGAAATTGTTAACATAAAAAGGGAAATTATGCTTTTAAAAATAATTTATATTTTTCTCCTACATAAGTAAGAGATTTTATGTAATAATAAGAGAAATAACCACTTACCCATAAATATCGGAAATTTTTAACAATGAATCCGAGAGAAAATTTGTCATTTGTCCAAGTTTCATTTTGAATCAGCGTGAAAAGGAAAGAAGTAATATATACAGAGAAAAAAAAATTTCGGAAATCACCATTATAGACATATTTCTTTACTGATTGAATCTTTAAGATTATGTACTCATATTTCAAAAAATAAGATTTATCTCGCTAAATAGGACAATAAGTCACATAGATTCCAAATGAAAGAAAAAAAAAAAAAAAAGACTTGTTCGTTATTTTTAGAACTATCATTAGAGCCTTAAAAAAAAAAAAAAAAAAAAAAAAAAAAAATCTAATTTTAAAGCAGAATATATAAAACATTTTAAACTTTATAAATTATACACATGTGTCTGTGTGTATGTATATATATATTTGAATTACTGAGATAAATACAGAAAGGAGGTCAAAGAAAGATATGAATATTAAAAAGGATGAATAAGTCATACAGTATTATAAACAAGAACAAAAAATCTTGCAGTTCGCATAGATTAGTAACACTTCCGAACTGTATGAGCTCATTGTATCATTTAACTTTCAATATACGTTGCTTACATGATCACACTACACACAGAAAGACAGATAGATTAATTTAATTCATAATCGCTCTTAAGTATTGCTGAAAAGTGTTAACCATTAGTACAAACAGAAATGCAATTCCAGCATTTTCCAACTGTAGCCCTTAATGTATCCAAATATTTACTGTAGTCCTGTTAATCTTAATACCTAACACACCATAATTTATAAAACATGTTTTAGCATATGGATAATAAATGTAAATTTAATTATGATTTGTGCAGTACTATGTTAACTGTAAATCTTAGAAATGCTTCCCATAAAACACAAAGCATTAGCATTCTTTTTTGGTGTACCTAAAAAATAGTCGTGGTATTTATATAACTTTCAATGGGAAACATGCCATCGTGAACATGAATAAATATCAGTTTGGTGAAATTCTGAAAATATTTACACACCCTAGAGGCGGACAGGCAAATTGAAATCATAAACTATTTTCAATGTTGTTGAAAAGTGTTCAAAATTAATATTAGATACGTTTCAGTTGAAAATTTTATAAATCTTTATTTTATTACTTGTTTTTTAAATCACCACAGCTTCTCACAATAAATATTTTACAAACTAATTTAACCAATAGATGCTGAGATATAACTATCTGGAAATTTACAAAGAGTAACAGTAGTGTCGCACGTCATCTCATGTACATCGAAACTGATTCGGCATAGTTTTTCATAACATACATCTTACATATAA
Organism: Salticus scenicus; assembly: GCA_963930645.1. Classification (NCBI taxonomy): domain Eukaryota; kingdom Metazoa; phylum Arthropoda; class Arachnida; order Araneae; family Salticidae; genus Salticus; species Salticus scenicus. The sequence continues at coordinate 3,479,391 of OZ005662.1, forward strand.
AATTCAATGCATACACATATCATAGAAGCTGAGATATGGCTCGCCTATAGAGAAATTTGCATCATGCGAACATCGGTCGGCCGATATGCGTCCAAATTTAATCAGTATAATAGTTTATAATGGCTGTTGCACGTATCAAGTTCAGTGCTTTTATATATCATAGAAGCTCAATTATAGCGTTTTCTTAAAAGGGGAAAATTGCAACATACTAGCATTACCTGTTGACCGATATGCACCTAAGTTGAATAAACATAGTCTTTCACAATCGACTACTAATCAAGTTAGGGAAAGTTACACACAATAGAAGCTAAGGTATAATCTTTCTTTAATTGTAGGAAATTGCAGCATAGCAGCGTCATTTGTTGGGCGATATGTACCAAAAGCTATTCAGAACCAATTTATATCAAAGTGCATCCAAATACAAATTTTTGCACAATTCGGTTCATTATTTTGTGAGACACAGCACTCAAAACATAAAAATTTTATTATGCATAGTCAGACATCACCTAAAAAGGGTTTAAAGAAATCTCAAAACGTGTAAATGAACCAAAAGCTAAATAAAGGAAATTTTCAAAAGTCCAATACTTTATTCTTATGAAAATAGAAGAAAATAAAAATGAATTTTAAGTTATTGTGGAAACAGTATATACAACTGAATGTAACAATCGATTATTTAATTTATAGAGCATAGTTAAAAGAAAAGAAAAAAAAATGTTAAAATTGAAATAGCAAATGGTTCTTAAATTTAAATGTGAAACAATTAACAAGAAATTAAGTATATATTTTTAATAAGATACCTTTTTATTATCACGAATACTTAATATGCTACACATGAACAATTTGATTTTGAATTGGGAACAGAATAACTAATAATTTAAACTCATATTATTTTTAGTTAAATTTGTTCTGGAAAAAAAAAATCAAATTTTTAATAACTAAAAATATCAACCTTTTATTACAATCATCAATCATTTTAATGAAACAAATAACATGAAGTTGAATATATATATATGCATATATATATATATATATATATATATATATATATATATTTATCAAGATATCTATTATTTATCGTTAATAATTAATACTGCGTACAAGAACAATTTGATTTTAAACTGAGAACAGTATATAGTATGTAGTAATTTAAATTCATATTATTTTTGTACAAATTTGGTATGAAAAATTTGGTATGAAGTAGTTAATAACTAAAAAGTCAATTTTTTATTACATATTACAATTATCAACCATTTGCCAAAAAATATTTAAATAAAAAAAAAATACATTTATTTATTTAGAATTGGAAATTAAAAAAAAAAAAAAAAAAAAAAAAAACATAGAATACATAACAGATAAACAAAGAACCTTTTAAATTTTTGAGTTCATCTCATTAAAAATTTTAAATATAAAAAAAGTATGAATATTATATTTTGGTTCTGAGATAGATAAAATGTTGCAAATGATAATTTAATCTTTCATAAATTTCCATCCTTTGGAAATCCAAATACTGATACTTTTGGACCATTTGAATAGTTTCCTTTGCAACCAGGTACAGAACACTTCTGAACCATCTTTAGGGAAAAATCAAGCGTTGCAATCATGTGTATAAAAATATTAGTATGCGCTTAACATTAAAAATATATGTAAACAATTATAGTTCAGACAAATTAAATATGCTTATAATACATATGCATATAATACAACGATACGTAAAACTAAGATTTATAATAACGCATTTTAAATTTTATACATTTTAAACAACTGTATCATATTGTGAGAAGATTGCTAAAGCTTAAAATTCTACCAATTTACAATTTTAACAAAGCTTACAATAAAAAAATTTTACAATAAAATAAAGTATTTAGCACTTACTTTTGGTTGTAAACTCAATTCGTTGATTTTAAAACCTCTCGGGTTCTTTAGCCTTAAGGAAAATTAACAGAAGCACGGTAAACGACATCAACGATTTAAAATTTCTAATAAAAAAGTATTCGAATTCGACGCTCTCATTACGTGTGAAATAACTGGCCCAAATGCTCATACGTCACACCACTTTCGGTTTTGTGGTAGGAAGGCCTTGATTAGAAGGTATTGGTGCAATGGGTGCTCCGAATGGGACAAAAATTGGTAGATGTGATGTACATGTGGAGAAAAACAATTGATTATAGTTTCAAAAAATTTTAATGATTTAATCAATAGAAAGGGCCTCACAAACTAAACAATGCAATAACGCGTTGGTCCACTTCTGGCCCTTATGTACGCAGTTATTTGGCATGGTAATAATAAGACTGTCTTAGGTAATAATTGAAAGAGTTTTCAGATGTGCTCCTGTGAATTATCGTGCCAAATTCTGTCCAGTTGTTGCGTTAAATTGGTAAAATCCTGGGCTGGTTGTAGGACTCTTTTTATGATGCTCAAAACATCCTCAGTGGAAGAGATAATCGGGAACTGAGCTCAACCCCACTGAGTATTAAGGGTATTTGAAGTAGAGATGCAAAAATCCCGGGAATTTAAAACCAAGAGAAAAAATCCGGGAGTTTTGGGGAAAAAACTGGAAATTTTTGGAACTTAGGGAATTTTGCAGGGAAAAAACAAATTAGAAATCTCTAAAGCAAATAATATGTTGTTTACTTAATATAAAAGGCATTTTTAAAGACTTTGATATACTGATAAGCTTATAACATTCTTTTAATTTATAATTTTATTTTCACCTTACTAGAATTGCAGCCAAATCATTAGCGTTTCATATATAAACAAGTCATACTTTATATATCTGAAAGGTATTCCAATATAAAACCCTTTTTAACTAGATATATGGTGATATTTATATAACTAAATATAATTACAAAATATATAAGCTTAAAAGATAATGGTATGTTTAAGAAAAAAAATTCTTTGAATCATAACATGTTATTTTTCTTAGGCTTGTCGGTTGGCAAAAATTAGACTTAGGATTGTTATGAGCATTTTTCTCCACAGAAACCTGTTACATATGTTTTTAATTCCTCAAGATAACATTAATTCATAAGCCTAAATTTCAATTAATTTCACAACATTATTCTAGATAAAATAACATGTATTAACTACTTTTGTACTCAGTAAAAACAATTTTTTTTTTTCCTTTAAGCACTACAAATTTTAATATAATTGTTATTAATATGATTTAGTTAGTAAAACTGCTAAGTATAAGGAAAAGGGAAATGAAATCTACGCAGAAAATAAAGTTGAAATTAATTTAAGGATCGGATGCTGTTTATACACAAAAAATATTTAACAAATACAAAAATTATAAAAATATTCATAATTTCAAAATTCCCAGTTTGGGGGAATTTTCAAAATTTCCAATTTTGTCTTAAATTCCCAGGGAAAAAAACCGTTTTTTTTTTTCCGGGAATAAACCGGGTGTTTTGAAAGCCTTGCATTTCTAATTTGAAGTCACTGAAGTACCAGTTGCACGTAGGATCCACCATAATGATGAATTAGTGCTTATTCCATCAAAACCTGTTTCTATGTCAATTTGCGTCCAGTTTGCATTACTCCTTTGTGGTGCGTCACTTTTTTGTTACAGTTGCACTAGTATTGCTCAATGGGCAACTACCGACGGTCTGGGACTCACCCCTAGAGGCAGGGCCCGACTTAGACTGCCTGGAGCCCCGGGGCAAGCCTTTTCTGGGGGGGGGAGGCATGCAGTGGCATAAGAGGTCTTTAGGTTGCAGAATTTCTGCATACGCCTGTAGGGGGGACCCTTCCAGAAGGGGGCCAGGGCACTTGCCCCGTATGCCCTGCCATTAGTCAGGGCCTGCCTAGAGGTGGTCCGGAGACATGTCATCATAATTTTGATCTTCCGTGGAAGGGATGCCTCTCCCGCTTCGGTGACCCCCAGAGGTATAATTTTGATGGGAAAATGGAGGGCATTGCGGCCACAACAGATTTTATGTGCACCAGCCACCATTAGTGTACACGACGGTTTTTGGCCGGCTCGAGTACCGAACCCGCAATCTTCTAATTACGGGCCCGGCGCTCTACGACTGGGCTGTCGTGGTGCTAGCGCCTTAGAATTTTAAGAAAATTTAATGTATGGTTTAGAAAAATTTATTTTGTTGAAAATCAAACCAAATGATTTCAGTAACCTCTTTAGTGACTATATTTTTCATAGTGTAATAATAATAGTAATATATATTTTTATTTATTTTTTATTACTTTTACTAATTTTACATTGATAAAATTAAAACAGAAAAAGAAAAAAGAAATATTTTGGGCAAAAAGCAATGCACCATTTAAATGAACAGGTTATAACCCACTGAATACTGACAGAACGCTCTAAAATATTTTATTCCGATACATATATTATCACGATAACTCTTGAATAAGGTCATTAAAAAAAAAAAAAAAAAAAGTTGCATGATTTTTTTTCATTAAAAATTATCAAAACTACAAAAATAAAACAGACTCCAATTTCTCATGAAAAAAGATGTATTTATGTAAATAAATCTTACCATAATACATATTTTATTAAAAAATTCATAAGTATTACATATATTAATATTACGATTAAATAAATGCTTATTAAAATTATACTTCGATGAAAATTTTACACGTAAATCTTTATAATGTATAAATACAAAATAAGCATTTAAAAAAGAGATTAAAAAAAAAAATTAATCTTAAATAATTAACTACGTATTGCTTCATACATCTGAAATGATGCTTTCTCTTTTGTGAATACGCATATGATATTTTAAATAATTCTTTTGCGAAAATCCTTTACTGCATATTTCACAACTAAAAGGCTTCTCACCCGTATGAACACGAAGATGCCTATTTAGATCGGATGTTTGAGAAAATGTTTTGTTACATAGCTCACAAATAAAAGGCTTTACATTAGTATGAGTAAGACGATGCTTCTTTAAGTTGGACTTATCACGAAAGCTTTTACTGCATATTTCACAACAGAAAGGCTTTTCATCAGTATGTATGATTCGGTGTTGATTGAGATGAGATTTCACAGAAAAATCTTTACAGCATACTTCACAAGTGAAAGGCTTCTCACCGGTATGAATACGAAGGTGCTTAATTAATTCAGATCTTCGAGAATATCCTTTACTGCATTCTTCACAATTATAAAGCTTCTCACTACTATGAATATGCTTGTGTGAACTTAAATTTGATTTATTAGAAAACTTTTTACAACATACTTCGCAACTGTAAGGCTTCTCACCTGTATGAACAAGACGGTGATTATTTAAATTAAATTTTCGAGTAAAACGTTTTTCACATATATCACAACAGAAAGGCCTCACATTCACATAAACTGGGAGATGCTTATTTAAAGTAGATTTATCAGAAAATTCTTTCCTGGATAGCTTATCAATAAAAAAAGTATTTTCCATTATTATAAGTTGAGAGATCCTTACAAATGAAAATTTTGTAATTTTTGAAATTATATTTATTACTGTTGCACTTACAGTATGAATTTGATGAATTTTTTATCATTCAAACATGTTTTAAAAGAATATTGTTTTCAGTAATAAAAAGTAAGGTTTAATATTTTTGTAATATGATTATGGTTATTCATAAAATTTTTAAAATGTTTTCCACAGATGAAGGCATTTGTCTTTGCAGCAGTAAAGTCAGGAATCCTATTTTGAGATTAATCTCAGAGTATTTGTTCTTCAAAGGATTTTTCGGATGATTATTTTTGTACCACTGTTTTCAATAATATCTTTAAAAAAAGATTAAAATAATTAGACAAATCTCTTATTATATTTTTTTCTCACAAACAGATTTTTTATTTCTATGCATACAATAAAAGGGCTACAATTAACTTTACATTAGGGTGACCAGATGTCCTCATTTTTCAAGTACTGTCCTCAGTTGCTTTCAGAAGTTCTCATATCCTCATTTGTCCTCATTTTCGGCATTTATTTATTTATTTAACATTTATTTAACAGCTTTGAGACCTATAGTTACAATGACTTTCGTCTCGATTGATCCATTTTTACAGAAATTCACAAAAATATGTTGTTTGTTGTTGCTGGTGTCCTCATTTTTGGACGTTTGTTCTCATTTGTCCTCATTTTTCAGTAATTTCCTTCTTTACTTAAAATTTCAACATTAGAGATGCTGCTGAACTTATTAATTTGCAATACTGATTCTACAACTCAACACAACGTAAAAAAAATCACAATTTCTTCATTTATTACATTTATATTTAAATCATCTCCAACACTATTACATCCCTCGTGGAGGATCAAAATTGTGATGGCATGTCTCCAGACCACCTCTTAGGGCGAGTCTCAGACAGTCGCCAATTGTCCATTGCGCAGCATTAGTGCAATGTAAAAACCCATCCAATCCAACTCTATTACACAAAATATATTCTTATATTGGAAGATTTTAGTCTTTTCAACATTATACTTTAAAATATATAAAGTTTGAAAAAAAAGAAAAGAAACTAAAATCGCATTAAAGTCAAAAAAAAGTATTTTAAATTTAACATGAAGCTGGAAGTTATTTTATTACTAATTGCATTTTTTAGCAAGATTGAAAACTGACTAATCGGGGATAGGAGCTGGATACAGATTACCTTGTTAACATCTCATGATATTTTGCTTTCAAGTGACTAAATAATGTTACTCGAAGGTCATAATAATAACTCAGTTTGTAGATCAATTGTTATTCCTAGCCTAGCCAGTTGTTGACATTCTTCAGATTGCCTTTTCCTTTTAAAATGTTATTTATTGGATCACTTCCATTTGAAGTAGTTATGATTTCGTTTATACTAAAAATTTGGTTTATACAACAATAACAATTGTATTGAAACAGTTTATACAAGTATTAATAGAAGCAGATATGAAATAGTTTGGTACTTTCTTATCAACCACATATCAGAAATTAATATTAACAGTATAGCTTGCCATTATATTATAGGAAGAGTAGTATAATGTGTACGAGTTTATGATAATGTTTATTATAATTTTAATAATGCTTATATAAATATTTTTTTCATAATGTTTATAGTATAAATTTATCATAGGGACAATTAATGTCTGCAAGTGAGGAATATAAGTAATTTTGCGCTATATTTTATGAAATTTCATGTCCTCAGAAATGTCCTCATTTTTAAAGAAGACTGTTCTTATTTTTCTCATGGAAATGAGGACATTGCATAATTTGTCCTCATTTTGCATTAAAAAAATCTGGTCGCCCTACTTTACATGAATTAATACAGATAAAAATCCCTTTCTTATATAAGTACACATGAATTTCACTACACTAATGATTTCACTTGAATCTTGAATCCTCTTTTTCATTCTGTAGGACCAAAGCAGTTTCAGTTTTTATATCTATAAAAGAAAATTAAACATAAATAAAATGCTGGAACCATATGTAATTATTTGAAAATAACAAAATGCAACTGAACTGAAAGTAATTTAAATAATTGCACAAGACTGTTTGATCAAACAAAGCTAACAGGAAAAAAGAAAAAAAAAATATTTCCTAAATATTTAGATTTTTTTTTTTTTTTTAAGAGTTATTTTTACTTTTTTCCCCACCTCAAAAATTATTATCTTAATGGTATTCAATCCTAAATTTATTTTTAACACAAAAAAATGAAAAAAGAAATTACAAGTGTGATTTACTATAAAGTGTCCATTGATGACTGAACCAAAGATCTTTCACAAATCATTCTTTGGTGGAATTATCCGACATATAAATGTTTGTGCGAGGATACACGGACAAAATCCACCGGGATAAAATCCCCTCCGGACAATATCCACCCCGGGCAAAATCCCCTATGGACAAACGCCCCACATGTTTGAAAAGCTTAAAATACACTTCAAATCAAAAGTTTTTGTAGCATATTCACAAAATATATTAAATACATTCAAGGGAACATCCCCACTTAAAAAAAAAGGGGGTAGCAAAATGTTATTGTACCTTTATATCCCTTCATATCTTAATGAAAGTTCTTACTTTAAAATGTAAAAACATCAATACCTGAAATTCAATTTTAAGAACTGATTTATTAAATCTCTTAAGGGAAAAAAAATTAAAATAAATAAATAAAGGATATCTCCCGAAGGTTTTTGCTTTAAAAAATAACAAACAACAACAAAAAAAGACATTAGAGTTACAGGAATTTATCCACATGGGGGGCAAGGAAATGAAATGTATTTCTATCTGAACATGGTATAAAAATGTCACTTACGGCTCGGTTGCAATTTTTTAAAGTATCAGTAAGTGCTACATATATTTCTTTAGGTTTAGGAGGAGGAAAGGGCAGTGAGAAAGTAGATGATTCTTCGTCTATCACCATGTTACCTATTTTCATATATGGGTTTAACGTCATTCGAGAGTGAACAAGACCACTTTTCACTTTACAACTAACTCAATTATTTTTAAATTTTCTAAATATAAAACTTACGAAACTATCAAATAATGTAACACATTCAACATTTTTATTATTATTATTTGTACATTATTAATTAAAAAAAGGAAATTTAATTTTAAAATTCCGCACGCAAACGGTAATTCTAAATTTTTACACGTATCAGATCTATCACTTTTTTTTTTTTTTTTTTGTATATTTATTTATTAAAAATTTAAGACTTAAATATATATATATAGATAGATAGATATAGATATCAGATGAGAGTCTTGCTTATATCTATATAAATAAAGAGAAGTGTCTGTGTGTCTGTGTGTGTGTCTATGTGTGTATCTGCGCTCTGATGCTCACACTACTAAACGCAGAGCCTCCAAATTTGGCATATAGGTACCTGGGACCCTGCAGGGGTGCACCTCATCGAGATTTTTTCGAATTTCGAATTTGAATTTTTTAAATTAATGTTTTTTCGATTTTAAATATTGGCTTCAATGTTTCATTTTTCAGAAATTTCTTTCGTTTCAAAAGTCTGCGTATCTTAGCAACGGCTATTAAACTATTTATTTATTTAAATTCATTTGAGGAAGAAATCTTTTTTATTATATTTATTGAAATGAAATAGTAATACACATACAGTAGAAAAAATTAAACATTAAATTTTTAGATTTTGGCATATACCTAGGTACCTGGGACCTTGCAAGTGTGCACCTCATCGAGATTTTTTCGAATTTCGAATTTGAATTTTTTAAATTAATGTTTTTCCGATTTTAAATATTGACTCCTTTGTTTCATTTTTCATAGATTTATTACTTTGCTTCAATCGTCTGCGTATCTTAGCAACGGCTATTACGCAACTTATTTAATACATTCATTTCAGGGCGATTTTTTTTTTTTTTTTTTAATTTGTTATATTTATTGAAAATAAAATCGTAATGCAGTAGAAAAAATTAAGTATAATTAGTTTTAAATTTAAAAACGTATTTATAACAGTTATGTTTAATTTTTTATAGTAGAACAACTTCTTATTTTTCATTTTTTAATTAATTCCTTTAAAAGAAAAAACTTTTATTTATTAATTTTTTTTTTTTTGCAGTATTTATCGGGTAAAATGGTAGTATATACATAGTAAAAAGGATTAAATTTATTAAAATTTATTTGTTTATATATATATATTCATTTATTTTTCAATCTACTTTTCATTTTATTACATTGATCGGAATCAAATCGTAATATAGTGTAAATAGCATGGGCTATAAAATGCATGGTTCAAAATTAAAATATTTAATAGATGCTGAGATACAGTCATCTTTTAAATCGTAGTTTTTAAATAGTACCAGATTCCCCCTGTCGTCGATAAATATCCAGATTGAAGTGTCCGGGAGAGATCTTTCTGCAGGCATAGGAAACCTAGACCTGATGCAGTGCGTGCGGGAAAAGAGCAGCCGTAGACATCGGGTACCGGAAGCGAGGTTTGGAGCAAATTTAGTTACTTTTTTTTAGTTTTTGTCTATAATGTTGTGTAAAAAATAAATATTAATTCAATTCTTTCGAAAATTCATTTAAATATAGTGACCAGCGAAGCGGGCGTAGCCTGCTAGTAGATTAATATTTCTGAACTTCAAATGTGTTTCAATTTACAGCAATTGAGTGATAAAGAGGAATAACTTATATCTTGTCTGTTATTTGTCATGTCTTTTACTCTACATTATTACCTTTATTAAGTGTGAATTATTTTTCTTAAATTAAAAATTCTGTATTATTTATAAGAAAAACATACAGATACACTAGTACACCAAAATCCATAAAGGTAAATAAATATTCAGTAATTAAAATTGGACAAGAATGCAATTTAATGTTTAGTCCGTCACTAATAAAATTAATAACATCTGAGATTTAAATTTTTTTAATTTGGGATTTACTGAATGAAAGTTTTCTCTCTCACTTTTTCTATTTATTTAAAAATATATCAGCTCCAACAGTTCCGACAGAGTTTTCTCTCAAAGCTCTCGATTCCAGATCGCACTCGTCGGCTTATCCGTTTGTAGTTTTCTCCGAAAATTACGTAAATACTAGTTAAACCACTTAGAAAAACTTCGCAGAAGGCACTTTCCTTGACCTGTTAAGGGATTTGCACCAAACTTTGATAGATGGAACTACATTTAAATTGATAGGGAATTCTGTGCCGTAGTTCCTGAGTTATACTCGCCACAAATTTTTGTCACACACACACAGAATTAAAAAAAAAAAGAAAGCTTATTTGATGCTTTTATTCTGTTTGAAATATTTTAGTGTGCGTGTGTGTATGTGGAGGGGGAGTTGTAAGCAAAGAATGATTTGATTAAAAAAATATATTGTTATCAGTAAAGCTAAATATATTATTTGATTCTGGGACGTCGAATGATGTAAAATATCGACGCTGAGAAAGTAATAGCTTCTTATATTTTCATCCATTATTTAGTAAAATATGAAGGTATGGGGCACCGCATAAATAATAATAATAATTATTATTATTATTATTTATATTATAGGAAACATTTCTAAAAAAAAAAAAAAAATTAAAATTTCATGTGGAAATCAGATGTGATTTTTCACTACTTTCTCAATTAATTTCCCAATCCATGAGCTTGATTAGTAGGGGGTGGTAGGGGGCATAAATTATTTAAAATTCAATTCCTCTTTCTGAAATAATTTTACCGAAATGGGTTTTGTCCTGTGGGGATTTTGTCCGGTTGGATTTTTTTCGGAGTGTATTTTGTCCAGGGTGGATTTTGTCCTGTACCCTTGTGCGAGTGTGTGAATGCGTTAATAAAGATTTGCATTTATACAGAAACTATAGATAAAGGTATGAATGAAGGAATTGTGTATGGTGATGGAAGTAAATGAAATTTTAATTAGGTATTGAAATTAGGTTAAATCAACTACCCAGAATTTTAAAGGAATTTTCTTGGATTATTTTCACAATGAAAATATTTCATTGTAAGCTGAACTGATAATAATTTATCATTTCATTATCAGTACTGATACTTAACAGGTTTCTAGAGTTACATTGCAACATTTCAGAACAAACAGTAGTATTAAACGTCCTGGATGCGATATTTTATTCCTATCCCAAAATTCTTAAATCTGGGAAAAGAGCAAAAATAAAAAGGCACAGAATGTTCAGTGAGGGAATATACACCAAAAGAGTTTATTTTGACTACATATATGACATCATCATTTGTTACATACTATGGAATTATTTCCAACATCTTTAACATCTAAGCAAATTATGGAACTTTCATTCGAAGATAAAACGACGATTCGAAAAAACGCAACCGTCACCAAAGTGGCAATAACTTTCAATAATTCATCATCTGGTGAAAAAATTGCTAGGACATATGTGTGTTTGTACTTAGGTTTGTACGTTTACTTTTGCTTGTCGCCTCCCTGAGTGTAAAACTAATATAAAGGTTCCCTACTCACTCACAACGGGTCACCTGTTCCAAATTGTTCGACTGCGCCGAACTTTTGCGACTTGGCTTGTTCCACAAAAATAGGACATATTTTTTCTGCCTCATTTTTAAATGAACAGATTTTTTATCCCCATATCGCCAATAAAGCGATATTCCTTTTTTTCTGGAGCTGCATAGTGTATGATGAAGACTGCGTATTTGCCTGGTAATCTTTCTTCCCCACAAGCAAGAACAAGAAGCAAGCATATATAAATGAGAAATAACATTTTGCATTGGAATTGCGAATGTAAACAGTTTCTTTTCGTCCGGAACTGTTAGAATAAATTGAAAATCCTCTTTCGTTTTTACCCATCTCTAGTGACAAGTATGCTGCGAAGGACCTTCAAACGACAGTTTTAGTTTAAATGTGTACGTGAATATGAAAAATGAGAAAATATTCGCTTTTGGATGCCTATTCTTTTTTTTTTTTTTTATAAACAGGGTAAACAATATAATGAAAGGGTTGAAAGGATTTACTGAAAGAAAAATATTTGACTTATATTCACGCATTCATACAGGAAAAAAAGTAATATTCAAAAGTATGTTCTAAAAAAAGCACAATTAAATACCTATGTACGAGTTCGTACAGTTTAAAAACCATAAAATTTAAAATATATAATAAAGGATTTTCTAAAATATAAAATATAGATAAATATTTACGCATCTAAAAAAGCCATACATGTACGACATGTATTCCACTGGATCTTCGCATAAGGGGCACTTAAATATGCATCAACAAATTCATACAGAAACAAAGCCACACGTTTGTGAAATATGTTCTAAAAGATTTTCGTTGAAGAGTAATTTGAATGTACATCTACGTATTCATACAAAGGAAATGCCATACGTTTGTAAAATATGTTCTAAAAGATTTTCTGTGAAGAGCAATCTGAATGTACATCTACGTATCCATACACATGAAAAGCCACACGTGTGTGAAATTTGTTCTAAAAGATTTACTCAAAAAGTAAGTTTGAATGCACATTTACGCTCTCATATAGGAGAAAAGCTTCACGTGTGTGAAGTGTGTTCTAAAACATTTACTGAAAAGGGAAGTTTGAATAGGCATTCACGCACTCATTCCGGAGAAAAGCCATATATCTGTGAAATATGTCATAAAAAATTTTCTGAAAAGAAAAATTTAAATGTGCATTTGCGTATCCATACAGAAGAAAAACCATACATGTGCGAAATATGTTCTAAAAGATTTTCGGCGAAAACTAGTCTGAATATACATCTATGTGTTCATACGAAAGAAATGCCATACGTGTGTGAAATATGTTCTAAAAGATTTTCTTGGAAGAGCAATCTGAATGAACATCGACGTATTCATAGAAAAGAAATGCCATACATGTGTGAAATATGTTCTAAAAGATTTACTGTAAAGGGAAGTTTGAATAGGCATTTACGCATTCATTCAGGAGAAAAACCTTACGTCTGTGAAATATGTTATAAAAGATTTTCGTGTATAACAAATCTGAATGTACATTTACGAATCCATACAGACGAAAAGTCTGAAAAGAAGCCTCATGTGTGTGAAGTATGTTCTAAAGATTTTTCTCATAAGGGTAATTTAAATAGACATCTACGCACTCATACCGGAGAAAAACCACATGTGTGTGAAATTTGTCTTAAAGGATTTTCCCAGAAAGGAAATCTAAATAAACATGTGTGCAATCATGCCGACGAAAAGAAGCACCCCACATAACACATACATTCATATTTCATGTCTTAGACGAATTTTGAGCGTAAACCCTAAACTCAAATATGTTCAGAATATGTAACATTTTGGTTTCAGAGAGAAGGCACACTTGGATAATCATTGCCACAGTCATGCAAGAAAAAAATCTGTATGTGTGTAAAGAGTGTTCTCCAGTATTTTCTCGAAGTAACAGACTTAAAAATCATCATCTAATTCATACAGGAGAAGAGCCATATGTTTATGAAATATGTTCTAAAAGATTTAAATGAGAGAGAAATTTGGATAGTCATTCACGCACTCATCCGGGAGAAAAGCCATACGTGTGTAAAATACGTCATAAGAGATTTTCTCTAAAACATATATTTATGACATTTCCTACCTGAGACTAAATTTTTAAATTTCGAAATTAAAAACCTTTTGACTTTTTTATTTTATGTAAAACTAACTTCATGTTTTTGGCATTTTCGATGGAGATAAGCATTGGTTGCGACCACATGCAGGTACTCCGAAGCCCTCACGTTGACGTTGACGATGGTGTCCTTCAGGGGGGTTCTCTATGCTGCATATAACAATAATCTGCTACCATGTTAACTTTCCATCGTCCCTGATATCTCCTTTACACTTCTTTGATGACATGATGAAATAGCTGTCTTTATTCTTCACTCACATCACCTAGATTTTCCGGGAAGTAGCTTAGATGGCAGTTGAAAAAAGGGGAAGTTTAAACTCAAAAATTCCCATCTTTTGTCAAAACTGTACGTGATAGAAATTTTTGAACAGATATTCCTTAATCAGCATCCAAAAATCACCAGAAAACAATTTCATTGCATGCCTGTGTAATTTTACCATGTTTTTATTAACTTCTATTCTTGTATGTTTGTTTGTTTGTCCTGTACAAATCTTGCAATCGAATTTCAATTATCTTCCCTACTAGCTAGACAGTCGAAACTTTCACAGTACCTCAGAACCCGGTGACAACACAATACTTCGAAGTCCGATTTTCAAATTTTCGAATAGTTTTCTTATAATTAATTAAAATATGAAAATAGTAGCATCCTAATACCTTATAAATAGCCATTAAAATATTAGCTATAATTTAATTTTTGCCAAAAAAAAAAATACGAGTTCATTTTCTTTCGACATAAAAATAAATAAACGTGATTAAATAAATAATTTAATTAAACGTGAGCGTTAAAAAATTGTAAAAAGTTAAATTATGTATCTCACAAAAATTGGCGTCACTATCGGTTTCAAGATTTCATACGCATTGATAAAGTGCTAATGTAGTTAGTTCTATAGCTGTGATTCAACAGAAAATTTAAAAACATGGTTTATAAAAAGATTTTTACCTTATAATTTTTTTTTTGTAATATGTTTGTACAAAGTGTGCACCACATTCAGCATTCACTGTTTTGCAGAAAAATAATGATTTTCTCCTTGCTCCCTTTTTCTCTTCCCTTGCAACAGTGCAATGGGTGCTTGGTAATCTTTGGACATATGTCAAACCTAAAGAGGCATACTATTGTAACAATCGCAGCTATCGTAGATCACATGTAGGATCGTACACTCCGCAGCAAAAGTATCCGAGCACTAGCAATAATCCCCGTCTTAAAAAAGTACACTTAATACTGCTTTGTTAAATAAATCCTTGTCGAATCATAGTCTTAGTCTGTCTAAGACCATGATTCCACAAGGATTTGTTTAACAAAGCAGTATTAAGTGTACTTTTTAAGACAAGAATTATTGCTAGTGTTCGGATACTTTTGCTGAGGAGTGTACGATCCGACTTGTGACCTACGATAGCTGCAATTGTTACAATAGTATGCCTCTCCTAATTCGTAAATCCCCATTAAAAGAAACTTTTCCTGCATAATAGTTATATACACAAAAGCAAAGAACTGAACAGGGGATCATAAAATTTTCGGCAATCTTAAAAATGCTTTTCGAAATTATTCTTTATTTAAGGATGTTGAACCCACAGATTATCATACAGATAGGACAGTGAAGCTAAAACGCGAACCGGAAATATAGTATGCACCACTAGTGTCAACAGAGGGGAACTACATGTGTTAAGTCTACATGAATAGCATCTTTGATCGAAAATTGTTTTTCTATTTCGCGAGTAGTTAGTAGCAGGTTAGTATGAAAATGTTCTTTTTCTTCACTTTCTATTGTTTTTGAATTCACAAAATTATCCTCAAAACATTCACAGCTATTATTCCAAGAACTAAAAATTAATTTTTATAATGTTTAAAAATATGTTTTGTCAAACATGTTCATATTCAAGTACAAATTAAAATTACAAACTGTAATTCTGAAATAGCAGTATGAAATCATTAAATATTTAACGTTGCTTGGTTTAAATAATCCAAAATATTTTAAAATGAAAAAATGTTTTTATTTTATGTATATTTTCAGAGTTTATTTTCTTAATATTTAGCACTTGCTTCTTAAAATAAATTGCTTTTGACAATCAAGTTTGTAAACAATAATAAAGTTGCCAAATGAAAACATATGTGCAGTTTTCTTTGCTTCACTATTTCTACTACTTTTAAATTCACAAAATCATAACATTACAGCTATTTTCTAAGAAATAGTTGTAATATTATGTTTGAAAATAAATTTTGCCAAACACATTCGTGTTCAAGTATACAAATTAATATAACAAACTGTAATGCTGAAATAGCAGTATGGAATAAAATCTTAAATATTTAACATTGTTTGGTTTAAATAATACAAAATGCTTTAAAATGAAAAAAAAAATATTTCTGGTTTATATATATTTTCGAAATTTATTTGCTTAATATTTAGTACTTGCTTCTTAAAATAAATTGCTTTCGACAATCAATCTCGTAAACAATAACAAAGTTGCCAAATGTAAACATCGATACAATGGTTAGTTGGTTGGATGTTGGGTTTAACGTTGTACTAATATTACGATATGAACATAGATACAATAAAAATAAGACGAGCGATTGCGTAAGTTGGAGAGCTGGAGAAACTTACAGCCGTTGACAATAGGGTCGTTGCAGTCAAATTTTGGTTACCGAAGAATATACGGGAGTGTCCTATCTGTATAATGATCTGTGGTTGAACCTCACTTTAAATCTTCTGTCTCAAATAAGTATGCATTAAAAACAATTTAAAATTCTCTAAATTTGTAAAAATAAAATTATAATAATTAGTAGCTTTTCTAAGTACAGTCGATAACAAAAGTGTCTTAACACTAGCAAAAATTCCTATGTTAAAAAAGTACACTTCATACGGTTCTGTTAAATAAATCCTCATCGAGTCATGTTCTTAGACTGACCACGGATTAAGACTATCTACAGTCGGCTGCGAAATTATTCGAGCACTAGCCAATAATTCTATATTTAAAAAGTACACTTAAGACTGTTTTGCTAAGTAAATCCTTGTCGAATCATGTTCTTAGACTGATTAAGAACATGACTCGACAAGGATTTATTTAACAAAGCTGTATTAAGTGTACATTTTTTGGGCAAGAATTATTGCTAGTGCTCGAATAATTTTGCAGCGGACTGTATAGGATGAAAAACAAGATAGGGCAGCCAGCGCGGAAACCGAAGCTTTCTATTCCACATTAATTCAGCCGAGTAGAAGAAAACGATCCGATCGTCGCCTGGTGTAGTATCTTTGAAACTTATCGGAAGAAAGTGAAAGCCCGCCCCTTCGGCTTCTGTCATCATCCGATTTCCGAGAACGACCAGTGAACCGCTACAAATTTAAACAAACGCACTGATTGGTAGATTGTCAAGATCTGTTCGCCCTCTATCTGTAAGATGAAAATTACTGCTTTTCCGTAGCATTCGTAATACATCCTAAACTCTTAATCCGTGAGACTGACTAAGAACAGGATTCGACAAGGATTTATTTAACAAAACCGTATGAAGTGTACTTTTTTTACATAGGAATTTTTCCTAGTGTTCGGACACTTTTGTTACCGACTGTATAATACCATTTAAATTGTTTTTCTGGGAGAAACAATATGAAGAAATTACTATCAGTAATTTAAAAAATACAACCCGTAATTTAGAAAATATAATGCTAATTCAACTTTTCGGAATGTAAATATATGCACTCCTGCTCAAAAGTAATTTTGAGCAAAAGTAGCAAGATTTGCAAACGATCAGTTTTTTTTTTTTTTTTTTTTCAATTTAACTTATCTCTCGTTGAAATGTTTTCAAACATTGGGTATTTAAAGAACTGGGTCTTCCACTTCCTCAAGTTTTTAAGTGAAGATTGGTTTAAGACAGCATTTAGGGGGACGGAAACAAATAGCAAAATCAGTAATTTTTGTGATCAATCTGTATCGTTAAGTGAACGAAATGATCTGTAACTTCAGAGTTTATAACGAAAATTATTCCCACTTTCAGATAACTTGGAAAGACTTACTTAAACAATATACTGTAACCGGAATATCTCGTGAAATATGAAAATTTTTATGAAAAACATTTTCACTGCACACGTGCGAAAGTTAAAAGTTTTTTATTGCATAGGTTGAAAGCTAGATATATTGGGCAACTTTTATCAAAAGTGCATTTGAATAAAGCAAAAATTAAGCAAATTATACGAAAAGAACGAGCTAGATTTTAGATATTTTCCAAGAGTTGAAATTTCTTAAGGGGTTTTTCTCATGCCACATAATTAATTTAAAGATCCAACTATTTTAACCATTTAGCATTTTGTGTGTGTGTGTGTGTGAAAAACCCCTTATTAACTCAGAAATATTAGTAAATAAATAAAAATATGTTAGACTTACAAGTTTATAAGGGGTTTTTCGCAAAATAGAACTTTCGCTAAGGGTTAAATAATTGGATCTTTAAATTAATTATGCGGCATGTGAAAAAACCCTTAAGAAGTTTCAACTCTTGGAAAATATCTCAAATCTAGCTCGTTCTTTTTCACATAATTTGCTTAATTCTTACTCTATTCAAATGCACTTTTGAAAAAAGTCGCCCAATATATCTAGCTTTCAACCTATGCAATATTTTTTTTTCTTTCGCACATGCGCAGTGAAAACGTTTTTTATAAAAATGCTCATATTTCATGAGATATTTAAGATATTAGTATTCCGATTGCAGTATATTGTTTTAAAAGTGTTTTTCCAACCTGAAAGTGGGAATAATTTCTTTAAAAAACTCTGTGTATTATAAATAAAAAACATGTTGATTTTTTTTTTTTTTTTTTTTTTTGAGTTTTAAAAGAAAAGCTTATATCTCCGTTATTTAATATGCTATTGTCCCACAAATTCATCCGGGTCTAGATTAACATGTCCTAAAGTTACAGATCGTTTCATTCACTTAACGATACAGGGTGATCCAAAACATAATTGATTTTTCTCAATTTGTTACCGGCCCCGTAAATGTTGTCTTAAATCAATTTTCACTGAAAAGCATGAAGAAGATCTAGTTCTTTAAATGCCTAATGTTTGAAAACATTTCATCGAGAGATAAGTTTTTAAATTGAAGAAAACTGATCGTTTGCAAATCCTGCTAAACTTTTGAGCAGGAGTGTATATATATATATATATATATATATATATATATATATATATATATATGTATATATATATATATAATAAAGTTAATTTTGTTCTTTTTTTAATTTAATTTATTTATTAACTTGATTTTATTAACTCGCTTTCTTGTTTATTTGTCTAGTACAAATCTTGCAATCGATTTTTAACTAACTTCCCGACTAGCTAGATATTTAAAAGTTTTAGAATAGCTCAAAACACGGAGACAATACACTTTTTTAATACTTTTATTCAATTAATAAATGTTTGAAAATTTCTTATAATGGCTCTCTTTATTACGCATTAGATCATTTTCTTTCAAGTGGATGGGATTATCCCTAAAAAAAGATTCCCTTTCTCCCTTCCCATGTTATCCAATGGGATTTTCGTTGCTTCGTTTTATAAAAATATCCCATTGAAAAATTAAGTTTTTCAAATTCTGTTTTTTGACTAATACTCTATGAACAGGTCGCCTTTTAGCTTCGTGAGCATTTTTTCGAAAATATTAGTTTAAATATTTTATTTCAATAAGTAAATTATGGACTCAAAGTTTGGATCTCTAAGAAAATACATAAATTTATTTTTTCAAAAAATTGTTCACTAAGCTAAAAGACAACCTGTTCAAAGAGTAATAGTCAAAAAACAGAATTTGAAAAACTTCAGTTTTGAATCAGATATTTTTATAAAACGAAGCAATGAAAATCCCGTTGGATAACATGGGAAAAGAGAAAGGGAGCTACCTGACTGATGTACAGCCTTAACACATAGAGTTGTCAAGTTTATACGATTCAACAGAAAATTCAAAAACGTGGTACATAAAAAGTTTTTTTTATGTGTAATTATTTTTATTTAGTTTTTTATTTTTATTTTATTTTATTTTATTCATTTATTTATTTTTTTTTTTTATTTTATTTATTTTTTTTTTTTTTTGCTAAAAATTAAGTGAAGGTGTCACTGCCGTTACGAAAGCGCCATCTGTTAAACCACTTATATCAAAGTTTACAAATGTCAACTTATGTCAAGGTACAAAAATATATAAGTTTATATAAATTTTTGTGTATTAATGTTTTAGATCTGCCACATCAAATACGGAAAAACAGACATTTTCTAAAAATACTGATATCATATTCTGGACCCCTCAAACATGACACACACATAGACCAACCGTTAAAAACACGATTTTCGTATTCAGGGACCTCAAAACATGCAAATATAACAAAAACTATCTTTCGAAAATTTGACCCCAAAACAGTACTTTCTCTACCTTATGGGTAAGTAAAAATTTGACAATGCTGTCCAAAATTTCATCCTTTTTGCACTCTCTACTACAGAGCTATTATAGTGCCAATCTAGACGATCTAAAGGGACGAAGGATTTTTCAGTATCATTTTATGACATTTAATGACATACATTGAAAATTTTCTAGGTTAAGTAAACTGGATGATCTGAGCGTCCTAACTATTAAAAAACAATTTGTGACGGAAAAAAGAATAAAAGTAACTTCCTTTGTACAGTTTTTATAGAATTATATAGGCGTAATAAATCTTCTTTTTCCTGATATCTGTGACCCTTGACTTCTTTGCAGTATCTTTATACCCAAAATCTGTTTTGTCGAGTTTAATTTTTAATTATTTTTTCATCTTTAAGAGAATGGATATAAACCATAATTTCTCTGCCAATTTCACCGAGTTTTCTGTAATAAATTAATTCTCTGCCAACTTCCGTTTTCGCACCGGTAAAAATTTACATAATTTTTTGTTTTAGCAATTGACCTATTCCAATCACCTCGTTTATCTATCTATCTATCTCTCTCTATAAATACGAGGGTTAATCTAGAAATAATGTTCCCATCAATATTTCAAACAGACAACACTTTATTCTCATAGCAATGTACATCGTTGGAAAGAAGACACATGCTCTATTTTTCGACATAAACGCCATCTTTTTCTACTCATTTTTGTTGATGGAGCTCCAGTTTCTGTATCCCAATGTCGTAGAGCTCCGCCGCCAACTCGTTAAGGAAGCGTTACACCCCAATTTTTCTGTCAGAGCTCTTCCCACTGTACTGCAAGAACTCCCAGGAATCCGGGCAAGTTCACGGGCGGTGATCCTCCTGTTTTGAAGCGCTTCGTGACAATTGCCTCCGAAACTGACTGTCTTCAACTCCATTCTTCATCATGGACGTCCTTCCGACCGGCACTAAACTCCTTGCACCACTTTTGGACGTGTTGAATGGACATACACTTGTCACCATACACGTCTGTCAACTGACGATTAATATCTACGGGTGGAGTCTCTTTGGCGTGCAAAAAGCGAATTACGGAATGAATCTCGTTCTTGGTGAGAGCAACAATGAGCAGCACGTCCATCTCGGACGGTTGCTGAGCCAAGTCTGAGCAGCGCAGCGAAACGCGGCCGGGCGGAATTGAGAGTGGAGGAACAGCCGCGCACAGCGCTGTTGCGAGATTTTGCCTCGAACCTTCCCGTGCAGCTGGAACTCTTTGGGAACCTTATATCTGGATCAACCCTCGTGTATATATGTATAATGAAAATTTTGTCATCACGATAACTCCCGAAATAATACTCCAAATTGAACGAAATTTGGATAACGAACTTACCTTATAAATATCTTGGATGAGTTCGTAAACCAAGTTACTCCGCCTTTTTAAGTGGCGGCCACTTGAAAAATTTCAAATCCACATTGTGAAAAGCACATTTAAGGCCGGATTTGCTTGAATTTTGATGCAAATATAGACCACATAAGGGTCTCAGCTAAGTTTATTAATGAACTTTATCTGCCCTTTTTAACAAAGTGGTGGATATCTTAATTTAAGTAGGGCTACTTGAAATCCCGCTACCGCTTGAAAATTTAACGTCACAATAACTTCCAAAATAATACACTGAGAAAAATAATATACCGCCTTCCACTAGAATCAATAAGTGGCCATTTTCTAAATCCCTTAACTAGAAATATAGATTTCCGAGCTATGCGCATAAGGCACGCCAATAAACTGAATAGACGAAATTATCGAGAATTTCTAGTGTACACATTTCTAGAGGGTAAATCAATATTCTGAATATTCTAAATATTCTGAATCATTTGTATTGCGAGAGATTCTCGCTTGATTTTCTAGAATTTGGTAACAAACCAAGATTATAGTTGCTGAAACCCGCTTCTTGTAGTCTCATTTATTTACAGAGATTTTTAAATAACTTTGCCCTCGATAATATAGGCAAACTCTCTAGAATTCTGATAGGGGCTTCTAGAACTCGCTTTCCAGGGGGACTAGAATTTATAAGGATGACATGGAACTATTTATTCTAGAGCCACAATTTAAATTCTAGATGTCAGTTACAGAATTTTTTCTCAGTGTACTCCAAATAGAACAAAATTTGGGTAGTGATCTTACCTTATGAATATCTTGTATGAATTTGTTAGCCAAGTTGCCCCGCCATTTTGTTTTCAAGTGGAGACCAAATGAAAAATTTGGAATTCCCACTAAAAAAGCGTATTCCGAATATGTTTAAATTTTCAGGTATACATAGACCAAATAAGCGTTTCAACCAAGTTTATTAATGAACTTTATCCGTCATTTTTAACAAAGTGGCAGATATCTTAGACCAAGCGGAGCCACTTGAAATAAAGCTACCACTTGAAAATTTATAATCATGATAACTTCCGAAATAATACTTCCCAGACAGCACAGAGAACTTGCATTAAGCTATCGTCAACATTGACAACTCAAGTCAAGAAACTTGCATTGAGCTTGACATCTCAAGCCTGTAAGTTTAATGCAAGTCAAGATCAAGAATCCTAGTTTACACTTGTCCCACTTGCTTTAGACTTGATAGTTCAAACATGAATCAAGTAATATGTATCAAGCATGCACTGAGTTTGCCAGAGCTCATACGAATCAAGTAATACACATCAAGTATGAATTATACTTGCTGCGCCAAAGTATGAATTATACTTGCTGCATCAAATATGAATTATACTTGATGCAGCAAACGTGAATCAAATTTTACTTGCCAAGCATGTTTTTAACATGATACAGTCGGCAGCAAAAGTGTCCGAGCACTAGCAAAAATTCCTATGTAAAAAGAAAAAATTCACTTAATACTGTTTTGTTAAATAAATTCTTGTCGAATCATGTTCATAGACTGACTAAGAACAGAACTCAACAAGGATTTATTTAACAAAACTGTATTAAGTGTCATTTTTTTACATAGGAATTTTTGGTAGTGCTCGGACACTTTTACAGCCGACTGTACATCAAACGCAAAGGAACTTTCTACTTATCGTCGCCGGAAGCCAGCTGCGGAGAAATGATTCTCTTCTCTACTCTACAGCGTACATGAAGCAAATATTGTTTATCAAGCATGCTTTTAATGGCATGCATTCCTCGCCGACAGCTAAAGCTCATGTTATTCTACACAGAAATTTATTTACAGAATGACTCATAACCTAATGTATTTATTTAAATTCCTTTTTCACTTTTGGAAAAACCACAACCGTTAAATACGTTCTCGTTTTCCAAAAATTTATCTTTTAAATTTCAATAACTCCTCGTAAAGAAAAAAGAAGCGAAAAATGCAATTGTTTAATGTTTCGTATTTTTAAAGTAAAAAATAAAAACTTTATTAAACTACTTTTATAAAATATATACAAATTTAAATATTGTGAATTTTCCCAGTATGAAAATGGATTTAAAAAAAAAAAAAAACATAAGATAATGATTAATTCTATAAATAAATTTCCCCATAGAATAATATGGGTTTTGGCTGTCGGAGGAGATAGTTATTCTACGCTCTTAACCTGATGTAGATAACTTAATGCATTCTTATTTCTGAGACGATCAATCACATTTCTTGTAGATTTTTGGTGAGTTATCCAAATTAATTTTTACAAGAACAGAAAATGATTTTGTCCAGAATTTGAACTTGGGCACTCATGTTAACTTCCAACCCTCTTTCAACTCAGTTCTAGTCTAGGATGATAACTCACATGGCTCGTTCATGTGAAAGTTAAAAATTTTGAATTTATCTGTTCTGGGAATATGAACTCAGTCTTAGAAGAAAATTATTTATTTTAACTCCATAGCTGTTTGATGGCAATTAGATATTTAGGATAATAATTTCCACCATTTATACAATAATTTTTTGGTGTATTGAATAAATAAATTTTTACAGGAGCGAAAAGGGAGACAGCGTTAGGACGTTAACTCAGAGGATCTAGGTCTGAACTTGGCCTAATCCCTTTTCGTTGTTGTAAAACATCGACCAGTATATTAAAAATTTATTGCATAAATGATCAAAGTTATTTTTCTAATTACACTGCTCGGCAGGAAAAATG
Organism: Salticus scenicus; assembly: GCA_963930645.1. Lineage (NCBI taxonomy): Eukaryota > Metazoa > Arthropoda > Arachnida > Araneae > Salticidae > Salticus > Salticus scenicus. The sequence goes on from OZ005662.1 coordinate 3,503,862, forward strand.
CCTCTGGCACCATTTCAGCATATTCTTATGTAAAATGACCTCCTGAATCCGAATAAGACGCCCATTTTGCCCTATTACCCACAATCTTTTAGGAATGGACCCCTATTTTTATGATTTTTGGTGATTTTGTGGCTATAAATTTGATTTTTAGAAGGTGGGAGCATTATTTTAACCGTTAAATATCTTCTGAGGGGCTACAGAGTTGGAAAATTCTAAAACATGGACATTTGCAACAAGGGATTTTTTTTTTATTTTTTTTTTTTTTTTGGGGGGGGGGGGGGGATTTGCCACTGAAATTATGTATTACATATCTTATATTTTTTTTAATCTGTTATTAATGTTATTTTTTAAACTTTATATATTTTTCGTTTTAGGTGTTAAATTTATTCTTTTTCATTCTTCAAATCAAATTCATAGTCATAAAATTATCGAACAGGGAAAGAAATTGAGGGGGGAGTCGTGTATTTAGAAAACTGTGGGTGATTGGGCAAAATGGGGGTCATATTCGGATTCAGGAGGTTATTTTACACAAGAAACAGCAAAAATGGTATCAGATCTCGATTTTCTTTTTTCAGAGCAGTGTTATTTATTATTATCCAGTAATTATGGAATTAAAATTAAATGAATTTCTATCATGGTACTGTGTTTGTATTGGCAGAACAAATGTAGAAAAATAAATAAAGTAAATAAAATCAAATGTCTTATCAGCAAATCATGCAGGTCAGTTCTCATTCACGCATCGATGCATTCACGATTCTTCAGTTGGTACAGCGTTTGAATCGTTAATGCAAAAGTCTTAGATTCAAATCCTGACCTAGACGCTATTCATTCTCGTAAATTTTAATTAGATAAATCCATTAAAAACTTATTGCATAAATTGTCGAAGTTATCATAGTAGTTGGACTGGAAACATAAATTTAAGTTGAACTTCTAGATTAAAGTTTTTAACGTCACTCACTGACGTTAACATAATTACTTTTCATATTTTATATAGCTAATAATATAAATTTTATGAATTAGTAGCCAAATTAAGCCTAAAAGTTGCATGTGTCTAATATATATATATATATATATATATATATATATATATATATATATATATATATTAATAATAAAAAGAGAGTGATGGGACAGAGCAGTTCATGGAGGGATGGGACATGTATGAAAAGTAAGAAGAATGAAGATTCTGATACTCTATAAACAGAGAATATCAATAGGCAAATGTATGACTAGATGGAAGAGAAAATGCAACGAAACAAATTCAAAATCATGGAAAATTACTGGTGTGGCACTCACACGAGTTTTGTCTACCTTTTTAACTTTTAAAAATACTTTATTTACCATATATGTATGAGGAGTTAATTTTCATTCCTGAGCAGTTTTCCTGGATATGGTAAAATATAGAAAAGAAATTACATTCATCAATTACAGTTAGGATTTCTTGGTAATATTTGTTCTTCAGATATGCTGATAACACACGCAGACTGGCCACTAAAAACCTTGTTAATGTTCAGGAAACCACAAAACATGTAAATGTAACAAAAACCTAATTTTGAATATTTGAACTAAAAACAATACTTTCTCTGCTAGAAGTAAAAAAAAAAAAAAAATGATGACCTAATCGAGCATTTGAAAATTTTATTTAAGTGGTACATTATATTCTAACGTTGGATAAAATAGATGTTATTAATAATTAATTAATCTTACATACATAGTGACCCACTGTTTTTGTCATTTTTCATAGTATGCCTGTATATTATGTACTTATTTTAACTTTATAAACCTGCCCCATCCCTCCCTCATATAAGGGAGGGATGGGAAATTTTTGACTATGTTAATTGGCTTATGAAATTAATATTTTAATAATACCATCAAATTTATATTTTTAAAATATGTTAAAGTGTTTCAATTTGTTTCACGGAAACTTACAGTGTTGCACCAGTAAAGTAAATTTGTAAAATTATGTTTGTCAAAAGTCTCTCATCTGTCCCTACTTTCCCCTATATATATATATGGGATTTGTTGTGTTACTTTATTGATTCATATGTTTTGCAGGCTGTTGATTAGTGGATCTGGTTTCTTTACATTAGTGTATTTCATCCACAGATAATTTTTTTTAAATCTTATTGGTCATTGGTGTTTCAATGACGTTGTATCTGTTGCTTGGCTTCTACTATGCTTAATAGATCGTCTTTATTATATATATATATATATATATATATATATATTAATAGTAAAAGCCGAGAAATATCTATATAATATAAAAATAATACTTTAAAACATATTTAAATTTTAAAACCTCTTCACACACCATAAATTTTAAGCCAGAATAACCGTTGCTTTTGCCTCCAAAGCAGTAGCACGTGTTTTTTTGCACCTGATGAAGAAAGGCTACGTTTTTTCGAAACCGGTTGTGCTGGCTTAAAATTTATGGTGTGTGAAGAAGTTTTAAAATTTAAATATTGGTTGCACACCAGTTTGTGATTTTAAAACATAGTGAATGCCGAGGAACAGAAACAAAATAACTGAATATATCCTTTTATTATCAAAAGGATTATATGTATATATTGTATTTTTTCAGGAGTTATAAGACAAATTACCTAGTATTTATAATAACTTTTACTGGATTCAAACCTTTACTAGTTTGTTAATTGCTATATATATATATATTTTTTTTTTTTTTTTGGAATTTATGTTTTACTCTTTTAGTTGATATTCTAATCGTAGTTTCTATGAATGAAGCATACAGCAGGGTTCTCAGCAATCACTATTTTGAATACCTTTTTTCTATAAGGCAATCTGTGCATTATTCTTTCGACGATATATATACTACAAATGATTAATAATTAAAAAAAAAAAAAAAAAATGGTAATCAAATTAGTGACTGCTGAGAGCCCTACATAGAGAAAATGGATTATTTGTATTTGCAGATTATTTTATTTGCTCAGGATTACATTGCATCGCACATCAGAGAAGTTGCATAGAAAAATCAGCCTAAGGATAAGAATAAAGCATTGATTAGCCTACAATAAAACTGACATAAATGTATCTCATGTGGGTAAATTGCGAGATAAAGATATGGTGCTTTTCGTGCCCATTGCGGTACCTCATACACATTTTTCAGTTAAAGGAACTCAATTGTGTTATTTTTGTCTTATGTACCTTTTCTTGCCAATATCTCAATCCAAGGTAATTTTTGCACTTTGAATAGCTTTTAACGTCAGCTTAACAAAGAAAAAATGTCCTTTTGTTTGAAGTAAAAACTGCATTAAAGTCATCTTTTCTTCCTTAAAAAACTAACACGTACGCTTTTACTTGTATCCTTAATATAAAATTAGTAATTTTAAATGAGAATTTAAGATGATACAATATTATCTAAAAGATTACATTGCTTGGCATGAAAATTGCCTTTAACACCATTTCAACATATTCTTATGTAAAATGACCTCCTGAATCCGAATAGGACGCCCATTTACCCTATCACCCACCGATGTTTAGGAATGGCCCCCTATTTTTATCGTTTTTCGGTGATTTTATGGCTATAAATTTGATTTTTAGGAGGGGGGTAGGATTATTTTAACCGTTAAATATCTTTTGAGGGGCTACAGAGTTGGAAATTTGTAAAACATGGACATTTACGACAAGGATTTTTTTTTTTTTTTTTTTTTGGTGTGGGGGGGGGGGGGGGATTTACCAATGAAATTATGCATTATGTATCTCTTACATTTCTTTTTATCATTATTAATGTTATTTTTTAAACTTTACATATATTTTTTTTGTTTTTAGGTGTTCAATTAATTATTTTTCATTCTTCAAATCAAATTCATGGTCATAAAATTATTGAAGAGGGAATAAAATTGAGGGAGGGGATGGTGTTTCTAGAAAACGGTGGGTGACTGGACAGAATGGGAGTCCTATTCAGTTCAGGAGGTCATTTTACATAAAAATCAGAAAGAATTGTATCAGAATTCTTTTTTTTTTTTTTTTTTCAGAGCAGTGCTATTAATAGTTTTACATAACAACTTTACTGTTTCAATATTTCTGGGTGTTAAGGAACTAGCAATTAATTAGTTCAAGTTATTTAATTTTGTGTAAAATTATATTTCCATATTAATGACATTGCATCGACTTTATAATTAAAAATAAATTTTAATTACACAATAAAATGTATACAATTGAAATCCCTCAATATTTTTAGAATTTTAATCTCATGTACCGGACTTGATACAGAGAAAGAAAATAGTTCACAACTCTTGGTCGTCATTTCATTTCGCTTTAATCTAGAAAAAAGAAAGGAATAAATAGCGTACATTTATAAATTTCTAAAAACTAAAACACCATTTTGAAAAATAAAAAATACTTAAAGTTCGCATTTCATATTGTACTTGATTTTTTTTTTTTTTTTTTTTTTTTGTTCTGTTAAATATGTATAATATATTCGGAAGTGTACACTTTTTTCCACAAGTATTATATTATTGCAAATTTCAAAAATATGTTTGATTTTCTTTCTGTATGTTTATGTTTTAGTTTATCAAAGCACAATTCAAAAACGTACTAACTGTCGACCATTATATCAGGGATGGAACACGGGTGCAGAATTCCTACCACTATCAATGAAATAAAATTTTCGTAACTCAACTATATTATAGGCATAGAAATTTCTTGAACAAATACCGGCATGAATTCTGAGCCAGTGTTCCATCCAGTGTTGCAAAAAACCCACAGTTTTTCGTCAATGGGAATAAACCCGGGAATTTTGGGGAATAAACCCGGAACTTTGGGGAATATTGGGAATTTTAAAAGTAAACAAAACCAGTTATTTTCAAAATGGAAGTTAGGGTTAGCACATTGAACATACATATACATAATATTTAAAATGTCAATAAGTATTGTATAAATTAGTTTTAAATGCAGGAGCAATTTTATTTTCAGGAAATACTGCTTCTGTTCATTGCAACTATTGCATAATACTTTTTTAATATATTTCCAAAAGAGAAACAAACTGACCAATTTATTAAAATTTCGTCTTTTTTAAAAATTATTTCTAGCAAAAAAAAAAAATAATAAAATAAAATAAAATAAAATTATGTGTGTTTGGTTTTAAACTTAAAAATATAGTTAAAGTAATATTACTTGATCAGAAAGGTCTTTAAAAGACTACTTAACTAAAATTTTATCATCTTAAATGCAATGATTTTAAGATATTTTTTTATTTCTTTTTTAAGGTTTTTCAATAAATATTCATTTTAAATGTTTCACAAACGAGTATAATCAACTCTCTTTAATCTGCAATTAAATTTTTAATGTAAACAAACAAAAATAAATAAAAATAAAATTAAGAACTACTATAACATCAGTATTTAACAAAATTAAAAACAAACAATGATAAATATTTATTTCTGCACTTAAAAAATATTTTTATTTGTATTTTAAAAATAAATATGTATTACTTGAATATGCTCAAATTATTTACCTTCATATATGAATACGCAATTTTATTAATATTGAAGAAATATTTTATTCTGAAATTTATGAGAAATAGTCTTTTTATTTTAATGTCTATTTATGAAATAATAACTGGCTTTGTATCTGTTGATTACAGGGACTTGATTGTATTTCCAAATTATTGCTGCTTAGAAAGTATTTTCTTTACTATATAGCTACGAATGCTTTTGCTAATGAATTATCACTACAATTTCATAAATTACTCATCCAGTTCTATAAAATGAGGTATATTATTTAATTTCTCTCTATAATGAATTTCAAATTGTTTGCTTAAGCGCAAAAGATACGAGAAATTTTCAACATTTGTCTCGCAGTCTTTATTTATAAGTTATAGCAAAGTTTTTTTTTTTTTTTTTTTTTTTTTTTTTTTTATCAATGGCTTAAAAGCTTTTTGGTACCTACGTTTTATGTGGTCAACCAATAATTTCGCAAAAATATTATAAATTTACACCTACATAATCTTAAGGTATTTTACAATGTTTCAATTTGATTGACAAATTAATACGCAAAAAAGCAACTTTTTTATATTCAACTTAATAAAAAGGTACTCTGAAAAAATGTTATTGTCAATTGATTAATTATAATACAAATACAAGGTAAACATGTAAAATGCAGCCAAAATTTTTTGATTTTTGTTACTTAAAAAAAAAAAAAAGAAGAAAATAATAAAAAGGAATGTTTTTGCTGTTAATGCCCAAAATCTAACAGATAAATTCATCTAGGGATGAAATCCCAGTTAACAATGGATGCCCCATCACACTTTTTGACAACTTCTGTTGGCGCAATCCCTGCCAGCTTGTAGGAGTGATTAACTTTCCAAGATGATGGCTGTTGTTGATTCTAACAATTGTTTTCACCTCACAAATTACATAATAATAATAATAAAAAAAAAAAAAAAAAAAAAAAAAAACATTAATAAACGCCTTTTTTAAATCTAAGTCACACCAACAAGCTAAAGAGGATCACACCAACAAAAGTCGCATCCAATATAAAAAGAAAAAGTACTAACTTTTTCTTTTGTCAGGAGTACCTGGTACTGGGATGAAACCCGTCTGGTGTTACCCTAACATGTTAAATCTAAATACACACTTATATCTATTTCCGTGAGTATTTTTTGTCAGTGGTATTATTGAAACTAAAGATAACAAAAGAAAGGGGAAAAAAAAAAAAAAACCTCAGCTTTTCAACAACCAGTCAGAGAACCGCTGAAAAATCATTAACCGTAAAATCCCGAAAGTAACCCCCCTTTTTTTGAAAAGCAAAACGGATAAATTTCAGGTGAGGGGGTTATAATCAAGATTCTTTAAAAAAATGAAGAAAAGGTAGGGGAGGTTATATTCGATGGAGGGGGTACTTTCGGGATTTTACGGTACTTACTTAAAAGGAAATATTAAAGGTAATTTCTAACATTAAAGGTTAAAAAAAAAACGTGTAATGATTCCATTGATAACATGCATCCGACACTTTATGAAAAATTAGTTAAATTAGAAATAATATATAAATATTGAAACTTAATTGAATGACAAACTTAACTTGCAATGCTGACGTACAGTAAGTGCGCCCGAAGATTGGATGTAGCTTTGGTGGATGGAGAAAAAAAAAGGGGGGGGGGCTACTTTCAGGATAATGAAGACATTTCACTTTTAGCGAGAAAAGTGAGGGGGGGGGATTATATTCGATGGGGGGGTTACTTTCGGGATTTTACGGAATGTCAATGTGTGATTTATTATGACAAGTAATAACTATGATTCCAGTGATTGAAAAGTATCATGAAATAAAACTTATTTACACTATGGCAGTCGAATGGGCTCGAGAATATAATAAGATAATTAGGAAAATCCTTACATCAGATATGACACTTAAGATGTAAATTCTAGTCATAAAAATACAAAACTTGGTTGCAAAATATGCCTAACAACTGTTTGATGTCAAGTTACAAGAAAACATGTTTAATAACAAAGGGCATTAAAATTTAAGATAATAATTTGCAAGTACATGTTTTAGATTTGTCTCCAAATAGTTACTCTTAGTTGTATTAAGAGATCTTTAATGAAAAAATTTTCATAACACGGCACTTCTCATTCCATAATCTTGCAGAAATTATGAAACTTTATAAGATTATTTAATCATGTTGTAAGTAATTTATTTACTTAATTTTAATTTATAAAAACTAATAAAATAATGTCACTTTATTTATTATATCAAAATGTAATTTTTCTTTTTTATCGTTTAAACACAATTTTTCAATGCCCTTTTTAGCTGTGGCTGTTGTAGCTACAAGTACTTTTCATATCTAGAGTAAAAACTAAAAAAGCAATACATTTGAATGAGCGAAAGAATTAGGCATACTTTTACAATATTTAAACATTTGGAAAGTAATTGAATAAATACATACCTACCTGTTATAGAATTCGACGTGAAAATTGTAGATAAGTGACATCTAATGCTGATAATTGTTAATATCAGCATTTCTCATGCAGCTGCTAAATGACTTTATTTAACATGCAAATTTTAAACCTAGGTTGCTTTTTATTGTGATAAGTTACAATTGAAATTTTATCTAAATTGAAAAAAATGGTGTTCTACTTTTAGCTGTAATGTTCATTAACAATTAGCATTAGAATAAATTTTACATACAAAAACACAACTGTGTTATTTTTATTACACACAAAAGTATACAATTTTTTTTTAATCACTTTCTATATCAGTACAATCATTTGACGACAATTACTTTGATTTTAAAATTAGGTTTGTTCGTACTGATACAAGTTTCGACACCCTTTCATTATTTAATCGATTTCGTTTTAAACTGTGAGTTTGGGAAAATGCTGAAAAAATCCTTTCGCATGCTGCTGAAGAGGGGGGAATGTTGAACAATCGTAAGGCAACAGAGCATAAGCTCTGGTCTTTAAAAAACCCTTTCCACCATACAAGTGGTGAAATTAATTTAGCTGATTCCCACACATATTTATTACTGTATGCAGATTCATGCGATTTATACTGTGCAAAGTCTGCTAAGATACTTGCAGTTGCTTCACCAGAAGGAAAATGTGAAAGAAAATCTATTCCTGATCTGAAATCTTCATCAGCTAAATCTTTTTCTATATAACGTGGGTCTAATAAATATGTAGCATAATGTATAGGCTGACAAAACATAGCACAGCGAGTTTCTACGAGAGTTTTCACTGCTTCTTCCTCTTCTGTCTGCAATGGAGTCAAAACAAGGGAACCCAAAGATTCCTTTAAGGAAAAAAAGACATCAGGAACATCAGACAAAGTAGCAGAATCAGATTCGATTCTTTTAATTCCACAACGTACAGGATTCAGCATATTGACAAAACTGAATGCTCATCCAGAAAATATCATTATCCAGAACTAGTTGCCTGATTTTCTTTTCAACATTTAAATCCTCAATCAACACAGCCTCTTGTAAGGATTCTTTGCCATTCAAGAGACTTTCAAACATAATCAAACTGCTACACCACCTTGTGTCTCCGGGAAGTTTTAAAGTAGATGCAGCTGACCCTCTCTTTAACTTTTGCTTTGAAGTAAATACCGATAACAGTGCCTGTTTATTTCTCACATACTTTACCACTTCCTTCGCATTTGAGAAGATCATTTGAAAAGTTTTAATTTTATAGATGTCACTTAATAATAAATTTAATCCATGAGCTACACAACCGATTGGAAAAATATGTGCATATTCTGCTTGAACTAACTGCCATGCTGCTTTCATATTACTTGCATTATCAGTTACTATGGCTGTAACTTTTTGCGCACCAATCTCTTCAATGACCTTTATCAGTTCTTGGCTAATATATTGTGCAGTATGTCGATTTTCTTTCACTTCCAAAGATTTGTAAAATATTGGTGAAGGCGTAGTTACAATATAGCTCACTATGCCTTCATTACGTAAGTTACTCCAGCCCTCTGTAACTACAGTAACAAAATCCGCTTTACTAATTTGTTCATTTACAAAATGAATCACCTCCTCATACAGATTATCTAACAGCCTATTACTTAGATCATGTCGAGAAGGAACTTTATATGATGGCCTGATTAACTGAAAAAACTGCTGCCAATAGCTATTATCAGTTATTGACAAAGGCATGTTGGATGAATAAATAGCTTTAGCGAAAGCAGAGTCTAGTTTTTCAGCCTCACTTTTAGACATTGAATCAAAATACGATCTTAAAGATGGTTTCTTCAACTGGTGTGCTTTAGAACAGCTTGCAACAGAGGCAGGATTAGGAACATTGTCTGAAACTAGAAGAGTAGAGGAGGAATCATCGGCTGCAAAAGATTCTGAAGAGTCTTGATCAATTGATATACTTTTAGACATGGTTGAATCAATTATCAGTTCTTGAGAACCAACGATAACCTCATCATCTGTATTTGAAAACACAGGTACAGATACAACAATAGTTTTTCGTTTACAGACATCTAAATGTTTTGCCATTTTGGTGGCATTAGGTACCATGTATACTTTCTCACAGTATTTGCCACTTAGCAGTTCTTTTATTCTTATCAGTTCTTTTATACTCAATAAAATGTTCCCACACATTTGATATGGGTCTAACCATCTTAAATAAATAGAAGGTTGCACAAATAGATAGCAAAAACACAAAATAAAAATCGTATTCGAAATTCCTCCAAAACACTCTAAATTGTACTCGAAATTAGATATTAATCCAAGTTCCAAGTTAGCGGTAGCGCGCGTTTACAAATACATACGGGAAAGAAGAGTTGAGTTGTTTTCTACAGTTACAGTTAAAAATGCTAAATATTAAATCATTAAAAATAATAAAAATACAAAAAATGTGTCCATGCAAGAAATTATTTCAAAACTCCCAGAAATCTTTTAAATTCCCGGGAATTTTCAAAACTCCCTTCCCAAAAAACCCGGTTTATTTCCGGGGAAGAAACGGGTTTTTTCCAGCCTTTGCAACACTAGTTCCATCTCTGTTATATAAATCAGACTATTTTATTGGCGCTACAAAAAAAAAAAAAGTAAGTGATATGTACGCTATTAGGAGAGTTCTGTTCTGAATCATCATAATGTATTAGAATTTTATGACATTTCAAACATATTCAGAGTTGACGTTGCCCTACTTTTCTCCACTACAATTTATAAATTTACATATATTTACTATCAATAGATTACATATCTTTTGTAATATGTTTATTCTATTGAAAATGTCAGATTTTTTTTACTAAAATAGTAGCGGAAGGAATAAGGGCAGCAGCAACTCTGTATATATACAAACAAAAGCTGGATGGGACAGTGGAATGAGCGAAGACTCACAAATAAAATGAATTGATAAAAAATATTCAACAATGTTGGGAAATGTAAAATTAAATTTTCCTTCAGTACTCTACAAAAGTATATATATGTATATAATTCTGTAGAGTTTTATTTATATTGAGTAAGAAGAGAAAGAATTTTCGAGGGGTAACGTCCCGGTAATTGCGTTTTCATGATTCTGCCCCTCCCTTCCTCTCTCCGTTACTTTAAAAAAGAAAATTTAGTCTTTTTTTTTTATTCAAAAAGGTTCCTACGGGGAAAACTCACCTGTGCATCAGAAAAACGTTTACCTTCTTACTTACCGAAAAGGGGGGAGGGGGGGAGGGGCATGCCTGAAAGAAATTAATTTAAAATTCAAGAATGTATTAAGAATCCAACAATAAATTGACTTTTAAACAATTATTTCTAATTTAGAACCTGTCGGACACACGAAGATTTTTCTCTCTTATTTTAAACAGAATCTCTCTCTCTCTCTCTCTCCCCCCCCCCTTTTTTTTTTTTATCTTATGAATAATTAAGTTGAGTTAAAATTATTTGTAAACTATAAAAACCACCCTAAAAGGAATACATTTAATAAAATGGCATCTGTTAACGTAAAAGTAAAGTAAAACTTTAATATTTGATTCCTCGAAATACACTGTGTCCCAAAAGTTTAGATAATCAATAAAATTTGCATTAACATAAAAAGTAATAAGATACAATTAAAATTCGTGGGATAGGTAATAAACAAAAACAGTTTTGCGGATATACACATATAAATTATGATCAAAGGTTTGAAATTATAAAATGTACATTAATTATATAAAAATGTGCTGTTCCAAAAGTATAGACACCTGTAAGTGTTTTTGGCTTTACATTTATAAATGTAACTAAAAACTTACTTTTAATATTCAACTGTATTGCCACGACACTTTATAACGTGAAATACACGTTGTTCCATAGAATTAATTAAGCATTGAATTACAGAAGGAGATATTTCATACCACATTCTGTCAATTGCAGTTTTTAAGTCATTTACGCATGTAAATTGCTTTCCATTTTCATATATTTTACGAGATAAGATTTTTGAAATTCTGGAAGTTGATGCAATTGCACGCACAGATAAATTATCAACTGAAGCCTTATTTAATAACATTCTATCATCACGTAACGTTGTTTTCTTTGATTTCCGACTCGCTTTCGAGTATTCCATGTTCCACCTGATCTTTTGACTCTATAAATACTGCTCAAAGATCTGTTTGTTCTTCTCAATATTTGTACAGGATTTTGTCCTTGCGCTTTTAATTGTAAAATCTTAATAATTTCATCTTTAGAAATTTCTTTACAACGTGGCATTTTTTATCAGAATATGCAGGAAACGTCTTTTCCGAATCACAAACAAAACAATACATTGAGCTCATTAAATTATAATGCTAAATATATAGCAGACGATATTTCAATTAAAGGGAAAAAATTATTCTGCATTTATAGAAGCAGACGACATCGACAATAACAATATTTTATTTTGTGAGCAAGAATGTCAAAGAAAACATGCAATGCTGTATTGTGTCTACACTTTTGGGGTAGCACATTTTTATATCATTTTATGTACATTTTATAATTTCAAACCTTTGATCATAATTCATATGTTTATATCAGCAAAACTGTTTTTATTTATAGCTTATCTCAGAAATTTTAATTGTACCATATTATTTTTTATGTTAATGCAAATTTTATTGATTGTCTAAACTTTTGGGAAACGGTGTACACATTGAAACATTACTGCTTGCTTTATTTTATTTAGACAAATTATTATAAAAATAAATCATTTACCTTCACTTTAATGTCACCCGCACTTGCGTCGTATCTCGCGAGATGACAACATGATACAACCCTTTCAGCAAGGCTACTATATGCAAATAAGAAGAGCATGCGCGGACAGTTACTTGACGTCAAGGAAATTTTAAGCCAGTAAATATGCTTGATTTGGCATGTGTAGTTTTCCAAACTTAAAGTTGGTCTGAGATATCCTTGAATTAGCAACTTTGCTCTGTCATGGTAAATTCACTTGAAAGCCAACCTTGTTTCAAGGAAGTGTGCTGTGTGGGTTACTCTAAATCCTACCAAATTTGACAGCGAATTTATTTTATAAATATCTTGAGTGAATTTGTAAACCAAGTTGCTCCGCTATTTTATTTTCAAGTGGAGGCCACTTGAAAATTTGAAAATTACAATGTAAAAAGCCTATTTAAGACCGGATTTGCTTGAATTTTGATGTATACGTAGGTCACATAAGGGTCTCAACGTAGTTTATTAATGAAATTTATCCAACATTTTTAACAAAGTGCGGATGTAATATACTAAGCGGGGCAACTTGAAATCAGGCTACCACTTGAAAAATTATAATCATGATAACGTTTTAAATTTTGATTACATTCGAAGCAAAACAGGACAGTTAACTTATCATACAAATATCTTGGATGAGTTCACTGGGCAACTTGTTCCGACATTTTGTTTCCGAGCTGCGGCCACTTGAAATCAGGCTGCCACTTGAAAATGTGCCATCACGATAACTTTTAAAATACTGAACCGATTCATACTAAAGTTGGATAACGCTTCAAATATCTTGGATACGTTCACATGGTAACTTGCTCCGCCATTTTATTTCTAAGTGACGGCCACTTCAATATTTGAACTATGATATAACTTTTGTAAATACATTTCGTATGAAATTTTGGTAGTGGATCATTAAAATATCTCAGATAAGTTGGCGGGCATCTCACTCCGCTTTTTTGTTTCCAAGTGGTGGCCACTTGAAATCAAGGTAGCATAAATCACGATAATTTTTGAAATATTGAATTAGTTTGAACGACAGTAGAACAGTGAAATTAACGTACAAATATCTTGGAGGATTTGCCTGGGCAAGTGGTTCTGCTATTTTGTTTCCAAGTTGCTGTCACTTCGACTGCCATTTGCAAATTTGTCATAACAATAACTTTTGAAATAATGCACTGATTAAAACCAAAGTTGGACAGTGAACTTATGCTTCAAATATCTTGGATGAGTTTGCTAAGCAACCTACTACATCATATTGTTTCCATGCGGCGGCCACTTGAAATTTTGTTGTCATGATAACTTTTCAAATACTTAATTAATCCGAACCGAAGTTGAAACTTGGATTTATCATGCAAATATCTATGATTTCGGTTAGCAAGTTTCTTCGCAATTTTATTTTCAAGTTGTGGGCACTTGAATGCTGCCACTTAAGAATTTGTTATCGCAATAACTTTTGAAATGCTGAATTTATTCGAACCAAATTTGGACAGCGGAGTTATCTTACAAATATCTTGTATTAGTTCACGGAGCAACTTACTCCGTCATTTTGATCCAAGTGACGGCCACTTAATACGATAACTTTTGAAATTCTGAATTAATTCGAACTATATATGCACTGTAGACTTATCTCCCAAATGCAGTTCATATATTTGTTTGCCAACAAGGCCCGCCATTTTGTTACCAAGTGCCGGCTACTTGAAAATTTCACATTCACATAAAAATATATTTATGAGCCGATTTGCTTAAAACTCTGATGTTAACCACACATGAACTAGACTGAAACTGACGTTTATTTACATATGTACAGTTACAAAAGAAAAGAAAGAACATACAGTGCCATCTATTGGCGTTTTATTTTATTTCAGGTATATTTAAAACAATAATAAAATTTGTTTTTTTAAATTACAAAAAATAAAGATATATTACAGAGAAATGATAATTTTAATTGCAATTATAATTTTTTTCTATAAACACTTTGAGCATCATCATTATTTATGTACCAATATTCTTCCCTTGCGAAAAGGGTTTTAGATTTAAGTAAAAAAAAAAAAAAAAAAAAAAAAAAAAAGTAATAAACAATAGTTAATAATCAAACATATACTTTTAAATCAAACATATTTTTTCGAAAGTAAATGATAATTTTTCCTTTGTAACAGCCTTTGTTAGAAAATCTGAAATAATTTCATTAGTACAGTTATATAGAACTTTAACAGTATTTTCTTCAATTAGTCTCTAACGAAATGAAATTTGAGGTTAACATGTCTTGTTTTATTTGATGACTTTACAGTATTTAGCCAATCTATGACGGCTTGACTATCAGAATAAAATATCACTGGTTTTTCTATAAATTGTTCACAATTAAGTTCTTGTAACATGTTTAAAGCCCGTGTTAATTCTTTTGCAGTATCTGCAGTGGCTAACAGCTCTGCTTCACATGTCGATAGTCCTACACATCTTTGATTTTTATTTTCGCCTATAATAAGAGAATTTCTTAACATAATTGCATAACCTGAAAACTGCCTACCTCCTTTTGCGTTTCCCCACCTTCTATCTTCACTACAATTTATTAAACCGAATCTTCTCTCATAAAACAATACTTTATTTTCTGTTCCATTTAAGTATTTTAAAACCTTTTTAGTTAACGCATAATATCGTTTCTCAGAACATTTATTAAATTGCGATAAATAACTAGTAACAAATGTAAGGTCAAGACGAGTTGAGTTAGCCAAATATAGCAATTCACCTATAATTTCTTGATATTCTGATTGACTAAATTATCTGTTGTAGAAAAAAGAATTAGAAATATAAATTACTGATAATTAAAAATTAGCAATATAAATTCATAGATATAGTAGTATATATATACCTATATATCATCCCCATGTTATTGTGCAATGATTTTTGATGCCGAATAAAAAGCTTTGGAATCAGCCATTAATAGTCCAAGCGGCGGCTGCAAAAAATTGACTTGATAAGGTACGAAGCTGATTTTTTTCCTATAGATAGAATTCATTGTTACAATGAAAATCTGATAGGGTTGCCTGGTCAAAGCCGTCAAGTTTAGGAGAAACAACCTCACTTCCGGTCACAATTTAAACGATTTTCGAACTCCAAAAGGTATGAAGATGAAACCGGTGCTAAAATGTAGAGATTAATATGCTCTTTAAAATGGCATAGGGTTGCCTGGTCAAAACCGACAAGTTTCAGAGGTTGCCTCGATAATAGGGGTCAAATTTAAACGATTTTCGAACTCCACAAGTGTGAAGATGAAACCGGTGCTAAAATGTAGAGATTAATATACTCTTTAAAATGGCATAGGGTTGCCTGGTCAAAGCCGTCAAGAAACAGAGGTTGCCACGAAAATAGGGGACGTATTTTACGATTTATTTATCCAAGTAAAAAGTGATTTACCCAAGATAAAGATGAAACCGGTGCTAAAATGTAGAGATTAATATGCTCTTTAAAATGGCGTAAGGTTGCCTAGTCAAAACCGTCAAGACCCAGAGGTTGCCTCGAAAATAGGGGTCAAATTTAAATGTTTTTCGAACCTCACAAGTGTAAAGATGTTACTGGTGCTAAAATGTAGAGATTAATATGCTCTTTAAAATGGCATAGGGTTGCCTGGTCAAAACCATCAAGTTTCAGAGGTTGCCTAAATAATAGGGGTCAAATTTAAACGATTTTCGAACCCCACAAGTGTAAAAATGAAATCGGTGCTAAAATGTAGGTATTAATATGCTCTTTAAAATGGCATAGGGTTGAATGGTGAAAGCCGTCAAGAAACAGAGGTTGCCACGTAAATAGGGGAAGTATTTTACGATTTATTTACCCAAGTAAAAAGTGAGTTACCCAACTGTAAAGATGAAACCGGTGCTAAAATATAGATATTAATATGCTCTTTAAAATGGCATAAAGTTGCCTGGTCGAAACCGTCAAGACTCGGAGGCTGCCTCGAAAATAGGTCAAATCTGTCAAGTAAAGCAGTCAACCACAAAAAAATAGGCGAGTTTTGAAGATTTCTTAACAAAGTGTAAAAAAATACGAATAGCATTAACAAAGAAAATGAATAAGGATGAAATTATATGAATATTTGAAAGGTGTAGCTGGTTCCAGAATGTACAGCGTAGGAGTTATTTTAAAATGGCATATGTTTGCCTGGTAAAATTCGTAAAGAAATAGCGGTCAGTCTCCAAAAAGCTAACAAATATTAAAGGTGTTTAACACAAAGTGAAACACACATGAAGACTATTTTAAAAAGGTTAAACACGAAATGATTAATATTTAAAAGATGAAATTGCTAGCTAAATGTAGAACATACAACACTTTTCAATTTGCTTACGATTGTGCTTCAAACCTGTCAAGGTATAGTGGTCAGCTTAGAAAAGAAAGCGAATTTCAATATTCGTTTATTTTATTTGTTTAACGATATAAGAAATTTTAAAGCATGAATAAAATTAAATTATTATGCGTGACCATTCTTTTTCTAATCTGTATAAAACTAATTTCAGCTTACGAGCTCGTTTTTTCCCCATTTTTCAATACTTAAAATATTAAAATTGTGTCAAAGTATTGAGAAGATAATTCCCTGAAGAAATGTATGCGGCTGCTTTCTAGAATTTTATACGAAAATATTGGGTTGTGCCGATTTTGTTATATTAAAAATTTGTCAATTTTAGAAAATTTTCTCAATTAATTTTTTTTATATCTAATTAAAATAATCAATAATACCTTCTGCAAATTAATTATGGGTACAAATAAAGCGAAAAACATTTTTAAAAAATTGATAAATTTTTCGCGTTTCTTAATAACAATGAATTAATTTATGAAATTGAAATTAGTAAATCTTGCTGCAAATCTGAAATAAGAGGGTTTTTTTTTTTTTTTTTTTTTTTTTTTCATTTTATTTAATTATTTATTTTGTATACTAACAGAATTTTTTATTATGAGTTTCTTGGGCATTATTATCTTCATTTCTGTTAACTTTTGCGGTCGTATTTTCTTATCTGTATCCGCATGCTAAATTTTTAATTTTTACTATTAATTCGTTGTTTTTATGGGAAATTTTAGAACAGTTTCATTACAGTTTAGTTATTTTTTTCTTTTCTAAATACTTTTTATATTTTTTCTTCACATTGTATAAAAAACCCTTCAAAATTAGCTTTTTTTTTTTTTTTTTTTTCGAGGCAACCACTATTTTTTGAGATTTTCACCTGGCAACCCTATGATACTCTAAAGAGAATATTATTCTCTATATTTTATAAACGGTTTCATTTTCAAATATGTTAGGGTAAGAAAACCGCGAAAATTCCCCCCCCCCACACACACACACACACGCACACAATTTTCGTGGCAACCTCTTTTCTTGGCGGTTTTGACCAAGCAACCCTATGCCATTTTAAAGACCATATTACTCTTTACATTTTAGCACCGGTTTCATCTTTACACTTGGGTAAATCATTTTTTACTTGGGTAAATAAATCGTAAAATACGTCCCCCTTTTTCGTGGCAACCGCTGTTTCTTGACGGCTTTGACCAGGCAACCCTATGCCATTTTAAAAAGTATATTATTCTCAACATTTTAACACCGGTTTCTTCTTTACACTTGTGGGGTTCGAAAAGCGTTTAATTTTGACCCCTATTTTCGAGGCAACCTCCGGGTCTTGACGGTTTTGACCAGGCAACCTTATGCCATTTTAAAGAGCATATTAATCTCTACATTTTAGCACCGGTTTCATCTTTACACTTGGGTAAATCACTTTTTACTTGGATAAATAAATCATAAAATACGTCCCCTATTTTCGTGGCAACCTCTGTTTCTTGACGGCTTTCACCAGGCAACCCTATGCCATTTTAAAGAGCATATTAATCTCTACATTTTAGCACCGGTTTCATCTTCACACTTGTGGGGTTCGAAAATCGTTTAAATTTGACCCCTATTATCGAGGCAACCTCTGAAACTTGACGGTTTTGACCAGGCAACCCTATGCCATTTTAAAGAGCATATTAATCTCTACATTTTAGCACCGGTTTCATCTTCATACCTGTTGGGGTTGGAAAATCGTTTAAATTGTGACCGGAAGTGAGGTTGTTTCTCCTAAACTTGACGGCTTTGACCAGGCAACCCTATCAGATTTTCATTGTAACAATGAATTCTATCTATAGGAAAAAAATCAGCTTCGTACCTTATCAAGTCAATTTTTTGCAGCCGCCGCTTGGACTATAAGTGGTATTGGAAAATAGAAACACGAAAAAAAAAAGGGAGGGGAAACGAATTTCAAACTTGTAATATATTTAATAATTTAGTTTAATAATTTTGTGATCAGTTAACTGCAGTACATGAAAATAACTCAACTTGTTATACAAAACACGCTGTAACCGCAAGTCGTAAGCATGTTTACAGGTGAGCTTGCTTGCACGTTTGCAGTAAGTATGCGACCGGCATTGAAGTCTTTTTAATAAAAATATTTCATCTTACCTTAATGAGAGTAATTTCTCAGTATTAATATGTATATTACTTCAAGTACATTATATTGGCGACGAGTAATCTGAACTCACTTGATTTGAACTTTCATTTGCATTGACGTGTTACGTTACCTACTATAATGAGTAAGCTAGGCCTAATTGGCACATTGCATTCATTTGATGTAGAACAAGATGATTTCAATTTATATATTGGACAACTTGAACATTTTTTTCTTGCTAACGATGTGGAAGACAAGAAGAAAGTATCGGTGTTCATCTCAGCAATTGGTTCAAATGCGTATAAACTTCTTCGAAATTTACTACTTCCAAAAGTGCCGAGCGAGTGCACATATGACGAGTTAAAAATCACACTTAAGCAACATTTTAAACCTGCACCAATCATCATTGCTGAACGTTTTCGCTTTCATCGACGAAATCAAACAGCTGGAGAGTCTGTTTCCAAGTATTTAGTGGAATTGAGACGGCTGGCTTCTACATGTGATTTTGGTGCATTCCTTGATGAAGCATTAAGGGATCGTTTTGTTTGTGGATTAAATAATGAAAATATTCAGAAAAGACTCCTGGCAAAGAAAGATCTGAAGCTATCAGATGCGGTGGAAACAGCGATGGCCATCGAAATCGCTGAAAATGATGCAGCTAATATGAAGACACTTACTCCTGTTGTCAACAAAATTCGACAGAGCTCCTCAACTGCTGCAAAGAAAACTATCAACCTATGAAAATTTCGAAATGTTTCCGATGTGGAGCTGCTCATGATCCTACTAAATGCAAGTATAAAAATGCAAAATGCCATGCTTGTGGAAAAGGTGGGCATATATCTCCAGTGTGCATGAGCAAAAACAAGGCGTCATTGCCAGTGTGCATGAGCAAAAACAAAGCCTCGTCAGCAAAAAAGGTGGAAATGGTTGAGTATGACTCTGAAGCTTCTCTCTTTGCTGTGAAATCCATAAACCAAGTCTCAAGCAAGAAAAAGTATGTAATTTCTGTGATTGCAAATGGTAAACCATTGAACATGGAACTTGATACTGCAGCTGATGTCTCCATTGCATCAGAAGTATGGGTGAAGAATAATTTACCCAAAACTGAAATATTGTCTTCAACTACCAAATTAAAAGATTACAATGAAAAAGAAATCCCAGTAGTAGGTGAAATCCTTGCTGAAGTACAGTGTAACAACCAGTGTCATAACTTACCATTAATTATTGTTAAAGGTGATCGACCAGCCCTTTTTGGAAAAAATTGGTTATGTGTGTTCAAGCTAAATTGGAATGATATATTTTCAGTGTCCTCAAATTGTGTAGACAGTGTTGAAGCACTCAAGAAAAAGTATTGTGATGTTTTCAAGGTAAGTTATCAGCCAATTAAACATTTTAAAGCTGTCCTTAAAATGAAAGAAAATTGTCAACCTGTTTTCTGTAAAGCTAGGCCTGTACCATATGCTTTAAAAAAATCTGTTTCTGATGAAATTAAACGATTAGTAAATAATAACATATGGCAATTAGCTGAACATTCTAAATGGGCAACACCTGTTGTTGTTGTTCCGAAAAAGAACAATTCTGTCAGATTATGTGGTGATTTCAAAATAACTGTAAAGAAGTCCCTTGACACGAATCAATATCCTTTGCCCACACAGCAAGATCTCTTTGCTACCTTGAGAGGAGGAAAATATTTTAGTAAACTAGACCTCTCACAAGCATACCAACAAATCGAATTGGATGCTGATTCTCAAGAGTTATTAACTTTAAATACATTCATGGGTTTGGTTCGACCAAGCAGATTGATGTATGGTATATCAGCAGCTGCTGCAATCTTTCAGTCGATAATGGAACAAATTTTACAAGGCATTCCAAATGTGATATGCTTCCAAGATGATATTCTAATCTCATCAGCTACTGAAGATGAGCATTTTTCTACTTTAGAGACTGTGATGGCAAGATTGCAAAAATACAATGCAAAATTAAATGCTGACAAATGTAAATTCTTTAAGAGTAATGTTGAATTCTTAGGTCATATTATTGACAAAGATGGTATTCACCCCACCCAAGAGAAGCTAGAGGCTATTAGTAAGATAAAAACCCCTGAAAATGTCTCTCAACTTAAATCCTTTTTAGGACTACTAAACTACTATTCAAAATTTATTAAGAACTCATCAACTTTGTTATCTCCTCTGTATAATCTGTTGAACAAAAATGTCTCATGGACATGGTCTGAGGAATGTAATGATGTCTTTGAGCAATGTAAACATCTTCTAACATCTGATGCTGTATTGGCCCATTATGATGAAAATCTTCCTTTACAAATATCTTGTGATGCTTCGCCTGTTGGCTTAGGTGCAGTTTTATCACACATTGTAAATGGTGAAGAAAAACCTGTAGCATATGCCTCTAGAACATTATCTAAGGCTGAAATGAACTATTCACAAACCGAAAAGGAGGCCTTGGCAATAATTTTTGCTTGCAAAAAGTTTCACCAATATATATTTGGAAGGAACTTTATGTTATACACGGATCATCAACCTTTAGTTACCATCTTTTCGCCCACTAAGGCAGTACCAACCATGGCTGCTGCTCGCTTACAGAGATGGGCATTGCTATTATCCTCATACAACTATACAATTAAATATAAAAAAGGTAGTGCGCATCAGAATGCTGATTCCCTGTCAAGATTACCTAGTGAAGATCAAAATAAAGACCTGTACCCATTAGATATTTATAAAATTTCCCATCTGTCAGAATCACCAGTAACTTCTGTTGACATCGCCAGTGCATCAAGAAGTGATAAAATTTTGGGAGTAATAATTAAATATGTTCAAAATGGTTTTCCATCTAAAAATGAGAATCCTGATCTTAAGCCTTATTTCAGCAGAAAGGATGAATTATCAGTTGATAATAATTGTCTATTATGGGGCATGAGGGTAATAATCCCTAATGTTTATAGAAAGCACTTGCTTGAACTGCTTCATGATACTCACCCTGGAATTGTGAAAATGAAAGCAGTTGCTGGAAGTCATTTCTGGTGGCCCAATTTAGACCATGACATAGAAGACATGTCTGCGAATTGCGAAGCTTGCCAAGTTACAGCTAAGTCTCCTCCTGTCACACCACTACAATCATGGGTCTGGCCTAAGGCACCATGGGACCGAATTCACTTAGATTTTGCCCAGAAAGACCAAAATAATTACTTTATAGTAGTAGACAGCTATTCAAAGTGGTTGGAGGTAGCAAAAATGTCATCTACAACAGCAGGAAGCACCATAGCTGTATTGCAACAACTGTTTGCTAGATATGGACTACCTCTAGAAGTTGTTTCAGACAATGGACCCCAGTTTATTTCAGATGAATTTGCAGCTTTCCTAAAATCCTGTGGTGTTTTACAGACACTCATTCCAGCATACCACCCCCAATCAAATGGTCAGGCTGAACGCACTATACAGACTTTTAAACAATCACTTAGAAAGATGCAATTAGACTCTAATGATGGTAGTACAGTTACCGCGAAGGTGAATAGATTCTTGCACAAGTATAGATCCTCACCTCATTCTACAACTGGTTTGTCCCCAGCAGAGCTGTTCCTTGGTCGTCCTATTAGAACTGTCTTGGAGTTGCTACATCCATGTACAGCAAGGCATGTTGAAAAAAAACAAAGATGTCAAAAACAATACTTTGACAGATCTCATACCAGCAACAAGGATTTATCCTGTGGTCAGTATGTTTGGGTAAAATCCCACATGAATCCTTCAAACAAATGGATTTATGGCAGACTAATTAAACCAAAAGGTTCCAAGACTTGGCTGATTGAAATAAACAACAAGAAATATTTAGCACACATTGATCAAATTCGCCCTGCTAGCCCGTCAATCCCTGAACGAAGAGATGTTTCCATCCCTGTGGATTTTCCTATTTCATCTCAAGCTTCCAATCAACCAACTTCCATCACTTCGTCAAATACAGAACCCCAACATGAACTGTCCTCCACTCCTGAAACCCAACAGTCTGCAGTTCTTCCTACTGAAGAATCGGAGAATACTGAAGAAACCCAAGTTACAACTGTCACAAACAGACGCTACCCATCACGAATTAGGAAAAAACCAGAAAGACTTGATCTTTAAAAACTTTTAATTAATGACTTTAATTTTTTTTTTTTTTCAAAAGGGGTGTTGTAATATATTTAATAATTTAGTTTAATAATTTTGTGATCAGTTAACTGCAGTACAGGAAAATAACTCAACTTGTTATACAAAACACGCTGTAACCGCAAGTCGTAAGCATGTTTACAGGTGAGCTTGCTTGCACGTTTGCAGTAAGTATGCGACCGGCATTGAAGTCTTTTTAATAAATATTTCATCTTACCTTAATGAGAGTAATTTCTCAGTATTAATATGTATATTACTTCAAGTACATTATAAAACTGTAACTGGAATTTTTCATTCACCTTTAGTAAATAAATTATTCATAAATGCTATTTGCTAAAATATTCGTGTGTATTCACTCGGGGAAAGACGGCCATATTCCGTCTTTTCCCAAGTGAAAAGGAATCACTTTTTTCTCCCCAATGATCAATCTATATATTATTACTATATCTACGTATAAATTACTATATGGATACGATGCCACGGAAGCAGATGATTTGTTAGGGTGGGATCAGGCTTTCCACCGATCCAAGATCGATCCAACCAGTCATGTATCAATGCGTCCAGTCCCGTGAACCGGTCTGGATCAAAGTGGTTCAGTGGAATGTATCCCGAGAACCGGTCGTAGATCAAATCACCCAAAAGAATTTTCTGAGACATTTAATTCATTGACCTATCCATTGCTATGATGGGTAGGGTGACAATATGTCCTCGAAATTCGAGGACTGTCCTCGAATTTTCAGCTTTTTTATTTTTTGTCCCCAAAAATTCCTTGACTAATTGAGGACACTAAATGTCCCCAAATTTAAATATTTGTATCTATTTCTTTCAAAATCATAGTCCATTCCATGGAAGATCGAAATTGTGATGGCATGTCTCCGGACCACCTCTAGGGATGAGTCCTAGATCGTCGCCAATTGCCTGTTGCGCACCACTAGTGCGACGTTCAGCCCATCCAATCCAATTCAATCAAAATTGCAGTCTAATGCACAAGTAATTGGATAAACACGGAAATCTTCAAAACTTTAAAATAAACATCCTCATACTTCATGAGCAGAGAAAGAAACATCACTACTCATCAGTATATAAATTCTATCTTGCCCGATTTATGTGAAGTGAAAAATAAATGAAATTTTGACAAAAATAGCAGTTATATGACCACCACAAATTGCATTGATTAATACATTGATAATGATAGGAGAGAAAATATAAGGATTTTCTTGTAGTTATATAATTGGGATTATTTCTGCCTTTCTGGGAGTGGGGATTCTGAAGATTAAAACAAAATGCTGTTATTTTGTGTTCTCTCCTATCATAATAAAGTGTAATGAGTTCTATAGACTTGATTATTTTAATAATGCTGGGATAGTTTAATTTGCATAAACATACCTTAGACTCAGCAATAAAAAAGTGTTTCAAAGTATTTTGTGATGTATAAATCAGAGTTCTTTTTATTGATAATGCATATAGGTATCGGTCTGTTATGTCCTCGAAAATGTCCCCAAATTGAGTTTTCGATGTCCTCGAAATTTATTTCGATTCGGGGATAAACGGTAATTTGTCCCCAAATCAGTGTTTGAAAATATGGTCACCATAATGATGGGCCATTGGTTATTGCTCTGATTGGCCGTTTGTTTGCTGTAACAAAGAATTATAATTGATTTATTTCATAAAAGGTTTTATGCATAAAAACTTTTTTTTTTTTTTTTTTTTTTTTTTTTTTTGTAACTCTATAATTGTCTTAAAATTGTAATGATATGCATACAATGTATTCAAATATAACACAATAATGCAAATTAAAATTCATCGAAAATTATTTAAATTTAATAAAATAAAACTTTGAAATGCTCCCTGCTTACAATTTTTTAATTTTGAGTATTAAAAAGTATTTTAAATATGTCTGTGTACTACTTTGTAAATTTATTCATGAATTATTTTTATAAAACATTTTTATGTTTGAATACTCAATATTTGCATTAAATTTCAGCATTCAAACATAAAAATATTTAAAAATCATTATTTAATTTATATTTAAAAAAAAAAAAAATCATAAATGTATTAAACATTTAAAATATCTTTGATTCAAATCATAATTAATTGAATTTAACAAACCAATTAAACGAAGTCATGATTAAAAAAAATGTAATTAATTTATTTTTGTAATCACTGATTTTAATCAAAACTTAAATTTTGTATATATATTTTTTTTTTACTTTTATATGTTTTACAGCACAGTAAAACTTCAACCTATTTACTATTTACATCAATGCTAAATATTTGCCTTAAATTTCAGCATTCAAACATTAAAATATTTAATAATGTTTAAAACATTTGAAAATTAATGTTTAATTTCTATTTAAATAAATATAGAAAAGAAATATGTTTAAAATGTTCGTAATTTAAAATAAAACTATGATTGAAATATATATATATATATTTTTTTTTTAATGATTGATTTAGTTTAAAAATCAAAATTTTATAATTTTTTGGCAATGTGTAATCCGCGATTGTACTGAAATGCTCGCCCTCTGGTGGGCTAAGGTGAAATTACAATTAACATGCTTTAGGGTGCTACCACGAACACATCGAAATGTTTCGATGATCGAATGTGACGTCACTTTGACGTAATGTTTCGATGCGAATTTGAATTTTCGATCACTTCGTACTCTGAGCCAAGCGCATCGAAAAGTTTTGATGGTAAATCCATCGAAACACTTTCGATGAGGAATTACCGAGTGAAACTGTTTACGATAGCTCGTTTCTTCATACTTTTCGTCTGCTACTGCTAAAGGGAAACATGTTTGTTTTTATTTTTAATGTGAATATGAATGGGTAAAATAAGTTTTTTTCTCTATATGTACATTGAAGTAAATTTTATTGTTATGTTGGGCTTCTACATACGTATTACGGAGTAATATGCACGGTTATTTATTTATTTTTAAATAAAGATATCTTAAAACTTCACCGACGGATTGCAGTGTTTATAATTTCAATTTCTGAACTTTATATTGGTAATATTTTTCAGAAGTGTTAATTATAAAAAAATAACTAATCAAAAAAAAAAAAAAAAGATCGTTATTTTTTAAAAAGTTTTATATTATGCTGTGATTTGCCTATTATCAAAACATGTAAAGTTTTCTTAATTTAAATAGCTAAATGAGGCAGTAAATTTTAACTTTTAGGGATAATAAAATTCTTTCGTTGGTAAATATACTGGTTTTTCACTTTTAGGTATATACATAATTTTTTGTAAATTGTTTTGATATTAACTGGATGAAAAAACCCTCTTGTAACAGAATATCACAAATGTCACCATTTGGGCATCTAGCTTTCTTATTTATTTATAAACATATATTGTAAATAAGAAACAAAGTGAGATAAAACATAATATATTATGGGGCAAATTTTAAGTGATGCGGCATGCTTGTTTTGTGCTCTCAAGTTCAAAACTGGGGCCATTATGGCATGGCTGTGTTTCTTGAAAAGCTATAATCCAATTGAAAGATTTGATTCGAAGAAAGTTCTACAAACAATTTCCAGATTTATTGTTAGCAAAAGTGAATCAGCTTGATGAGGTATCTTCTGTGTGTTGTCTACAATTCTGAATATTTAAAAATTGTGGAATTTAGTGGAATGAAAATAATTTCATCACATATTCATCAGAAATTGTCATCATTTTTCATTAGAAGTTGTTAAATCATGTGAAGTGCAGTGACTTCATACATGTAAGTATTAATAGATTTAATTATTTTGTGTGTTCCATTGATATTTAAGTCTGTATATATGTTAAAGCTTGTAAAGTAATTTTTCGTAATTAATATATGTGAATGTGTTACACTTAATGCAATAATGAATGCATTTTCGAAAAAAAAAAAAAACCTTTTATACTTTGTATACATACAAACTTTCAGGGATTGATCCAGGTTTAATCTTCCATTTTTACAATCACCATTTATACTGCTTAATGTCAAGTTAATAGAGTTTTGTTGAGCCAAATTAAGGCATTAATTAAAAATAATACTGAAATGAAAGCATGAAAATATTTAATAAAAGGATCACTTTTATAAAACAAAGTCTTGTGCAGGGGCTCATTTTATGAATTTGAATTTTGTGAAGGGTCCCTTTTTATGATGCAGAAATTTATGAAGGGCCGCAAAAGGGACCCAAATTTTGCCTTGATTGAACCCTGACTTTTACAAAAAATTCATAAGTTGTGTAAGAGATTGTTGAAATGATGTTGAAGTTTCATATACCATATTAATGTGTGTTTGTGACATACTTTCATTTATTTTATTTATTTCGCAATATTCTTTGTAAAAAATTTCTTTAATTTTCTGTGCACTACCTGTAAATTTTAGCAAGACACATCTCTCTGGACAATGACTTCGTAGAATGAGATTGTTTTATGTGAATCAGAAGTCTGTACAAGATGAGCTAGTAAACAAAAGTAAATTTTTATATGAGCTGGGCCAGCAAAGCATAATCAACATTTTTATTTCAAGCTCTTAAAAAGGAATTTTTTCTTTTTTTTAAGTAAAGGTTAAGAGTTTTATTTATAATATAAATACTGCATAAAAGTTGGAAAAATAAAAAATTAGGGTAAGATTGACTTTCTACTGCCTCTTATGTTTAGAATATTTCGTGAGTACACTAGATAAACATTCTGTAGAAGTTATGAGCTTTCTGTTTACTTTTGCTTCTTTGCATCATCTGTTATGTAATTCACTGCTGCGTAACACAGATTGGGTTGAAGTTTGTTATTTAGCATGACTGCATGCATGTTTTTTCTTTTCTTTTTTTCTTTGAAAAAGAAAGTATTTGAATTTTTAGACATATTTCTGACGTTTATGTCAGTGGTGGTCTGGTTTGTTGGTTAAAGGTACTTTCTGTATATATATTACTTAAATAGACCATATGGCTGTCCATTCCGTATTTCTGAATGAATATTACCGTCAATGAATGTTAAGGAAATATGATAAGTACAATGAAAGATATTTTTCTATTGGCATAGTTTGGGAAATAAGGGTGTGCTTGAGTAGTGTATGAAAGAGAGTTTAATTGTGTCTTTTTATGTTTGGCCTGTGTGTAATGAAAATATGATTTTAACAGAATGTAAAGTTAAAATCAATGGTTTTGCATGGATGTATAGAAATTGTTTTAAAGTGAAAGAAATGAGGCATAATATGTGTCATAATGTAAAGAAAGGGTTGTGGTTTTCTAGTAGTCATTTGGTTATTCCCCCCCCCCAATCAAATGACAGATATTGACATTAAATCAGAAGGGGGGGGGGGAGGAGTATATCAAAGGCGAAGGTGCTTCATGAATTACAGACATGAAACAGAGGTAAGTGAGCTGTGATTTTCTATTTTATAAAATATCTAAATATCCATGAATTTTTGCTTTACTTGTTTTATGAAAAATATGTTTGATTATTACGTATTTTTGTGCTTTTTAAATAGTTTATAAAATGTGATTTTTGTTGGTTAAAAACTGTTTAAACTGTTGCTTTTTCTTTCTTTTTTTTTTTTTTTTTATGTACACAAAGCATACAGACGTGCATATTGCTGCATTACAAAATTTTGTATATTTTTAAGTTTTATGCATTTTAAGATATGGGTGTCCAGTGATGTTTATTATTTGATTTTCATGTATGTGAAGTGTACAGACGTGCATATTACTGATTGCTTCAACAAAAAATTATATTTTAAGATAGGGGTATCTATAATGATGCTTATTTATTTTTATTTTATTTATTTGTTCGTTATCATGTAAGCGAAGTGTAGTCATAAGTACATAGTACTGACTACTAAACTGCAAAGTTTTTAAAACTTTGAGTTTCATGTGTTTTGAGATAGGGATATCCATTTTTTTTTTTTTTTTTTTTTTTTTTTAATTTTTCATCTATGCAAAGTGTACAGGCGTATTACTGATATTGCGAATTGGAATTTTGAGTATTTATATCATGTGATTGTATGTTCTAAGTTTTATTAACTGACTGCTGAACTAGAAAATGTTTTACATATTCAAGTTTCATGCATTTTGAGATATGAGTATCCAGTGTTCTTTTTTTTTCCCCTATCTATGCGAAGCATACAGACATACACATTGCTAATTCCCGCGATTGGGAATTTTGAGCATTTATGCAGTGTGACTGTGATTGTGTGCTGTAAGTTTTATTTTTTATTTGTGATTGGTTATGATTTCATGATTATTTAGTAATTTTTCCTAAACTAACAAAGCATTAAAAAAAATTGAAAAAACTTAATAAAAATAGCCAAATAATAAAAAATAAATCCAGCAGTTCATAATTTTGAGATGTAAACATTAAGAATTTAGTGGAATTCATGAGTAGAAAGGTGGAAATTGCGACAGTAAAAAAGAAAACAGTAGATAAGCCTGATGCTAGGGTTAGCCAATGCTAGAGAAACATTTTGCTCACTCTACGAAGAAAAATATTTAATGAGGAAATACACTGTTATGTAACTCCAGACATAATAGTTCTACTTTTCTTGGAGACGGGTAGAAAGTTGTGTCCTCTAGTTATAAAAACTAAAGGTTGAAAATGACAATGCATTTTTAAAATATTTTAAGCCAATTGTTTTGAATCTCAGCTGCTTTCGGCAGCGTTTATATGACTCAACAAGAAAATTTATTTTTAACACGTTCGCTGCCGATCCCGCGCTAGCGCGGGATGTGACGTATTGCTTTAAAGGTACAAGTTTACTTTAGGCTGCCGCTTGGCGAAATTTCGAAAATCGCCAAGACGGCGCCATTTCGCATCGTGTTCCGAATAGCAACCTTACAGCGGCGGTATACGAAAGCGAGCTTTTCGGCGATCTAACCTAAAAAGAAAACGCGTCTTGAAAAAAAAATCCGAATAATAATAATACATAGGACAAACGGAAAATTTTCATAAAATAGAGTTAAAAGAAAAAAAAAAAATAATTACGAATTTATAACTAATCACAAATACAAAAATAAAACTTAGATTATACAATCACACCAAATGTCCCTGAAAAGTGTGTTGCTTTAGTAATTGATGATAAGTGTTTAGATGATAGTTTTTTTTATTTCCAATAATTTAACAGCTATAAGTACAGTCGGTAACAAAAGTGTCCGAACACTAGCAAAAATTCCTATGTAAAAAAAGTACACTTCATAAGGTTTTGTTAAATAAATCCTTATCGAATCATGTTCTTACACTGACTAAGAACAGGATTCGACAAGGATTTGTTTAACAAAAAAGTATGAAATATACTTTTTTACTTAGGAATTTTAAATTTAAAAGTTTTCAAAAGTTGTATAAAGTAAATTATTTATCATTAATATTTTATTTATAGTCCTCATTCATTAGGAATGAAAAAATAAATCCGCAACTGGATAATTATAGCAAATTTTAACGATTCTCTATTATAATGGTACTCTGATCTGTTCACTATACCCCTGTCTCAAAATGCATGAAATTAAAAAGTATACAAAATTTTGTACTGTAGCAACCAGTATTGGCATGAAATTCAAAAATATGCCTCTAAAATTCAGGACCGTGGTTGCCTAGTCGGTAGAGCGCCGGGCTCGGAATTGGAAGATTGCGGGTTCGGTACTCGAGCCTGCCAAAAACCATTGTGTATACTAATGGTGGCTGGTGCTCATAAAATCTGTCGTGCCCGCAATGTTTTCCATGTTCCCATATTAATTATACCTCTGGGTGTCTACGAAGCGAGAGAGTCATCCCTTCCGTGGAGGATCAAAATTGTGATGGCATGTCCCTGGACAACTCTAGGGGTGAGACCCAGACCATCGCCAATTGTCCATTGCGCAGCACTAGTGTAACGTAAAACACAATCAACAAACCAACCTCTTAAATTCAAAAGTACCTCTTAAATTCCAACTCTATTCAACCAGCCAAACAGTACTAACGCAAACATCCAAATATCCATATTTCAAAATAGTTGGTTGGTTGGGTTTTATGTCACACTAGTGCTGCGCAATGGGCGATTGGCAACGGTAGGGGACTCAGCCCTAGAAGTGGTCCGGAAACATGCGATCAAAAATTTGATTCTCCATGGAAGGGTATTTCAAAATAGAATACTTTCTCTCTAATAAAACACGTATCATCAATATGCAACCGAAGTGATGGCGTCAGCGAGATATTTTATCTGTTCAGTACAAACGAAACTATTTGCTATGGAAATTTAACTTATTACTCATTAACTCCAGAGTTTGCTTGTAACGAGCAGATGAATTTTTACACGTTTGACGTAATACAGCGTATTGACGTAACACATGACGCAAACAAGCAAAGGTAAACACAAAGCCTATAACATCTGGCGATGTAGCGCTCTTGTGCAACACGTCAAACACATTCGGCGGGTTAAAGGAAAAAAACGTCATTTCAAATTTTAGTCACGTGAAACCGGCAGCGAACGTGTTAACTTACTTCCCGACTAGCTAGATATTTGAAACTTTCAGAATAGTTCAGAACACGGTGACGATGCATTTTTTACAATACTTTTAGCCATATGTTTCGGGTCCGCGCTGCCTTTGGCAGCGTTTATTATATTTTTCAATGATCATGTAACTTCCCGACAAGCTAAACATATGAAATTTTTAGAATAGCTCAGAACACAGTGACAATGCATTTTTTAAAATACTTTAAGCTAACTGTTTCAGATCCCTGCTGCCTTCGGCACCGTTTATTATATTTTTAAGCAGTCATGTAACTTCCCGACGAGCTGGACATTCGAAACTTTCAGAATAATTCAGAACATGGTGACAATGCATTTTTAAAAATATTTTTAGCCAACTGTTTTGGGTTTCCGCTGCCTTCGGCAGCGTTTATTATATTTTTAGAAATCGTGTAACTTCCCGACAAGCTAGACATTTGAAACTTTCAGAATAGTTCAGAACACGGTGACAATGTATTTTTGAAGTGAAAACTTCTTTAAGTGCGTTGAGCACCTTTGGGTGAACAAAAAACATGAAACTCATGTCATCGTCAGCGAAGGCTTTCCATGAGAATCAAAAGTGGAATTCGAGATTTCAGCTGATTTACACGTTTTGGGGTGTCCTGAATGGGTTTTCCTTTGTTTCTCAGCTACTAATTAAAATAATTTCATAAGTAATACATCATTTGAAAGCTTTGTTGAGTTGGAATCGAACAGTAACTTACAGAAATTTCTACTGCCAGATGGCGCTGTAATATTTTGAAATTTCAATTTCTAATTATGATTAAATTATTTTTAATACATCATTCAAAAGATATTTTAATGTTCTTTTATATTATCGAAAGTGAAATTCGAGATTTTACCTGATTTACACATTTTGAGGTGTCCTGAATGGATTTTCTTTTGTATCTCAGCTACTAATTAAAATAATTTCATAAGTAATACATCATTAGAAAGCTTTGTTGATTTTGAATCGAACAGTAGATTACAGAAATTTCTACCGCCAGATGGCGCTGTGATATTTTAAAATTTCAATATTTCAAATTCTAATTATGATTAAATTATTTTTAATACATCAATCAAAAGATATTTTAAAGTTCTTTTATATTATCGAAAGTGGAAGTCGAGATTTCACCTGATTTACACATTTTGAGGTGTCCTGAATGGATTTTCTTTTGTATCTCAGCTACTAATTAAAATAATTTCATAAGTAATACATCATTTGAAAGCTTTGTTGAGTTGGATTCAAACAGTAACTTGCAGAAATTTCTACCGCCAGATGGCGCTGTAATATTTTGAAATTTCAATTTCTAATTATGATTAAATTATTTTTAATACATCCTTCAAAAGATATTTTAAAGTTCTTTTATATTATCGAATGTGGAATTCGAGATTTTACCCGATTTACACATTTTGAGGTCTCCTGAATGGGTTTTCTTTTGTATCTCAGCTACTAATTAAAATAATTTCATTAAGTAATACATCATTAGAAAGCTTTGTTGATTTTGAATCGAACAGTAGATTACAGAAATTTCTACCGCCAGATGGCGCTGTAATATTTTAAAATTTCAATATTTCAAATTCTAATTATGATTATGATTAAATTTTTTTTAATAGATCATTCGAAAGATATTTTAAAGTTCTTTTATATTATCGAAGGTGGAAGTCGAGATTTCACCTGATTTACATGTTTTGGGGTGTTCAGAAAATTTAAAAACATGATACATTAAAAAGTACTTTTTATCTTTTAATTATTTTATTTTAATCTTAATGTTTCTGAAGTAAGCACACTTTAAAATATTGATTGTGACAGTACAGATTTTCATAAATAACAAATCAACAGTTTTCAGTAACATTTTTTCCCTCCTCTGTTTTGATGTTTGGAATGTGAGCATAAACCGAAACACTGACCACTTTAATCTACAGATTTTCATGGCAAAAAAAAAAAAAAAGAAGAAGCCTTTAAATTTTTTTCTTTTAAAAATATATATTTTAGCACTTTTCTTTATTAGACTGAATCTGACATTTTTTGATGCAATCCATGTTAGCTCATTGGTGTGATTTACATTTGGAAAGTAAATTATGCCTACGAGCTGGCACAGATCACGCTGCAAAAGTCGCTAAGATGTGCCAAGGGGCACCACTAACTGCAATTTCACCCAGCTTTAGCATAAGATTTTCTTGGCAACTTTTAAATTTATTTTGCCATTTTGGCCATGAATTAAAATATTTATCGCAGTTTTGTAAGTAAAGTCCTTGGCAAGAATTTCCGAATTATTTTGGTGCTAAATTTCATATTTTGCTCAGGGAATTCTATACTAAATCTGTTCCATTTCTTTCATGTAATTTTTCTCTAATTTGATTTTAAAAAAGTAAACAATTTTTTAATTTGGATATAAATAATAAATATACAAAAATAGCTTTAAAAAAAGTGCCTCGCGCCTTTAATTAAATAAAGTTTCTGACTTTTTTTTTTTTTTTTTTTTTTTTTTTTGTTTAAGGGTCATTTAAAAATTGATCATAATTTTTTAATTAGCATTATGCATCAAAAACATTTCATTTTTTTTATTAAAACAAAAAATTTGTAAATGCAATCTATATGCACAGTGGAGCAGCGTGAAACCGACATTTGTCCATCTGTGTCTGTGTTTACATTCTTAATGTCTGTAGACATTTATTCTTATATTTACTGAATGTAAGATATTTTCCCCAGCGATCGATGGATAAAATTTACAACTCCTTTTTGAATAGGCGAAAATCACTCTTTTTTTTTTTTTTTTTTTTTTTCTCTGACAATCAGCAAATTTTTATTTCATTTGTAATTGACAAGTAAATTTTGAGATTTTCTTTACAGAACATACTGACGAATTTTGCAATACGTCAAATTGACTGACTGTTTTGTAATTTTTTTCTGGCAATCAACTGATAATTTTTTCTGACACATAAAAGAATTTTCGTATGGCGCCATTAGATTATGGCTTTTAAGTGCAAGTTAGTTATCTGTAGAACTTGAAGTCTCCATCTTTTCTCATGACACTTTTAGAGAATTTTTTTTTTTTTTTTTTTTTGCTACCACTATTTTTATACAATAATCTCTTATGGTGAAAATTTCTGTGTATAAATAGAGATAGCACAAATGGCAGAATTTTTTTATCTTTGAAATAGACATTAAAAGTAAGGAGACTTTGTTGCAATTCTTAACCTGATGAGCATGACTTCCTTGAGGGCTACACAATTTCCCCTGATCCCACGAGTTTTTTTATTAATAACTTTGCACAATTAATACAGTAAAAAATCATCATACAAATATACTAGTGAGAGCATCAGAGTAAAAAGGCAGGGCTGTAGCTATCTTGTGAGGCCACCATAGAAATATATAATACATAATAAAACGGGTATTTGTGTAAGGGGAATGTAAATTCAAAAAGAATTTAATGTCCTTATGATCATGATACATAACATGAAAATAAATCACAAGATTAGTACTTCATTGAAAATAAAATAGTTTTCCTTTACAGGTTTAAATCTTTGAACAAAAATAACATTGACTGTTACCAAAAATTATAATGAAATTCCTCTATACTTTACTTTTAACACTCACATGGAAATTATTTGCATAAAAACTTTTTAAAAAGGAAAAATTATTCAACACCTTCTGCATCTACAAAAATCTGCATTTGTAATATGTCAACAGAAATTTTAAAGTGTTTCACTACACTATCTATTAAAAAGATATCTTATCCAAAAGTTTCATAAATATTTAAAGTAATTAAATTAAAAATAGTCCAAAATACATTTGTAAATATGAGTCAGGCTGACTGCCAAAATGACAAGTGAAATACGAACCTGGATAGCAGTAAAGTGATCAGTAATATGTGAAAATTTTAAAATTATGTACTAATGAGCAAAATATTTACTGAAAAATATTTTATTCATTAGTACATAAAAGTACATTTTAAAATAAGTATTTACTGAGACTTGTGAAGGAAAATAACCTAATTTTGAAGAGCAATTTTCCTGTTTCAATAAAAGAAAATGAGTATACAGTCGGCAACAAAATTATTGGATCACATATCCCCATTTTCTTTTGTTTTTTAGTTTTATCGCTAATTTTTATCATCGTCTCACTTTTTAATAAACAGCATAAAGACTCGACATATATTTATTTAACAAAACAGAATTCGGTGTACATCTTTTAAATACGAATTATTGCTAGCCCTTCAATAATTTTACTGCTAACTTTAATGTCACATCTTGAAGGTTTAGATGCGTTTATAATTTAAACTAACAATTTTTGAAAACAAAGGCTATTTCGATATGTTTATAAAATGAATCATGCGAAATACAATAGTAAATAACTGTGAACTCTCTTTTGTTTATTTATTTCATGAGTACAAGATTTCTTGTTTATCAACAAATATTCATATGAACTGGATTACAGTTAACTGTTTAAAGAGATCTCCCAAAATATTTCTCGAATTTTCATTGGCTAGAGTAAAAAGAAGAAGAAATCAAATTAAGTTCCGCCTTATCCTGGACGTCATGTCCGCTTGGGTGGAGCTTATTCCTTTTCTAAGACTACTATATAACGTCTTATCCTTTTCGTTAACGAACCCTCTTTTCGATCGATGACTTTAGAGTACCCTCATGCGATTTATCGAAAAACTCCCGTCGTAACGAAAGAGTTTCGATCTACGTCATCTTTCGACGATCGAAACGTTTCGATGTGTTCGTGGTAGCACTATTAATTCGGCTTTCATCAAGCCGCCATTGCTTGCCGATGTTTAGTTTCACATATATTTATAGAATAAAAATGAATAAATCCGGTAAAAGAAATAACACATACTGTTGTGTGCTACAGTGTAACTCCAAAGGATCAAGAAATCCAGAATTAAGCTTCCATTTATTTCCAAATGACAAATTTAAAATTTCAGTTGCTTCGACTAATGGAAGTAAAGAATTAATCAGATGATTTGAAACTAATATTTGTTCAACTTCAGTTAAAAATCTACTTCCGATCGAACTTTGAATAAACTGAAATATTTTTTCCAAAAGCAATCAGTTTTCCATGATGTAATGGCGGAGAAATTATAGTACGAATATTAAGTAGAATAATAAAAAGAACAATAATAAATACACGTGGCTATTATATTTACTAACAAAAAAATCTGAAAAAGCGCCCTCTATCGATCATTACAAACGCGGATAGTTTTATATTTGTTACGTTACCTTAAATCATAATAAATTTTGAACTTCTTATTTACATAAAATGTTTGAATGTTTCCTTTAAATTTCAGCATTCCAACTTAAAAATATTTAACAAAAGTTAGCTTGATAGTAAATCTTCAAAATAATACTTAAAATATAATTAAAAAAAAAAAATTACTGGAAAACTTTCTAAAATTAAAATTTTATCCGCGTTTGTAATGATCGATAGATGGCGCTTTTTCAGTTTCTGTTGTTAGTAAATATAATGGCCACGTGTATTAATTTTTGTTCTATATGTGTTACTACTTAATATTCGTGCTGTAATTTCTCCGCCATTACATCATGGAAAATTGATTGCTTTTGGAAAAAATATTTCAGTTTATTCAACGTTCGATCGGAAGTAGATTTTTAACTGAAGCTGAACAAATATTAGTTTCAAATCATCTGATTAATTCTTTAATTCCATTAGCCGAAGCAACTGAAATTTTAAATTTGTCATTTGAAAATAAATGGAAGCTTAATTCTGGATTTTTTTATTCTTGGAGTTACACTGTGGCACACAACAGTAAGTGTTATCTTTTTTACCGGATTTATTCATTTTTATTCAATAAATATATGTGAAACTAAATACCGGCCAGCAATGGCGTCTAGATGAATTCGAAAGCTATGCATGTTAATTGTAATTTCACCTTAGCCCACCAGAGGGAGAGCATTTCATTACATTCGCGGATTGTTATTATTTTTTTATTTAAATAATTTTCTAAAAAGAATTATATAATTAATATTATTGAATTTCAGTGCATATGTACGTAACTATGCAGAATAGAAAAAAAAATTGATATGCATCTATCTTTGTTTTATTCATAGTTAAATTAAATTTTTAATTAATGAATTAAATTTTATATTTCACAGCTAGTTTAAAGCATAAATCAATGGGATCGATCAAACTGATTCAGAGGCTGAACGCAACCTTAGTATTCCCTGCTTGTAGTATGTAGCTCAAACTTAACCGCTCAACCAGATCCACTCGAGTCATTCACAACTCAACTCATTCACGGGATTTGAATAACTCATGAAATGTGTTTACTTTTTTTTTTTCATTGTGCCTGGTTTTTATTGTTATGTTACATGTGTATTTAATTATGTTTACTTTTCGTGGTCTTAGTTACTAGAGCTTTATAACACTATGATTGTTTCAAAGCTTAATTTATATCCCCTTTTCCGAATTCCTCGCTGTCGCCATACACTCTTATTTCGCAAGAATAAAATATTTTCAAATAATTGTAGAACGTTGATTAGTAATTCATTTCGTGTAGGTTACTTAAGAAGTTATATTTAGTCCATTCATTTTTTATTATAAATTTTCCCTTACTTGATATAAATCTTTTACTCCCTTAGAATGAAAATGTGACTGAAAGTTTCCTAGAAAAGTTACACCTTGCAATGGGAAGAGAAAACTTGACAACGTCTCTAGCTGTTCGTAAACAGTATGGCGTAGATGAAGGCTATCATGAGTATGTTTTTACTTAATACTGTCTATAAATTTTTAATTTTCATAAATAACATTCCTTTCTGAATTATTCTAATTCCAATTATAATAATGGAACAATTATAGTATCTCCCCACAGCTGAATTTGGCGATTTATTTTTGGCGATTATGGCTAAATCATAAATCTAAAAATCATATATCATAATTGATAAAATCATAAGCTAAATTAGAAATCATAAAATCTTAGATCCAAAGTAAATTGCATGCAGGCTGCCATATTATATCGCAAACAGTCCAGAACGACATCGTTATCGTTCAAATCGGCGCCAAAGAAAAATCGCCAAATTCAGCTGTGGGGAAATACTATAGTTGTACCATAATAATTACTATTTACAAACACAACATTGTTATTTTTATTTATTTATTTTTATTATGTGCTTTTAACAAAATTTAATACTCTGTAATTTCCCATTAGGTATAACTTGCAGGTTGGTCCACAACTCTATTTGGCTTTTTTTATTTTTTTTTTCGGTGATTATGGCGAAATGCGATTTTCGGAAATGGTTGCCATGGCTTCTAAATGTAAACAAATGTTGAAAAAGATTCAGAACGACATCGTTATAGTTCAAAATGACACCAAAAGAAAATCACCAAATAGGGTTGTGGACCAACCTGCAAGTTTATCATCAAAAAACATTATTTTATTTTTCCTTTAAAAATGTTATATTGTTCGTATATTTATTGTCTATATAATTATTGTGAGCTTCAACTTGGGAGTCTAAGCTTTACTATAGAACACCCATTGGTGATGCTGTGATGTGATTCAGTGTATCGACACATTTTAATAGTAACCTCTTTTTATTGAAACTTTGTTTTTATTTTTGCGCCAGCTGCTTGTGTGTGTTTATTGTAATGCAGCCCAGCTGAATTTTTTTTTTTTAATGCATTTCTGAAATTCAAAAATTAATTTTTCGAGTGTATTTTATTATTGATTTTTTTAAAATAAATACCACTACAGTACAGAATTTCATGCACCACAAATTAGGGATATCCAGTGATGTTTTTTTCATTTTAATATCCAGATACTGACTGCTGCAGTACAGATTTTTATACATTTTCTGATTCATGTGCCACGAATTAGAGGTATCCAGTGAATTTTCTTTTTTTTTTTTTTTTTTTATTGGGATACTGACTGCTGCCACACGAATATTCATGCATTTTCAGATTTGAGCACGGTGAATTATAGCAGCATCCAGTGATTTTTTTTTATTATTATTTATTGTTTGTTTCGTGATTGCTTCTGTACAGATTTTCATTCATTTTCAGATTCATGCAAGGCTGTAATTTTGAAAATTCATAGAAAATCTTTGAGTTATACTATGCATTATTTATAACACTGAATATTATGTGCTGGGGAGGGGGGGGGGAGAAGACAAAGTAGCTAAAATTCCTATTATGGTTTTAAACGTTTTGTTTATTACTCTTAAAATTGTTCTTAATTTATTTCAGTCAATTTCAAAATAAGCACCAGAATGAAACAATAATTTATTTTCTTAAAATATATTTTTGAAGTTTTATAATGATTCAAAGTGTCGATTTGTGATGTGATTCACAGTATCGACTCATCCTGTGAGCTGTACATCAGAGGGAGGTAGATCTACTTCGCACCCGCTATTTTGGGAAAGTATTTTAGAACATATTTAGCACACGTATGGCTTTTCTCCTGTTTGACCAAGGAGATGTCTCCTTGGGCAACTTTTTACAGAAAATCTTTTGAAGCATATTTGACACACGCAGAGCTTTTCCTCTGTTAGTCCAGGCAACGAAGGCCAAAATTTGACGAATAGAGGAAAAAAATCATGTAGTTTTGAAATTACATACTCATAGCCGAGAGGGTCCTGAACAACATACTAAAAGTCCCCGCCCGTGGGGGGTGAGCGGGGGGCATTTAAGGGGGGCAATTATCAGTTTTTATTAAATATCTTAAAAACTATCGCATTTAGAGAAAAAATGTCAATTACAAAATTAATCTACGTAAAATTTCCTACAAAAATGTATATTACATTTTCTTTGTACGATCATTAGTTTAGAAGATATAGGGAGATGAAATAACACATTTTCTTGAAAAATTCTTTTTTGTAATAGTAAAATCAACTAAAATGTGCAATTAAAAGGGTTCTTGTAAAATATTTTCTAATGTAAAAAACAAATATATACATAGGGAAAATGCAAGGATAATACAGCATGTTTTGTAAGTTTTAAATAATTTTAAGGCTAGTAGGCGCAAGTGGCGGTTTGAGTAAAAATCTGGATAAGTCCAGTCAAAATAGGAAAAATAGAAAAAAAAATCGTGTAGTTTTGAAGTTTTCCACACTCATAGCCGAGAGGGTCCTGAACAACATACTAAAAGTCCCTGCCCGTGGGGGGTGAGCGAGGGGCATTTAAGGGGGCAGTTTTCAGTTTTTATTACATATCTTAAAAACTATCGCATTTAGAGAAAAAATGTCAGCTACAAAATTAATCTACGCAAAATTTCCTACAAAAATGTATATTACATTTTGTTTGTACGATCATTCGTTTAGAAGATATAGGGAGATGAAATAACACATTTTCTTGAAAAATTCTTTTTTGCAATAGTAAAATCAACTAAAGTGTGCAATTAAAAGGGTTCTTGTCAAATATTTTCTTATGTAAAAAACAAATATATACATAGGGAATATGCAAAGATAATACAGCATGTTTTGTAAGTTTTAAATAATTCTAAGGCTAGCAGGCACAAGTGGCGGTTTGAGTGAAAATCTAGATAACGAAGACCCAAAACCGATCAACATCAAAAAAAATAAAAAATCGTGTAGCTTAGAAATTGAGCACAGTTATAAAGTTAAGTGCCCTGAATAGCATACTAAAAGTCCCTAACCATGGGGGGGGGCATTTAAAGGGGGCACATTTCAGTTTTTATTAAGTATCTTGAAAACTATCGCATTTAGAGAAAAAAGTCTCAAAGCTATAAGATTTTTTTTAATGTTGATCAGTTTTGGGTCTTCATTATCTTGATTTTTACCAAAATACCACTTGCGCCTACTAAACTTAAAATTATTTAAAACGTACAAAATATGCTGTATTATCCTTACATATTCCTTATGCATATATTTGTTTTGTACATTAGAAAATATTTTATCAGAACCCTTTTAATTCCACAATTTAGTTGACTTTACTATTGCAAAAAAAAAAAAAAGAATTTTTCAAGAAAATGTGTTATTTTGTTCCCCTATATCTTCTAAACTATTGATCATACAAACAAAATAGTATATACAATTTTTTTAGGAAATTTCACGTTGATTAATTTTGCAATTGAGATTTTTATTCTCTAAATGCGATAGTTTTCAAGATACTTAATAAAAACTGAAATGTGCCCCCTTTAAATGCGCCCCCCCCCATGGTTAGGGACTTTTAGTATGTTATTCAGGGCACTTAACTTTATAACTGTGCTCAATTTCTAAGCTACACGATTTTTTTTTTTTTTTTTTTTTTTTAATGTGGATCGGTTTGTGTCTTCGTTATCTAGATTTTTACTAAAACTGCCACTTGCGCCTGCTAGCCTTAAAATTATTTAAAACTTACAAAACATGCTGTATTATCCTTGCATTTTCCCTATGTATATATTTGTTTTTTACATTAGAAAATATTTGACAAGAACCCTTTTAATTGCACACTTTAGTTGATTTTACTATTGCAAAAAAGA
This sequence comes from Salticus scenicus, assembly GCA_963930645.1. Taxonomy (NCBI): domain Eukaryota; kingdom Metazoa; phylum Arthropoda; class Arachnida; order Araneae; family Salticidae; genus Salticus; species Salticus scenicus. The sequence continues at coordinate 3,545,982 of OZ005662.1, forward strand.
ATTTTTCAAGAAAATGTGTTAATTCATCTCCCTATATCAGGGCTGCCAACAACTACGCAATTGGCGTAGTAACTACGCTTTAGCCTGCTTCTACTACACTCTACGCATCGTACACTTAAAGCTACGCTTTTCCTTTCCCCATCGTCATCTTGTTTACAATGAGCGAACTCCGATTTCACCACGGATTAAAAAAGTATAATATAAAACTGAACAGTGGCAGACACTGGAAAAAAAAAAAAAAAAAAAAACCTATCTTTTTTCTTTCTTTCTTTTTCTTTCTTTTTTTTTTTTTTTTTCCATCGCAATCCAATCCTTATCAACATTTAATTTTGCATTTCCAACAGTTGCCGCATAAAACATTATTCTTTGAATTTTATTTTTTATGTATGAAAGTGCTTCTTGAAAATATAAAAATAACAAATCTAACTTTTATAATCTAGTTGAAGAACCACATGCTTCATCGTAAATACTCATAAATAAATAGTAAAAAAAAAAAAAAAAAAAAAAAACCATTCTACTGCTAGGCATTGCGTAATCGAAATATTGCTGACTCGAACGGGAACAAGTATTTGTTTACATTAGCTGAGAGTGTGCTTAATTAAAACCGCAAGCACAGACACCGCAAGCTGAAAGGGGGGGAGAAAGAAACCGAATGCTATGATTACCTTCATGGCTATGATTATGCTGTATTTTGATTTTCATTTAAACTCTATCAATGTTTCAGTTATCTTAATGCTTAATAAGTCGCTAAAAAATAATACTTTCTAACGAAAAAAATTGTTTATTTTAATTATTTATCGATAAAAAAAATGGATTCAAAGTTACTGAACTTTAAGTACGATTGACAACGCAAGGAAACTAAGACCAGGAAGAGCTATCTTCCGTGGGAGACTTTCTAAAGTGTCTGAAGCCTTAATCACGCGAGTTTTGGAGAAAACAGTATAAAGTCGGACTTTAACGGAGGAATTGTCCTCTGTAATAGGAAACTTTCTTAAGTGTTTTAATATACAAGTTTCTGAAAAAATCATGGAAAATTTCGAACTTTATCGTACCAAGTATCTACCGTTGAAGAAAGAAAAAGAATATTTCCTGTGCTTTTTCTTAGGATAACTGAATACGCGATAACTTAGTTTTTATAGTGCGTGGGTGATTCTAAGAAATTTTCATATCTGAAAATGGGACTTTCACAAAAATCGTCGGATTTAAAATGGATTCATCACAAACATAACACAAGAAAATTGCGTATTTTATAAATCAGCCGCAAAAAATGACATTTCAGTAATAAAAAAAAAAAGCTGATTTATGACTAAATAATTAGACATTTTTAGAAAAATAACATCTATTTTAGCAATTAGTTTACGATTATGTAATTTTAAAAATTAGCTGTAAAATAATTCCGTATTTCTATAAAAAGCCACAAAATTATACTTATAATGTAAATCATGTTTGAAAAAAGCAAGAAATTCATCGATTAGCATCAAAATAAAGCCTTTTTCAGCGATTAAACATAAATTTTGTTAATTAGCGGTGAAATGATTGCGTATTTCCGTCATCGGCTACAAAAATATCGCGATTTACTGAAATCAACTGGGGAAAAAAAAAAAAAAACCTTTATTGGCTAGCAGCCAAATGATAGAATATAAAACGTAAATTTTTTATTATTAGTGGGTAAGCGATCCCGTATTAGCGAAAACTACTTCAAAATTATTCCCGATTTCCGAGATTACACTTTGAAAAAAAAGGAAATTTCACTGATTAGTGGCAAAATAGTGGAGTATTTAAGATTCAGCTTTTAGATGAACGTATTTTGCATAGATTAGTAGCTAAATAATAGCGTGTTTCGGCAATCGGCCGCATAATAATCGCGTATTTTAGGATTTACCTTTAAAGAAGAGTGAATTTTATCAATTAGAGCAAAATTATAGTATATATTAGCAATTATTTGCTATTAAACGTAGATTTTGTAAATTTGCAGTGAAATAATTACGAATTTCGGCAATCGGTCGTAAAAATATTGCGAATTCTGTCAAATACGAGAAAAATAGCATATTTATTTAATTAATGATAAAAACGTAATTCTACCTCCCCCCCCCCCCTCTACGGAAACTCGATTTTTTAGGTATATTTAGCAATAATCTTAAGGGGGAAAAAAAGTTTCAGAAAAGTTGATGGCTGTCAGTTTGCACTGAAATTGAATTTAATGTTGTACAATTTCAATCCTTTTCCATCCTTAATAACAATGATTATTTTATTGTAGATTCAGTTTTATTACATTTTCTAATATCTAAACTATTAAAATTGTTCATTATTTTGACTTTTGTTACTCCAAAAATTTAAGATTTTGTTTAAAAAAATCCAATTTTTGTATCTGTTTGAAGTATAGCATTGAAATTATTTTCACATCAATTGTCTTGTTCTTGTAATTAAACAAGTTTCTTTTGAATAGGCATGCACTAATGTTTGATTATTACTGAATAATGAATATTCAGTATACTGAATAACTAAAAATTTGATGCATACCTACATCTTACCTTTTTTTTTTTTTTTTCTTCACTTAATTTCATATGATTATTGCTAATTTATTTTTGTTAGTAGTTTCTTTCTTTCTTTTTCTTTTTTAATTTTTTTAAATTGCTCCTCAAAATAGCCGAAATGCTCCTCAAATTTTCTCTGAATACTCCTCAAACTGTTTTTGAAAAGTTGGCAACCCTGCATATTAGTGTATTATATTAGAATTAGTGTATTTTCATGTATCCATGTTAATATAAAAGGTAAATTTGGATAAAATTTCTATTATTTTTGAATGTTTGATTATTAAAAATCAATAAATTTCAGAAAATAAGTCATAATGTAAACAAAAGATTTTATGCTTATTTATATTTTAAGTATTTTCTAATTTTTTAGCGACTACACTTTGTAGCTTAAAACTACACTTTTTTTGCTTTTTAACTACACTTTAGCACTCCCAGAGGTTGGCAGCCCTGCTATATCTTCTAAACTAATGATCGTACAAACAAAATGTAGTATACATTTTTGTAGGAAATTTTGCGTAGATTAATTTTGTAATTGACATTTTTTCTCTAAATGCGATAGTTTTTAAGATATGTAATAAAAGCTGAAAATTCCCCCCTGCTCACCCCCCATGGGCGGGGACTTTTAGTATGTTGTTCAGGACCCTCTCGGCTATGAGTGTGCAAAACTTCAAAACTACACGATTTGTTTTTCCTATTTTGACTGGACTTATCCAGATTTTTACTCAAACCGCTACTTGCGCCTACTAGCCTTAAAATTATTTAAAACTTACAAAACATGCTGTATTATCCTTGCATAATCCCTATGTATATATTTGTTTTTTTACATTAGAAAATATTTGACAAGAACCCTTTTAATTGCGCACTTTAGTTGATTTTACTATTGCAAAAAAGAATTTTTCAAGAAAATGTGTTATATCTTCTAAACTATTGATCGTAAAAACAAAATGTAATATTCGTTTTTGTAGGAAATTTTACGTAGATTAATTTTGTAATTGACATTTTTTCTCTAAATGCGATAGTTTTTAAGATATGTAATAAAAGCTGAAAATTCCCCCCTTAAACGCCCCCCTGCCCCCTTAAACGCCCCCTGCCCCCCGCTCACCCGCCATGGGCGGGGACTTTTAGTATGTTGTTCAGGACCCTCTCGGCTATGAGTGTTCAAAACTTCAAAACTACACGATTTTTTTTTTTCTATTTTGACTGGACTTATCCAGATTTTTACTCAAACTGCTACTTGCGCCTACTAGCCTTAAAATTATTTAAAACTTACAAAACATGCTGTATTATCCTTGCATTTTCCCTATGTATATATTTGTTTTTTACATTTGAAAATATTTGACAAGAACCCTTTTAATTGCACACTTTAGTTGATTTTACCATTGCAAAAAAGAATTTTTCAAGAAAATGTGTTAATTCATCTCCCTATATCTTCTAAACTAATGATTGTACAAACAAAATGTAGTATACATTTTTGTAGGAAATTTTGCGTAGATTAATTTTGTAATTGACATTTTTTCTCTAAATGCGATAGTTTTTAAGATATGTAATAAAAGCTGAAAATTCCCCCCTTAAACACCCCCTGCCCCCGCTCACCCCCCATGGGCGGGGACTTTTAGTATGTTGTTCAGGACCCTCTCGGCTATGAGTGTGCAAAACTTCAAAACTACACGATTTTTTTTTTCTATTTTTCCTATTTTGACTGGACTTATCCAGATTTTTACTCAAACCGCTACTTGCGCCTACTAGCCTTAAAATTATTTAAAACTTACAAAACATGCTGTATTATCCTTGCATAATCCCTATGTATATATTTGTTTTTTTACATTAGAAACTATTTGACAAGAACCCTTTTAATTGCGCACTTTAGTTGAATTTACTATTGCAAAAAAGAATTTTTCAAGAAAATGTGTTATTTCATCTCCCTATATCTTCTAAACTATTGATCGTAAAAACAAAATGTAGTATACATTTTTGTAGGAAATTTTACGTAGATTAATTTTGTAATTGACATTTTTTCTCTAAATGTGATAGTTTTTAAGATATTTAATAAAAACTGAAAAATGCCCCCCTTAATTATAATATAATAAATAATTTGTATTGCATAAATTTGTATGGGATTATATATGGAAGAAAGTCTTGTGATGACCACAACATAGTAGTTATATATTAAAACTTCCATGGCTGTGAACTACATAAGAACTTTGAGAATTCCATATTACTTACTAATGTAAAATATTAAAAAATATTAAATTTTTAAAAAAGTATTCCATTAAGTATGAAGACAGTAACTATTTCATAAATAACAAAGCAACTGATTATAAAAATTATATTTTTTCATAAATTACTTGAATATAACTTATATATGGAAACTTTTCCCATTTCTTTCATATATACAGTAACCGCCGCTTAATAAATTCACTGGTTAATAAAATCAGCTGCTTAATCTGATCAACTTGCCAGGACCGGAATCAAATCAATACAACAAACTACTTTTAAAGCCGCCGCTTCATAAAATCAGCATCGCCGGTTAATAAACTCAAAAATATCTCCTCAGTAGTCAAAAATATCATTTATGCACACTAATTTTTTTTTTTTTTTTTTTTTTTTATAGAAAAAGAAATTAAAGCACAACAAACCAGTATTGCCAGATTGGGGACTTTTTTTATTCAATTTACACCAATAAATTTTAACTGCAACGGTTACCTAATCACTTCGACGATTAATCATCTATTGTATATATAAAATATCACTTCTCAAAATTATTGGTGAGAGTTGAATAAAAAAAGTCCGCAATCTGGCAACACTGCAACAAACCCTTCGTTATCGCTCATTGTCGAAGATTTTACACTTGCAGCACGCAGTTACAAATTAAACACGTCCCATAACTTATCACTGTAACAATTTCAAGTAACGTATTCTTCAAAGTGCATTAATAAGTTACAAATTTGATTTGAAATGATATATATATATATTTTTTTTTTCCAAAGTATTAAAAAGCAATTTCTGTAGTTCTTATTTTGAAATTACTATAATTCATGAGGTTTAAACAGAAACGTTTAAACTTATAAGAACAGCGTGAACTTTTGGTAAAGTAAACGATGATTTTCCTCAAAGGAAAACGCATGGGAACTTGGAATGGGTTTAATTTACTTATATTGAAGGAACAATTAATTAATTATCTATCAGAAATTAATTAATATTGTTTACTAATTCCATTATTCGTTACCTTTTGAAGTTTCTTTCCAAATTCAGGGAAGTGATATCCTTTCCTTATAAGTGCAAGTACTTTCGCCAGATATAAAAATCAGCCGCTTAATAAAATCACTTTGCCTCAGAACGAATGTGATTTTAATAAGCGGCGGGAACTGTATTTATTAGAACACTTGAAAACCACGTAATACTTCGGCATTTTCGAAATTCATTATCATTCTATTCTATTACTATTTTCGAGTTTTAACTCTCTAATGGCTGATGCCAAAAAACTTTTTCAGCATCAGAAATCTTTGCTCGTTAACATGGGGATGATAGATCTATAGAAATTACTATATCTGTGGTTCACTCCATGGAAGATTAATTTTTGAGATAAAAAGGGTCTTATCTAAAAGTCTATTTTTAAGAGGAAAAATTTTGTTAAGGGTCCATTAATGGATCTAATTTTCTCTGGACAGATCTCGGATAAGAATAATTAAAAATGTAATTTTGTATGAAATTGGATTCTTGAAACTGCAATCAGTTTGTAACTTATTAAGATTTTCATTTTTTATTACATAGGTCTTCACCAGCAGATATTGTTGCTTATCCTAAATGTGTAGATGACATCTGCAAAATTGTCAAGTTGTGTTCTGCATATCGTGTTCCTGTAATTCCACATGGGTCAGGCACTGGTTTAGAACATGGAATTGGAGCAGTTATGGTACTTTTTATTGCTATCACTTATTTAATGACTATTTTTTTTACTTGCATTACCCAACTACTGTAGGTAATGGAAGTATTGTATTCGGTCCAAAAATTCAGTATAAAGTTTTCAACTGATTTACATGTTTTTTAAGATCTCCTGAGTCCAAAAAAGTACTTTTTGGCAATTGGACAGTATGTGTAATCTTCTGACTATCATATCTCCGAAATTAATAAAGATAGAACTACAAAATTTCAAAATTGAAACAAGTCTGGTGTACAGATGAATTTTCCAACTTTTTGTGAAAATTGGAAAACTGGAAGTGGAGCATCGGAAACCAGATGTGGGACTAAATCTCAAAAACGGCTCTAATGATTTTCTTCAAAATTGCTCTATAAACATTTTATTAGATGTCCTTTTGAATGATATAGTTGGTTAGTTCAGGAAAATTAATAGGCGTCCTGTATAAATAGCTTAATTTCAGGTCTCACAAGTGTGTTCCTTTTGAAACGGCTGTATGGCTTGTTTTCAAACTCGCCGTATTAACCCCCCTTTTAAATATCCTTTTATATGTAATTGTCTTCTGGTCAACAATTGATTGTACCCCGTTTTGGTAAAAGTCGGTATCTCAAAAACGACTTTAATGATTTTCTTGAAAATTGTTACATAAACCTATATTAGGTATCCTTTCTTGTGTATTACATGGTTATTACAGAAAACATAATAGTCATCTTGATCAAGTAGGTCAGTTTTAGATCTTGGAAATTGGTGTTTCAAAAAAAAATAACTCTACCAATTTATTATTTCTTCTTTTTTAACTCGCTGTGTAAACTGTTTTATGTCTTTACACATGTATCAACTTTCTCTTACTGGAAAATTTTTAGGTGCTTATTACATTAAATCAATTCATGTCTTCTTATCATGTTATCTCCAAAAAGAGCATATAATATGTGTAATAGTGCGTAATGGAAGTCGTGTGGTTGTTTCACTCCAGATTTTATTATTGATATTTTACTCATGTACAGGGATTACTCTAGAACATTTCAGCAGGGCTCCCTGCCCTGGTTCACTTCTCTAATAAAATCTCATCCTCCTTTTTCTCTGATAGTTTCCCATTGTCTTTTTTTCTAGACAAATTTGACTTTGTTTACATTTTACATTCGAAAATTCCTTATCTACACTTTTTACTTTAGAACACTTGTACCATTAAATTTGGCGTATGACATCATACAGTGGAAGTATATGTATTTTCTCCTCTCTAGAAGAGCGTTTCCTGTAATATGTCGCTAATATTTTCTTGAAAATTGTCTGGAAAACTCAGGGATTTTTTTTTTTTTTTTTTTTTCATTTTTGCGTAATCCTGCGAAAATATTGGGAATTGCTATTTTAATATGTTTGGATTTATAAGTATGTCAGATTTCAGAATTTATTTTTTAGAAGCATTCTAAACATTAGTATTGTATAATGATCTATCCCTACCCAACCCATCATTCCCATTTTAAAATACTTTTACATTGTGCACATATAACATAGCTGCCTTTTTTTCTATTGTTGAAATCAAAACAAAGTTTTAATGATACATGTTTTCTTAAATCACAAGTATAGATGCTCATAGTATCCAAAGAATTAAATTGTTAATGTTATTGCTTGTGCATTTTAACTAAAAACTAAAATTTAGAAATGTTTTTGCCAAGTTAAATCCGGAACTATGGGTATCTTGTAGCTTGTTTACTTGCCATATTTGTGCAGCTACGAAGAAAATCATAGTACAGTAGAACACCGATTATCTGTGGAATTGGGTAGCATGGGCATCGTAGATAACCTGAAAAACAGAGTAAAATGGAGTGCAAACATGAAAAAGACATATTTCAGCAAAAAAACTATGTTTTATTGTACAAAAAACATAATATATAAATTTTGAACAGTAAACAAAAAACAATACTGTACTGTTAACAAAAAATAAATAAAATAAAATTATCCCCACTTTTCTGCTCAGAAAGAATTTTTTTTTTAAGTATGTGGTAGAGTAGTATAACCCCATTTTCTAAAGTGGAAAAATCCATTTCCCCCTAAAACCTTCAAAGAAAGTTTGAGAAATCTTATAGGATTACGATGCTCAATAAACATATCAGTATTTTTTTTACCTTTTCACTGTAGAACCTATTGTATTTTCCTTGTTGTTGGCTTGGGTTATTTTTTTCTTTTTTCGGTTCTTGCACTTGCAGATAATCCACACTGCATATCATCTGCTCACGGACAATTGGTGTTCTACTGTATATCCAGGGTTCATATGGACCTTAAAGCTCCTTAAAACCTCTTTACATTTCATTACTCTTTAATAAGGACCTTAAAGTGTTTATTTCTCACTCAAAGTCCTTAACTTTTAAGGTTAGCTATATTTTTAATGTCTGTGCGTTAAAAAAAAAAGTATAAATCAAGTATTTGGTATGCTTTTTGATCGGGAAAAGCACCATGACTATTAACATATTAATCTGACAACCACATCAGGTGAAGCATTTCTTAAGAACAGACAATACCTAGCCTCACTAACAGCCAAAACCCATGTTATTCTACGGGGAAATTTTTTTCCACCATCACTCATTAACTAATTTTTTACTTCCATTACCTTACTACCGTAGGTAATTGAAGTATTGTCTTCAGTCCAAAAATTCAATATCGAGTTTTCACCTAATTTACACATTATAAGGCCTCCTGAGTCCAAAAAAGTAGTTTTTGGCAATTGGTCAGTGTGTGTGTATGTATAGAATCTTCTTGCTATCATATCTTCGAAACTAATAGAGATTGACCTACGAAACTTCAGAACTGATACAGGTCTGGTGTACAGGAGAAGTTTCCAAATTTTGGTGAAAATTCGAAAAACAGAAGTAGGACAGTAAGTCCGTATCTCAAAAACGGGTCTAACGATTTTCTTCAAAATTGCTCTATAAACATTCTATTAGATGTCCTTTTGAATGATATAGTTGATTAGTTCAGAAAAATTGATAGACGTCCTATATGAATAGCTCAGTTTCATGTCTCGCAAGTGTGTTCCTTATAAAAACGGCTGTGCGGATTTTTTTCAAACTCGCCCTATTAACTCCTTTTTAAATATCCATTTGTATATAATTATTTTTTCTGGTCAATAGTTGAGTATGTCAAGTTTTGTTAAGAGTTGGTATCTCAAAAACGACTCTAGCGATTTTCTTGAAAATTGTTGCATAAATCCATTTTAGATACCCTTTCTCATGTATTATGTGGTTATTACAAGAAAGTTAACGGTCATTCTGAATAGACAGTTCAGTTTTAGATCTCATAAACTAGTGTTTAAAAAAATAACTAATCTTTTTTTCTTTTTTTTTTTAACTCTCTGTGCAAACTCTGTTTTATATGTCTTTATATATGTATCAAGTTTCTTTTACTGGAAATTTCCAAAAGTGCTTATAATATCTCCAAAAAATGCATATAATATGTGTGTAATAGTGGGTAATAAAAGTCATGTGGTTGTTTCACACCAGATTTTTTAATTATTATTATTATTCTGTTTTCAAATTCTAGAAATTTACAACTGATAAATTAGCACTCATTTTTTAAATTTTTAATATTTTATTTTTGAGTTTAAAAGAATGAAAAATTCAGTAAGTGTGCTTTTGCACTTTTTAGCTTGAAATTAAGATGGGAAAAATCAATTTATGGAAAACAAATATTGATTGAATGGTTTTGAATTTTTCGCATGTGAAAATGGAATTTAAAATAAAATCACATTAGTTAATGAGTAATTGCAGAAAAAAAAATTCTGTATAGAATAAATATGGGTTTTAGCTGTTGGCAAGATTAGATGTTATACGCTCTTAATATCAAAAGATTGTTGAATTTAAATGTCAAAAGACAAATTATTAATTTACATCTGTAACAAGTATAACCTTTTAATGTTAATGTGTATAATTTATTTTTAAAACTGTGTGTACAGTAATATATTTTTTTTATTTGTGTAATTTCTTATAGGGTGGTGTATCAGTTGATCTTGCTCTTTTGAATTCTGTGATTGAACTGAATGTAGATGATTTTGACTGCACTGTAGAGGCAGGAATATCTAGAACGACTCTCAATTCTTATTTGCGAAATACTGGATTGATGTTCCCAGTAGGTATTGTATTTTTTTATCTAATCAACTTAAAACTGATTTATTTATTATTGATTAAAAAGTTTTTTTTTTTTAATAGATCAAGTGCCCCCCCCCCCTTTTCTGGAAACCAGTGATGTTTTCTCTGACTTTTGGGGGGAGGCACTTGCTCAGAATTTTACAATTTCATACATGAGTTTTCTTCCCTTTTTTTTTTTTTCTAAGTATTAAATTAAGTACAGTAATCTTAAATTCTATTAATTAATTAAATAATTAAACATAAAAAAAATATAAATAAAATCATGAGTAAAATTACACTATGTAGAGCATTAAAATGGTATCTTAATGATACGTATGTTTATCTAAAACATCACCTTATATTTATTTTCTTTTAAATGCTTATTTTTTCTTATTATTTGACATAAAGAATAATGTTTTATTTTCTTTTTCTTAATACATTGTTGCAAGTATGATGTAATTTTTCTGTTATCTTTTTATTATTATTATTTCATTTTTTTTTTTTTTTTAGTTCCCCATCATACTATAGGTATGGGGAACTTAGGTAATTGTGAAAATTTTCGACCTCATTTTTTAAAAACTTTTTTATACATTTTCAGGTGTGAGGAATTCGAAAATGACAAAATTTGTATGGTGTCCGTCTGTTAGTTTGTTAGTGTATTAGTCCATTAGTTTGTTAGTCTGTTTACACGATATCTCATGAACAAATGAACGCAGAGAGATCAGACCAGTTTTAAAATATTTTTTATGACACTGGCAAGAACCCTATTTATTTGCAACATTCGAATTAAAAAACTTCAGAAATTACTCAAAATTTATGATTTTCTTAACATGGGAGAATAGAGAAAATTTTCACTTAAATGTGCATGAAAAGAAATATTTTTATCGTAAAGATGTAACAACAGCTCTTAAATATCAGTTTTGATGCTGGGATGAACATCATTAACTATAAACATGCGATTTTGAAAATTTCGCAAGGGAGAAAAATTCGTGTTCGCTGTTAACCCTTTATCGGCCCATTGTATCATATAGCAGAAATTGAGTTTACTCGAAAATGGATATAGAGATTTTCAGAAAAGTTTGTAGTTAAGTTTAGGATTAAGTGATTTCGGGGAGGTGCTAAAACGATTGGATTTACCCTCATCTTCTAAAAAGTTTTCGTTCTCAGTTAACCCTTTATCGGCCAATTTCAACATATGGCCGAAATTGGGTTTACTCGGAAATCAATATAGAGATTTTGGATGAAAGTTTAGGGGTACATAAATGATTGGAAATATTTTCATCTTCAGAAACTTTCGCGTTCACTGTTAAACCTTTAAAGGCCAATTGCAACATATGGCAGAAGGTTTACACAAAATTGGACATAGCAATTTTGATGAAAGTTTGGAGTTAGGGATTTTTTGGTGAGAAAAAGCGCTTGGAAATATCATGTCAGATAAAATTCATTTATAAATTGGTTGAGACCCTTATATGGTCTATGCATACATCGCCACTTGAAAACAAAATTGTGGAGCAACTTCGTTAACGAACTTATCCAAGATATTTATAAGATAAATTCGCTGTGCAAATTTGGTTCGATTTGGATTATTATTTCCGGAGTTACCATGGTGATAAGATTTCAATTATATATATATAGAGAGAGAGAAAGAGAAAGAGAGAGATAAACGAAGTGATTGGAATATTTATTTCTATTTCCAAAGAAATCACCCTAAAATGGCAAATTTGGGTTTATGTTATTGAAAAATGCATATAAAATGTCACCGATGAGTGCAGAAAATGTTGCATCTATAATTCTCAATTCATCCACCTGAGAGGCATTCATGTTAGTTTTATTATAGCCAAGTTTTTTCTTTATACCATCTATAAGTTGATTCTTCTTAAATATTGCATTTTTAAGTTGTGTCCTTTTTCTTGCCGAGATGTGATATGTCAATTTTAATTTGATAGTTTTTAACAATAATTAAAATGTGTGGAAACAAACACGTGATGGGGAACTGCACGGAGTCCACCTATGTCAACTAGTTTTTTTTTTTTTTTCGCCTTTGAAATTATGAATAAAACTTTCGTTACAAAATTCAATAAATTGTCCTGGCTATGACATCAATTTTAAACATTATATTTGAGAAACTTAAACTTTTATTGTTAAAACTATTATATTTTCAAATGTAATTTTGCTGTGAATTTTTTATAATTCTTTTTTTTTTTTTCTTTTAATCACATATTTGTTTTCATTCATTAAGATCCTGCTGCAAATGCATCTATTGGTGGAATGGTATCCACATCAGCCTCTGGTACAAATGCTGTTCGCTATGGTACCATGAAAGAAAATGTTCTGAATTTGGAAGTTGTGCTTGCTGATGGATCGGTTCTTCATACAGCAGGGCCAAATAAAAGAGCCAGGTATTTTAAAGACTTTTTTTTTTTTCAGTCTCTTTTTCAAATTTGATTATTTTTGCTGAAATTGTTATTTTTTTATAATAATAATAAGAAAAAAAAATTGCATATACAGTAGAGAGCCAGAAATCTGCCAAAGTCCAAAATCTGCACGGCTTGTTAGATATAAACAATGAAATTCACTATTAATAAGTTACAAAAGTGCAAATCAGAGTTTTTGAAAAAAAATCTTGAATGCAGGTTCTGTGCTTGCATTTTATGATTACAATAATAGTTATAATACAGTTGAACCTTGTTAACGTGAATCTCCAAGGGTATAAAAAATTTTTTCTTGTTATCTTGTGTGTTTCTTGTATTGTATTTTGTCTTGTTTGTTCATGCCATCAGTAACTAATCTTCATATAACTAAACTTATCTTCATTTTGATGGAGATTGTAGATATAGTTCATGTTAAAAGTAATTCACATTGACAGTGTTCATGTTAACGAGGTTCGATTGTAATATGAAAGACTGCTAGAATCAAGTTACTGATAATGAAATTATTGGTATATTAAATTTATCAAGAGAAAATTTTGATGATGATGGTATCAGTGAGGTATACAAACTAATTTCATAAAATGCTATCTGATGAGGGCATAATTATAAAGAAGAACTCATGTAAATTCTTAGAACAATAAATTTGTGTTACAATACAAGAACTGATGATTATTTACAATGGACGAAGAAAAAAAAAATCTCAATGACATATATATACATGTTCATGTACAATTTAAAACGAAAGTACATGTGGAGTGTAAATTTGACAAATAATTTTTAATTTTTATTCATTGTTTTTCTATACATAAGTGTATATATATAGATTTTTAATGTTCAGTGTTATTCTCATATACCCAATAGTTTAATAATTAGTGAAGTTGTGTTATTATTCACTAATATGTGTTTAGTTTGAATAATATTCTGCTTTTATTATTTAGCATGAAAATTATCTTTTATGGGCCCCAAAATCCACTAAATCCAAAAATCTGCACAACCTCAGGTCCCGAGCTGTGCAGATTTTTCACTCTCTACTGTACTAGTTCATTCCAAAATAGTTTAGTGTAAGTTACTGTCCAAACATATACTGGGTAAGGAAAATATTGTAACCAGGAAAAAATTTTATCGGGAGACTTTGGTGTATCTATACATTTTTAGATATCCTAAATTTATTTTTGCTATTTTTATACTGATATGTGCATACCTGCCAACTCTCCCTTATTTCAACGGAGACTCCGTTATTTTGAGACTGTCTTCCACTCTCCGTTATTTTCAATTATTTCTCCATTATTCTGAAGATTTTAAAGTTACACCTATAACAGGCCTTGCAGCGTTCCTAAAAATTTACTCGCATTTTATTATACTGCCACCACCATTGTTAAAAACTTTTTTCTTCAAGGTTTTAATGTTAAAGTATTAGGTAAATAAGTGTTCATTTAAAATAGTGTTGACAATGTAGCAAAATGATTCCTAAAATTTTAGGAATGCTGCGAGGCCTGCTATAATTTATTCAAAACTTCAACAAACCTTCATTTTTTTAAGCAAGATTTTACTTTTGCTGAAAAAAATTCTTATGAATCTCTATATATTACTGTTTTTATTTAATAATTAAATTTAACTTACCCGTATAACTTTTTGATAATTTAAGCCATGGATTAAACTATTAAAATACTGTCATATGTAGAGAACACATTAATGTTTTCTAGGCCTGAAAATGCCGCTTATAAAGTCTCCGTTATTTTGATTCTTCAATGTTGGCAGGTATGTATGCGTGTAAGTGAAAACAATAGCATTGCAACACTTAATGTGGTTAAACTCAATATGAGTAAGTTTATTATAGTCCCTGTAGCACAAACTGTATAGATTTTCATGAGTGTAGGATAGGGGTGCAGAACCTTTTTGGCTGGAGGGCCACTCTCGCTGTTGACTGGGACATGAAGGGCCACAGGCAAGATAATATAAAAGAATTAAACTATGCAGATATATTCACTGTGTAATAAATATATAGATAGATAGAGGCACACTATCATCAGGTGCACTATGGTTGTAATGGACGCCAAGACTTTTTTGTCCGATTTCTGAGTGTGGAACTTCTTTAGCTGCAGGAATCTCTGTAGCAGTATTCTTTTGATTGCTCCTTTGTCTGAGGATCAGAAATATGTCACTAACTTAGACAGAAAGTTCTTTAAAACTTCAAAATGTTTTCAATTTTTTTTTTTTTTTTTTTTCTTGTCAGAATTCAAACATTTGTGCACAGATTTAAAAAAAAAAAAAAAAAAAAAAAAAATTACAAATCGGAATGATTTGTACATTTATAATACTAAGATAAAAGCATTTGAATGTTTTTTCAGCTATGCCTGCTATAAAATTGTGTCCTATACATTCTTTTAGCTGCTGCTTCATTTCTGTTTGTAGACCCATAAATCATAAATGATCCCCATCATTATTGTGGTGTGTGTTTTTATCAGTTTCTACAAAATAAATAAGCATCAATCAGTCTTTTTTTCTTTTTTATGTCACCAGACAGAAATAAATTCAACTAACTGCACATTTGAAGTTTTTATTATTATTATTTATTTTTTAATGGAAATTAGTTGTTACTATACATTTACATTAAATCATTACTTCATCATTTACATTATTTCATCATTAATTTTAATACATATAATTATGTTTTGGAGACAGATTTAAAAAAAAAAAAAAATGGAGAAGGAGCTTTTATTTACTGATCGTTACATTTTTCAGTTTTTAATCTTTTTAGATAGATAAAGATAAATAATCACCAATAGACTATTCCGTAATTTTTCCATTAAAATTTTAAGTAGAAACCTATTGTGGGTTACATTAATTAGAAATATGAATAAAAACAAACATTTTCATCCCCCCCTCCCCCACAAAAATAGGAAAGTTTTTATAAATGCCAGTTTTGCAAGTGCAAAAAATGAAATATTTTATCTCTTTTTTATATTTTCGTTCCTGTTGATGATTCATGCAATCTATAATGTTGGTCCTTCTGCGGGCCACAAATTGATGGCTACTGGGCCACATGTCTCCCCCGGGCCGCAGGTTGTGCACCTCTAATGTAGGACTTATAGTTTTTTTTTTTTTTAACATGGACACAAAGAATTCTTTATCATTACAGATTATGTTATGAAATTACTTGAAGTATTTTAGCATCTAAAGTCTAAAATTTGATTAAGTTCATACCAGATAGGCATGTTATAGGTCATCATTATGATAACTGTACATATTTGCTCCGGAGCAGAATATGTCAGAATTTGGAGCATATGTTGCAGAACAAATGCAGATATTTAGAACTTAGAGTGGAGGAGGGAGGAGAGTTGTGGCCTCAAGAATGGGCATTTTTTTAAATCATGTTTTTGTCATTGAAACAATTAATAAAAATACTTTTAAAATAGTTGATTGCCTGGTGAATTCCCTACCCAGCTTTTATTTATTTATTAACTACAAGTTTCAGTAAAAATACTTTTTAATGTTATTTTATTATTATTTATTCATTTATTTTTATTCGTAATATTTGCTTATGTTATAGCTCATTGAATTGTAAGGTTTGTATTTTTTATGACTGTGTCAATAATGTTGCAAACTTGTAAAATGCATATGTGCCCTGCACATTTTTGAGCATCTGAAAACTTGTTGCAGAACATTCAAAAGTATTCTGTTATAGAACACATTTGCATGAGTGCAGGACTTAGTTTTTTTTTTTTTTTTTAAATACAGAGATACAAGTAAAATTCTTATACATTGCAGTCTATGTACTCAAACTGTTTGAAATTCATTTTAGTAATGTTGAAATGTTTAAAACAGCTACAAAGCATTAAATGTTACAATGCTTTGCTAATGGAGGATCATTGTGGAAAATATTTCTTATAGTTATTTTACAAGGAAGCAGGAAATAATTATCACGTCTTATTGGGACTAATTACACTGCTCTGCATGAAAATCGGCACCAACACCATTTTTGCAAATTCTTATGAAAAATGACCTCCTGAATTCGAATAGGACATCCATTTCGCCCTATCATCCACCATTTTTTTTTAGGGACCCCCCCCCCCCCCTACTTTTATAAATTTTCTGTAATTTCATGGCTATAAATTTGATTTGTAGGGGAAGAAAGGAGTATTTTAACTGTTAAATATCTTCTGAGGAGCTACAGAGTTTGAAAATTCTAAATCATGAACATTTGCAACAAGGGGAAAATTTAAAGGGGGTGGGGGGGGGATTTGCCACTAAAATTATATATTACATTTTATTAATCAGGTATTATTATTATTATACACTATATATGTATATATATATATATTGTTTTGTTTTCAAATATTAAAATAATTCTTTTCCATTCTCCAAATCAAATTCATGGTCATAAAATTACCAAGCAGTGATAAAAATTGGGAAGGGGGGGGGGGAGCATCTTGAGAAAATAGTAGGTGATTGGGCAAAATAAATGTCATATTCGGATTCTGGAGGTCATTTTAGATAAGAATCTGTAAAAATGTATCAGAGCTCTTTTTTTTTTTTTTTTTCTGCACAGTGTTATCAAACTTCATTACATTATTTGAAATGGAGGAAAATTGCTATATACAGTAGAGAGGCAGAAATTCGCCAAAGTCTAAAATTCACACAGCTTGTCAGATATAAACAATAAAATTCACTGTTAATAACTGAAGGGTTTGTTTGCAAAAAGGGTTAGCTTTATTTTGAAGCAAGAAAGAATTAGCTCCAGTAATTAAAAATTATGACATTTATGTTTTAAAAGAAATATTTTAAAGTGAAAATCTGTAATAGGGAAAGCAATTATGAAAATTAATCAAAAATATGTTTTTGTAAATTTAAAAAAATGTAAATGAAAAAAAAAAAATATATATATATATATATATATATATATATATATTCTTTTCTGAAAACTTGAGTATGAATTACCTCCTTTTTACAGCAAATCCTTCGATTTACAAACTACAAAAGAGAATTTTTTTAAATGATCTCAATGCAAATTCTGTATTTGCATTTTATGATTAAAAAAATAATTAAAAAGGAAAAGACTGTCAGAACTAAGTTATTGATAATGAAATTAACAGTATATTAAGTACATCAATGAAGTATACAATAACAAACTAATTTCTAAAAATGCTATCTGATGAAGGCATAACTGTAGGAAAGAATTAATTTAAATTCTTAGAACAATAAATTTGTGTTACAAAACAAAAATAGATTACTATTAATATTCGAAAGAAGGAAAGAAAGCCTCAATGATGTATGCATGCATGTTCAAGTGAAGTTTTTAAAACAAACCACATGTGAGGGAATTTTTATCTAAATTTGTCAAATAAATTCCATTTTTGATTGTTGATTTTGTTATAGTATGTATTTTTTTAATATTCAGTGTTATTCTTATGTACCTAATAATTTAATATTCAAGTGAAACTGTGTGATTATTCTATGGTATGTATTTAATTTGAATGATTAGGTACTCTGCTTTTATTATTCAAACTGATAATCATTTTTTATTGGCTGCCAAATCCTAAAATCCACGCAGCCTCTGGTCCCAAGCTGATAATGTCAGATATGTGTTATAAAAAAATATGTTGATTTTAATTTGGATATATATCAACTGACAGTTGGCGATGCCATTACTTTCTCAGTTCTTCAGATAGCTGTGTCTCAGCATCTATTAGTGAAAATTGCACCAGAGTAAATAGATAAAATGTCAATTTTAAGAACCTAAGTTGATTAAATATTTATCCATGTTAATGTAAATGGTGCTGTTATATAGATTTATATAGAAAATAGTTTCGGGACAGCCACAGCATACTAATTACTACTGTTATTTTTTAGAAAATCATCTGCTGGTTATAATCTGACTGAGCTGTTTATTGGATCAGAAGGAACCTTAGGTATAATTACTAAAGCTACTCTGAAATTGCATGCTGTACCAGAAATGGTTTGTTTTATTTTCTTCAAATATTTTTCCTCTTTAACATTGTAAAAATATACAGTAGAATCTCGTACAACGCGCTCCCACAAAACATGATTTCGTATAACACGACGAAAAATCTGCGACTATTACTCATATAACGTAGAGTCTCGTATAACGTGTGAAATAAAGAAAGCATGTGACTACATCTTTTTTACTTTCAACCTGTTCAAGGAAGGATTACTCAGTTACTATGCCAACACCCAACACTTTTGGTCTCATTGCGGAATTAAATTGTCTGCTCAATGTATGTCTCCTATAACGCAATTTTCTACTACGCAGAACATATTCCCCGCATTATACAAGAGTTTACTGTACTAATTTGTTGGATCCATTAGGTAAAAAATAAACAACAAGGTATCCTTAACATATTAACTGTATAACAGTTATTAATTCCATTATAAACTGAAGTGAAGTAACAAATGAATTAGTTTGAATGCATTTTTTAAAGAGCATTATTATAAAGTATGAGATTATTCTGTGTAATTTCTTTAAATTATTAAGGTGTTAAATAAGTTTTAAAGGATCAGTTTTTTTTTTTTTAATAATAAAATTTTCATTAAAAAATTAGAAAATTTCAGTTACTGAAACTTTGTTTTCAGAGACTGTTCCGTAAAAAAGCATATCCTCGTGATGATCATCTTAACTCATCATAGCTTTATCTGAAATTAAAAAAGCAAAATTTTCCTGTGAGTTGGCTCATGTTTGAACAGAGAATTTAAAAATTAAAAAAATAAATTTGTATGCCGAAACAGTGCAAGTTTCAGGCCCACATATAGCGTTGTAAAATTAGTTGTAACTGAGAAAAAAAAAAAAGTGTCTGTGACAGAATTTTAATTTAGTATGACAGGACTAATTTCTGCATTTCTGTATTACAATTAAAGAAGAAAAAAAGAATTTTTTTTTTTTTTTTTTTTGATGTAGAAACTTTCACCAACTAGTCAGAAGATTCACCCTTAAGAAGATATAGCCATCTATTCAGAAGCCAATATCAATACATACCCAGAAGAAATGGCTAACAAATATTCAGAAGCTATATTCCATAAATATACTAGAGGTCTCACTAACAAATATTCAGAAACCATAATCTATACCATAATCCTGAGTTATCGGCAACAAATATTCAAAAGCTGTAATCAATACATGTTCAGAAAAATATTGCCAACGCATAGTTAGAAGCCATCATCAATATGTATATCGAGAAGATATAACCAACAAATATTCAGAAGCTATCATCAATGTACATTCAGAAACTATTGCAAACAAATACTCAGAAGTCATCATCAATGTATATTCAGAAGATACAACTAACAAATATTCAAAAGCCACCATCAATATATTCAGAAGATATCACCAACAAGTATTCAGAAGCCATCCTTTTCTCTTCAAACAAATTGAGAGGTCACTTTTGAATATATATATATATGTATATATGAGTTTCTCCCAGGTTTAAAAATGGGCAGGGTGCTTCTAATAAAAAAAGGGTATTTTATAGATTTTTGAGGACAATTTTAGATTCTTAAAGCCTCATTTAACATTAAAAATAGATACACTTAATTTAAAATTTCGTTTTAGGTATGGATACAAGAAATAGTTTTAAATTTTAACTTTCTTACTTTAATTTTTCTTGTTATTTATATACTAGTTAGTTGTAGGGCGACTAAGGCGCCCATTGAAAAATGATCATTTCGTTTTATTTATTTCTCACTTCAAATAATTCATTTGCTAGCAAGCCTGTGAGAAATTTTCGCTCTTTATTTATCCCTTCGTTACCTTTAAAATTTAAAATTATTATTTTATAGATGTCATTTTTTCATATGCATGAGCAAATTTAATATTATATCAATTAACTTTTTAGATCTCAAAATAATCATCGATGGTAATAAACTTTACACAGATATCTATGACAAACGGCAAGATTTTAGTTTTAATGTAAACTTATTTACACATTTTAATTCATGTCTGCATCTTTCGATATTTAGAAACATCATCATTAACCATTTATTTCAAATTAATAATTTATGCTCTGCAAAGTTTAAAAACAAGAATATTAATAAACTGATCACAGCCACTGCTAAAATGGGTTTTCCTAAAAAACTTTGTATTTTCTATTTTATATCCTTAACCATGTCTCTGTCAGTACAAAAAAAAAAAAAAAAAGCTGTGTACACTTTTGTGTATATCAACAAAAAAATTATAAAATAATAAAAGACAATAAAAAAGGTGGTGGTTGGGTGGGCAGATGTTTGATTACGGAGGTGGGGTGGTGTTGTAAGGCTGGATGGTTGGGTGGGTTTGTGAAATTAAAAAAAAAAAAAAAAAGTAGAAGGCTTGTTGCATTTGCTTTGTATTACTATGCAAACTTTCTTTTTCCGATAAAATTTCAGATTTTTCCTTTTTGATTTGTCAACTATATTTAATGTTCTAATTTTACTGTTAAACACAATGTGATCAATCGGTGAATTTCATTGTTGCTTCGTGGTTTCATTGTTGTTCATCTGCTTTGAAATTTTGCTTTTTTAAATCCATATGGTTCCTGTTCTGGTTGTGGCAGGCTGGGGGAGTGTTGCCGGCGTAAAACTAGTGTAACCCCACAGGCAAGTCACAAGTCTTGCCGCCTGCCTCCTTCTTATCTTGTGTTTCTTGGGTTGTTTTTTTAATAATTTTGATAAGTTTATGGCTTTAAGTTAAGATTTGTTGTTTTACTTTATCGATTCGTTTGTTTTGCAGGATGTTTTTTTTTTTTTTTTTTTTTTTTTTTTAAATCTTATTGGTCATTGGTGTTTCATTGATCTTGTATCTGTTACTTGGCTTCTACTATGCTTAATAGATCATCTTTATTATATACACTCGAACCTCCCATAAGGGACACCTCTATTTAAGGGACAAATGCTCTGGTCCTAGTAATTTGAATTAGAAATTTATGTGCATAGGCAAGTTCAGTAAAATTGGTCCTAATATAATAATTAACTATATCATGTAAGTAATTTTCTATTTGAAAAGACTTGACTTTATTAGTGTGTAATTTGCATTGCCAAAGTGCATTGATTAATTGATGTGTAACTGAGTGTAAAGTCTATTAAAAATTTTTTCATTGACCCTCTGAATAAGGGACACCTCTATTTAAGAGACAAAATGTCTGGTCCCATGGGTGTCCCTTAATGAGAGGTTCGAGTGTATATATATATATATATTTTTTTTTTTTTTTTTCTTCACATGAAAACATATTTTATTTCATATGCTGAAAAAAAAATTGGCAACAATTAAAAATATAAATGTTCATTTTAAAACTGTTATTTTCATATTTTAACTAATTTTTAAAAAATCTAATCAAAAATTCGTTACAAATAAGGTACCAAATGAAAGGGGTGTTTTTTCTGAATATGTCAGATTAAACAGCTTATCGATCGGACATTTGGATTTTTTAAAATTAACTGAAGTATGAAAATTTGGTGGCAACACAAATAGAGTCCAAGGAAATCTCTTAAGCCTAAAGTGTGACTGAGTCAGGCACTGATGAGCGTAACTATATATGCTGATGAATGAATGTTGATCATTATACACAATACTTTTATTTGTAGTAGATTCTGTTTGAAGGTTATTTTCAACAAAAGGCAGTAAGGGTGCAACTTTTTTAGATGAGGGGCAAGAAGCATGTTATTTTTTAACCATATGACAGGCAGGGTACAGCAGCCATCTGAAACTACCTGGGAATAACTATATCTATAATTATTAATCATAGTAAAAATTAAGCAACAAATATAAGATCACTGAAACCACATAAACAAATAAGAATGAAATTAGACAAATTTAAATAACCCTATTATGTATATACTCTTTTATTTTTTCTGGTTGATACTATGTATTTTGAACTCTTTTATCATTAACTTTTACTGTGCTTCTGGCTATTTGAGGCATCCCTTGTTAAGTTTGAACAATCCATCTATTTGCATAACAAAAATAAAATCTTATAAATATTAATTTAAAAAAAAAAAAAAAAATCTTTTAAATTTTAATTTTAATTTATGATGACCGCATTATAATGCTTATCCTTATAGTTGTGCTCTTTGGCATGATTTGCTTGTAATTATGTCTTCTTAAAACTTAACACTTAATAATTTGACTTAAAAAAAAAAAAAATCTTAAAAATTATTTTAATCTTGCTGTTAATACTTCTAAATTATATTAATCTTTCAGTCATTACATCTTAAATAAAAATCTTAAAAATTATCTTAATCTTGCTGTTAATACTTCTAAATTATCTTAATCTTTCAGTCAATACATCTTATATAACTGACTTAATGTTATTATAGCTAACCGAAAGATGGCGCTTGTACTTAGTAGTCCTTAACCTTCATTCTTCAGTCCTTATCTTAAACGATTTAATTATTAATATTTTTGGTACGATTTAATTTAACTCTACTAGTATTAATTTTAACATTATCATTTAATATTTACTCTTTGTATTTTATCTTTAATGTAATTGTTCTGAAGTTTTTTCGATTAATCGATATCTGTTGAGCTATTATTTTAACTTCAATTTAGGTTTTGGCATCACCCTTTTTTCCAGTTTGTGTTAATTGTTTTCCATGTGGTTACTCTGCTTATTTCATGTTATTAATGTGGTTTCCTTTAAGATTTTAATTAATATTTATTTATCCTTTGTTTTAATTGAATTTTTCACTTTTTTCTCATTCATTATGGTTTTTTTTGCTGCATTGATCGGGGCGTGAGATGATATAAATTGCTATGATTAGCAATATCGTTTTACGAAATCATTGCAGCTTTCTCTGCTTTATGAAATATGCGCCCCTTGAAAAGTATATTTCTACTTTTAAGCATTTATATCCAATTGATTATGTGGTTTATTATCTTTTTTCTCTTTCACAAGTTTAATGGTCCCTTTTTTATTATCCTTCAGGTCGGCGTAAGTATTTTAAGTTAATATGGTAACTCATTGGTTCATCATCGCAACTTTTTGTGTCATTCTTTCCTCTATGTTAAATTCAGTTCTATATTTTAGTGTTCTGTTATTGTTTTAGTTCTATTAATTGCTAAATTTTAAGATTAAATTTTATTACGTTATCTATTATTTATATATATATATATATATATATATATATATTAATTAATTTCCTTTCTTTTATAGACAATATCTGCTGTTAGCTCTTTCAAATCAGTGCAAGATGCTATTAATGCTGTCGTGGAAATATTCCAGAACAATATTCCCGTAGCTAGAATTGGTATGAATTACTCCTTTCTTGTATTAAATAATAATAATTATCAGACAATTCATATTTGCTGTAGAATGTTTGTATAGATCAGTTTTTCTAAATAAAGCATTTGCTATAAAGGCTATTGATCCTATTAGTCTACTGGGCTATCTACAAATGCTATTGTAATTGAGCTATATAAGATCCAAACATCATACTGTTGTAATATGTTTGGATGTATTCCCAGCTATTTACTCAATAACAACTGAACACAGAAGGAATCAAAAGATAAAAAAAATAACCCAAGGATTCCAAATCGTCCATTTAAATTGAATTATTCAAGTTAGTCAGAAAGATATCAACTCAAAACCAAAAGCAAATATAAGGTAAGTGGCATAACATATTGCTCAAAAATTTTTCAACAGAACCTAACAATAGAGCCCGTAATAATAGTATCAAAGGATAAGATTCCTTTCATTTAATACAACAGTTGGAATGAAAATGCATATAGAGGTACGAGGAACATAATAGCATTTTATTGGCATTAACTCTTTATGAGGCTGTGGGCAAAAAAACTGTTCCAGATGATGTACGATTAACTAAAGTTGGTAACAATATGCCAACTTTACAAAAAATATATAAAGCAATATGAAATAAAAATAAATGCAAAATTTATTATTGTCTTACCTTTGAATAGCTCCCAGTGGGTGGTGAGAAACAAACATACCACAAAAAAAAAAAAAAATCAAATTAATTTTAGGTAATAAGCTAAATGAATTTCTTTTTATAAATCAATCTCAATCCCAAAAATATTTTAACATAACATTACTAGAAAAAAATGGCCCTATATAGGGTTAATAGAGGTTGGCTTTGTCAATGTGAACGTGTTTATTTAGCAGAATTAGCAGATAAATTTGATGGAAAATATTATCTTACGTTTGCAAGAATCGGGAAGGTCTTTCTCAGTTTGAAACAGAATTAACTACCTTTTCAGTTTCCATTTTTGAGCTGTGTATTTGTCAGTAAGAAATTTGCTGTAAGCTATTGATTACTGTTCCTGAATAAATGATATTTGCACTCTGTGGTGAATATAACACTATTATTGTAACTTTGGAGTTGCACATAAATGTTCATTATTTTTCCCTCAATTCTTTGTCAAATAAAATGTATTCATTGATTGGTATCTACCTTTTGTTTACAAACCACTTTCCTAACTTGTAAATGTTTTTGTTACATTATTTATAATTAAATAAGCGTACAAGAAAGTCATAAGATTTAAAAGACATGAGATTAAAAAAAAAAATAAATAAATAAAATAATAATAATCCCCAACAGTATTTTAAAAAAATTCCTATTTTATCTTGCTACTGTACTTTTATAGGTTTTTCTTTTTTTACTCCTGGTGAAGAGTGGTGCTTAATTCTTTCTACTTGAAACAGTTGTTGCACATTTTTACAGTTTATGGTGTTTTGTTTAAAAAAATTCTTATTCTGCATCATTTATTGGTAGTATTTTGACATATTTTACTACTGTAAGCAAACCGATTTTACATTCTTCATGCTAAAATTTTTCCAGCTGGATCAGTAATAGTTGCAGTGCTGATAAAACAAAAAAAATTGATGTGGACACCACATGACTTCCTTATACACCCATTGGAATATACATATTGTTATGAAAACATTGACATTCTTGTGTGAGATAACTGGTTCATAAATAAACAGGCAGGTAACACTCCTGAAAACAAAAAATAAATAAATAAAAACTGCTACTTCAACCACTCAAGTCACAGTAATAAGATTATATATACCGCCAAGACAAATATGGTTTTTTTTTTTTTTTTTTTCAAGAATCCACAGTTTATTACAGAATTTGTCATTGTCAAATGCACAGCTATTTATTTAAAGTTTTTATTGTAAAGTTTTTCCATGTGCAATATTTGTTATTGAAATCATTTTGAAACTTTGAGTATAGTCTCTGTCCTAAAAGAGATTGGCTTCATTTTTACCATGTTTTTATTAACTTTGATTCTTGTTTGTTTGTTTGTTTGTCTGGTACAAATCTTGCAATCTATTTTTAACTAGCTTCCCTAGTAGCTAGACATTTGAAACTTTCACAGTAGCTCAGAACACGGTGGCAACACAATACTTCGAAGTCAGATTTTCGAATAGTTTTCTTTTTAATTAATTAAAATATAAAATTAATAAGCTCTTAATAGCAATAAAATAGCCATTAAAATATTAGCTATAATTTAATTGTTGCCAAAAAAAATTTAAGAGTTCATTTTCTTTCGACGTAAAAATAAATGCATTTAATTCAACGTGAACGTTAAAAAATTATAAAAAGTTTAATGATGCATCTCACAAAAATGGACGTCATTATCACTTTAAAATTTTATACATATTGATAAGTGCTAATGTAGTTCACGATGCTATTATACGTTGTTCTAAAAGGAGTAACATTTTATTTTTAAAACCAACTTTTTTTTTTTTTTTTTTTTTTTTTTTTTCCCACAATAATTATTATTTTACTGAATTGAGTCTGCATGCTTAAATATTCCTTAATTATTATTTTTTATCCTCGCGTATTTTATTAATGATTCATCAGAAAATTTAAAAACATGTTATATAAAAAGCTTTTTTTATCTTGTAATTATTTATATAATAAACCGTCATTCATTGTATCTCACTTTTTCACATATTTAATTTTTGTTAAATTACATTAAATATTTTTCTTAAAATATTTGCATATACACAAGGAAACGAAATTTAAATTAAGGTAAAAAATACTTATATACAGGGTTGGGTTTTTGCCGGCAAAAATGCATTTTTGCCAGGACAGCGGCAAAAAGTGGAAAAAACCAGGCAAAAAGCGGCAAAAATGGAAAAAATTGGCAAAAATGGAAAAAATTAGGAAAAGTGGAAAAATAAAATTAGAACAACACAATCCCTTTCAATTTTCACCCTTTACACTTTGGCACCTCAATGAAAAAAATGTTTGAAGATTTTTTAATTTAAAAAGTAATTATAATTAATTAATATAATATGTATAACCAGTGTCTGGCAAATTCCGGATGCCAGGGTGACTATAAATATCCATTGGTGACCAGTTACGGCAGACTGACAAAAATTTTTTTTATGCATTTACAATATTTTTTACGTATATTTTTGTTTTTCTTCCCACCTTCTTGTCTTGGTATAAAAGATGACATTGCTGATGTATTGAATGAATAGTATGAGTTTAATGTTTTCTGAAAAATTTAACAATTATTTCCGTTTTTGAAAGATGTTTTTCCATGAAAGATAATTTCCCATATATGATAAATCTTCTTATTACTATACTGGTACTTTCCATGTCAACATCTTTGTGTTAAACAAGATTCAATATCATAAACACTATCTAAAGCAAACTATGTTCGAATTTACAGCGAGAAAGTTTAAATAGTATATTTATCAAATGGATTCTCTTTAAAGGAATTCTGTCCTGAAAAATTAATAGACAAATAGTATTTTAAAGCCAAAACTTAAACACTCTCAATATATTTTGATGATTATATTAAAGGTAAAAATAATATTTATTTCTGTGGATTTTTTTCCCCAATAGTTTGTTTTTATCTTTATAAATAAAAAATAGTTATTTTCTTAAAAATTTCTTTAGTTCACATTTTTAACTGAATAGTTCATTTATTCAATGTAAAATAATATGTGAATGACCTGCATTAATTATACAATTATGAAATATTATTAAGTTTTGCTGTGAGTATTGTCATAGAAATAATTCGCTATTTCTGGCTCCTAAGATATTGAAACTTTGTCAGTCCTTGAACATAACCATAAAAATAAAACTACAAAATTACATTTTTATTTTATTGAAGTAAAAAAATCTTAAGTAAGACATATTCAGAGAGAGAGAGAGAGTTTACTTGCAATTTACATTTCAATTCCAAAAAATGCATGATCAGTGACTGACTGGCAAATTTTAGAACAGTTGAGTCAATAATTGACTCAATATTTGACTTTTCCCCACTGTAAACAAAAACAAAAATATGTAATACATTGAAAAACACAAATATTCTAGTAATTAATTATTGAAGAATATTTTTTAGATAGGTAATTTAAATATTTTTAAAAATGAAAAAAAAATGTTAATTGTTGACGTTAAAAATTTCATTTTAAAGAAATTTTAGAATGCATTATTTTAATGATTTACATAAGAATCAGTTGATCAAGAGTGATCTGGTTTTAATTTGTTAAAATTATGATTTAAACATTAAAATCGTGTAATTTAAAATCCTTAAAACCCTGTTTGAAACACTGGTAATTTTTGCCACTGGCAAAAAGTGTGGTAAAAACTTTTTTTGCCGGGGTGGTTTTTTCCGTGGTTTTTACCATGGTTTTTTCCACTTCGGCAAAAATTGGCCAACCCTGCTTATATATATATATATATATATATATATATATATATATTTACTTTGTAAATAAATATACTATGTAAGTATTTTGCTGTTAATCAACAAAATTTCCGAAGAATGAAATTCATGCTTTTGACAGTTACAAGAGTAAACTAGTATTATGTAGCCACCACAAGACTTTCTTTTATATAATTTTGCAGAAAATTTATCCAGTACGAATTATTTATTAAATTATTTTCCATGATAAATGCAGACAATTTTTATCTGACAGAATTATATCACTAAATGTCGAAAGAAAGTCAATTTTTTGCCAATATCAGAAAAAATACATTTTTTTTTTTTTTTTTTTTTTTTTTTTTTGTTAAAAAAAGGAATCACAGATCTATGGTTCAATCATTCGTTTTAATGGTATTGAAGAGATTTTTCAAAAGATACACATATTGAAAATTTATACTCCCTGGGGTGGTGTTCTTTCCCCACCCCCAGGGGGAAAGCATTGCTCCCACATGCATAAACTTTTTTCTCTAGTTTACCATTACTATTATCAATAATTCATATAATTTTACAATTACATGCTAAAGATAACTCTCATTATGTACATTTATACAAAATTTTGTCCTGTTCTGACACGTTAAAAGTTTAGTAAAAATGAGATCAGAGCACCATTTGGGGATCCGGACATAATATTGCAGGACAAAATATCGCGTCAAAAAAATAGTATGATCTATTTGAAAATTTGATTTTGTGTCACGTGTGATCTCTGACGGGGGCCACAGGGCCTTATAAATATTAATTAATTAATTAAAATAAATAATTAATTAATTATTATAAATCATAGAGTTGAATTTCATTATTTTATCTATGTTTATTTTTAAGTTATTTTATCTTTTACTTTTCACTATTCAAAATACATTTTAAAAATCGTGTACATCACTACTGACGGTAAAACTGAACACTGTTCACATACTTGAATTAAATTTTTTTAAATTGATAAGCACGATTGAATTCATTATGACTCATCTTGACAAAAGTTAATAAATATAGTCTTTAAACTATTTTAAGTAAAATTTATAAAAAATGTTTGATGTAGGTTTGTCAGAATGTCAGTGCTCTGACTAAGGTATGTGTTGTCATGAAATTTTATGCAACATTACTAATAATTACCACCTCATTTTTGCTTTGGATTCATTTACGTCGGCGATATTTTGTCCCCAACCCCACCATTTCTTGAGTGATTGATCTCCAAATATAATCAGCACCAGCTCATGTCAGGTTCCAATTAAATACCAAGTTTGGTTAAATTTTGTTCATTAATTCATGAAATACATCATCCACAAAATTTGTAATGCACACACAGACAGACAGACATTTTCTAAAAACAACGAAATCATGTTCAGGACATCCAAAAACATGTAATCCATCAAAAACTGGAGTTCAAAATTTTCTTGGATCCAATACTTTCTCTCTCTCTGTCTGTATATACAAAAAAAAAAAGTTTAAAAAAAAAAAAAGGCACCATTTTATTAATTTCTCATGGTATGATTGATATGAGAAACTTAGTTATTTGTGAAAATTTTCATCTTCAGTTTTTAAAATTTTTTACATGTTTTTAAGTTGAGAGGAATCCAAAAATTGAAAGGTAAACATGGTGTCCATCTGTAAAGTGTCAAGTTTGTTTGTGTCTTAGTTTACTAATATGTGTGCATAATATCTCAAAAACAAATATTTGTAAAAAGTTTGGACCAGTTTTAAAATATCATTTATTTGTCTGGCAAGAACTCTATTCATTTTTGACATTATAATTTAAAGACTTTGTAAGTTATTGGAAATTTGCAATTTTCTTGACATGGAAGAATAGGGGAAATTTTTGCATAAACATATACAATGAGGATTACTGTCATCAGAAACCAATTGATTGAGCCAGTTTTAATGTATAATTATGACACTGGCATAAACATTATTGAGTAGGAAAATTCAAAATTCTACTCTTTGTAAGTTATTTGAAATTTGAGATTTTCTTAATATAACAGAAGAGGGCAAATTTTCCATAAACTTGCATTATTGGGGATAGATTGCATTATTAGATTGGAAATATTACAAAATTGCATGAAAACTGAAGTATGACATTTTGAAGACTAAACAACAAATCACGATAAGATCAATGCATCAAAGTTGAGACAGGGTAACCTATTGGTTGGGGCATTTCATTTTATGACCACTCAACAGGATTGATAGACTTCATTTCTCTGAACATGAATGTAGTAAAAATTTATGAAAACATTTATATAATGAGAAACTGAGTAGTGTCCACCTATGTGAACTAGCTTAGTACTCATGGGTAGTGGATATTTTCAATTATTAATTATTTGATTGTTTAAATTAACTCTTACCTTTCACATATACATCTTATATTAAATAGAGTGAAAAAAATATCTATAAACTTAAAATAAATAGATAAAACGAAGTATAAACATTACTTTAAAACATTAGATAAAAAACCTAAACATTACTTTGTGCGTCGTTTAAATTTTTCAACTGGTAACCTGGTGGAAATTTCTATCAATAGAAATTTCCACCAATAAGGATGTATGCAACAACAGCGGCGCAACAGCCCCAGACAGTGCATGGCGCCACCTATTGGCAAAGCAAGCTCAAGATCACTCCAACTCAAGTCTTCTCCACAGAAGGTTTCGTTCTGAAGAGGACCGGGTACCCGGTTGAAAAATGTAAACAATGCACGAAGTAATGTTTAGGTTTTGTATCTAATGGTTTTAAGTAATATCTATAAATTTATTATGTTAGCAAGTTAAAATAAATTTTACAATTTAGTTAAATCCATTATTCTCATGATTTATTTGTTTTTCTTTTCAAGAACTTCTCGATGAGCTATCCATGACAGCAAGTAAAAAGTATAGCAATTTGGACTATCCAATATCTCCTTGTTTGTTTTTTGAATTTCATGGATCCAAAGATGTTGTTCAGGCTCAGGCAAAACATGTGGGTATGTTATTATCTTATTATTATGTTACAATACTTCATATTAGTATTCTGATATTAGTTTCTGTATAAAGATTGTCTATCTGAGAAAATACTTGTGTATTTAATTTTACTTACAAGGAAAAATTCAAAAGGTGTTGTCTTCAAAAAATATTGAAAAAAATATGTGATTCTACTCTTCATAAAACACCAGAAAGTGGAAAAATTATTGGCTTAAATGAATTACAGCGACCACAAAAAGTTATCAAAATTAAGCATATTTGACGATTTTACACTGTTAGGCGATTGATTTTGAGTACTTGGTGGAGAAGCAAAACACGGTTTTGTTCGTACACAGCAATCTCGGTGCTAGCAAACTTATCGCCTAACAGCGCTAAACTGCCAAAAATGCTTAATTTTGATAATTTTTTGTGGTCGCCGTAATTCATTTCAGCCGATAATTTTTTCACTTTCTGGTGTTTTATGAAGAGTAGAATCACATTTTTTTTTTTTTTTTTTCAGTATTTTTTGATGACGATACCTTTTGAATGTTCCCTTGTTAGCTTATTCAATTTTCTTAAAAAAAAAAAAAAAAAAAAAGAACTATATTGCTTTTATTCCCCAACTACTATAGATAATGAAAGTATTTTCCTTCAGTCAAAAATTTCAATATAAAGTTTTCTCCTGATTTACATGTTTTAAGGTCTCCTGAGTCTAAAAAAGTGTGTTTTGAAAATTGATCAGTGTGTGTGTGTGAAAGGGAGGAATTTTTGAATATTGTATCTCAGAAATGAAACAACAAATATTTATGGCCATCAGAAGACTTTTTTTATATATATTTGTGTACTAGTTCACACAGAGCGTATTATTTATTTAAAATATTATTTATCAAAGTTCTTTTCCATCATAAATGCAGATATTTTTTATTACAAAGAAGTATAACATTATAAATGTCCAAAGGAAATCAATTTTATGTTTTACCCAAGTCGAAATTCATGCTGGTATTTGTTTGCTAGGCAAGCACTACATGCTTCATCCCAGCTAGTAAAATAGCATAAAACTACCATAAATATTTGCTAGTTCCACCAGAACTACCAGCAAGTCATGTGGTGTTTTGGCACACTTTTTATGCTTGTCCAGCATATATATTCCAGCTTGTGTAGCTTGAATATTTTGCTGGTCTAGCAGCCATCGCGACCACTACTTGCTTGCACTTTTTGCTATTCTAGCAGAAATTCACAACCAACAGATGCTTTTTTTCTTTGCTAGACTAGCATTAAATGCTGTATCCCAGCAAGTAAAATAGCATAAAACTAGCATTAATATTTGCTGGTTACACCAGAATTACCAGCTTGTCATGGTGTGTTTTGGCACACTTTTATTGCTTGTCCAGCATACAAAATCCAGCTTTTCATGCTGGTATTAGTTTGGTGGACCAGCATTAGATGCTGTATCCCAGCAAGTAAAATAGCATAAAACTAGCATAAATATTTGCTGGTTCTACCAGTATTACCAGCTTGCCATGGTGTGTTTTGGCCCACTTTTATTGCTTGCCCAGCATAATCCAGCTTTTCATGCTAGTATTTGTTTGGTGGACTAGCATTAGACGCTGTATCCCAGCAAGTAAAATAGCATAAAACTAGCATTAATATTTGCTGGTTCTACCAGAATTACCAGCTTGTCATGGTGTGTTTTGGCCCACTTTTATTGCTTGTCCAGCATACATAATCCAGCTTTTCATGCTGGTATTTGTTTGCTGGACTAGCATTAAATGCTGTATCCCAGCAAGTAAAATAGCATAAAACTAGCATTAATATTTGCTGGTTCTACCAGAATTACCAGCTTGTCATGGTGTGTTTTGGCCCACTTTTATTGCTTATCCAGCATACATAATCCAGCTTTTCATTCTGGTATTTGTTTGCTGGACTAGCATTAAATGCTGTATCCCAGCAAGTAAAATAGCATAAAAACTAGCATTAATATTTGCTGGTTCCACCAGAATTACCAGCATATCATGGTGTGTATTGGCTTACTTTTATTGCTTGTCCAGCATACATAATCCAATTTGTGTTGCTTGAATAAGTTGCTGGCCTAGCAGCAATCTAGACCACCACTTGCATGCACTTTCGGCTATTCTAGCAGTAATTCACATCCAATAGATGCTTTTTTATTGCTATTCTAGCATTACTTTTCTGCCATCAGTTGCTTTTAATTTTTGCTATTATAGCAGGACTTTTCTACCATCTGTTACTTTTTGTTATTATAACATTATTTTTCAACCAGCAGTTGCTTTTAATTTTATTTATACTAGCCAAATTTAGGGTATTTACCTAAGGCCTGTGTGAATACCACAAAACTGGGTATTTTTGAAAGTTAAATCAGTAATCAATTTTTATCTAAATATATATATATTCAAAAAATAAAAAGGGATGCAAGGAATGGTACTTATAATGGAATGCAAATAATTAACTCTGTTTATTTCATATAGATGGCACCTGCAAAGCTTCTAATAGTGATTTCTTAGAATGTTGTGCTACAAATGAATTCTTATTTTGATTAGTGAACAGTTAACCATTCAATTTTTATGCTAATATTACTATAAGTAAATTTTATGCTACAAGGATGTTAAAATGGAAGATTAGTTACCTTACCCACTCATTAACACGGTATTCTGAAATTGGTGGGAAATGGTGAGAAGCATTTTTAAAGCTGTTCTTAAATGGATAACATTGTGGTAAATAATGCACAATTTTCAACAGATTCACAGAACTAATTTTTGATGAAAATGTATGACTTTTTCTGACATTACCATTGACAGGGTTACCACTCAAATAGGAGAATGAAATTCCCTGACTTTTCCAGATGTGTTCTAAGAAAATTCCAGTCTAGCCACATATTGTGCATTGGTTGCATTGAGGGCAAAATAATTATGGTAAAACTTGAAAACACAAAAGTTATATATTACTTTGACCTAAGGACAGATTGCCCTCCATGCGGGAGTCTTTCTAAGACGTCTTGTTTTTAAAAAATGGCAAAAGCTAAGAAAAAAACAAGAAAAATGACTCTACATTGGAGGAAAATTTAATTTTTTTTGGCAATCATTGTATGAAATTCCCTGACTTTTCCAGATTCTGGCTAAAATATTAAAATTCCTTGACTTTTCCCTGACTTTCATGGTCAATTTTCAAATTCCCTGACTGTTCCAGGATTTCCAGGTAGCGTGGCAATTCTGCATTGAAATGCCTAAAACGGGAAATAAGTTTAAATTTTTTCTCTAAATACTTCTCAAAACTCTAATTTGTAAACTTTCACATCACAAAAAAGGGATGAAAATCATCAACTAAATTGCCAACTTTGACGTACTTAAAGAAAAAAAAGAAAAAGAAAGAAAATATATATATAGACAGAGAGAGCCAGAAATCTGCCGATCTAAAATCCGTCAAAGTCTGAAATTTGCATAGCTTTTCAGATACAAACAATGAAATTTAAGTTACAAAACTGCAAAGCAGAATTTTTGTAAAGGATCCTGAATGCAGACTTTGTGCTTGCATTTTATGATTACAATAATAAAAATATGAAAAACTGCAAGAACCAAGTTTCATATAAAGAAATTATCAACAATATATTAAATTAATCCAAAGAAAATTATGATTATTATGATGATCATTATCAATGAGGAAAACAATAAATTAATTTTTTAAAATGCTATTTGATAAATACGTAGTTTACGGAAGAATTCAGTTAAATACTTTGAAAAATAAATTTGAGTTACAAAATAAGAATTGATAACTATTTACAATAGACAAAAAAAAAAAAAAAATCTCGATGTATGTGTGCATGTTAAAGTGTAGTTTAAAACAAACTGCATGTGAACAGATTTTGTCTAAATTTGACGAATATTTTTTCATTTTTCATTTA
The DNA here is from genome assembly GCA_963930645.1 of Salticus scenicus. NCBI lineage: Eukaryota > Metazoa > Arthropoda > Arachnida > Araneae > Salticidae > Salticus > Salticus scenicus. The sequence goes on from OZ005662.1 coordinate 3,581,483, forward strand.
TTGTTTTCTTTATATATATATTTAATGTTCAGTGTTATTCTTATATACCTAATAATTTAATATACAAGTGAAATTGTGTTCTTATTCACTTGTATATGTTTAATTTGATTAATATTCTGGTTTTATTATTCAAACTGAAAATGATTTTTTATGGGCTCCAAAATCCGCCAAATGCACAACATCTGGTCCTGAGCTGTGCAGATATTTGACTCTCCACTGCATATATATTTCTTTATTACTACAAAAATAATATCTCAATTATTAAGAGTTTACAAATTAAAATGGTACGGAGCTATACTAGAAGATAATTAAAATAAAAAATTTCTAAAAACATCAAACATTATTCTATTTTCTACTGTTTAAAAATGATATCTACATTTTTTTCTTTTTTCAATCATTGAAAACAGCCTTTATATCATCTCAAAAAATTGTGAGTTTTTATTTGAGAGCAGCCTTAAGGATTCTTTGAATTACTTTTCAAAAAACTTTAAAAAATAAGTGTTGTACAATGGTACAGTAAAAAATATTTTAAATTTAGTTAGTTTTGAACATTTTTTTTTTTTTTTTTTTAAATATAATTTATATTCCTTTTAAAAATAATTATAACTATTTTAAGTTTTAACCAAAATGTTTCTTTCCTGAATATTATTTTAGAAATGAGTTGCAAGTATTGCCATAAGTTTTAAGATATTTAAATTAGTATCAATCCGCCCCAGTATTGCATCTTAATTTTTGTGATTATTACCAGCTCTTTCTCATTTAAAAAAAGAAAGTTCTTATTAATTTAAATAAAATGACTTTATAAAGATCTTCAAATATATTATTCAAAAAGTACTGTTATTTAAATCAAGTAATTTGCGAAAAATGTATGATATAATACTGCATTATTATTTTCAGATTAATATACATTTTTTTAGCCTTTATAAAATAAAAAATAAAAATTCGGTAAAAACTTTCAATTTTTTTCTTAAATTTTCCTTAAAACTCTATATATATATATACATAATATCATACTATATACTAATCATAGATACTTTATATATGAATAGAACTCACTGAAAAATAAATACCAAGGTAAGTACCCAAAATGGGTAAGGACAAAAAAGGACAAAGCAAATTATTTAAAAAAGATTTATTATGATTTCTTTTTTTTTCCATTTATTAAGGAAAAGTCAAAAACACACTTTAAACATATTTATTACGAGGTACACATATCGATTGTAATTTTTTATTTCAGCCTCACTTCCACACATGTCTTTCCCTCTTTTCAGTAGATATTCTCTCATTTGACCTGGAATGAAAATGAAACAAGAAATATATATATGTATGAATCTAGTATTTAAAAAAATGTCAAAAAAAAAAAAAAAAAAAAAAAAATCTAATAATTTGATTACCCACTGTATATAAAAAGGAAAACTGACTGAAAAAGTATATTTGAAATTTACAGTTTGTAAATTAAGTGCTATATATCCAAAGCTTTAGTCATTAAACAACATTCTTTAAACAGTGTTGGCACAGTTTAAAACAAACAGTCCCCCCCCCCCTCCCAAAATACATAAATAATTTTTTAAAAAAGTCCACTTAAAACAAAATTGGTTGTAACAAAGTATAGATTAGTACAAACTTTTATTGCTCCCTTTGAATCTACTATGCTTTAACCCTTTGAGTCGCAGTGTTCCCGCTGATGGAACACCTAATTTTAATTCTCAAGAGCAAAAACTCATCCCAGAAATTTTTTAGCAAAAATTTACATTTATAACACAGCAGAAAATGCCCTTTTTTCAACATGAACATTTAAAATTTCTTGTATTATAATTATGTTTGTAAATTCCGGTGGCAGTGTAATTTAAATGATCAGAATTACCTTGCCCCGCAAAGGGTTAAAATACTCCGGAATATATTGAAATGTTGGGATCTATGCAACTTTTACAAGTTGATGTTGCCGGTAATGTTTACTTATAAAGTGATTTATTTATTAAATTAAATATTATTTGAATTTAATAAGGTTTACTTACAGATGTTTCAAACCGAACATTCCTCGAAAAGGAACAATGCTAATTTTTTATTTTTTAAATATTTATGATCAGCTATGTGGCTAAAAGCCATTTTTAAAATTAGTTTAGTAATTTTTAAAATAAATTAAGTAGTGAACCTTAAAGGGTTAATAAAATCTGAGACTGGTTACAGTAAACAACTGAAAACATTAGTATCGGATATTGCGAAGTTTTTCCATTTGAATAAGTTTAAACAAACTTTTAAAGTTAAAACTAAAGCTTCACTTTTCCTATGTATTTTCTTTAAATAAATGCACAATTGGATATGTATTTCTGTCTGTTCCTCTCTCATCATTCAGAAATACTTGTTTCTACTACTTTAGAGCATGTGCATTTTGCTAGCTTGTACAATGATTAGTTTGATAACTGTGCTGCCCATAAACACAAGCATTCAGCTTAAAAACATTACATAATGTCATTTTCATCAAATGCTACATGAAAAATTCAACCTTTAGATATGGGCGTAATAAACTGTATCAAAGGGAAATACAGGATGAATATAATCTAGCAACTTTTCTTAAACCTTGAAATGAATCAGAGTTTTGTTCTTGATGTTAAAACCATCTGTGGATTTTTAGAAGATAGGTGGTGAACTTCTGTTGAACCAAAATTATAATATAAAAAATTATAAAATATTAAATTATGCATCTTTGAAAAGTTGACGTCATTATCAATTTGAAAATTTTATGCACATTGATAAAGTGCTAATATACTTTATGATAATATTACATGTTGTTCTAAAACATTTTTTTTTTAACTACTATTTTTATTGTCAAGTTGTTATTTAAAAAAAAAAAAAAAAAAAAAAAAGTCCATGATGTCACATTCGACTGCATAGCGTTTCTTTACTACAATAAACTCTATGAATTATAAATTTATTTTATCAGTTTTACTTATAGATCCTACTATTTTTTTTAATTTTGGCGTTGAAATATACCGAATGTTTTTCGCCAAGAAGTTTAATTTAGCAACAGCCATTTTAATCTAAGTAAAGCATCAAAAATATAAATAAATTATAAAATATTACAAAAAGACAAAAATTATAAACTGAAATAGTAGCCACACAAATGATCTATTTTTATCTCAGTAGATAATTTTATAGAAAAAAAAATGCAGTTTTAAAAATGGAAAATTTATTTCAGCAAGTCTAAAAACTATTAAAAATATAAACAGAATATGAAGAATTCTTATAAATTAACGAAAAGGTGTCCGATAAAAGTATCAGCAAAATAGGGCTCCTCCTTTTATACAAGAAATTATTTTAAAAATATATATACATATATCCATTGCTAATATGGCACCAAAAATTCAAAAGCCGCCAAGGGAGAAATTTAATAAAGTTGTATAGCACGATAATGTTTATTTATTTATTTATTTTTCATATACCAATCACTACGCTAATTTATCATACAAATAAACGAACTGATATGTGTGATTCCACTTGTATGCCGTCGGGCAGAAATATTTGATAAATTCAAATTAATATTTAAATAAATAAATAAAAATAGATTTAATGGGAAATATATATAACCATAAAAACATTAGTTGTCTAAAATGAGGCAGAAATAGTGCTCATAGCATATTGTTATAAGGGATTAATTCTTTGCCCTGCATCAGTTGTACTGTTGCAATGAAAGTAGTTTTACAGGCAAAGTGAAAATAAAAGGGCAGTTCATTCACTTTCAGTGGGGTCAGCCTTGGTGACAAACTTGATGAGTGGACGACCAAATTTGGTGAAAAATGGTAGTTTAGAATTCCCGAAGCTCTCTAACACACGGGAACACAGATCTCAATCTTTCCATGGGATTCTCGATGGAATCATCTTCAAAAGTTATAAATAGGAGTGAGTTGATTTCTGCGAGAGAGTATGTAGTCACTGCGATTCAGAGACTTCTTCTGAGTGAGTGCACTTTAGGGATTGAGCTCTAAGCGACTGGATATTTTTTGTCAGCTAGCAAAGATTTCTGCTCTGGAGTATTTGATGTTATTGTCTTTACTCCTGTGGGACAAGTGACTGCTTTTTAGACTGTTCCAGAACATTCATCGAATAGTGACTTTTGCTGCATGAGTAACACCTTCGACTATTTCCAGAATATTCGAAGAATTAACTTTACTATTGGACTGTATTAGAGAATATTCGTTTTAATGAGTTTTGTTGTACAGATTCGAGAAGTTCAAAAAATATTTAATATCACCAAGGAGGTCCCATAATAAAGCTGTGATGAAAATAGTCGGCAATTGAAATATATTTATTGAAAAGTTTCAATTATTCAATTAAAAAGAAATCATTTAAATATACTGATCCGTGAAGCGGGCAAAGATTGCTAGTATATACATACATATACAGTCATACCCACTTAATTGGGTAATGAATAATTGAATACGCCGCTTATTCGAATAAAATTCGTTAGAACCAAAATCAGTCTCACAGGAACAATGTTAAATTTCCCCATTTAAACAAATATTTTTCACATACCGTCCTCGGTTATTCGAATAAAGTTTGAACAGTCTTCCTTATTAAAAAATGTGTTCTTAATCGAAAAATACAAGATTTCCTTTTCTAAAAGTAATTAAAAATTGTTTATTGTTGTTGAAAAAGCAAAATTGGAAAATATCGAATGTGAAATATGGGATGATGAAAAAGTAATTAATGATTTTGAGCACAGTGAAATTTGGTATTTTGAAGACTTCGGGATAGGTGATTTCAGACAGCTGAAATTCACTTAGGCAGAGCTCGTGCAATTTAAAGAATTGGATGGAAACGAGATGACAGAAGATGACAAAGAAATTTTCACATCTTCCTCGCAAGAAAAATATGAAAATGAAAGTAATAATGAGCCAATCGATCCATTCCCCCCTCTGAAATAAGTAAATGAGTCATGTGCTATAATTAGCCGACATTTTAAGGTTTGTTTAGGTGACTATAATCTACTTTATAAATTAGAAAAATAATTGTAGAAATATTAAACATCCGTGAAAAAGAAAACATTATCACCTATCAGAACTTTCTTCCGAGAGGGAATAAAATATTATATGAGTGAGTGATATTGAATAATTCTACTTCTTTATGAGCTCTGGAATCGAATTAGGTAAGTTTAAAAAGACATTTTTGCAATTATGTTGCAGATGGAGAAAAATTAGAAATTGCAAGTATTACAGGTGGCATGTGATTGCCGACTGTTGGGAGTGGGTGGGAAACACACACACACACACACAAAAAATAAAAATAAACAAGTGAAAGATATTGAACAATTCTACTTCTTTATATTTTCTAGAATCTCATAAAGCAAGTTTAAAAAGATTATTGCATACCTGCCAAACTGAGAAAACTCCAAGGAGTAAAACAGTGCACGAACAAAAAAATTTGCACACACCCCCCCCCCCAAAAAAAAAAAAAAAAGAAAAAAGAAAAAAGAAGCAAATGGGATTTTTTCTGTTTTGGCATATAAGATTTTAAAAGTATTTAAAAAAAAAAAAAATCACTAATTTACTTTTTAAATACGTTAACATTTGATAAAAAGTAATATAATGTAAAGTTTAGCTATCATTCATAATTATTTACTATACTTACAAATTTAATATATTCACACAGTGATGCAATTAGTCTGAATTTCACATTAGATTTATTTTAAAAATAGTTTTCATTTCAAACTGCTTAGAAGTATCAGATACAGTAATTATTTTTAAATATTTCAGATAACTATTTTTCAATTTAATTAGTTATTACATTTACAAACTCAAAAAAAGAAGAAAAAAAAAAAAACGGAAAGGAAAAATAAATTTAAAAGCTTCATTTATTAAAATACAATGTAAAAACTACATTTGTTGAAAGAATTTTTTTTTTAAACACTTTTTCAGAATATAGTAAATATAATTGATTATCTTCCTTGAAGTAGTAATGTATTTTATTCTTTTTGCTAATATTAGCTGATTTTGCATAAATATAGACATTTCTTTTCTTTCCAATGTGTTTGGTTGTATGGTATTTGCCGCTATGAGAAATTGTAAAACTGGACTGACAATAAATGCAATATGCAAACTTTTCACCCTGACTAGATGCTCTTATACATCGAAATTCAGTTCTATAGCTATCTTTAAACAGTTGATAAGATTTCTTTTCAGCCATCATCAAAATTTTCAAAAGCGTGTGACAATTGTAAGCACAAACATAATAACAAAACGAACATCACCCACGTTTCCCATGCTTCCGTTTCTGTAAGATGCGCAAGGGTTGAGGTGAACCGAGCATGTCTGGTGAGGAGGAAGAACACACACCATGCCTCTGAAGCGATGACGTTGAAACGGAGCGTGCTTCAACCAATAAATGGGGACCAACGATAGTTATAGAAGCATCAACTCAGAATCAATCAATTGATCAAATACATTGCGATCTTTGTTTACTAAGCATTAGCAGCAAAAATCGTACTTTTTAGATACTTTTTTTTTAAGATGAGTTTTTTTATTTTTAACTTTTTTTATTAAATTTAATCGAATACTTAAACAAATTAAAAAAAAAAAAAAATGAAAATCAGTAGAAAAAGAGTAAAAATAGCAATCTAGGCATAAAAGCGTAAAAAATGTGAAAAAAACGTAAATTTTATGCTCGGGGCATAAAACTTGGCAGCTATGTTATAGACATTTACACTGTGGATGAAGAAAGATTAGAAATCGCAACACTTCTGCAGGGCATTTGATCATTAGCAGAGAGGGGGGATAAAATATTATATGAGTGAGCGATATTGAACAATTCTACTTCTTCATAGGCTCTAGAATCTAATTAGGTAAGTTTAAAAAGAACATTGACATTTATGATGTGGGGGGAAAACAATTAGAAATCACAGATTTCAGAAGGCATTTGATCACTGATTGTTTTGGAAGGGGGGGGGGGGGAGAGTACCATAAAAAGTTACATCAGTGAAAGATATTGAACAATTCTATCTATTCACAGTTTCTAGAACCTCATAAAGCAAGTTTAAAATAAACATTGATATTTATGCTATAGATGGAGAAAGATGGCGATTTTCAATCTTTCCTACCAAATTCGGGACATTTGGAATCTCTGCACAATACTGTTTTGAAAATAATCTGCAGACTGTAAAAGAAAAAAAAAAAAAAAAAAAAACTGTGATGTAATCTCACATTTTCTGTTATGGGGGCGTAAGGTCGTGTCTGCTTTTGACCAGAAAATATTGTTACAAGTTCTTGCATTTTATGTTTTTTATTCATAGTTTTGTACTTATTACATATATACATAAGTTCAATAAAAACCAGCAAATACAAAATTACATAAATGCTGTTTTAATTTTTTTTATTTTTTATTATTCATAAAAAGTTTTAAATTTATATATACAGCAGAGCCTCGGTTATCCAAGCCCTGATTAACCAAGGTAATCTAAAAAGTGCCACATCCCAGTTGAGGTGTGACCCTTAAAAAATGGCATAAAGAACTTCGACTTTGAGAGCACAGTACTTTTTTTTATTTTTTTATAATTCATGTATGCATGTATTGTATTTTTAACTGATTACATTTAAATGTGTAAGAGGTATATTCTTTTACTTCATTGGTTGTGTTTCCATTCATTTTAAACGTTACTGTATATTTTCCCTCGATTTACAATAGAGTCCATTTAACCTGAGTTTTTGATTATCTGAGGTTCCATCGGTCCACATTACCTTAGATAAACAAAGTTCTATGGCATATTATTTATCTGTCTATTACAATCACTTAGTTTATCTATATATCATCAACAATTTGTTATGACAATTTCTGAAATACTGAAAGAAGCCTGTCCACTGTGGAAGATTTTCCAAGGTGTCTTAGTCCATATTCACAAGAATTTCGGAGAAAATCACAGAAAAATCCGACCTACAAAGAATGTTATCCATGGGAAATTTACTAAGGTATTTCAGTCCACATTCATGCAAGTTTCGGAGAAAATCACGGAAAACTTAGAACTTTATTGACGAAGTACTTACCATTGGAGAAAGAAAAGAATATTTTCTGTAACACTGGGATAATCGAATATGTTATGCCTCAATTTTTATAGTGCAGCAGTAATTCTAAGGAAATTTCGGATTTGAAAACGACTATTTCACAAAAATTAGTAGTTTTAAAACAATTCTTCATAAAAATATTTAAAAAAAATTGCATGAGAGAAGAGAATTATGTATTTGGAAACCAGTAGCAAAAAATGACAATTTCAGTAATCAAATACACAAAAAAAGAATATTATTGAATTATGGACAGATTTGGCTTGATTTTGCCAGACCTGAAAAAAACTGGGTGGGTTTTTTTCAAAATCCTTATATAAAATTCCACTTTTATCTAACTTACAATAAACATATAAATAGCATAAAACAAATATTATATACATTATTATAACATGAACAAAGAATTTTTAGAAATGTTGGAGTTTCTAAAACTGCTCTGTAGAAAAAAAAATCCTAAAAAATCTCCCATAAAAAAAATTATAATTATCTTATTAAAACAGAATAAAAAAATATACATTTTAAAAATTAAAAAGGATTGATTTCAAAAATTATTATATTAAATATACCTTATTTAAAATCCTTAAAAAGTTTGAACTGATATATTTCAGCATCCCAAATGGGGCCATCTTCAGAGCTCGAAATGACAAACTACAGCTGGGCGGTATGTTTACTTTTCTCCTCTTCTTCTTCATCCTTTTCTTCACTTTGCTTCGTTTGCTGAAACAGGTGCTGCCAGAAAAGATGTTTTTTTTTTCAATAAAAACTCAACGAAATGTTATTATGCTTAAATGTTTTATTTTTACACATAAATTAATAACTGTTCTTTGAATAATTTATTGAATTCAAGTAGGTTTCACTAGAATGAGAAATTTTAGAGATTGCTTTTTGTCCCACACGCGACATCATGAATGGGAAGTTTTTATAAAACACTCAAATAGCTGTTTTTCTTTCTTCTTCTTCTTCTTTTTGTCTAATATAAATTGATAAATATCAGATAAGAGTCATAAATACTTAATATTAAGATTGTGTTCTGAAATTACTCATATTTAAGGTTAATCGCTGGAATGAAAGATAGCATCTGTGTATGGAAAGAAGGACAAAGGAAAGTTGTCTTAATGCATTATTTAACAATGATTTTAAAAGAAGCTTTCTCTATATTTAGAGAGGAAATTCCTATATTTGATATGCTCCTCAAAAATTTTCAGCCTATGACCTAAAAATGTCGTCTTTATGAAAAATACACCATCAGAGAAGTGAAAATGTAAAATACATGTAAATTTTATATCGAAACTAAAATCCTTAAAGTATGAGTACTCAAATACATTCCGAAAAAATCACCTAAGCAATACAAACCTGGATCCAAGTACTAAAAAAATGAATTCATCATACGCGTGAAGCGTCTTGTTAGGTAAAAAATAATGGCACAGAGTGGACTCATCATTCAATCAACAAAAGCTGAATTACATCTATTTCTGTGAAAAATACCAAAGTAGGTTTTTTTTTTTTTTTTTTCTTTTTTTTTTCAAGCCGAAGAACAAATAAAGAAGGAAATTAAAACATACAAGCCTTGGGAGACAGCATCTAATGTTCCAGGAATACAACAGTATCAACAAAAATCCACTACAAGTATATAATGCAAATGACACCAAAAAAATCCTCAATAATGAAAAGTGTCATGTTGAAAATTTGAATATTTGCAAAGGAGACTTATGTTTGATTTTAAATCATATCCAGTAGAAATAATACACTGAAATTTCTAATGAGATTCAAATATTGGTTATGCAAGAAGCAAGAGGGATATCTGAGAAGTACAAGTGGCCAGTTTCTACTGACTGCATCACATACGATAAAATTCTGCACCGACAGACGTCAATATTGTGGTCAATTTAAATTTAATGAAAAAATTCAAAGTATTTTTTTCTTCTCTCTCCCCCCCCCCCCCCTCTGTGTGTGTATTATTTTGTCATTTTATGCTTCAATAAAAAGGTAAGAGAAAAAGAAGTTGTGTACTACAAGATTTCATTTAATCACACTGCATAAAAAAATTCCTTAAAAAAAAAAAAGATAAATTCTGCCTTAAATTGAAAAAAAAAAAAAAAAGATATTTTATAGTGCTAACTAATAAAAGTCTAGAATGTTACAAAATATAAGATAAAAATTATTTTTTTTTGTTTACTGTCACATGTGGGACATCAGACATCACACATTTTTTTACAAATGTCATACACGTGACAGTCTATTGCAAACTTTAAGAAATGATTACAAAATTAATATTATTAGTAACATAATCAAACCTAATGCACATCACTTACAAATGCATACTTTTTGCAAAAAAAAAAATATATTAATGCAATAATTTATTTCAATTAACTGAAATTCTTCATTTATATCAAAAAGTAGATCTCTGTCATTTCAGTTCCGTCCCACACGGTACACTTGGTTAAATGACTTTAAATAGGGTATTTTGATACTTTTCAAAAACATATTAGTCTTAAAAAATACAGAGTTATATGCAATTCAGAAAAAACACATCAAATTTCTTTTAAAAAATATCTAGGTTTGCTAATATAGAATCTATCTGCAAAATGCCTGTGTAAATGTCCCACACGTGACCATGGAATGACCCTTAATCATATTCCAAACGCTCAAAAAATAAAACGATCTTTCACTTCCGCGATCCCCTATTGTAATGGTGCCTCTGTAAAAATAAAAAATGAAGCCAAAAAACATAACATTAATATTCCGATTAAACCAAACAAAAATACAGTCGTTCCCACTTAATTGGGTAACGGATAATCGAATATCCCCGCTTATAAGAATATAAAGTGATAGAACAAATTTTTTCCCCATAGAAGTAATGTTAAATTTCCTCGTTTAAAGAAATATTTTTTACAATGCCACCTCGCTTAATCACATAAACACTCGAACGACGTTTCTTAAATAAAATTTCTCTATTTCTGAGCTAATTTTTCCTCTCTTTCTCAAAAAAAAAAAAAAAAAAAAAAAAAAAGAGAGAGAGAAAAGAAAAATCCGTTTTTCTTTTAAAAAACCTTACATAACTAAGGCTCTTTAAACATGAGACAGTATTCCTGCCGAGGTGATAAAAATTGGTGATAAAACAAATTTATAAAATCAGCAACTGATGATGAAATTAGAAATTAAAATACATATGATCTCACACAAATCACAAATTTTTGAAGTTTTCAGATGACTTTTTGAATTCATAGATGGTGCATAAAGATGGAGAAACAGAAAGAGATAAAAAGTTTAATCTTTCTATAAAATCTTTAAATTAAAGTGATAAAAAAAAAAAAAAAACAAGCAGATCCCCCTCCAACAACAGATGAAGTTACAAAATCCTAAATATTATTCATATTTTGTATTCAATAATTTTGTATCTCATCGAAGTGGTTATAATCTATTAATGTGCTTTAGAAATAGAAATTGAAATAATAAGTGTATGTCAAAATAATCAATCATATATATATATATATATAAATTTTTATTTTTTTTTTTATTTTTTTTTTTGGGGGGGGGGATTAAAAATAAAAATTGTAAGTATACTTTATTTATTTTGTATTTATTCCAGCATTAATTGCATATATAAATTACTATAATATTTTAACTTAGTTAAATATTTAAATAAGAAAGAGGTATCAATCATTTATCTTTTCATGTAAGCATAAAATCACTCTAGTTAAACATGTATTTGCGTTTCTAGTCTTCCCCGAATAATCAAATACTCCGCTTAATCGAATTAATATAGATGGAACGGTAGCTATTCATTTAAGCGGGTCCGACTGTATATACCAACGCATATGAAATGAAAAAGATCCAATTCATTTTAAACACACTGCAGGAATTTATAAAATCAATTTTCAGTTTCATGATAAAAATAATGCCAACTACACATTGGAATGACAAAACGCAAAATTAAAAAACGTATCTCTGAACACCTCGCCGACTTCAAATATAATAAACACTCTACTGTATGTTCAAGGCAGGGTTGGGTTTCTTCCGGAAGAAACTAGTTTCTTCCAGGACAGTGGAAGAAACTGGAAGAAACCGGAAGAAATGGAAGAAACCGGAAGAAATGGAAGAAACTAACCAGAAGACAAAACAGCTGTTCGAAATTAAAATTTATGAACTATATAAACTCAAAGCATAAATATAATGTCAAATCTAAACTATAATCCAATTAATATTAAAAATATTGTTAGAAAAATAAGTTATTTTATAACAAACACTAAATATATATAGGTGATGGGCTTTTACTTTTCAATGCTGATATTTTTAGAACTTTTTGCATATATACTATCTCATATTAGTATACATTCAGACAGTACAAGTGATAATAATTACGGAATTAACCATAATATTTGCACTTTTTTTTTTAAAGGATACAATTTTTTGTATAAACTCAAAGCTGGTAAACTGTATCAATAAGTAATATACCTACTTTTAAACTCTCCTGCAAGTTCTCTAGGATTAAAAAAAAAAGCATAGTTTGTATTTATCTATTTTAAGTTTAAAAATAAAGTGCAGTATTGAACTACTCTAAAAAACATTTCATTTGTTTTACAAATTTTAACTCTAACTCTCAAAAATTTTGTCTAGAGGTTGTGCGGATTATAGGAATTTGTAGATTAGAGATCATTGCCTTTGTTTACAGTTTTCTTTTGCAGATACAGAGTCAGTTATTATTAATTCATGAGAATAGACATCAGAATGGAGAGACGATTTCTAATAAATTTTAGAATAAAGTATTTCTTCAATATTAATAAAACTAATCGATCACATTCACATGTGATAAATAATTTAAGCATATTCAAATAATAGGTACCTATAAAATGTAAACAAACATATTTAAAAAATATGAAACTAAATATTTTTGAAAGTTCGGAAATAATATTCATCACTGATTAATTTTGTTAAACATTGATGTAATAGTGATTTGTTTTAAGCACTAGTCTGTATGAATTGCAGGATAATAAATACAAGAATTTTACCCCCCCCCCCTCCCAGGTTGAGTTTCAAAGCAAGGATTAAGCTAAAAATTTGATTTAAAAAAAAGTAAAAATGTGAGAAATGTGAATTTATTTGAAATATGAGATGTAAATTTCTTTTTCACTGTACTGTATTAGGAAAATGAAGTTTTTGATGACATTTTGTAATACAGTAATTATTGAATACTGGCTCTTTTAATTAACTGAATGTTTGTTAAGAGCTGTTTTATCAGAAAGTATAAGCAAGTGATACAAACTATTATTTATTACCAGTTAAAGCAATAAAATTGTGTAAATAATAAATTATAAAACTTTACGCTTTTTAAATTGAAATTGATTTTTTCATGGATTTTGAGTATTTTGGAACGTGATTATCAGATACCGAAGATCACTTCGGTAAAAATCTCATAATTATTAATTAAATATGTAATTAAATTTTTATAGGTATAATTAAAGTTACTTAAAGTTGTTTATAAGACAAATACATCCATTGTATCTTACAAATCTGCAATTTATAGGATAAATTTTTAAGAAAAACAGTTTCTTCCATTTCTTCCACTTGGAAGAAACCTATTTCTTCCGGCCGGTTTTTTCCATGGTTTTTTCCGCGGTTTTTTCCGCCTTGGAAGAAACTTGCCAACCCTTGTTCAAGGACTAACAATATTAAAAATATTAACACTAATTCCATTAATTATCAAAAAATAGCCCCTTATAATTCACACCATTTGCCCTAAAAAGAGAAACCCTTGAAATCTTAACATCTAACAATTCTGTTAATGACATCGAACATAGTATAATTCCACCAGAATGGCAGCACCTGTTTCAGCAAACGAAGCGAAGTGAAGAAAAGGATGAAGAAGAAGAGAAGAAAAGTAAACATACCGCCCAGCTGTAGTTTGTCATTTCGAGCTCTGAAGTATTCTTGTTAGGGACGCCAAAATATATCAGCTCAAACTTTTTAAGGATTTTAAATAAGGTATATTTAATACAATAATTTTTAAATACATATATATATATATATATATATATATATAAGCAAAATAAGAGTTGTTTATTAATACAAATAAAACTGTGGGATTCAGGGAATGTAAAATATAAATCAAAATCAAATTTTTAAAAAATTCTGAAAACTTTAACAGTGCAACACTGTTAGGTAATTTAGAGGAACCAGGGGTCGATCCCGGCAAAAATTGGGACCCTTTTGCTGCCCCTTGACAAAATTCAAATCTCTAAAATGGGCCCCTTCACAAAATTTATATCCTTAACCCTCGCTTTCCCAAGATCAACGTGTTACAGCAGAAAAAGTGCTTTCAGGCGCCGCTTGGCAGGTTTGGCGAAAATCACCAGCACTGCACCTTTCTGTATCGTTTAGAAATTGCAACATTCCACAGATTATGTTTGCTATCTTTGGCGAATTAGTGCACTTTTTGAATGAGGCGGGGTTAACTAAATTTCAACTACAAAATGGGATCAAAATGACCCCATCTTGGGAAAGCGAGGGTTAAAATGGGTCCCTTCACAAAATTCAGATTTTTAAAAACAGCCCTTCACAAAATTTTGTTTTATAATAAAAATACTTTTGTAAAATTTTTCCATATTTACAGTATTATTTTTAATGAGCGTCTATACTTGTTTTATAAAATGCTATTAACTTGATGTTAAACATTAGATAGAGTAACTGTTAAAATGAAAGGTTTCAAGCAACAATTCTTTTTTTCACAAAAATGGGCCCCAAAAATAAAAACCTGGACCAACCCTGGGAACAATAATTAAAAATATTTTATGAGAATCTAACGACTACAAAAAATTTAATAAAGCAACACTAAATAATTATTAAAATCCAATTTTTTGTTGTAAAGGGCAAATAAACAGAATTTTAGAATATTAAAAGAACAACCATTAATTATAAAAATACTTTAGAAATTTTAAAATTAAATTCAAAAAGACTTTAGAAATTTAAAAAATTAATTTTGTTTAATTTTAATGAATTATTAATATTTACTTTCATAAATTATCTTATTATGAATGATATACTTAAAGTAAAAAAAAAGAAGGAAGAAAATATTCCTGAAAACTCTGATAAAAACCCAAAAAACCCTGATAAAACCCACTGGGCTGGGTTTTTTCAACCCTGATTATGGAGGCTAAATATTTACATGTTTTTAGCAAAATAACATTTATTTTAACAATTAGTTGCAATTACGTAAATTTACTGCAGTTACATAAATTTTTACAATTTTAAAATTCCACATTTCAGTAAATGGCCATAAATTATTGCATATACAGTCGAACCTCGTTAACGTGAACACTGTTAGCGTGAATTACTCTTAACATGAACTGTTTCTACACTTCCTGTCAAGATGAAGATTAGTTTAGTTATATAAATATTAGTTACTGATAACATGAACTACTGAAAACATAAACAAATGTATCTCTCTTGAGATTCACATTAACAAGGTTCGACTGTATTGCAAATCATTGCAGAAAATTGCAATTGCAGAAAAAATAAAAATAAAAAACAAGAATTTCACCAATTAGCATCGAAATAAAGCCTACTATATCAGCAATTAATTCCAATTAAATCTAAATTTCATTAATTATCGGAGAAAGCATTACATATTTTCACTATCAGTTATAAAGACATCACAATTTACAAAAATCAGCTTTTAAAGTATTACAACCTTTATCAATTAGGCTAAATAATAACATATTAAACATAAAATTTTGACTTCAACTGTCAAAATAATGTAATTTTCATCGATTAGTAGCTAAATAACAGCAAATTATTTTGTCGATTATGGCCGATTGCAGAACGCATGGCAATCTGTATTTCAAGAATCAGTTTTGAAAAAACAAAGTGAAATTATTATCGATTAGCAAGAAAATAATAGTTTAGTTGTGAAAAAACATAAATGTTGGACAATTATTGGAGAAATAGCCTGGTACTTTTAATTTCATTTGCAAAAGTATTGCATAATTTCTGATGTGTGACTTTCGACAAAAGTGTGACAGTCATCAATTAGCAGCAAGATTTTCAATATTTTAGAATTCAGCTTTGCAAAAGGCATAGATTTTATCCATTAGCAAATTAGCATATAAATAAATTCAGGGTTGGGTTTTTGACATGACAAGGGTTTAAACCGTCAAAAACCTGTCAGAAACCTCAACTGTCAAAAGCCTATATCGTCAAGATTCAGAATCTATAAATGTGCTTGAATCTGGTTAGAAATATGAATTAATAATATCTGCCATATATAAGTTAACATCTAAGTATTATGCTGTTTATAAATTAACGAATCTTAAAACAATTTATTGATGATAATTAATAAAAATTTAAGTAAATATACTGGTTTCAGACATCAGAAATATATACAAAGCATGTGTAGACATATTTAATATTTTGTATGTTTATTTATATTAATATTTATGAAATTCTAAAATTCCAAAGTTACTTAGGAATTTTAACATAAACCAAGTTTTAAATACAGGAAAACTGGATTCTTTTTTTTTTAAGTAGAACATAATATGTGTGGGCAGTAAGTTAATAGGAATTCGAAAATAATTATATTTATAATCTATATTTATTTCACTTATCATTTAAATAATAATTTATCTATTTATTATTATTTCTGGTTAGTAATGCACTTGCACACTACTTATAATTGAATATCTTACAGAAAGAAATTAGCTCTAGTGAGGTTTGTCGCAGAAAGCAGGAAAAAATTCTGCCACAGGGAGTAAAAAAAAATTTCAAACTTTAAAATTACATAAATTTTGTCAGTTAGCAGTGAAATTGTGCTAACTTTGTATTTAATTTTAATAAATACACATACCTTTCTTTCTTTTGGAAAGCATCCTTCTAATTTTTGTTCTTCTCTCTTCTTCAACACCTTAAATATAAAATTTCTCCAGTTCTTTTTCTGTATCTAAACAATAACAACAAATATATAATATTCATAATTAAAATGAGCTATGCATAATACTACAATTATCAAACATGCAAGAATTTTCAGTATGGTTTGATATGAAAACATTAGAAAAAAATTACACCAAATGAACAATTTAAGGGACCTGGATTGCTCAGGTTACTACTATTAGTAGTGAGCCTTGAATATCAACTACAATAACCCATACAGATTACTCGAACTGTAAACTTGTAGTAACAGACAAACAAGTGGCACCTACAGAGCAACCTGTAGATATCGATTGGTATCTTCATAGGTGTCAACATTACTAATCTTTAAATCAGATTTATACATTGATATTTTAAAAAGGAATCTGTCACATATATTTTCGACGTATAAATACAATTAAAAGGGAAACATTTATAAAAACTTTCCAATGTGAAGTCTCCGTTGAAAATAACGAAGACTTGGCACGTCTATGTATCTTGGATTTGGATGCTATTTCTTGAGAATTTAAAAAGTTGTTGCTAATTACGAAAAACATTCACTAAATTACACAACAAGTTTTTATTCTTACATTAGCTTGGAACTTAATTTTCTAAAAATGAAAATTAATTATAATTTGTTATAGTTAATTATAATTAATTTGTAATTAATTATAGTTTGTGGGGCCTGACAAATTATAATCCTATGCAATGACACAATCTATGTGTGGAATGTTTATCGCTTCTTGCCGTGTGAGATTAAATTTACCCTACTACAAGAAAAATATTTTGAAATAGCATTTGTCAAATAGTGTATTTTTAAATTGTTTTAAAATTTTTTGAATATTTTTCTCAGATGAATTAAACACTTGAATAAAGAAATTGAAACAATACGCTATAAGTTGCAAAAGTAATTGCTAAGAATTGGGCGAGTTTTCAAATTCAGATTACAGTACCTATACACCAGAGTTTAATTCAGATTTTTTTTTAAATGATACCCCATTTGTAAATTTATAAAATAATTTGCGAAATATCAAGTAGAAAATTAATAATGCAGGGGTCAAAGCATTCAAATATGAAAATATAAGAATTTTCTTATACAAATATGCCGTTGCTATTCGGACCATCGGTGCGATTAGTGGGGGGGGGGGGGGGGGCTATTCAGACCGCTTCCTTGTTACGCTGGTCATAATAATGATTTTGTTTGTTTGATCTTCAATTTTCTCTGTAATATACTAATGATTTTGCTTGTTTCAACTACAAATTCAAACTTTTAGCATTTTGAAAGTGTATAATGCGATTGATCTACAATTCATATATATTACAACATTGCTGTTAGAAAACATTACAAAATAAGTACAAATGTCATTTTCAGAAAAATCATACATACATTTGTATAGAAAATTGGGTTTGGTTTGTATTGAATTATATTGGAATGGTTTAATTTTTTTTTAAAGAAGGAAAAGAAATAAAAAACCAATTGCATCTATGTAGTTGAATATACAGATTTATTCATATGTTATACATTTATTCATATTTATGTATATTCATAACACATATTGCGAAGATTTTTTCAAAGATTAAAAATACTCATTTACTAAGATCTGTTTTCATGTTGCATTTTTTTTTTTTTATTATTCAATTTTCGAAATCTTCATTATTTTCATTTTTGCTTTATAAAAATTATTTTTAGTTATTGCCCTTTTATGAAGAATTTTAACATCATTTTGAGTACAAAATTACTGTGAAAATAATTAATCTCTACCACACTCCCACACTTAAAAAAAAGTAAAAAGATAATTTTTCCTGCATGGGGACGAGACATATTGTATTATGTCTAAATTTCACTCTTTTATCAGTGCTAACTTATTCTCCTTGGAAAAGATGGTCCGAATAGCCTGTACAAAATTGCAGAAACGGTCCGATTAGCCACTTCGTATACAAATATAGGAACATAATTTCAAGAAAAGGTTGAGAGATTCAGTAAAAACAAACTATCTCTAACATTACTTTGTAATCTCGGAATGATTAAATGACTTGTAAATAAAACGCCCTAATTTAATCTCATGTAATTTAACAGATAAAACAAATGAAAAGATCAATTATTGTTTACTTCTCACATTATTTAGAAAAGAACATATTTTCAAATTTATGATCTTTTATTAGTCTACCTTTCACTTTCATACCAATTTATATTATTTAACATCAGTCCACATAATATTTTTTAAATAATGATTTTTTTTTTTTTTAAACATGTTTAAAAAATTAAAAAGAAGAAGAAAAAAAAAATCAGAACCCTTCAATTTAACTACCAATTGTACTCCCCCCCCCCCTCTTAAAAAAAAAAAAAAAAAAAAAAAAAAAAAAAAAAGTTAAAGAGTAAGGGGAAAATATTAAAATAGTAATGGAATTATCAATTCTTTTGATTGTATAATTTTTTTTTCTTTTTTCAAATGATATTTGCTAAGCATTAAGTAACAATATGTTTATATTAGGATATATTAGTTTTATTTTAAATTACCTTTTTATTTTATTCATTTGAAGACATCCAGGTGAAAATTCCTGTATTTTTTGTCAGATTTTATGTTAAATTATCCTTTAAAATGTTTTATTATGCCTTCCATACCACAGTTAAGTTTTTGTTTTTTCTTTTTAATCGATAAATTGTTATAGCTATGAAGTACAGCAATGAATACCGTACAAACAATAAATATCGTACAGCGAAAAGATGAATTTCATGAACTTTTATTATGAAATAAATAATTTTGACTTATTTTAAACATACTCATTTGAACACATTTCGATGCTACTTAAATATAATCCGTTCAGACAAGCATTCAGAATAACGCTAAAGGACGATTTGGTAAACATACCAAAAATTTTAATTATAATTGTTTTCCTACAGCTATGTCCAAAATTAAATGTACTGGAGAATGACAAAAACGAAAACGTATTAAAATGTAACAAATGTTTTATTTATGAACTTACCTCGATAATTAAAATAGTAATCCTAATCAGAACATCCACGTTTTCCTCACATGGCAGCATGGCAGCATCCATCTTGCTTGAATCTTGTTCTTGATCCGTGTTGTAAACAAACAAGCGCTACGTTGCCATACCTGCTTTCTCATACCAAAAAAATTAACCAATATTAATAAAAAATCATATTTTTAATTTTAAAATGGAGCCTCTTATGACGTCGCAATTTCAATTTTTTTTAAAGATTTAATGTAATATTCTTTGGTATATTGCGCTTAAGCTCTATGATAAGGTGACCATATTTTCAAACACTGATTTAACAAATTACCGTTTGTCCCCAAATCAAAATAAATTTCAAGGACATTGAAAACTCTATTTCGGGACTTTTTCGGGGATATAAAAGACTAATAGCTATATGCTAGGCATAATTAATAAAAAGAACTCTGATTTATACATAACAAAATGCTTTGAAACACTTTTTTTCTATGACAAATTGCTGAGCCTGCGATATGTTTATGCAAGTTAGGGAGGCATACTATTGTCCTTGTCGTATCATGTTCTTAGACAGACTAAGAACGAGATTCAACAAGGATTTATTTAACGAAGCAGTATTAAATGTGTATTTTTAAGACGGGAATTATTGCTAGTGCTCGGATACTTTTGCTGCGGAGTGTACGATCCGACTTGTGATCTACGATAGCTGCGATTGTTACAATAGTATGCCTCCCTTAAACTATCCCAGCTTTATTAAAATAATCAAGTCTATAGAACCCATTTACACTTTATTATGATGATAGGAGAGAACACAAAATAACAGCATTTCATTTTAATCTTCAGAATCCCCACTCCCAGAAATGCAGAAATTATTCCCGATTACATAACTACAAGAAAATCATTTCTTTTTCTCTCCTATCAATGTATCAATGCAATTTGTGGTAATCATATAACTGCCATTTTTGTGAAATTTCATAAAATAAATTTTATTTTTCACTTAACATCGGGCAAGATAGAATTTATATACTAATTAGTAGTGCTCATGAAGTATGAGGGTCTTTATTTCAAAGTTTCGTTGATTTCCAAGATTATCCAATTATTTGTGCTTCAACGTATAGAATTAACAGTGTGGAAAGCGGGAAATAAAATTGTACTAAAAAATTTACTGTAATCGAAGTTAGTGTCACGAAATTAAAACCGAGACTCCCTATTGGTTAATTATGTTCTTAGATGACGTGATTGAGCAGACGAAACTAGGAAAATCCAATCAGCTCTTCGGTTTGAGCAAAAAAATCGATCGAAGCGCCATCTAGGAAGCTTAATTATTTTAGCAGTATTTTAAGCATTCGATTATAAGCGCTTGCCCCACTGTATATAAGACTACTATATAATATAGTAGTCTTAACTGTATATTCTAGACACTGTACGTGTACTTGTGCATTAGACTGCAATTTTGATTGGATTGGAATGGATGGGTTTTCCGTCTCACTAGTGCTTAATGGGCATTAGGCAACGGTCTGGGATTCAACCCTAGAGGTGATCTGGAAACATGCCGTCACAATTTTGATCCTCCACGGAATGGACTACGATTTTGAAAGAAATACTTGCAAATATTTAAATTTGGGGACATTTAGTCTCCCCCAGTAATCAAAGAATTTTTGGTTGGTTGGGTTTTACGTCACACTAGTGCTGCGCAGATGGGCAATTGGCGACGGTCTGGGACACACCCCTAGAGGTGGTCTGGAGACATGTCATCACAATTTACAAAGAATTTTTGGAGACAAAAAATAAAAAAAGTCAAAATTCGAGGGCAGTCCTCGATTTTCGAGGACGTATGGTCACCTTACACTATGGGGTAAATATTTTTTAGTCATTCATTGATAAGGTAACCAAATGTCTTCATTTTCCGAGGACTATCGCTATCCCCAATTTCGAAGGAAAATAATTTCAATATGTAATACTTTTACAATTTGTACTAGAATATACAGAAAGCAGTTTTGTGATGACCATAACAAACTAATTTTACAATGTTTCAAAAAACTTCTTAAGTTTTTTTTTTTACTTTCTTCAAAAGAAGATTAGTAAAAATTTTCAACTCTTCGTTTTTGATGGATTCACATGTTTTGATAAGTCTCAAGCACGATTTAACTATTTATACTTTCTTCTGTATATCTAAGAAAAAAATGATGAATTCGTGAAAGTTTTTGAACTCTAGTTTTAAATGGATTTACATGTTTTGTGAGGTCCTTAATACCTGGGCCGCGGTAGCCCAGTCGGTAGAGTGCCGGCCTCGTAATTGGAAGATTGCGGGTTGTGTACTCGAGCCGGCCAGAGACCGTCGTGTACATCACCGGTTGCTGGTGCACGTAAAATCTGTCATGGCCGCAATGTCCTCCATGCTCCCATCAAAAATTATACCTCTGGGGTTACCGAAGCTGGAGAGCCATCCCTTCCATGGAGGATCAAAATTGTGATGGCATGTCTCCGAACCACCTCTAGGGGTGTGTCCCAGACCGTCGCCAATTACCCATCTGCGCAGCACTAGTGCGACGAAAAACCCAACCATCCATCCTTAATATGGTTTGACCATTTTTAGAAAACATGTGACTGTGTGCTAGGGTGTAGTACAGAACAAAATTTCGTATAAATATGTATGTAATGAGAATTACTTTTTATGAAGTGATTATGAGATTAATAGGAATTACTGATAACTGTAGTTGTAAACTATGAGGAAAAAGTATGTGCATTTTAGAACATCCCCTGAGAGGAAATAGCCCCCATTTGGTATAAATATTCAGTATGGATATATTTAAAAAAAACTCGTCAATACCTTTGAAACGAATGGTTGAACCATAGATCTATGTTAATTTAAAACAATGTTATAGATTTTTTTCGAGTAATACATTTGAGTTCAATATTTGTCGCGTCATGATCTTAGCCTTACGCTCTTTTTATGCTGTGAACTGATGATAAAAATTAGTAACCAAACTATACATATATATATGAGAAATCTAAGTTTGTGCTTCAATAATTTTTCTGCCAACTGTAAATTTTGAGTTACTAGCGTCATTTCCCCCTCCAATTGATGATAGGGAATACCGTCTGGAGGGGGGGGGATAAAAGAAATATGTTCTTTGGAGGAATACTTCAGAACCTCTAAAAAGATGTTTAGCATGACATTTTGTATGCACTGGAACGGGAGATACATATTTTTAAATATTTGAACCATTTTCTTTTTCTGGGACTTGGAAAAAATTAATCAATTTTGCAAACCTAATGCATATACCTCAAAACCAATTTTCTTTGAATGCTGAAATTTTTTAAATCAGTTTTTATATTAAAATGTCAATGAAAAAAATAGAATAATTTAAAATTTCGATCAAAACTTCGCAGATATAAATTTTGTAATACTGAACGTGATTCCCCCCCACCAAGGGGGATCCCTGAGGGAGCATGAAAAATAATGTTTTTAAGAGGAATACGTCATTGCGTTTAAAACATGCTTTGAAACGGGAAATACAGATTTTTAAACATTTTAATTTTTTTTTATCGAGATTTGGTAAAAAATGAGCAAAATTTGCAAATATCATTTTTTCTACAGATACTAATTGGGATCAATAGCCTACCGATCGAATTTCTACTGATGTCTGTAAAGATCTATTGATATCGATTGAGGATATAATTAATAGGTGGCAGATGTCAATAGCTTCTATTGATAAAGGTAGGGAAATCTATAGAAATCAATTCGTATCAATAAAACTCTATTTATATCGGCAGCCTACTGATCAAATTTCTAATAATGTCTGTAAAGGTCTACTGATATCAGTTGAGGATATAATCAATAGGTTACAGATGTCAATAGCTTCTATTGATAGCGGTAGGGACATCCATAGAAATAAACTCATACCAATAGAATTCTATTGATATCGATAAGTTTTTGTATTGATCTCTACGGATCATTTTTAGTATGGTTGGGCAATATATCTACGCTACAGGGGTTGTTCCAATCATACAAAACAAATTAATACATCTTCCTGCTTAACTTTGGTACATTGCATTTGATACTGACAAGCATTAACAAGCACAAAATTGTTCATTGTGGTACCTACCTTGCCATGATTGGAAGAAGCTTGTGTAGCAAATTAGCACATCTTACTGGCACATAGCACCACATCATCTTGTTTCTACATAAGCTGCTTACATAGCATATTATGCTAGCAAGCATTTACAAGCACACGATTGCTCACTGTGGTACCTTTTCCCCCATGATTGGAAGAAGCTTGTGCAGCAAATTAGCACTTCTTACTGGCATATAGCATGCCATACTATTTCTACTTAAGCTGCCTACGTAGCACATTATGCTGGCAAGCATAGAAAAGTATATAATAGCTCGTTAAGGTACATACCTTGCCATGATTGGAAGAAGCTTGTGCAGCAAGTTAGTATTTCTTACTGGAATACAGCATGCCATGCTATTTCTGCCTAAGCTGCATACACAGCATATTATGCTAGCAAGCATATAATAGCTTTTAAGGTACATACCTTGCCATGATTGGAAGAAGCTTGTGCAGCAAGTTAGCACTTCTTACTGGGATATAGCATGCCATGCTATTTCTACCTAAGCTACCTACATAGCATGTTATGCTGGCAAGCATGAAAAAGCATATAATAGCTTATTAAGGTACATACCTTGCCATGATTAGAAGAAGCTTGTGCAGCAAGTTAGCACTTCTTACTGGGATATAGCATGTCATGCTATTTCTACCTAAGCTATCTACATAGCATGTTATGCTGGCAAGCATGAAAAAGCATACAATAGCTTGTTAAGGTACATACCTCTCCATGCTTTGGAAGAAGCTTAAACAACAAATAAGCATACAATGATTGTACATAGCATGTCATGCTTTTGCCGTGTTAGCTAGCTAATATAGCATTCGATGCTGGCTAGCATTATAAAGCATATAATAGCAAGAAAATCTAGCAGACATAGCAATACATAGCAATAACTAGCATATTTTTGTTGCTGGTACTAGCATGAATTTTAACTTGGGTATAGAAAGGAGTTTTTCCTTCCTTTTTATTTATTTATTTTTAATTTAAAAAAAATGATAACTTTGATTATTATAGAGTAATGGTTCAATCACTTGTGTAAAGGTATTGATGAATTCTTTTGTAAGGCACACATTTTGAAAGTTGGCCCCCTCAGGGGGGGGGGGGGGGATTGCAGCCCCTACATAAAAAAAAAATCTGATCAACTACAATTATAACGATTTTTTTATTTTTTTATTTTTTTTTTATTTCACATTAAAATGTCATAAACGATTCTCATTATATAAATTGATATGAAATTTGACCCATAATGCCATATTACAAATTATAAAAAAAATGGAATAATAATGCCATCTCTTGATAGTAATTGATCCCCAAATCAATCAGCATCAGTTAAGGTCAAGGTTCAATTAAAGTTTTGATAAATTTTGTTCGTGGGGTCATGGATACACACACAGATATTTTCTAAAAACATTTAAATCATGTTCAGGGCATTTTAAAACGAGTAAATCCACCAAAACTGAAGTTAAAAGATTTTCAAATCCTATACTATTTTCTTATAGAGAGGGAGAGAAGAAATTAAAATGATAGAATGATAAAACTTTGTATATAGTAGAGGTGCACAGCCTGCGGTCTGGGGGCCACATGCGTCTCACTAGACATCAGTTTGTAGCCTGCAGAAAGACAGATATTTTAGCTCGCGTTAGTCATCAGTAGGAGCGAAAAAATGAAAAAGAAAGAAAGAAAAAATATTTTATTTATTGCATTTGCAAAACTGGCATTTAGAAAAACATTTTGTTACTGTTGTTGTTTGCGGGTGTGGGGGGGGGGGGGGGGGAATTGTTGGTTTATACACACATTTCTGTTTGAGAGCTAAGTTTTCCATACAATTTCTCAATAATGTAACCCATAGTATGTTCCTTCATTTTTTATTGAAAAAATCATGGAATAATCTATTGGTAAATGATCTTTATCTACCTGAGAAGATTAAAAATTGAAAAAGGTAACAATTAGTAAGTAAAAGCTCCTCCGCCCCCCCTTTTTTTTTTTTAAATCTTTCTCTTATGTGTGTTAAAATTAATGATGAAGAATGTAAATTTATAATAGTAATTACTTTCTATTAAAAAACTTCAAATGTGCAGTTAGTCGAATTTATTTCTGTCCAGAAACATAAAATAGAAATACAAGTCCAGTGGGTTCTTATTATTTTGTAAAACTGATAAAAACACCAACCGTGATAATGGTGGCCATCATTTATGATTTATGAAGTTGCAAACAGAAATGGGGCAGCGGCTAAAAGAATGTGCAGATAAAACCAAGATTTTCAGTGGTCGTGCAAATACATTGGTTACATTTGCAAAAATATAAGATATATTACAGATTTCAGTGGTATATTCAGTTGTGAATGGTAACTATTATGATAATTTAGTTGACTGCTAACGGGGACGTAACTACAGATGTTATCAGCAGGAGCATGGAGGAGGTTGAGGCTGATTTCCTAATTTGTCTAAAGGGTCCCCTTGGTTGCTGTCATAATAGTTTGGCAACCAAATCCTCATTAAATTAATTAAGACTTTTGCAGACCATGTTCTTTCTGTTATGCCAGAACAGGAAGGTGACACAATACATTGTTTGAAATTCATGTGGAAAATGACAATTAAAACCCTGAGAAGCTTTTTCACATATAGATCTCGCCGGTGTCATCTAATACCTCAAAGTGGTATTTTCATACCCACTTACCTACACTAAAACTGCTTGTTTTGGTACCCTCTATCTGCCTTTACATTTGTGCTAGGTGTTTTTGAGAATCCCAATATAACTTTTTTTTTTTTTTTAATTAATGTTGATAGAAATTACAAAAGATGTTTATTTTATTTATTTATTTATTTATTATCAAAGAAATCAATTGGTAGTTGACACTTTTGTTTTAAATTTAAACGAATCAACCAATACAGGGCTCCCACGGGTCAGGGAGAACAGGGATAACCTGGAAAAGTCAGGGAATTTGGAATTACTGAAAATAATCAGGAAAATATCAGGGAAAATTGTAAATATTGATCAAAAACCTGGAAAATGATGATATAAACCTGGAAAAGGCTTTTTGAGCATTCAATTTATATCGCAAGTCACGTTATTATGTTGTCTTTTATGTTGCGAACTATGTTCTATTTTATACCATGAGCTATTTTTTATGTTGCGAACCAAATTTTGTGACTGGAATTTTCTAAAAATAGACTTGGAAAACCTGGAAAAGTCTGAGAATTTTATTTTTCAAATTGAGTGAGAACCCTGTAATAGGGTATTAAAACTTTGTTTTAGCAGATATCTCTCTTTCTGTATGTATATATATTTAAAAAAAATTATGTAGCAGCTCTAAGTCAAGAACTAATATTTAGAATTTCATAAAAATGTGTACTTAATTGCACCTTTACATATATTGGTGTCTATCTGCACGGCTCAGAATTAACAGTGGTCTGTTGGTTACCACAAAAATATTCAACGGACCGCCAAAATATATATTATAGTAGTCTATCGGACCTTTGAGGCTTTTCAGTTTTATTTTATTTATTTATTTTTTTTTTTTTTTTTCAAAAATTCCCTATGAATCTTTAACAAAATATGGTATGTTAAAACATTAGCAAGTGTACATAATTTTTCATTTATCTTCACGTTAATAACTTTTGTTTTCACTTTTAATACAAAAAATATAGAACTTTTTATAAGTATGTGAAATTTAACCCATTTACTTAAAAAAAAAAAAAAAAAAGTAAGAAAAATGATTTATATAAGGCTTTATTTATATTTTTAAATTAATTACAAATATATTTATTTATCATGTAAATTTATTTCGTCTTATAAATTTGTAAGTATTTTTAAAAATCTAATAGAATGGATCAACAGGACTGTGAAAGTGTGTACAGATCCATAAAATCTTTAAATCTCTGGTCCTGTGGACAAGTTACTTAATTTTCTTAATTTCTACCCCTATTCTTATGCATAATGTTTGATAAGTGTATGTATGTGTATGTATATCAAACATGGGATGTATTTATTTATTTATTTTAAGTATGGATTGATTAATGTTGATAGCAAGTACAAAATATGCTTAAAAAACTGTTTATTTTATTTATCTATTATTATTATTTATTTTATAATGCTGTAAGAAATTATGAAAACTGCAAAATAGTTATGTGTTTTTACGATTTATCATTTCAGAGAGTATTATAAAAGAGAATTATAATTCTAACTTTATTTGGTCTGAAGATCCTGAATCCCAGAATACAATGTGGCGGGCTCGTCACCAAATATATTATGCAACTCTAGCTTTAAAACCTGGTTATAAGGTATTTTTCAATGTCATATGTATATATATCTAAATGAAAAATTGATATTTGTGATGATTTAAATAAAATGGCATTTATATATCAAATAATCTTCAAAATAATAATATAAAATTATTAATGTTTCATACTTACTAAATGTAAAAAAAAATATAAAAATTACACAGATTTGCAACCAAAAAGCTGCATTGGATTTTTTTTATTGTTTCTTATAGATTTCTACTTCATGAAACCAAAAAACCAAATAAAGTTCTATCACCTGAATAAACTACTACATCAGAAATGCACGATACCATTTCACCCCTAATACTGCTCCCACATCCCTCATATTTAGTATTATATATTTTTTACCTTTAGTTTTACTTTTATAATATTCTTTTAAAGTATGAAACAATTATTAAACATGTTTGTATAATAAATTCTAGGATACCATTTTTTTTTTTTTTTTTTCATGATTTCACGCAAAATTCAACTAAAAATGTGCATTTTGCAACTAAACTAGGCGTGATAGAACTTTATAATAACTGGAGACTTGGCATTGGAATATAAAAACCCAAATAAACTACTATGTAAAAAATGCCAAAAGAAATATATTTGTGATGCATACAGCTGTTTCGGTAGCCTTAAGCGTACCGTCTTCAGTGCAAATAGATTTCTGAATCTGGAGAAATGCTCGTATATGTAGGAGAGGAACCGAATTTAGTTCAACAACTCAATTTCTTTGAAGCTTTTCATATTTATAAAAATTTTAAAAACCTTGTAAATTGTAATTTCACTGTTCCCTATTTGTCTGATTGTTGGAAATTTTACATTCAGTCCAAATTTTCTTAATTTTTCTGCTGTTTACACAGCTAACATTCCTAAATTCCTATTGGCCACACACTCCACCTTTCCCATAATCCTATTGGTTGAGCTAAATTCAGTCCCTCTCCTATATATATGAGCACTTCTCCAAATTCAGAATTCTTTTTGCACTAAAGATGGTACGCTTAAGGCTACCGAAACAGCTGTGTGCATCACAAATATTTTTCTTTTGGCATTTCTAACATAGTAGTTTATTCGGGTTTTTATATTCCAACGCCAAGTCTCCTGTTATTATAAAGTTCTATCACGCCTAGTTTAGTTGCAAAATACACATTTTTAGTTGAATTTTGCGTGAAATCATGAAAAAAAAAATGGTATCCTAGAATTTATTATACGAACATGTTTAATAATTGTTTCATACTTTAAAAGAATATTATAAAAGTAAAACTAAAGGTAAAAAATATATAATACCAGGGTTGCCAACTGCTCCGATTTCTGCGGAGTTTCTCCGAAAAATTTTTAAAACTCCGCAAATCCGTGATGTCATTTCGATGCTCCGCAAAATTCAGTCTTGACCATTTAGCTAAATATTTTTTATTAAATATATAGAACTGAATAGTGGCAAACACTGAAAAAAAAAAAAAAAAAAAAAAAAAAAAAACTATTTTTCTTTTCTTTTTAATTTCTTTCCTTGCACACATCTAGACAGAAATTGTGATCCAGTCTTTATCAACTTTTCATTTTGCATTTCCAACAGTTGCTGCATAAAACATTATTCTTTTAATTTTATTTTTTATCTATGAAAGCGCGTCAACTCCTTTTGAAAAAAAAAAAAAATAACAAAAATAACTTTTACAATCTAGCTGAAGTTTCTTCAACATGCTTCATCATATAATACTCATAAATAAATAGTAAAGAAAAAACATTCTAGTGCTAGGCACTGCGTAATCAAAATATTGCTGACTCAGAACAGGAGCAAGTATTTGTTTACATTAGCTTAGAGCGTGTTTAATTAAAACCACAAGCTGAAAGGGGGGGGGGGGGAGAAAGAAACCCAGTGCTGTGATTATACAGTATTTTGATTTTCTTTTAAATTATATCAATGTTTCAGTTATCTTAATGCTTAATAGGTCGTTAAAAAATAATACTTTCTGACGAAAAAAATTGTTTATTTTAATTATTTATGGATAAAAATAAAGGATTCAAAGCTACTGAACTTTAAGGCCGATTGACAACGCAAGGGATCTGAGACCAGGAAGAAGTATCTTCCGTAGTAGTTTTTCTTTTTTTTTTAATGTATTTTTTAAATTTTTAAAATTGCTCCTCAAAATTTCCCTGAATACTCCTCAAACTGTTTTTGAAAAGTTGGCAACCCTGTAATACTAAATATGAGGGATGTGGGAGCAGTATTAGGGGTGAAATGGTATCGTGTTCACCGAAAAAAAGAAGAAAAGGTTTCACAGGCAAAAATAGTGAACACATCATGTTAAATATATCTTAAAAAGGAACTATCTGCTTAATTATGACACAGAATATGTTTAGTTTAATGTAACAAAATTAAAGTTTTTTATTGCAAACCTCTTTATTTTGCAGAAAAAATCTGTATGTCATAGGTAAAAATGGAATTCATTTTTCTATTCAGCATCTTCAGAAACATAAAATTTACCAAAAAAAATGTCATGCAGCTGAAAAAAGCTCTTTTTTGCAGACATGTGTTATTAGAAAATGGCATAATAATAAATAAACATTAAATGTTTGATTAATAGAATTTTTTAAAACCTTATTTTAACTATTTTCTGGTGTATAAATAGTTTAAACTAGTTTAGTTTTCTATTTACTATTCTATTGTATATGTTTTTTAGAAAACATAAGCTTGTATGTGAGGAGTACTCTGTTTTATTAGAATACTTGCAGGCTTTGCCAGTCACTATATTTAAAGGAAACTGTTTTCTATATCGCTTTATAAACAAAAAATAAAAAAAAAAAATACTGAAAATGCTCAAAAGCTCGTTTCAGGTCCCCGTTGCCTTCGGTAGCAACTTGCTCATCCTCAAATTCTTAGGTGCCTATCCCTATTGCCTATGACAAGGGCTTACAAGTGGGATTCCATTTGGGTGCTAGTTTCGAAATGGACTCTATAAAAAAAAATTGATGTAGCCCTTTTATATTTGAATCCCAGTTACGTATGAACTATACTGTACACGGTGTACATAATATTTACTTTCACGTTGTTTCTTATATTTATTTGATTTATCCAACTAACCATAAAGTGACAGCAAATATAATATTACAATTTGCTGAGATCAGCTACATCTATCGCATGATACAATTAATTTTTTGTGGTTATAGATACTTCAGGGTCTGTTAATAGTAGTTGGGTTGGTATAGAGAAAAATAAATAAATATGTAAACCTGATCATGGTACAGCCTTAATATGGCTTCGCGACTTTTGAATTTTTGTCACCATTTTAGACAAAAATATATAATTTATGAGATTATTGTTTCTATTTCTTTATTTTTTTTTTTTTTTAAATATTTTATAATTTATTTATATTTTTAATGCACTAATTGGCCTAAAGTGGCTGTCACGAAAGTAGAGTCCTTGGCAAAAAAATCCGATCTACTTCAGCATCAAAATTTAAAAAATTGCCTAGGATTATCAATAAGTAAACCACCTTAATATAATGCTGAATTAGCTTTCATACCAAGCATGATTCATCCGTGCCAAAAACATACCATAAAAAAAAATTCTGAAATTGAGGTATAATAAAGAAGGTTATGAAACAAAATTCGGAAAGAAACATGCTATATTTTTATTAGTATTTTATTTCAAATGTATAGGCATAATTTTTTCATATGCATGAGCAAATTTAACATTTGATATTTTTTTATTTTTCACGTGAAAGCATATTTCATTTTATGTTGAAAAAAGAAATAACTCAATAAACATTTTTGGAAACAATTAAAAATTTAAATGGCTAATTTTAAATCTATTACCAGGTTATTACTTTCATATTTTAATTTAATTTTAAAAAATCTAATCAAAAATTGGAAAATTGGACTTCAAGGTGCATCAGAACAGGTCATAAAGAACTATCATGCAAATTTGTGTAGCTCTGCGATCAGCCGTTTTCTTAAAAAGCTCCATACACACACACACACATCTTATTTTATTAGATAGATATAGATAATGTATGCCATTGCAGAAATATATTTATTTTTAAATAATCATTTAACTAGCGGGGAAAAAATAACACAGGTTTACTTTGTTCAACTCCCCCATTATATATTTGAGGGTTGATATGTCACCTGTTAAATCTGGGAAATACTAAAAATTCCAAAAATCTAATAAAAATCAGGAAGAGTAAGGAAAGGGAGAAAGTGAGAATTAGTTAATTCTGAAGCATCTTAAAAATTTTCAAAAAAATTAATATTTTGAATTTTATTTTTTAATTAAAAAACTTTTTAAGTAATTTTAATATACTTAATATTGACACATTTAAATGCATGTGTGTGTAAAATTTTGTATCTGTTCGGACAGTAATATAAAAAATAAATTTTTGATGTCCACCATTCTCCTAAGAGCAGTGAACTGAATTGTTCACTCAGAACCATCATAGACTGATAACTTGCTGTACTTTCATACATTTACAATTAATTCTGATTTCAAACTGTTCTACTTCTTATTTTTATTCATAAAAGTTTACTTTTAAATTTGGATTTCAGTTAGCATTAACTTTTGATTTCACTGTTTTTCTTTTTAATGTTTATTCCAGACATGCCAGGTCTCCTGCTTTTTGCTTGTTTTTCTATGCTCCTGATTTTCCACTCATTTCTCCTGCTTTCCTGATGTAATTTTTATCTATCCCTCTTAGCATAATTTATGCTTAAAATTTGTGGGATTGGGTAAAAAATTTTGAAAGAAAATTGAAATTTATCTTGCCCTGCAATTTGAAACTAATTTTTGCTAAGAATAAATTTTTAACTTTCATTTTTGCATAATAAAAAATGTCTTATTATCAAAAGATTTTTTTTTTTTTTTATACCATAACTATTGAAAACTTAAAGAATTCAAATTTCATTAGAATATAGCTGATATTTTCATTTCTTTATTACCTTTTCTTTTGCAAAGATAATTAAGATTCTTATTGTTTTACATTAGGAGCAGAATGATCAAATCTGTCTATTTTGATTTAAATTTTAAATAACTGTATGTCTGAGAGTTTCTTTTTTTTTTTTTTTTTTTTTTTTTTTTGATAGTTTGTTTTACTGCAAGAAACATATATTATTCATTTAATTTTAATACTGATGCTTTGTAAACACCTCCTAAGCTTATAAAACTTTACTTAAAATTAAATTTGCATTATTTTACTGATTTTTCTTACAAACTTTCTTGTTGGAAAAAGTCTCGGGATTTCTGTTAAAAAACCTCCTGCTTTTTTGTCATTAGAAGTTGGCATCTCTGTTATTCACTCGACAGTCATTAATTTTAATATCCTGTTATATCTATTCTGTCATTTGTTCTGTACAACAAAATAATAACGAAAATTTTTACAGCTTTCTATTATACAAATGTGGCAGAGCAATTAATGTGAAAGCTTAATAATAATGTAAAACTTAGCTTATTCTTTTTGTAGCCTTTTTTTTTTTGTGACAGGTAGCCTATATTAATTAAATTATACTTCAGTTGATGCAAATATTATTTAATAGACTTCCACAATAATTAATATATGTAGCACAAAGGTATATGACAAAACAGTCACTAACATTGCTATCTGATAAAAATTATATTAATAACCAAAAATTATTAATTTCTTTTACAAAATAATATCATTATTTTAAGAAGTTTGTTCTCCATTTCTTTGTTTTTATAGTCTGTAGTGACTGATGTCTGCGTCCCCATATCAAATCTTACCGAGATGGTTATCAAAACTCAACAGGATATTAGAGATGCCAAAGTGTTAGGTAAGTTAAATACTATTATAGTTTGTATTAATTATGACTAGGGTTTAACGAATACAGTCACCAATGGCCACCTATATTTTCTAACTGGAAATCAGTTTTTTTTTTTTTTTTACAATCATTTTCAATCTCCTCTTCATATTTTGGTAAAGTTTTCATATTTTAATTGAAATCAGTGAAAAAAATATACCTAAACTACAATTTCTAATTTAATAAAAATTTTTTTATAGATTATTGAATTATGCTTTTTTTTTTTTTTTTTTTTTTTTGGGGGGGGGGGGGGGGGAATTGTAAAATACTCTTTTTATCAAGTAATTAATAATATAGCTATTTGAATATTTTATTCAAAATAAAATCAAGATTATTTTGAATTTCCTTTTCTGTAATTGAAAGTTTGTAAATATGCAAGAACTTAACCCAAGAGTGGTTGTGTCATTTTTTCCTGCACTACTATTGGTGCACGCCTATTTCTTCCCCACATTTTCAGCCCCGCCTAATTAACCTACATATACCAATTTTGAACGGTCTAACTGAATTAGCTGAGATGCAAGAGAAAACCTAATCAGGAGACCTCAAAACATGTAAATCTGGCGAAAACTTTCGAAAATATAAAAGAACTTTAAAATATCTTTCGAATGATTGTATTAAAGATATTTTAATCATAAATAGAAATTGAAATATTGAAATTTTAAAATATTACAGCGCCATCTGGCAATAGAAATTTCTGTAATCTACTGTTCGATTCCAATTCAACAAAGCTTTCTAATGATGTATTACTTATGAAATTGTTTTAATTAGTAGCTGAGATACAAAAGAAAACTAATTCAGGACACTTCAAAACGTAAAAATCTGGGGAAAACTTTCGATAATATAAAAGAACATTAAAATATCTTTTGAATGATGTATTAAAAATAATTTAATCATAATTAGAAATTGAAATATTGAAATTTTAAAATATTACAGCGCCATGAAAGAAAACTGATTCAGGACACCTCAAAACGTGTAAATCTGGTGAAACTTTGGATAATATAAAAGAACTTTAAAATATCTTTCGAATGATGTATTAAAAATAAATTAATCATAATTAGAAATTGAAATATGCGTATTACAATAAAATTTAATTTGCAAGGTAAGTGTAAGTGTATTTGTGTTGCTATAGAAACTCGCATTGAAGCATTTTGAAATTTGCAATTTATATTCCTAGTAGAAAAAAGCACGTGTTGTTTCTTCCTGCAGACTCTCTGTGACTGGACTGGGTTGCCATGGTAACAATGGAAACAGACGACTGCAGGATTTCATTCTGGAAATCTGTATGGCACCAGTGGCGCCAACTTTTGAAAAAGATTGGGTGGGCTCAAGTATTTTTGGCTAAAAGGAACAATGCTGTAAAGATTTTTGCTTTTCGAAGAAATTATGTAAGGAAAGTATTGTAATCACGACAAAAATTTTAATTTGAGATTTTCGTGTAGCCTATACGTTTTGAGGTCCTCTGAGTTCATTTTTGCTGTTTTTGCAGTGATGTATGAATGTGTGTGTGAGTGAACACGATAGTGTCTAAATTCTTTGTTCTAATGAGCTGAAAGTTGGTACGTATGGTATAGGTTTGTAGGTCATCGTAGCATGAACCCTATTGTTTTGTCTAATCTAGCATTTATAGTTTTTACAGGGACACAACAAAAAATTCTTTATCATTATGGTCTACGAGCTCAAATTATTTAAAGTGCGGTAATGTCCAAACGCCTTATTCAAATAAACTGAAAAATTACACAAATGTTATAGGTCACTTTCGCATGAACTATGTATAGATTTTGGGTGAATCTAGCACTTATAGATTTTCACAGGCTCACAACAAAACATTCTTTATCGTTATAGTCTATGGGCTGAAATTATTTAAAGTACGTTCTATCTAAATGATTTACCCAACTGAGCTGAAAATTTATGTACATGCTATAGGTCATAAACGAACAAACTCTATAATTTGGGGGACTCTAGCACTTATAGATTTGTACACAATGAAAAATTCTTTATCATTAAGGCCTATGAGTTTCAATTATTTAAAATGCGACAGAGTCTAAACACCTTATTCAAATGATCTGGAAATTTACACTACATGTTATAGGTCCTCGTCACACAAACTCTGTAAATTTTAGAGGCTGTAGCACTTATAGGTTTTTTTTACAAGTACACAACAAAATTTTTTGTATCATTAGGTTTATGGACTTAAATTTTCTAAAGTGTGATAGAGTCTTAAACGGTGGTGTTTCATCTAATTCAGCTGAAAGTTTATATACATGTTACTGGTCAATGTCACACGAAATGTATAGATTTTGGTGAATCCAGGATTTATAGATTTTTACAGGGACAGAACGAAATACTCTATTATTATGATATATGCGCTCAAATTATTTGAAGGGCAATGGTGTTAACTGAAACAACATACTATTTAGAGAAAAATACTGAGACTCTATTATAATTTTCTCTTTTGTTTATTTAAAGACTTCTCTTACTTAATTTTTTCTATACAATCATCAATTATCACAGGTCTACAAAAATGAAGTTGACAAAATTTGATTTGATGATTTTAACTGATCTTTATGTTTTTTGGTGTGCTGAAACCGAAAATGCAGCCCATTTTTCTCTATCACGTATAGATTTTTGTATAGATTCAGTATATTTACCAACACAATTTCTTACATATACCATCATAAAGTCGGTTGGTTAGTTGGTTGGTAGGGTTTTAAGTCGCACTAGTGCTGCTCAAGTACAACAATAGGTATCCATGAAACATACTATAAAACTTACCATATTGGTTTCCCTATTAGTGAAAAGTAATGGAAGAAATTGTATAGGTAAGCACCCTGTATTGACAAAAATCTATACGTGGTAGAGAAAAACTCGCTTCATTTTCCGTTTCAGCACACCAAAAAACATAAAGATCAGCCATAATTATAAAATCAAAATTTTACATGTCGACCTCTGTTACTTAATGTTCGGAAAGTCGAGTAGAGTCATTCCAGACTTTTTTTCATGGAAGAGGGATGAAGGTGGATAAGAATACATTAATTCAACACTATTTAAAGTATAAAGTTATGATCTGAATTAAGAATGAATCTTCGTCTGGTCAAGTTTCACTGCAGGGTGAAGGAGGGTGCCCAATATATTTTCCGTAAAACGTCTATTGCTGTCCCCAAAAATTTCTGATTTTGGAACCTAATACAGATTATAAGAATTTCCAATTTACACTGATCATAATTCATTTGTAAAATATGAAGCTTTTAAATGACATACATTTAAATGCGAGTCTGCCGAAATTCCTTTTATGGCTTGTATTCCTAACTTTTTTCAAAGAAAATGCTTTTTTAAGCTTCAAAAATATAAATAAATAATAAATAAGAATAATGAAAATTGGGTGGGCTGGGAGAGCAAATTATTGGGTGGGCTCGTGCTCCACGGGCCCATATAAGTTGGCGCCACTGTATGGCACGAAGGTCGCCGTTTTCAATTCAATGGTTTAATGCCTAAAATTAAAAAATTTATAACTCATTCAGTTTTTGAAATTTTCTCTCAATCTTTTGGGAATTGAATTGTGGAAGCGAGATCTATATACAAAAAAAAAAAAAGAAATTATTTATCTCTAAACGATTTTGAGTTATAAAATGTTTTGTGAAAAAATCAATGTTTCGTAAAATCTAAAAATATGTATCGCTAATCCGTATTTTGTAAAAATGTTCATATGGTTCGAAAGAGGATTAAATGACCTTTCCAAATATACCAGTTGTTAAGAAATGGAACAGTTACTCGGTCATACGTGGCATTTCAAAAAAGATGATCGAGAGAAAGAGAAATTTTCGGCCCTTTTTAAAACTTTTTTTTTAAATATAAAAAATTCGTATTTAAAAAAAAAAAAAAAAAAAAAAAAAAAATTGTACCGTAAGAATCGGTAATAAATGCTCTTTCTTTTGGTTGAGGTGTATTTTGATATCTCGAACCGTTCAAGCAGGATTGCTGTACAAAAACCCACGAAATTTCCTCTTTCTCCTTCTTCTTTTCAGGTACGCGGTTCCGGCTGAAAATGATAATCGCCTACAATTTTGAATAGTTTTTTCGTTAGACATTGGGTGATATTTTAATTAATATCTCTGCTAATTAGGGTCACATCATTTAGCAAATTAGATAACGTACATCTGCGATAAATTCTTCGTCCGACGGTACCTGTCCAAAGTCCGTGCAACCATTAGTGGTGGAGCCTTAACTGTTTCAAGCCATTTCTCACAGACAGACACACACACACACATGCATACAGATTTGAATAATATAAGAGATACTTAAAATCTCTGACTTGAAAATTTTTAAAACGTGCTTTTTTTTTTTTGTTGTTGTTGTTGTTGTTGTTGTTTTTTTATTGCTATTTGTTGTTACATTTTTAAAGCAAACATACATTTCAGATATTATATATACTATTTTTTTTTCTTCTATTTATTTCAATATTTATATGTTTTAGGCACTATAATTGGTCATGTGGGTGATGGTAATTTCCATACCCAACTGCTGTTTGATCCAACAAATGAAGAAGATATCAAAACTGTCAATAAACTGGCAAATAAAATAATTGAGTACGGATGTTTTTTAAATTATAAAATTTAACTTCTATTTTTCTATATCATGATGATTATTTTTATCGGGAAATTCATTTACTTTTTATCTGTGTATATGTTATGAAATTTCCAGTTTATGTAATTTATTAATGCCTTGAAGTACCTTTTATTTTATTTTTAACTTTTTAAATTTATTTTTCATTTTATTACTAGTATTAGTGAAATCTCAATTATTATTCAGAGTGGCCACTGATCGGGGAATTTCAACAAAAGTTCGGAAATAATCATTTAAAATTGAAATTAACTGTTATTAAGTTAGGAGAGAAAAAAAATTTAAATTGCATATGAAAGTAGAAAAATGTCTTCCTTATAAGGTCGTAACCAGGGAATATATTCACCACCACTCCCACCCTCTGTGATGAAAAGCTATCACCATTCTTTCCAGCTTTCATCCAATTTTTAATGTCCTATTTTCCCTCTTAAATTAATTAATATCAGCTAATAAAAAACCCTCAATTTAAGTATTAAATAATCCAGATCTATTTTAGAACATCCACATATTAATATTTTGTAATTTATTTATCATGTATTTTCAGCGATTGTAATTTAATTTAAAATATTTTCACAATTTCGGCGAAATATGTCCATTCCCGACATTGTATGTTGCATAATGTTTACTCCATCGCGCTTTGGTCACATGCTCCATTTCCGTCAATCGGCGCACGCTTTCACGGATGCGGGGTTACCGTTGTTCGCGTTTCGCGGCGCGGCAGTGAACATCGGGAGTTCGGCAACGGAGGACACGGAATGTGGGTCCCCGTTTTCCTGACAGTTTTTCCGTTAGGATCGGCATCGGTGTGGCAGCTCGCGCATCATTCTCCCTTTTAATTATTTTTACTTCTTCTATTATGCTAAATAACACAATTTGACCTTTGAAATTTTTCTTGGAAGATTTTGTAATGAATAAAGGATATTCGTTTTAAGAAATAGAATTAGATCTCTTCATTGGAAAAATTGAATGTGTCAGACTATTTCGATCGGCGACAACAACGTTCCTGGTAAGTACAGCCACTAAAATTTGTCTAAAAACCTTTATTTACGATCACGTTATATTTTTGAGATAAAAATTATCTTTCATAATACACTTTTATTTTCATAACTTTCAACAACGAATTATTATAACACCACAGTTGGTGTCAGGACCTTCGTCGCTGGATGGCACATAGTTATTTCATCTAATAATAATTAAAAGTCAATATTGTTATAAAATATGCCGATGGCACAAATAAATAAAAAGAATTCTTGAGAAAATTTAACAAGATTTATTTCAGAAATATAGGTATTGCAGGTCAAAGAATGGAAATAGAGAACAAAAGTTTGAAAACGAAAGTACATAGAATATTATACTGAATTAATGAAAATGTGCTAAAATATAAATTCAATTGAAGGTATTTGATATATTTATTCAATATATTTGTTTCATTTTAAAATTGTTTATGAAATATTATTTTACTGAATCGTAAATTAAGATACTTTCGATTTCAAGGAAAAAGAATTCTTTTGTTTATGTTTTGATTACAGTCTTTACAAAATTTTAAAATTATTCGTGTTAAAAATAAATAAAGAAATTAATGTTGAAAATAAAAAAACTCATGAGTATTTTTGCTATGTTTTTCCTGTTTCTATGAGTACAATATAATATAATTGGTTTATCTATTTGTGTTTTTATGAAATATTTTGATTAAGTACATTGTAAATTTTTTTCATTAGTCTGATGAATATTGCATAGGGGTATAAAATAGAGTAAAATGGCTCATAAATTCTCATTTAATATAACCCCATTTTCGGGAGATCCTGAAAAATTTTCGTTCTTTAAAGAACAATTTACTTCTTACGTAAAATTAAATAATTTGTCTGGTGCTGAAGCACTCATCATGCTCAAATCAAGACTTGATGGTGCTGCATTTACATACTACATAGAATCTCCAGAGTTGCAGAAAATCACCAAATACTCAGAACTTTTACAAAAATTAAAGATGTTCTTTACCAACACGACTACACATAACAGCATGAATGATTTTGAATCCATAACGCTGCTGCCAGGTGAAAATATCAGATCGTTAGCACATCGAATAAGCAAACTTA
Source organism: Salticus scenicus (assembly GCA_963930645.1). NCBI lineage: Eukaryota > Metazoa > Arthropoda > Arachnida > Araneae > Salticidae > Salticus > Salticus scenicus. Next base: position 3,622,292 of record OZ005662.1, read on the forward strand.
CCTCAATAGTGTATCCCAAAGTTTTGGATGAGGGTGCCCTGCAACAAATAAAACTTACAAAATTTTTCCAGGCTGTTCCTGCCAGTATTAAAATCAAGCTAGTTGAGCAGGCACCTAGTAATTTTGATGAAGCTGTAGAAAAAGCTGCAAACCTATATACTCAATATGCTAACCATAACATATTAAATTTTCTAACCACAAATCATTCAACCTCTGACTCAGAGAAAAATTTAAACCCTCTAACTGCTCAGATTAATCTAGTAAAAGTCAGGAATGCAAATCCAGGTGACTCTAACAATACATATAACAAGAAAACAAGTCAGTCACATTCACCAGAAGTTTCTCATTGGAATCGAAGGTTTTCAAAATATAAATTCAACAACAAACGTAAATTCAATAATAATAGATCATACGAACACAATAGGAACCAATTCAATAGATACAGAACAAAATGCCAATTCTGTGGCAAATTTGGCCACGAACTCAATAAGTGTCGCCAATTTGAAAATCGCTTTGGCAAGGTTTTGCAAGATACTCCCGTTCCTCATGCTAATAAAGTGAACTCTCAATCATCCACTTTTCCATCACCTTCACCATTTTCGCAATCACATTATGTAAACTCTCTGCAACCGACTGGTACTTTTCAACAAACAACTCCTTTTCCTGGTGAACAGTTGTCTGATCCACAACAAATGCAAGCACCTGCTCCACCAAATTTCAATGTTCCGCAGTCTCTGCCTTATCAGTTTCAGAACAATACTTTGCCAATTCCTGGCACTCAACGAATGCTAACAACCCACCCAAACTACAATTGAGAGGCTCTGAAGGTGCCAGGGTTTCTCATACATTCGTACCCCCTATTATGGTACCGAATATGCCACCTCCAACTTTCAGAAATAACTCTTTGCATCTTCATGCAATGAAAGATCTTAGAAACAAGTCCACTCAAACCTTTAATGATACTAATGATCACGCTGTCACACCAGATGCAGATACATTTATCGATTATGTACATAATAATGTCTCATTTCTTGATAATAATTCTAAAGAACACTTCACTTATTCAGTGCATGATCAAAATTCTCTCATTCCACCTCCTTTGATTAATGTAACACTCGCTAATTTAGAATTTAAATTTCTTGTTGATTCGGGCTCTAGTATCTCCTTGATATCTGCTGAGTTCTTCAAAACCATAAAATCATTCATTCATTATAAATTTATATCAAGAAATGTTACTATTAAAACGATAAATTCATCAGTCAATTTTGCTGGATGTGCAGAAATAAGCTTCCATGTACACAAGCAATTTTTTCGACATCCATTTTTCCTTGTGGGCTTTTCACAATCTCATTTTTCTGGCCTTTTGGGCACAGACTTTCTGCAAAAACATGCCATGACGGTGAACTTTTCAACAAAATCCGTAATTTATAAAGATCTACAATTTCCATTTGTATCAATTCTCAGTGAAAATAATAACGAGTTGTTAAATGTTCAAAATGTAAATAATGATAATGTTTCTCAAAGTGCTTCTACTATTGCTCAAATTACTTCTGGTGTTTATCCAGATACACAACAAACCACACATAGTGATATGTGTAATGATCATGTTAATAATAACGTTATTTCTCAAAATTCTACTGTGTATCGGGATGTACAACAAATGCAGTTTAACAATAATAACAAATTCCCTAATGATAATCATACAAATGCTATTGTTTCTCAAGATTCTTCTCCCTTACAAAGTAATATTTTTGAAGCTAGGCTTGTAATTAAGGTATTAATACAACCAAATGAAGAATTATTTGTTAAAGTATTCTGTAATAACATTTCTTCAAATTTAAATTTTCTATTTGAATCCATTCCGGATAACAAAAGGGACTGTCCTATGGCTATCATTTCTTTAAAGGATTTAAATTTTAACACTTCTGAAAATTCTCAACAAAATAAAATTGTATTCAATGTGTTTCTTAAAAATATTTCTGATGAAACTATTCATTTAAACAAAAATCAATGCCTAGGTCATGTCTATGAGATAGATGATATACAAGAATTGCAAAACGAAAACATCCCACAAGTAAATGCATTTGTAAATTTAATCAAAGCTTCTGAAGACACATTAACCTTAAGAAAAAAGGAATTCAATATAGATAATTTTAAAATAGATCATCTTAATTCACAACAACAATCTGAAATAAAAAAATTACTTACCCGGCATTGGTCAGTGTTCTCTTCCACTCTGAATACCATGGGGCACACAGACTATGTTGTGCCACAATTAAATTTCACCTCTAACTTTCCTCGAAGATCACTTCCGTATCCAATTCCTCAAAGTCTCCAAGCTGAAGCCAAAAGGCAGTTGGAAGAAATGAAAGAGGCAGGTATTATTTCCAACACCATTTCGGATTGGGCCTGTCCTCTCCTTCTCGTAAAAAAGAAAATTGGTGCGGATGGAATTCAAAAATATCGGTTTGCTCTTGATCTTCGATTGGTAAATGCCATAATAACACAATCTTCTTACCCTCTTCCGAAGATTCAGGACATCATTTCAAACATAGCTCAATTTAAATTTTATTCAAACCTAGACCTTCACAGTGCATACAATCAAATAAATCTACCTGAAGAATATAGACAAAAACTTGCTTTTAACACACCCTTTGGAACATATCAATTCAACCGACTAGTTTTTGGCTTGAAAAATTCAGCTTCAGTATTTCAACATTTAATGAACAAAATTTTGGATGAGGTAAACCTTCCAGGACTCTTTGCATACCAGGACGACGTAGTCGTGGCTGCAAATTCACTAACTGAATCTATTGAGAAACTCGAAGCTCTTTTCAAATGTCTATCTAAATATAATCTTACACTTAGTCCCACAAAGTGTAATTTTCATCAAGACAAAATAGATTATCTGGGATTTAGAATTTCAGAAAACAAAATTGAACCCATCACTAGCAACATTACAAAGATCACCGCTTTCCCCACTCCTAAAACAAAAAAACACTTAAAGAAATTTTTAGGACTTTGCTCCTTCTATCGTAACTTAGTGTCAAATTTTGCTCAGAAGACAGTGCTACTTAACCAACTTACTTCAAATAAAGCCTCATTTAAATGGAAAACTGAACATGAAAAAGCTTTCAGGGAATTGCAGGACTTTTTCTTCAAGGAACCATTTCTCAAACAACCGATGTGGGACAAAACTTTTTACCTTAATACGGATGCCTCAAATCAGGCAATTTCGGCTTGTCTGATGCAAGACTTTGATGGCAAATTACTACCAGTCTCATATTTTAGTAAGACTTTGTCCAAATCAGAAATGAAATACCCCACTTTGAAGAAAGAGCTGATGGCCATAGTAAAAGGCATTCAAGCTTATAAATATTATTTGTATAATAGACACTTCATAATACTATCCGATAGTCTTCCACTAAAACATTTTCGTAAGTCTTCCTCTCCAACCGATCTAACAACCAGATGGTTGCTTCAATTAGATCAATACTATTTTACTTTCTCCCACATTCCTGGCAAGCAAAACCTGCTTGCAGATTATTTTTCAAGATTGCCTGTAAGTCCAGAAAAGCAGAAAATTCAATCACATCCACAACTTATACAGACCAACGAGATCCTTCCCATTGAAGAAATTACATCAATTAAACAACCAGCTAATAATGATGAGCAGTATGTAAACATAATTCATACCTCCACTCACATGCAACCACAAGATCCTCTTTTAGAAATTTCTATCGCCACCATTTTGTCTGAACAATTAAAAGATAAAAAAATATCAGAAATCTACAATTCCATACTCCAACGCAAATTCTCATCTCTCAATAAGAAATATTCTATAAATTCCTACAACAATCTTCTCATGTTCAATTGTGGCAATAAAAGAACAAATATTGACTTCATACCAAAGATCGTTGTTCCCGCTTCCCTAATACCAAAAGTTTTGAGAATTGCTCACCTTACTCATCTAGGTGTTCAAAAAACATACCAATTACTGCAACGTAATTACTGGTGGAAAGGAATGTTTAGTGATACCCAAGCCTACATAAACTCATGCTGTGTTTGCCTTCAAGCAAAACCACAAAAATATCCTCGTGCTCCGTATCAAGACACTATTTTGCCGTCTCATCCCTCTGAGATGATCAGTATTGATTTAGTAGGACCTTTTAAGAACAAATTTCATATACTCACTGTTGTCGACATTTTCTCAAGACACATGGAACTTTATCCCATCAAAATTATCACTGCTAGTTCTGTTGCGGAGAAAATTTTCAAATATATTTGCAGTTACGGAAGGCCAGCACAAATCCTATCAGATTTAGGAGTACAGTTCAATTCAGCCGTGTTCAATAATTTAAAAGACGTCTTACAAATAAATTTGAGGCATTGTTCTACAGGACATCCGCAGGCGAACGGAATTTCGGAAAGAATAAATTCATCAATAAAAGCCACAATTTCTGCTCTTCAACTTGAGGGAAAGAGTTTTTTCCATGCAATAGATCTTCATAAATCTCTATACAATGACTCGAAGCATCCTTCCACAGGTTTTTCTCCGAACCAAATACATTTCGCTAGAGAACTCTCCCTCGTAACAGATATTGCTGATCCTTCACATATGACACCAGTTCTAAATTTGTCTCATTCCTTAAATGAAATCTTTAAAGCAATCAATCATATTTATGCATTGGTTTACAATAATCTTCAATTTTCCCAACAATACAATCAACAAAAACAATCTCAGTATAAAAAGCTCAGAAAATTTAAACAAGGTGACATTGTTTACATAAAACCAGTCAAAAAGTTTTCAAAGAAGTTAGATGGACCATTTGAAGTAGTAAAGATAATAAGCCCTGTAAATTGTTGTATCCGCCGAGCTGGAAATCCAGAAGGAAAAACCTCTATCTTCCATATTGATAGATTGGTCTTATCGCGTCCCAGACCTCAGCACCTGGTCACACAGGACCCGCCTGTTTCACAACATAACACGCCAGCCGAAACTACAAATACTAGATGTCAAAATGTTCCTATTACTTCTCTGTCTAACTATACTGTTAATAACTCTTTTCACTCTACTTCACAGGAAGCAGTGGTATATTTTCCAGGCCCTGTATACAGTTTTAGAGAATCCGATGAAATGGAGATACATCATTCCTCCATTGATGATGATGCTCTATCCCAACCTGATAGGAACCAGACCCTTGACATTCTGACCCAGCAACCTTGCAGTCCAAAGCAGTGCCCTGATGCTGTATCTCTAGAGATGCCTGTCCTCACTCCTGAACCGGTATCTTCTGTTGCACCAGCTGATCCTGTCGTTCATCAGCATCCTCATGTGATAAATCCAAAAATTTCATTAGCTTCATCAGATCAAGAGTTTCCTCAAACAACCGAAATGCTCACCAATCCAGGTAATGACAGTAGCTACTCTGAATCTGGTGATGCATCTGCCTCCGCTATCCATAAAGCCAACAAAAATCAGAATACATCTCCACAGAAAATTACAAGGTCTCAAAATAAACTTTTAAAAGCAAATTTAAGGTACAACTTGAGACCACGAACACGTTTTAAAAAACTGTGGAAGAAGTAATAACTTTTCATACTCAGCAAAATTTTTGCATATGGCTTTATTTGCTAAATATATTTTACTTTTTCATATGCACATTTACAATATGTATAATACAATGTTTGTTTACATTAATGTCATTTTTTTACTTTGATATTTTTGTGTAAAATTTTCCTTACTAAATATATTTTACTTTTTCATATGCACATTTACAATGTGTATAATACAATATTTGTTTGCATTGATATTATATATATTTTATTTACTCTTTTTATGTAGTCAGTTTGCATTGATCAGTCTTGTGTTTATTTTTATTTTGCCTCAGGGATCTTTGGTTCATACCTGTCAAAATTTTCTACAATCTTAAGTATTTCTTATTTTGTTAACTCTGCTATATGATGCAGAGTGTCGCCAAATTTGTTCGCTGGCGAACTTGTTTGTGCGTCTCATTGTCTCTCATGTTCTCTGATGAGTGTTGGATTTGCACTGTGGACTGCAGCCGCTGTGTAGATTTGCACTTGTCATTCATTCCATGGTTCTTTATTTCAATAGTTCACAATTTTTTTTTTCAGTTTTGCACATGTTCCAGTTCTTTCATTTTTTTAAGTTTTAAATTCTTAATTTCTATATTCCCACATGGTATCTGAAATCATATTCACAGGTGATTAATTATGTAATATTTATATTCAAGCTGCTGACTGATATATATATATATTTTTTTTTTTTTAAGTGTGATCACACGCAATATTTTTATTTTTAGTATAATTTGCATGCAATGTGTCTAACATATTACTTTATTTTATTACACAATGTATGTGTTGTATCTTTATGTTTCTTATTTTACATGTAGCACATTGTATTTATTTTGGTGTACATCTCCTTGTATCACAATTTTTTATTTAACATTCTAAAATTTTGAAAAATGGTACCTACTCATAATTCGTGGTGATACAATTTATTTACATTGCATTTATTTGGCAAAACACTTAGTCATAATAATGTACGAAATTTCAGTGCAAACTCAATATGTAATTTTTTTTTTACCTTTTGTGGAGATTTGATGGATGCGACTTGCCTGCACCAGTCATGCCAAAATAAAAAAAAAAAAATTGCTGTGAAAGGGTGGAATTGTGATGAAAAGCTATCACCATTCTTTCCAGCTTTCATCCAATTTTTAATGTCCTATTTTCCCTCTTAAATTAATTAATATCAGCTAATAAAAAACCCTCAATTTAAGTATTAAATAATCCAGATCTATTTTAGAACATCCACATATTAATATTTTGTAATTTATTTATCATGTATTTTCAGCGATCGTAATTTAATTTAAAATATTTTCACAATTTCGGCGAAATATGTCCATTCCCGACATTGTATGTTGCATAATGTTTACTCCATTGCGCTTTGGTCACATGCTCCATTTCCGTCAATCGGCGCACGCTTTCACGGATGCGGGGTTACCGTTGTTCGCGTTTCGCGGCGCGGCAGTGAACATCGGGAGTTCGGCAACGGAGGACACGGAATGTGGGTCCGCGTTTTCCCGACAGTTTTTCCGTTAGGATCGGCATCGGTGTGGCAGCTCGCGCATCATTCTCCTTTTTAATTATTTTTACTTCTTCTATTATGCTAAATAACACAATTTGACCTTTGAAATTTTTCTTGGAAGATTTTGTAATGAATAAAGGATATTCGTTTTAAGAAATAGAATTAGATCTCTTCATTGGAAAAATTGAATGTGTCAGATTATTTAGATCGGCGACAACAACGTTCCTGGTAAGTACAGCCACTAAAATTTGTCTAAAAACCTTTATTTATGATCACGTTATATTTTTGAGATAAAAATTATCTTTCATAATACACTTTTATTTTCATAACTTTCAACAACGAATTATTATAACACCACACCCTCCTTTATTCCCCCAATGCATATCTCAAAAATAGATATGTACAAGAAAAGGAAAAGGAATTTAGGAAATCTAAATTTGGTATTTGAACTGTCTGTCTTAGTGTTATCACCCTTGTTCAGGATGATGTAGAATAATTTAAATGCACAGGGTTCCCAGCAGCGACTAAAAAGCAACTATTTGCTACTAAAATCAACCCCAGGCTACTATGGCAACTACTTTTGTGTAAAAGTGGCTTAAAAGTTACTATTTTCAGTTTAGTTAGCACTATTTTCAGGAAAATGGGGACTATTTTGAACAAAAAATTGTTCCCTGCTATTTTTTCTTCACTGAATTTTTACTTTCATTACCCAACTAATTGGGTAATGGGAGTACTTATTGTATTCGGTCAAAAAAATCAATTTCGAGTTTTAATCTGATTTATATGTTTTAATCCTGTGCTCCTGTGCTCAAAAAAGTGGCTTTTGGCAATTGGTGTGTGTATGTGCACTGTAAAAAATATATCCTATTTGCTGCCAGAAATTCTTTGTAATTTGAGAAAATATGCATAATTTACAAAAAAAATTATGTTGTCAGAACGTATTTTCTCAAATTACAGAGAATTTCTGGCAGCAAATTGGACATATTTTTTATAGTGTGGGAGAGGGAGAGAGATCTTATGACTACCAACAGGGTTCATACTCATCAGGGAAAACCTGGAAAACAGGGAATACTCAGGGAATTTGTTAAAAAAAGTCAGGGAAAACTCAGGGAAAATAAAAATTTTCACTAAAAATCAGGGAAAATCAGTTATAAAACCTGGAAAAACAATCTTTTTTTCCCCTCAAGTTATGTTTTTCTTGTTTAGCTTCGTATCAAAATTTAAATGATTAAGTATTGTGAAAATACACATGTAAATAATGATTTCTACCTGAATTTCTATCATGATCGGCAGTAATATGACATCATACAGTGGAAGTAGCTGTATTTTGTCCGATCTAGAGGAGCGTTTCTTGTAATATGTCGTTAATATTTTCTTGAAAATCGTTTGGGAACTCAGGGAAAACTCAGGGAATTTTTTCCCCATATTTGAGTATGAACCCTGCCATATCTTCAAAACTAATAAATATAGAATGTCGAAACTTTAGAATTGAGGCAGGTCTGATGTACAGATGATTTTTTTTTTTTACTCTGACTACTATTTGGATTGGAGTGGCAACTATTTTGGCTACTATTTCATTCAGAATAGCTACTATTTTGGCTACTATTTCATACATTAAAGGCTACTAAAGCAACTATTTTTGATTGTCTTTCATGCTGGGAACCCTGAATGCATTATTGTCTAGGACCGAAATTTCTCATTGGTACTTTTTGAATATATTTAGAATACACTAATTAAATTAATAAATATTTTCCATGTGCAAAAAAGCTTGTTTTTTATAGAATCTAGTCTGAAAAGCATTCCTCATGCGTTTACTGAGTTTTCAAAAGTAATCAAATATATTTTGGGCTAGGGTTTAAAATTACTGGAAGCACATTTCATTTACTAATACGCATTTATTTATTTATTATGACTATGCCAAACTTAAATATACTGTTTGGCATGCATGCACATTATAAACAATATTCAGGGATATCGAAACTTAATCTATACAGTGTTTTTCTGCTGATGCAATTGATGGAAGAAAGTGGTTGTCTATTGTCACTTTCTATAGATTATTTTTATTATATGAGGATGTTATTTGAAAATTTTTATTTAAATAAGGCAAAATGGTGTTTGTGAACAGAGACCTAGGAAAGTGTTCAAATACATGTGTCTATGGGTGTCTCAATACATTTCAACCTCTTTAACCCTCTAATGTTCTTTGGTTTCTCAGCGAAACCATACATTTGGCATCATTTAATAATTTTTTTTGCAGCAATTTTTTAACATTTCCCCCTTATTTTAATCAGGTTTTAAACTTTTGTTTCTTTTCTGTTGACAGATAGCAGCACTATTCCAAAATTTAACAAATAATGCTTGAAACAAAGCTAAATGCATAAGTCACTTGAAGTTTCTTAGTGTGTACGAGTGCAAATTGCTGGTTTGATGATGAACTCATGTCTAGTTTTTTTTTATTTAATGTAGAGCTGGACTATTATTTTCACCTGAAACAACTTCTACGAGTTTTTGTAGTCGATAATGTTTACCTACAAAGTGTTTTATTTATTAAATTAAATATTATTTGAATTTAATAAGGTGAACTTATAGATGTTTCTAACCAAAAATTTCTCGAAAAGGAACAATGCTAATTTTTTAAATATTTATGATCAGCTATGTGTCTAAAAGCCATTTTTTAAATCACTTTAGTAATTTTTAAAATAAATTAAGTAGTGAACGTTAAAGTGTTAAGGGGACTTAGCACCTTTAACTTAGAATCGCCGAAAGTTTTATATAAAAACTTATATTCCCATTTAATATTTATAAATTGAACTATAATAGGTTTGTTCAATAAAATTATACATTCATGCACAATTCTTGTGCATGTGGTGTTTCTTTTCATTCTTTTCATTCTTTTTAGATTTTTTTTTTTTTTTTTTTTAATAGATTTGAAATTTTTAAGTTGTTTTTTCATGGATTCATGTTCTTCAAACTGGTAAAACTTCCAAAAGCTGAAACTTCCGTTTTCTTTAAAATGTCTGAAAAGCCTTCATATTTTCATTTTGCATGTTTAATAGAACATACTTAAAAGAATTAGAGATGTTACAATATCTTTTAAAAAAAATTAATAAATAAAGTATAAATATAACAAAAAATCTTTTTTTTTTTTCCCAAAACTAATTAATTAATTTCAAAATTCATTTCCAATTCTTTTAATTAGGTTCTATTAAACATCCAAAAATAAAAATAAATTAAAATTAAAATTAAATCTTTTCTTAAATATCTGTAGAAGTTTTTAGCATTTTGAAGATGTATGAATTCATGAAACGGCAAAAACGCAGTTTAAAGATTTCAAATCTGTAAAAAAAATACATCAAGAACCATAAGAATTGTTGCCTGAATATATATATTACCAAACAAACCTAATATATAATCAATAATTTTACCTTACTTAAATCCTTACTAAGTCCGAGCTTCATTATATATTTCGGCTACCTAACGGTGCCATCTTCAGAAACACTCGGTAAAAAATGATTTGAAGGTGCTAAGTTTGGACGACTTGTTTATCTTTTGTAGTTTCTTCTTCGATTTCTTCACTTCTCTTGTTTTCTTTATATAGCTGTTTCCACTCGGTAGGAATAATGCTATGTTCGATATCATTGATAGTATTATTATTGGTTAGTATTTCGATAGCTTCTCTTTTGAGAGCATAATGGTGAGAGTTGTATGGGGCTATTTTATGAAAATTAATGGAATCAATGTTAATTGGGTTCTAAACAACTATTTACCCCCGCGATCCCGTACTGCAAAGGAGCTGCCGTAAAAATTAAAAATGAAGCCACCAAACACAGTATAAACATCCCAATAAAACCAAATAAAAATATATACCAGCGAATTCGAAATGAGAAAGATTCCATAGACTTTAAACACACAGCCGGCATTTATAAAATCGATTTCCAATATCAAAATAAAAATAAAAATAAAGCCTCATACATAGGAATGACTAAAAGGAAAATAAAAGAACGTATTTCAGAACACATAACCAACTTAAAATACAATAGACATTCCACAGCTTTCTCAAGGACTAACAATACAAACCCAATTAACATTGATTCCATTAATTTTCATAAAATAGCCCCATACAACTCTCACCATTATGCTCTCAAAAGAGAAGCTATCGAAATACTAACCAATAATAATACTATCAATGATATCGAACATAGCATTATTCCTACCAAGTGGCAACAGCTATATAAAGAAAACAAGAGAAGTGAAGAAATCGAAGAAGAAACTACAAAAGATAAACAAGTCGTCCAAACTTAGCACCTTCAAATCATTTTTTACCGAGTGTTTCTGAAGATGGCACCGTTAGGTAGCCGAAATATATAATGAAGCTCGGACTTAGTAAGGATTTAAGTAAGGTAAAATTATTGATTATATTAATAATCCTTCCTTCAACATTTTTGTAAAGAAACCTAATATAGTTCAATTTCTAAATATTAAATGGGAATACTGTAAAGTGCTATTTATATGTCTTTCAAGGGACTGGCGTAAAAGGACGTGTAAATGAAAAGACGTATAATTGAAATTTTAATAATAACAATTTGATTACTACAAATTTAATGACATTTAAGCAAAATTTATAGGAAAACACTAATTAATAAAGTTTTTTAAGTTAGTAATTGTATATCATACTTTTTTAAGACAATAATTAATTAAAAAAAAAAAAAGATTTAATATAAAAGGTGAGAAAAAATCATACTATTAATGCATGACTGGATACTAATTACATATATCATATATTGAGTATTACATTTCTAAAGAACTTCATATGAGCACATTTTGAATATTAATTATATATATTGTGTATCTTTAATAATTATCATACGATTTATATCCATATAGATAGTTATTTAATAACATTAAAAATCTGTAATATTCGTCTGATTTGTTGCTTGTCTATGAGTGTTAAAAATTCTACTGTGAATTCAATGGATTCTTTGATCAGTATTCTTCGATATTTTCTGTGTTCCTCCATTTACGATGCTTTTTAGGAAAAATCCGTCTTATTTAGAATGGAAAATAATGACGGGTCAAGAAATTTTATGAATTTAATAATAGTGGAAAAGACGTATAACTGATGTTAGCAGCGTATAAATTAAAATGAATAGGAATGAATCGGGACTTCACTAAAAGGACGTATAAATGTAAAAGACTTATAAACGAGAGACGTATAAACGGTGCTTTACTGTATATTCTTTATTAAAATTTGATGTGAATTGTCCGTTATAAAAATAAAAGAAAATTGAATAAATAAAGAATAATAAAAAATATCATGCACTTCGCATATATTATAAACACTTTCCAACTGTACCTACCCGTTGTGTTGCATCCTTTAGCTTTCAGTATATTTTATCTCTGTGATCAAACCATAATATATATATATATATATATATATAATAAAGATGATCTATTAAGCATAGTAGAAGCCAAGCAACAGATACAAGATCACTGAAACACCAATGACCAATAAGATTTAAAAAAAAAAAAAAAATCATCAGTGGATGAAATACACTAATGTAAAGAAATCAGATCTATTGATTAACAGCCTGCAAAACAAACGAATCAATAAAGTAAAACAACAAATCTTAACTTAAAACCATAAACTTATCAAAATTTATGAAAAAACAACCCAAGAAACACAAGATAGGAAGAAGGAGGCAGGCCGCAAGACTTGTGACTTGCCTGTGGGGTTATACTAGTTTTACGCCGGCAACACTCCCCCAGCCTGCCACGACCAGAACAGGAACCATATGGGTTTAAAAATGCAAAATTTCAAAGCAGATGAACAACAATGAAACCACGAAGCAACAATGAAATTCACTGATTGATCACATTGTGTTTAACAGTATAATTAGAACATTAAATATAGTTGACAACTCAAAAAGGAAAAATCTGAAATTTTATTGGAAAATGAAAGTTTGCATAGTAATACAAAGCAAATGCAACAAGCCTTCTACTTTTTTTTTTTTTTTAAATTTAATTTCACAAACCCACCCAACCATCCAGCCTTACAACACCACCCCACCTCCGTAATCAAAAATCTGTCCACCCAACCGCCACCTTTTTTATTGTCTTTTATTATTTTATAATTTTTTTGTTGATATACACACGAGTGTACACAGCTTTTTTTTTTTTATACATACATATTATATACGGTGCTTTACTGTTTAAGCTTTTATATGAAACCTTCAGTGATGTCAAGTCCTCTTAAATTGTACTAAATAAAATGTACTTATCTCACCTTCTTTATATGCAAAAAAACATCTCTAGTACAATAAGGATATAATGGGGGTCTGTAAAGACTTTTCAGACAGGGTCCTGTTTTTGTGAAATTGGGAAAAATTCTACACATAATTTTGCGAATCTAAATTCAATGTGAAAATAAAGTTCTTCCAAACTTTTTGGCTAGGGTCCTTCTTTTGTGAAATTGTGAAAAATTTAATTTTACAAAATAAAATTACAATTAAGGTTTAATTTTAGACAATGATGGTTCATTTTTATAGAGCTACACTCACACATATGTGTAGAAACCTTTTACGAATTAGAAATTTTTGATTAGTTTTCGAAAGGAAAAAGATTTATCAAATGTCTACTTTTAACGGGAAAAATTTTGTGAAGGGTCCTGTTTTTAAGATATAAAATTTTGTGAAGGGTCCTTTTTCAGGCTAAGTAATTTTGTGAAGGGTCTTTTAATGGACCCAGATTTACCTCTGAAGAGGCCCTTGTATAATAATAAAACCGTTCTTTTGTTTACAAGGCCACACAGAACAATTCTGATATAATTAATTAAAAAATTAAAGGATTGAAATTCATTTAAATATCAAATACCTCCCATTAATCCTTATTTTTGCAGATATATTTCAGTCACTACTGGTTGTTGTTTTGCTTTCGAGTCAGTTTATCGCCTTTCTTTTCTTTCTTTCACTTCACTTATCTTATCATAACTGAGTGCAGTACCGAAGATGGCAGTAATGCAGCACTAAAAATGGTTGCATCAGCAGCTGAAATATATCTGCACAAAAATAAGGATTAATGTAAGGTATTTAATATTAATCCCAATATATATATATATTAAAAGTATAGTTAGAAATGGCTTAAAGAGAATTTCAAGTTGCACTATGAATTTTTTCCCAGTTCTAAATTTATTTATAGCATTTAGTTGGTGTGCATTTAACTTATAGACAATATACATGCGTGAGCATGTTTACACTCATATTCTTTCTGTGTATTTAATTTTATTCCAAAATTATTGGATGCCTAATTTATTAGTCAAAATAAATAATTTTTGTTTTAAAATAAATAAATAAATTTCCTCACTCAAATTATTTAATTTAATCAAGGCAGTGTGAAAAATCTTGTTTTTAACAATATTAGTTAGTTCATTTAATTAAATATTACAATAACTTGTTCTTTCTCCTCTGATATTTGAATGGCAGAATTGTTATGCATTAATTTTGTTTATTGTCTCATCTGCTTAAGTAAAAATTTCACTTAACTGTGCAATCTAAATAATTTCCTTTAGTAATGGTTTGTTTTACTATTCTAATAAGAATTAGAATTTCTGGCACCTGCTGAGCTTGGCAAGTATACCCAGCCAAAATCTGGGGTTGCCTTTCTCAACCATCATTACATTTTTAAAGTTTTACTGCACTAGTAATGAAAGAAAGGCATTTCATTTTGACATCTTGGCATGAAGTTTCATTGTCAGTACCAAATTTGGCACACAGTAATCACTTCTCACCATGCTTTTTTTTTTTATATATCATTTAGACTCTTGTGTTGTAGGGATCTAAAAAAGATCTGGTTCACTCTCTGTTTTATCTCCATTACTGCACTTCAGTAATGTTATCCATCTGTATCTTCTAAATAAACTGTTATGGAAGCTACTTTACTTAATTTTGCTCCTATGCTGAAAGGTTTTTTAAATAAATGTAATTATTAATAAATTTGTTCTTTTACATAAAGACTATATTAATTATTAAATTTAAAAAAAAACCTTTACATACTTCATGTTTTGTAGGCCGTTTTAACATGTTTTTGCTGGGGCACCCCAGCTTGCTCACCAGCACTTGCGGTGTCAGAAGTTCTGCACTTGTGGCTTCTGTTTACTTCTCTTTTAAGCATACTTCGCCGCTGGCTATAAAGCCCTGCCAAACATATGCGGCCAACAAAACATGAAATTTTTTTTTTTTTTTTTTTATAATAAATGTAATTATTTCTAAAAAGTCAGGTGTATATTCTTGGTAGGGCTGCCAACAACTACACAATTGGTGTAGTAACTACACTTTAGCCTGCTTCTACTACACTCTACACATTGTATACTTAAAGCTACACTTTTCCTTTCCCCACCATCATCTTGTTTACAACGAGCGAACTACGATTTCACACCGTATTTCCAAATTGCTGTTATGAATGAAGTAGCTTGAAAACTCCGGATGTTGATAGGTTGTTTCATTTTCTCCTCATAAACTGTGAGGATAGTGTGACTGTGTATGCATGGTGATTGGATGTTTGGAGAATTCCTTTTCTATCGCTAGAGCTAGTCTAATCTATTTACTTTCGATTTTCGGTGTTGTGCGTTTGTTGTTGGCTAGACTTGCTTTTTGCATTTATTTATTCTTATTTTTTGCTTAAGAGTGTACAAATTTATTTAGTTTTTTATTTAATAGTATTTTAAGTTAAAATGTGCGATGATGATGATAATACAAAGAAGAAAAAAAAGTTCCTGATCAAAAATCTCTATCGGAGTATTCTGCTACAATCTGTAGATTGCAAATTCTGTAGATTCTGTGGCCGTGTTTGCAATCTGTAGATTCATGCCATGATTATTCACCCCACGAGGCATATTGTGCAATATGTAATAGCAATTTTCGCGTAAATCATCGTGGACTTTATGATTGTTTGCGTCATATTGCAACAAGCTGACACAAGCGTTTAAGTAAAATAAAAGCAACGATAAAGCCTTTGCCATCCAGTTTTTATGTGAAAAGTGATGCAGCATCAAAGACTACCAAAACAGAAATGCTCTTTACATCATTTCTAATTGACATAATGTTCCAATTTCTACAGCAAATCATGCTGGAAATTTATTTAGAGCTATGTTCCCGGATTCAAAAATCGCCAGACAGTGTCCTAGCGGTAGAACAAAGACAGCGGCCCTATTGAAATGCATGGCAAAAATAACCTGTTCTGATATCGTTGGCGATTTGAAACATTTGTCGTTTTCAATGGCAACTGATGAAAGCACTGATCAAAATGCTGTTAAACTGTATCTAATTGTTGTTAGGTATTTCGATAATTGCCAGAAAAAATTTTGTGTGCAATGTTATTTTTAAAAGAATGCAGTGATATTTTGTATGTTTGATTGTTATCAATAAATTTCAGAAAGTAAGTCTTAATGTAAACAAAAGATTTTATGCTTATTTATTTTAAGCATTTTCTTATTTTTTAGCGGCTACACTTTGTACCTTAAAACTACACTTTTTCTTGTTTGTTAACTACACTTTAGTGCTCCCAGAGGTTGGCAGCCCTGGAAATATTGTTTGTTTTGTGTCACTATTCACTTTCTCTGAATTCTTCTTTCATTTAATTTATTGAAATTTTATTTTTCCGATTGAGTGAAAATAATGCCTGGACCGGGAGTCGAACCCCGGATCTTTGACTTACAAGGTCAAGGCTCTACCAATTGAGCTATCCATTATTTCTGTCAAGCTATCTACATGATAGACCGGATGTTTCTGCCTAAAGGTTGTTTGAGTGAGTAATGCCGACCAGTAGTCGGCCTGGATAGCTCAATTAGTAGAGCCTTGACTTTGTAAGTGAAAGATCCAGGGTTCGACTCCCGGTCCAGGCATTATTTTCACTCAGTCGGAAAAATAAAATTTCAATAAATAAGATTTTCTTCCAATCAGTTGACTGTGTGATTTTAATAAAAATTGTATTTCTTTCATTTAAGTTATGGCCTAAAAACATTCATTCAACAGGGCAATCCAAAACAAGTTGAATAATTAATGTGTGATGTGGGTGGAAGCTTCTTAAATAATTTGAAATATTTTATTTCAAATTTAGTCTGTCTTAAATGTTTTATAAATGTATCAATCACTATATTTAAATTGGGGAATGGTAATCCTTCTCTCTCGTGTAGAAATATAATCTAAATAAAGCTGTTTCTAAAACGCATTTGAACTGTTTATATGTTTGTTTTGCAGGCTGTTAATTAATAAATCTGGTTTCTTTAAATATGTGTATTTCATCCCTTGATAATTTTTTTTTTCATTTTCTGAACTTCTCATACATAAAGAAATTTTTAATCTTATTGGTCATTAATGTTTCAATGATCTTGTATCTGTTGCTTGGCTTCTAATGCTTAATAGATCATCATTATTATATATACCGGGTGATCCAAAAGTCAGGACAAACTTTAAAAATGAATAATTCGAAAACGAATCAAGATACAAAGATACGGTTTGCACCAAACGGATGGAAAAGAAGCCGGGTTTTGTGTGGCAAAGAAAAAAAAAATAGTTATGTTGGCGACTAACAGATGGCGCTGTTGTATTTCTGATGTAGGATTATGCAAAGCAACAAACGGTATAAAAAGGAACAACTACAGCAGGTAATGATAGTCGAAGCTTATATGCATCGAAATATCGCATTCTCAGTCGCTACTTTAATCACGCATGGCCTCCAAGATCTCCCGATCTGACAACCTGTGACTTTTGGCTGTAGGGATTCTTGGAAGTCAAAAGTGTACCGCGACCAACCGGCATCACTAGCAGCACTGAAAGATGCCATCCGCCAAAATGTGTCTGCCATAACGCAAGAAATGCTGCTAAATGCTGTGAATGATGTGGTGAATCATCTCACAGCTGTACTTCTGAATGATGGACATTGAACAGTTACTGTAGTAGTACTAATTAACTGTAATTAAGCTGACTTGTAAGTTGTCAACATTTTTTTTCATTTGTAAATCATCTTTTAGTGAAATAAAACACTATAGCGCCATCTGTTGGTCGCCAACAGAACTAATTTTTTTCCTTTACAACACAAAACCTGGTTTCTTTTTCATCCGTTTGGTGCAAACCGTATCTTTGTATCTTGATTCGTTTTCGAATTATTCATTTTTAAAGTTTGTCCTGACTTTTGGATCACCCGGTATATAAAGTCTTGCCGCCTGCCTCTTTCCTTCCTTTCTTAAGTTTCTTGGATTATTTTTTCATAAATTTCAATATAGTTTATGGTTTTAAGTTAAGATTTGTTATGTTGGTTTATTGATACATTTGTTTTGCAGGCTGTTAATTAATAAATCTGGTTTCTTTGCATTAGTGTATTTCATCCACTGATAAAAATATTTTTCATTTTTCTGAACTTCTCAAAGAATTTTTAATCTTATTGGTCATTGGTGTTTCAGTGGTCTTGTATCTGTTGCTTGGCTTCTAGTATACTTAATAGATCATGATTATATATACACACATACAGTAACTGCCGCTTAATAAATTCACTGGTTAATAAAATCAGCCACTTAATCTAATCAAATTCCCAGGACCAGAATCAACTCAATACAAATTACTTTTAAAGCCGCCGCTTAATAAAATCAGCATCACTGGTTAATAAACTCAGAAATATCTCCTCAGCAGCCAAAAATATCATTTATGCACACTAAAATTGTTTTTATTTACATTGTGATTTTTTTTTTTTTTTTTTTTTAATAAGAAAAAAAATGTACTTATCTCCGTAACAATTTCAAGGAACGTATTCTTCAAAACACAGTAATAAGTTACAAGTTTGATTTGAAATATATATTTTTTTAAATTACTATAATTCATGAGGTTTAAACAAAAAGATTTTAAATTTATAAGGACAACGTGAATGTAATGGTAAAAACGTAATGATAAAGAGCGTGAACGGTAAAGTAATGATGATTTTCCTCAAACGAAAGTGCATGGGAACTTGGAATGCATTTAATTTATTTAAATCAAAGAAACAACTAATTATCTATCAAAAATTAATTAATATTGTTTACTAATTCCATTATTCGTTACCTTTTGAAGTTTCTTTCCAAATTCATGGAAGTAATACCTTTTCCTTAAGGGCAGGAATGTTTGCCGGTTACAAAAATCAGCCGCTTAATAAACGGTGGGAACTGTATATATAAAACGTTGAAAATGGTTTTTATGCGGTATTATTTATAAGGATTTCAAGAAGTGTAATTTCTTATACAGTTGAACCTCATTAACGTGAACATGCTTAACATGAACTGTTTCTACAATCCCCGTCAAAACAGTGGCGGATTTAAGGGGGGGCTAGGGGGCTGAAGCCCCCCCCCCCAAAAGCACTAACATTCCCAAATGATTGTTACAATTGTAAATTTTTTATTGATCTGGAATAACATCTTGAAAGCTCTTAGCCCCCCCCCCCCCCCCAAAAAAAAAAAAAAAAAAAAAAGTTCTGGATCCGGCACTGCGTCAAAATGAAGATTAATGTAGTTATATGAACATTAGTTACTGATAACATGAACAATTTTTTTTTTTTTTTTGTTCATCTTGAGATTCACGTTAATGAGGTTCAATGGTATTATGAATTGATGCTTTTAAAAACTCTAATTGTACCACTGACTAAATATTCTAATGCTAATGATTATAACTTCTTTTCTCTCTTTTTTTATAAACTAAAGAAATTTTAAAAATTATATATTTATTTCTAATTAGGAGAGCTTTATCTTTAAATGGCACCTGCACTGGTGAGCACGGAATTGGCATTGGTAAAATGTCTCATCTTGAAACAGAATATGGAGACATTGGAATCCAAGCAATGGCATCGATCAAAAAAGCATTTGATCCTTTGAACATTATGAATCCTGGAAAAGTGATACATGTGCAGTAATAACAAACATAATTTATTGGTCTTGTCACTTGTGTTCTAGGGTGCCAGTTATCATTAGTCAGTATTAGAGCAGGGATTAATCCAGCTTTTTAAAAATGGTACCCCATTTGTGAATTTATAAAATAATTTGTGAAAACATCAAGTAAGTTTCTGAAAATTAATGATACTTCAGAACAATTAACTAAAATACGTAAAGCAGTTTTTTTATTATTTTAAAATACATTTAAAAAATAAAATGAAACAGTTGTAAAAATAAATATATATATGGGCGAGTTAAAATGTTTCTTATATGTAAGACAAGCAGGTGTTTACTTAGATATTTATCATTGTCTCCAGTAAATATTCAAATTGAGGGTATTTTTCTGTGTTCGATGCAGTGAAGCTTATAAAATATTTTAGTGTGCAGTTATATTGCTGAGAATTGACTTTGTGAAGGTACCTCTTTGCTGAAAGTTGAATTTGTGAAGGTACCTCATTGCTAAAAATTCACTTTGTGAAAGTGCCTCAATGCGGCACTAAATTTGTTCTGGATTAACCTCTGTAGAGTTTATGCTAGCAATAAAAATTTAGTGATTTAAAAAAAAAAAAAAAAAAAAAACACCTGAAACTGTATCATCCTGAAACTGGCATAATAAAATAATTACACTTATTACCATGTTTTTATTAACCTCTATTCTCGTTTGTTTGTTCAGTTTGTTCAGTACAAATCTTGCAGTCGAATTTTAACTAACTTCCCTACTAGCTAGACATTTGGAACTTTCACAGTAGCTCAGAACCCGGTGACAACACAATACTTCGAAGTCCGATTTTCGAATAGTTTTCTTTTAATAAATTAAAATATGAAAATAATAAGCTTCTAATAGCAATAAAAATAGCTATTAAAATATTAGCTATAATTTAATTGTTGCCAAAATAAAATTACGAGTTCATTTTCTTTCGACATAAAAATAAATACACTTAATTAAACATGAACCTTAAAAAATTAAACTTTCTTTTTTTGGTCATTATTATTATGAGTTCACTGAACTGAGTCCCCGTGCTTAAATATTGCTTATATATTATTTTTTATCCTCGCGTATTTTATTAATGAATCATCAGAAAATTTAAAAACATGGTATATAAAAAGTTTTTTTTTTTTTTTTTTTTTTATCTTGTAATTATTTTTATGTATATATTTCTCTGTAGTACCTCAGGGCAAATTAAAAATTTTTTGAGGGCATACTATAGTGATCCCTGACACACACATTGAAAACCACTTTTTTTATATATATTTCTGTGTATACAACTACTTACTGTAATTTTCTATCATTTTTTGTATATTTCTATTAAAATTTCAATAAAAACTATTTTAATTATTTGCTATGTGTTATAACTGTGTGTTTTATTATTTTAACTCACTGAGCGTCTCTTAAAAGGACAAAACTTTAATGTTGTTTTCACTGCCGGGTTTTTAAAATGTCCCAAAACAATAGTTATTTCAGTTTCAAATTTAAAAAGTGACTATGGATGTCAAGATAAACCTCATGACTATTATATGTGACTTTTATACTTTAAGAACAAGCTAAAAATATATAATTATGTATTTTTAAATTGTTAGTGTATTAAGGGAAAAACTACTGGTTAGTTTACAGAAAAATACGTATCAGCCACTCAGAGGGGTAATAATCTGTTTATTGTCCATTTATTGACTATTAAATAATAATAGCAAAGTATTGTTTATTTTACACAACTATAAAATTAGTTGTACTTTTAATAGATTCATTTAACAATAATTCAAAATGTCTAATACCCCTCCCTCTTTTTTTATGAAATACAATAAAGATATGCCTTATCTTCAAATCTTATTGAAATACTAGAATGAAAATTTATTTTGAAATAAAACTTGTATGCTTTTTTTTTTTTTTTAAGTTTATGCAGTTTTAATAAAAAAAAAAAATTTCAAAAATTTAATATTTGGTATTTCATGCATGTTTCATAGTGAAGGTGGTGAGTGGGGGAAACAGTCATAGTTGTAGTTTTTAATTTGATTCATTTATTTTAACTTGAAATTCTTTATTAATCAATTAACTTATTATGGTAATATGATCCATTTTAAAAAAAAATGTTAAGCATTCATTTGTTACAAGATTGAAACTGTTTGAATAAAAGTTAGGTATATTGCCTAATGAATTTTTATAAAAATCAAAATGTTTTTCTCTTTTTTTAAACTATTGATTAATTAAAAAATTTGAACTTTTGTCAGTCTATATTATTATTATTACTTGATATTAACATTATCCCCCCTCCCTTAATATGTTATTAAAAAAGGTAACAATTACCTACCTGGAAAATATCAACTTGAAATTATAATTGTCTTATTTTACAAATCCTATCAGTTTATTTTTAAACGTATTTGTCAATTTCAAATGCATATTAAATAAATTTATTTTAAAAAAAGAAAAAACTACTTTATTGTGTGTGACCATCACAAAACATTCTTCTTTATTATCCTGTACAAATTCACACAGTATAAATTGTTTATTAAAATTATTTACTATGAAAAATGCAGATAATTTTCATCTAAGAAAATGTTGATATATATTTTTTTCTTTTTCTAAAAAAAAAATCAATAACTTTGTTTTAAATTGTCACAGATCTATGGTTCAATTGTTCATTTAAAAAGTATTGAACAGTTGTCTAGAAAAATACTCATAATGAAAATTTACACCAGGGGGGGACACAGTGCTCCTACATGTAAAAAAAAAAAAAAAAAAAAAAATCCCAGTTGACTATTACTCTTATAATTCCTTTTAATTGCACTGTTTATTAAAAATAATTCCCATTGTACACATTTATATGAAATTTTGACCTATACTGCTACATTGAAATTATGAATAAATGGGATGGCAACACCTCCTGTTGGATGATTTTATATAAAAATTGATAGACGCATGTTTATATCAAGGTGCAACTACATATAAATTTATATAAAATTCTGTGCATTAGTTATCGAGCTAGACCTACCCTAGTGCTGACTCTAGAATAGAAGGGCTGCCACGGGGAATTTAATAAAAAGGGTTACCTATTTTCAAAAAGGGCGTTATTTGCATAATTTGCTGTCTTCTGTGTTGTGATTTTTTTGTATGATGTAACAAAAGTAAATTACTAATTTTCCGTGTATATACGAGGGGTGATCCAAAAAAAAGTTTACAAGGCAAATGAAAAAGTATTTATTAACAATAGAAACAAGATACAAATGGGAATCAAGAGACACATCTGGCCTTCATTTTTCCACATAGTCGCCAAACCTGTTTAGGCATTTGTCAGAACGTTCGACCAACTTGTTTATCCCGTCTTGGTAGTAATCAGGGCCCTGCTCATTGAGCCATTTCTCGGCAGCTGTTTTCACTGCATCATCTGAGGTGAACCGTGTTCCGGATAAGTTTCGCTTCAACGCCGGAAAAAGGAAATAGTCACTTGGAGCCAAATCGGGGCTGTATGGGGGTGATTCCAGACCTCCCACTTAAAACTTTGCAGCAATTCCTGAGTCTGGCGAGCTGTATGGGGCCTGGCATTGTCATGCAGAAGCTCATTGCTTTGTCCCTGTATACCTCAACGATTTGTCTGTGAATTTCGGATGCAGCCACATTCTTGGCCCATAAGAATCGAATTACGGCTCGCACCTCTATGCGAGACCACTTTTCGAGACGTCGTGCCATTACTGTCGCTCTTAAGTGTCTGCGTACTGACGCTACTTACTCATAGAACTGCTGTAGGACAACTAGCGCGTCAACCACGCTGGGTGGAAATATTCGCTCCACAATTATTACGTTTCAAGTGCTTCTGCTTGTAAACTTTTTTTTGGATCAACCCTCGTATATAGGCTATATCTGTACTGATAAGTATAAAGGATTTAAGTCCATATTCTTGATTTTTCAGGAGACGAAAAATAAAGTTAAACTAAAAACTAATCAGAAGAATCGATTAGGAAAAAGGGATTATGTTGGTTTATACACTTTATATCATTCAGTGATTGTCAATCTTCATTTAATAACGGGAAAAAATTGAATTAAATATTTTATACCATACATGAGTGGTAAATTTCTGACTTGAACCTTTTTTACCAATGGATTTTCTCAAAGAGTAAATGACATAAACTTAAATCCTTTATACCAATCGATAGAGAATTTTTTTCTGAGTCTGACTATGTACTTAACTCAAAATCAACATTTTTGGACTTAAATCCTTTAAACCTATCAGTACAGATATATGCATTTGTTCTTCCAGGAATGCTGTAGAACTATTCCTAGAAGGTTGAAAAGTCAGGAAGAAAAGTATCTAAAGGCCTTTGAACATTTGAAATGTTAGAAAAGGCTACTTGATACCAAAATTTTTTTTTAATGGGCCACCGGGTGCTAAAATGGGTTTAAAAAAAGCTACAGGGGGGTGCACCGTGCCAAATTAGCCTAGAGTCAGCACTCCCAAAATTTTTTCCACACGTACACAAACAGCCATTTTCTAAAAATTGTCAAATTATGTTCTGAATCTCTTAAAATGTATTATCAATAACCAGAAGCTGAAAATTTTTGCAAAACCAGTACTCTATTCTGTTGAATACTAGCAGGCTTTGCCCACTGCACTGGTCATTTTTTTAAGTGGAATTATTAAAATATTTAAATAAGTATATTTCTATTGGTGACTATTTTCAGCAAATCAAAACCGTGGCCAAGTACTGTGATGTACACCTGTTAATGAAATGTAAATTTCATTTAATTATTGAGTTTCATCATGCTGATTAGAAACATGGTTAGTTTAAAATAAACTAAATATGCATTCACATTTGTTAATGGATGATAAAATCAAGAAAAATAAAACATAAGATCATTTGATTAATTGAAATTAATATTTAATTAATTAAAAAAAAAAAAAAAAAAAAATCAAAAATTTTAAAGCTATTGTGACATCAGTTTTATAAGGAATTTTTAATGATACAAGTTTAACTTTTTAATTTTTGTTTATTATTCTTATATAATAATAATAAATATATTTTTATGTTAAAAAAATATAAAATGTTGTTCTCATTTTATTTTTATTGGCATTAGCTTTAAATGACAATTCAAAGAAAAATGTCAGGAAAAGACGCAAAAAATCATACAAAACATATACAATATTAGGGTGGTCCTTAAAAATTAACATTTAAATTTTTGTATGGGGCACCCACTTATTTTGTTCTATGTATAAAATAATGACTTCCACGAAAATTTTAAAACAAGTTTTAAGGGTGGCTACCGAGGTTTAAAAAAATTAAAAATTGACAAATTTGACATATTCTGTAATTTCATTATAAATTATTATATTTTAATTACATTAAAAATCGAGACAATATACTTTAAAATATTAAAATACACGTAAAATAAATTAAAACATTTCAAGCCTTATTTTAGGCTCCTCATCAGTAAAACACATCAAAAATAAAAGTAAACACTGAGAAGAACAACGAATTTCCTTTACGAAAGTACAGCATATTCAGCAAGGACTGCCCATGCCTCATTAAGCCGTGAAAAATGCTGTTTTGGAAAGTTCTTCAGAGATAATTTGTACAGTTAGATATGATTATTTTAGTATTGTTAAAATCAAGTAGATGGTCGGTTTCTATGGCATGCTGCACTATTTTTGAATGAATATTGCGGTTTTTGAAATTTCTTTTATGTTCGAGAATTCAAGTATGAAGGGAACGGCCAGTTTCACCAATATAGAGCTGCAACATTTACAAGGGATATTATAAATAACTCCTGTACGGAAAAAGGGGGTGGGGGGATAACAGGTTTAAAATTAGAAAGGAAATTACGAATCAGAAATTGAAGTTTATAGGATGCAGATATATTAACAGCAGTGGCGCCTACTATGTGGAGCCCCCCAGAAATTTTGAATACTGATTCCCTATTAAACAAGAAATTCTTTCCTCTATTATTTAGTTTTTTACCAAAATCATAGCTATAAAGTAAGGTTGTTGCAATTGAAAATTGACGTAAATCGACAAAGAAAAACTAGTATGTTGTGGCCACCACAAGACTTTCTTCTATATTTTCCTATACAAATTCACTCAACAACAATAGTTCAACCATTCATTTTAAAAGTATTGACGAGACCTTTCGAAAGATACCCATCTAGAAAATTTACCCCCCCCCCCCCCGATGCCCCCACATGCACAAAATTGTTTTACTAATTAACTACTACAATTATCAATAATTCATATTAATTTTACAATCACAGGTTAAGAATAACTTTCATTATGTACATTTATACGGAATTTTGTCCTATACTGCCATGTTAAAAATTTAGAAAAAATACGATCACAGCGCCACCTGTTGAGCGATTGATCCCCAAATCTAATCAGCGCCAGTTTATGTCAGGGGCCAACTAAATACCAAGTTTGGTTAAATTTCGATTAAGAAAAAAAAATTACGATTTTTTTTTCTAAGTTTTTTTTTTTTGTTAAAAGTAAAAAAAATCAATAACTTTGTTTTAAATTATCACAGATTTATAGTTCAACCATTTGTTACTTTCTTCTATGTGTAATATAGAGAAAGTATTGGATTCGCGAAAATTTTCGAAGTCCACTTTTTGATGGATTTACATGTTTTGGGATATGGAGAACACGAATTAATACTTTTTAGAAAATGTCTGTCTGTCTGTCTGTCTGTATCATTTTTTTGTAGACGCTGTATCTCACGAACCAATGAATGAAATTTAACCAAACTTGGTATTTAGTTGCACCCTGACATAAACTGGTGCTGATTAGATTTTGGGATCACTCGCTCAATAGGTGGCGTTGTGATCGCATTTTATGCAAATTTTTAACATGGCAGCATAGGACAAAATTCCGTATAAATGGGCATAAAGAGAGTTATTTTACACTTGTGATTGTAAAATTAATATGAATTATTGATAATAGTAGTAGTTAGCTAGGAAAAAAATTTTGTGCATGGGGGGGCATCGGTTCCCCCCCTGGGGGGGAAAATCCCCCCCGGGAAAGTAAATTTTCAAGATGGGTATCTTTCGAAAGGTCTCGTTGATAATAGTAATAGTTAACTTGGAAAAAAAATTTGTGCATGTGGGGGCATCGGTTGCCCCCCCCCACCGGGGGGGGAAGTTCCCACCCGGGGGGGCAAAATTTCAAGATGGGTATCTTTCGAAAGATCTCGTCAATACCTTTAAAACGAATGGTTGAATGATGAATCTGTGATAATTTAAACCAAAGTTATCGATTTTTTTTACTTTTAACAAAAAAAAACAGAAAAATATCGCAATTTTTTTTTTTTTTTTTTTAACGAAATTTAACCAAACTTGGTATTTAGTTGGTCCCCGACATAAACTGGTGCTGATTATGTTTGGGGATCAATAGCTCAACAGGTGGCGCTGTGATAGCATTTTATCTAAATTTTTAACATGGCAGCATAGGACAAAAATTCGTATAAATGTGCATAATTAGAGTTGTTTTAAACTTGATTGTAAAATTAATATGAATTATTGATAATAGTAGTATGTAACTAGGAAAAAAATTTTCTGTATGGGGGGGCATCGCTTCCCCCCCCTAGGGGAAAAATACCCCCCCCAGGGGGGGTAAATTTTCACATTGGGTATCTTTCGAAAGATCAGGTTGATAATAGTAGTAGTTAACTAGGAAAAAATTTTTGTGCATGTGGGGGCATCGGTTGCCCCCCCACCGGGGGGGGGAAGTTCCCACCCGGGGGGGGGGGCAAAATTTCAAGATGGGTATCTTTCGAAAGATCTCGTCAATACCTTTAAAACGAATGGTTGAACGATAAATCTGTGATAATTTAAACCAAAGTTATCGATTTTTTTTACTTTTAACAAAAAAAAACAGAAAAATATCGCAATTTTTTTTTTTTTTTTTTAACGAAATTTAACCAAACTTGGTATTTAGTTGGTTCCCGACATAAACTGGTGCTGATTATGTTTGGGGATCAATAGCTCAACAGGTGGCGCTGTGATAGCATTTTATCTAAATTTTTAACATGGCAGCATAGGACAAAAATTCGTATAAATGTGCATAATTAGAGTTGTTTTAAACTTGTGATTGTAAAATTAATATGAATTATTGATAATAGTAGTATGTAACTAGGAAAAAAATTTTCTGCATGGGGGGGCATCGCTTCCCCCCCTGGGGGGGAAGTACCCCCCCGGGGGGGGA
Source organism: Salticus scenicus (assembly GCA_963930645.1). Lineage (NCBI taxonomy): Eukaryota > Metazoa > Arthropoda > Arachnida > Araneae > Salticidae > Salticus > Salticus scenicus. The sequence goes on from OZ005662.1 coordinate 3,650,521, forward strand.
TAAATTTTCAAGATGGGTATCTTTCGAAAGGTCTCGTCAATACCTTTAAAACGAATGGTTGAACTATAAATCTGTGATAATTTAAAACAAAGTTATCGATTTTTTTCACTTTTAACAAAAAAAAAAAAAAAATTTTTTTTTTTTTTTTTTTTTTTTTTTTTTTAAATATTGTTACTGATTGAATATGTATAGGTAAATATAGAAGAAAGTCTTGTGGTGGCCACAACATACTAGTTTTAAAGGCATTGACGAGACCTTTCAAAAGATACCCATCTTGAAAATTTACTTCCCTCGAGGTGGGACTTCCCCCCCAGGGGGGGTGGCGAGGCTCCTACACGTACAAAAATTTTTTCCCAGTTGACTATCTCTATTATAAATAATTCTTGTAAATTTCATAATGATTACTAAAAAATAATTCTCTTTATGCACATTTATACAAAATTTTGTCCTATATCACCATGTTAAAAATTTAGAAAAAGTGGGATGACAACGCAACCTGTAAGACAATTTTTACCAAAAGTTGATAGGCACTAATTTATGTCAAGGTGCAACTACATACCAACTTGTATGAAATTCTGTGCAGTAGTTCCTGAGATACAGTTGCCACAAAATTTTGTCACACACACACAGACAGACAGACATTTTCTAAAAAGGGTCAAATTGTGTTCTACAGCTCTCAAAACGTGTAAATCCATCAAAAGCCCAAGGTCGAAAATTTTTACGAATCCAATACTTTCTTCTATTGAATATAGAAGAAAGTAAAAAGAAAGATAAAAAGAAAAACAAGAAAGGCTGAAAGTCTCTGTATGGGGTGCGGGGGGAAGTTCAGATGAAGATGATTCCTTTTGCTGTGCTATGGGAATCCCAATCACTTATGGTTTGTGCATGAGGAGCAAAAGTTTTCAGAAACATCCAAGTAATATAACTATTTTCAGAAAAGTTACTGCCATATTGTTATTAAATTTTTTATTTTTATTTTATTAATATTTTATACGCTTGATGCTACTCTCTTCCCTAAGTTTAAGTGAAAAAAAATTTTATAAAGGTTTCTGAGATGTTTAATTCGCCTTTTTAAAAAACTCTTTCATTTATATTTGCATTTTCTTTATTTGGTTGCTTCTTTTTTCCCTTGGCATTTTTAAATAAAAATGAACTTTTTTGGATGTAAGTCATGAATTTATAAATAATAAAAGGTATATAATATTGCCCCCCCCCCCTTTTTTTATGAAACTTTTTATTTTAGAAAAATAAAACTTGATAATCTGGTGTGTCACTCACACGACTACCCTGAAATTTAATACTATAAATGCAGATTGGAGATTAAGGGGTAAGATAGTGAGGCCTGTTATGCAAACCTATATTAAAACAATTCAAATTAGGCTTCGGAACAGCTTTATTCGACAAGTAAATCTGTGTGAGGGGGGGCTACCGCCCCCCTTAACCCCCTGTTTCACTACTTTACCTACATTTTTATAGAATTCAAATCTGTTATTAAATTTAATAGTTCATTAAAAATTATTCAGGCAACTTTCACACCAACATTCCTAAAAACATGATTTTTTGATTCAAGGGACCTTTAAAACGTATAAATATAACAAAAACTCAATTTAGAAAATTTGACCCAAAAACAATACTTTCTCTATCTTATGGGTAAGAAAAATGTATTAATTCGATTTAGTACGAAAAATATTAACGTAGCGATATTACCTTCAGTTGTCCTATTACCTTAAATAAATAAATAATTAATTAATTAAAGATCATTGAAGAAAATTTTTGAGTATAAGGCTGATTTTTTATACTAACTAGTGAAAAATACCAGAGTCGGGTATCGAACCCAGGCTTTCCGCTTTACGTGCGGATGCTCAAACCATTGATTGAGCTACCCTGGCTGATTACCTGCTAGGCATTTCTCACATAACATTCGTTGGCAAAGTCACCAAGTCTGTACACACAGCTATATCATGTGACATTAATAGTCATGGCATAACTCCAATAGACCACGAAATTTTAATTTTATTTAGAAATTTATTCATCAACACTGAAACTTCATTTCAGAAAATTTTGGAGTGGAAGGTTGATTTTTTATACCAACTATGTGAAAAATACCAGAGCCGGTTATCGAACCCGGGCCTTCCACTTTTAATTAAATATTTAGATTTTTTTTTTTTTTTTTTTAACAGCTGTTTAAAAAAAAAAAAAAAAAAAAAAAAAAAAATTAAATTTTATGGCCTATTGGAGTTTTGCCATGTTCAAATTTGTCACTTGATATAGCTGCTCTAATGCAGACTCGGTGACCTTGCCAACATAAATTATGTGAGAAGTGCTGAGCTGGTTATCAGCCAGGGTAGCTCAGTGGTTAGAGCATCCGCGCGTTAAGCGGAATGCCCCGGGTTCGATTCTGGGCTCTGGTATTTTTCACATAGTTGGTAAAAAATCAGCCTTCTACTCCATTCTATCAAAATTTAATTAAAGATAGTTTATAAAATGTTAACATTTTATGAAAAGTAAGAACAAATATTGTTTTTAAAACTTAGATAAAATATAGCACAAATTATTTCGAGATTCTGCCTTTCCCCTCCAATTTTAACTTAACCATAATCACAATACTGGTTTCAAATTGAAGTGGCCGATGGCCGTATTATCCCAGTGACCTCCCTGCTACTCTTAATTTTGTTTTATAAATTTGATTTACATAATTTTGTAAACTAAATAGCAAAGATTATGATGGCATTTTCAGGACCAGTTTTGGGGCCCTTTGCTACTCAGGGCCCCTGGCACGTGCCCCTGTGTTAATCAGGCCGTTGTTTGTGTGTGCATATGTTCTTTTCCTTGGGTAAGCGTGCGTACATTATTATACCATATTTGATGAACTTGTATTAGAAATGTGATCCCTCCCCCCCTCAAAAAATAATCCTGGCTACGGCCTTGGTTCGAGCCCCCCCCCCCAGAAATTTTTCAAAGTCGGCGCTGCTGATTAACAGTGCGTAAATCTGTAGCTATATATTCAGAAATTTTTCACAACCATATATATATTCCAATGAGTGTACAATAAAGTCATGTGGTGCCCACATCAGTTTTTTTTATAGAAATTTTACAAAAATTAGAAAGAAACTGCTATTCTTTTTGTTATTAATTTAGTTTTTTACTTTCCTTTGCCCATATGTATGGTAGAGAAAGTCCTGTTTTGGGGTCAAATTTTCAAAAATTAGTTTTTTTTATTAAATTTACACATTTTGAGGTTGGTTTGTGTGTGTTTATATGTGTCTGTTATTAGCATATCTCAAGAACAAATAACAGAAGGAAGTTCAAAATCAGTATTCTTAATCTGTATCATATAGTGATGCTACACTAAACTTTTTGTTGAGTTGAAGCAGCTGGTTCGTGTACAGGGACATCCAAGATAATTCAAATATATTTTGTCCATGAGTGAAATTGCAAGTAAATAAGAGTTTAATATCTATAGGCTGCACTAAACCAAATGAAACGAATGTATATTTTTTACATGCATAAAAGCATATTTCGTGTTTCATATAGTTTCATAGTACTTTTATATAGTATCATATATATAGTTTCATATATAGTGTGAAAATCATCCACCATTCGTTTACAGAAATACACGAAAGAACTAGAATATAGTGGGACAATACTTGGAAATTGACGGGAGTGCATTTCAGGTTGTATTGTGTGGAATAAATATAGGATTTTATTTAAGTGCACAGAGCGGTGTGTGCATAATTTTTAGAAGATATACAGTGCTGCAAACAGCTAGGCGAAAACATTATTTTTAGTGAATGTGATTGGTGGAAGGGCCTTACTATGTTTTGCCATGTCTAAGAAAACTGCTCAGGAATTGAAATTAATTCCTCATACTCATACAGTAAATAAAGTTTTCTTTTTCTTTTTTTTTTTTTTTTTTTTTTTTTTGTATATTTACACATTTTGAGGTTCCCTGAATACTGAAGTCAAAGTTTTAACGTTTGATCTTTGTGTATATCTCTTATCAACGCAATTTAAAATTATTTTAGACAGTTCAAATGTTGTATTTTAAAGTTTATAAGGTTATTATTTAAAATGTTTGCTTAAGGGGGCTCTGTACTTATTGGCTCCGAAAGGTAATTAATACGGGTAATTTTGCCCCATAATAACTCGTATTAACTAATACATATTTTTAAATTCCGTTTTCACATTCAGAAAATTCAAAACTGCTAAACAGGTTATTGTTTTCTAAATATTGATTTTTTTTTTCTTTTTAAGATTTCATTTCTAAAAAGCTAAAAAATGCAAATTTTCACATTGTAAAAATTCACATTTTACAACCTCAAAATAAAATATTAAAAAATAAAAAAAAATCAAATTTTAGATAGCAATAACCTATTTAGCAGATTTGAATTTTCTGATGAGAAAACGGAATTTAAAAATATGTTTTAGTTAATGAGTTATAACGGGGCAAAATTCTGCATAGAATAACATTGGCTTTGGCTTTCAGGGATGATAAGTAGAGTCAAGAGGATTGAGGATTGATAAGTCTGAGAGTCTTGAGGATTGATAAGTTTCAAGGAATGGAGCAGGTAAAAGTTGTTTGAATAATCTTAAATGAACCTATAAATTTAATAATAGCTTTGAATTCTTTGTAAATGTGTGTACAATATTCATATGAAGAGTTGAGGGGGGCGGTAAGCCCCTCACACAAAATTATTTGTGAAATAAAGCTGTTCTGAAGCCTAATTTGAATAGTTTTTAACGTAGATTTAATTTAACAGTACTCGTTATCTTACCCTTTAATATCCAATCTGTCTTTATAGTATTGAATTCCAGGGTAAGAGACAGGTCATGTGAGTGCCATACCAGATTATTTTAATGAAAAATAGAATTTTTAAAAATCGAAATAATTTTGCAATTAGTAGCATACATGCAACAACAGCTAATGAAATTTTTTGTATGTATTGCAGTAACAATACATGAAGATTATTATGTTATGATTGAAATTTAAAAAAATGTTGTGACCATCCCAAAACATTCTTCTGTATCATTCTAATATAAAAATTGGTCGGCAAATTACCTAAAACCTGAAAAAAGCTGCATAACCGCACCACTTAGCAGCCAATATGCACTCAAATTAATCCAGTGTAACTTTTCATTTTAGCCTTTTCATATATTAAGTTTGATGTATGAAAAGGCTGAAACGATAAGGTCTTCACTATATAAGTATTAAGATATTGCCTTCCCATAAATAGGAGAAAATACAGCACCTATAAGCCGATATGCACGCTGATTAAATCGACATAGTTTTTTATTATAACCATCTTAGATATAAAATTTGATGCATAATATATAATATAGAAGCTGAGATATACTCTTTACACAAGTGAGGATTATACCAGCATAACAGTGCCACCTGCAGATTTATATACACCAAAACCCAATCAACATAAATTTATATTGTGATCCAACCAAATATATATTTTTTCATGTCACCCCGTGTATTCTTTCGTGAGATACAGTTCTCACCAAATTTCTCTAACTTACATGCACAAACATAAAGATGATTTCTAAAAATAGTTAAATCGTCTTCAGAACGTTTTAAAATGTGCTAACTCACCATAAACCGAAATTCAAAAATTTACAAATCCAATACTTTCATCTTATGTATATAGAAGAAAATATATATATATATATATATATATATTTTTTTTTTTTTTTTTTTTTTTTTTTTTTGCAAGTATTTGCTCAAAACAACGAATGGGATATGAATGAAATATGGTTTTATTTAGAAATTAGAATCTATATGCATGCTATAAAATATTTTTGGCGATGGTGTGATCAGAACGCCTAAAATTGACTTAATCAATCACACGCCTAACAATTTTCTTGTAATAGCAAACTAATAGATAAAACATATAAAAAAGAGTTTATATAGCGAGTTTAAAGAAAATCGATACAGCCGTTTTCTTGAAGCACTAATTTCCAAGATGTAAAACTGATCAATCTAATCAGGGCACTCATCAATCCAACTGTAATAATCAAAACCACGCAATACATGCGAAAGAACTACTAAAAAGTGGTTTGTGTAGCTCATTTGAAGAATGTGTAGTTAGAGCCGTTTTATTTATTGATTTATTTTTATTTTTACTTTTATTTATTTTTATTATTATAATTTTTATTTTAATACCGACTAATCTACTTTAATCACCCCCATAGGTGGGGATGAATGGGACAATGTACGTGCATGTAAAAAAAAAAAAATATATATATATATATATATATATTATTAATTAAAAATGATAACTTTTTATTAAAGTTAGTATGTTTATATGTAACTGATTACTGAAGTGTACTTATGAGCAATGTTACAAATTTCTGAATTACATATGGTGAACATTACTAATAATAATTGGCTAAAAGTATTTAAAAAATGCATTGTCACCGTATTCTGAACTATTCTGAGAGTTTCAAATGTCTAGCTAATCGGGAAGTTATATGATTGCTGAATCATATAACTACCGAAGTCAGTGGGGACCCAAAACAATTGACTAAAAGTATTTAAAAAATGCGTTCTCATCATGTTGTGATTTATTCTAAATGTTTCAAATGTCGGTAAGTTATATGATTGTTGAATCACATAAACGGTACCAAAGGCTGCGGACATCAGAAAAAATTGGCTAAAAGTATTTAAAAAATGCATTGTTGTGTTATGAGCTATTCTAAAAGTTTCAAATGTTTAGCTAATCGGAACGTTAGTTAAATAAATTTTCTGTTGAATCACATAAACGCTACCGAAGGCAGCGGGGACCGAAACAGTTGGCTAAAAGTATTTAAAAAGTGCATTGTCACCGTGTTCTGAGATATTCTGAAAGTTTCGAATGCCTAGTTAGTCGGAAAGTTAGTTAAAAATCGATTGCAAAATTTGTACTGGACAAACAAACAAATATCGAAGTTAATAAAAACATGGTAAAAATTAGTTCTATTTTCAGAACTTTTATAAAAAAGTTTTGATAAGAACTTACTTTTAAAGAGCTTTTATTAAAAAGTTCTTTTGATAAAAAAAAAAAATAATAATAATAATAATAATCTTTTTTTTTTTTTTTTGGGGGGGGGGGTAGGGGATGGGGGGCTTTTATGGTAAAAATTTTTGTAAACCAGTTAAACTAAAATTTTTTGAAAAAGTTCAACATCTGTTTTGAACCGTGCTTAGATTACCTTATACTAATGCCATAACAGTTCATACATGTTTAAGAAAGTTATGCGGCAGAAGATAAGGTAGACGTATAGTCCTTGAAAGCGATAGATGAACAGATATAGAAAAAACTAATTTTCAGGTATCTTAAACGATGTTTAATGTAAATAATATTATAGTTTTAAAAAATTAGAGAACACGCTTTTATAGAAATGTGAACTAAAAAGCACAAAATATCTATCTTTTAGTATTAAAATGCAGGGTAAGAGAAAATCGTATGAGTGACACACCATAATATTTACATACATTTAAATCTTTAATTAAAATAATTTAGAATTAAACAAAAACCATTTTTAAAAAATCTCCCCTGACTGGGCTCGAACGCTAGACCATTAGGTTCGTAACGCGGAACTTTACCTCACAACCACGGCGTTCACGTAGGGAAAGTCTTTTTTTACAATATAGATTTTTTGTTTGCTCCCAGAGCGGTTACAAACATACATTGATACATACATACAAATATACATACAGGTGAAGCTAATAAAAGCGTGTTAAAAACATGAAAAATATCCCATTCATCCCCACTCTCCCCTAAGGTAATTCCGGGAGAGTTGCCCCACCGGTAGAGATGCCCCACTTTATGTAATTTCGAAACGTGACGCTAGATTGCTCTGCGAGTCCGATTATTATTTCAGATAGATGCTGAATAGTGTGCTGTGGAAGTTACGTGAAGTCATTTCTTTGTTTTCTGCTACCACAACAATATTTCAAGTAAGTACCATGTTTTTTCTACTCTGTTACAAGAGTGATGTTGCACTGTAAGGCAGGCACTACTTAATAAGTAGGAATTTTTTTTATATAAGCTTAAAAACCTGTAGTAAGAAGTTGATCAGTCGACTTCGGGCATTGTGTGGCCATTTTTGCTGTCTTGTACTTTAGACAGTTTCCGGGGCATCTCTCCCATACCAAAAGGATAGACGCCCCAGATAATATTCGGGGTGAGATGCCCCACATACATTTTCAGGAAGAAAAGTCTTTTAATTGTTTAAATTTTAAACTAATATTTTTTAAATCATATTGTTTTTATAAAATGCTTAATATTTGTAAATGGAAAATTTTTCAACTTAAAAATATTTTTTTCAACTATAAATTTAGATTGAAATTCTTCAAATAAATTTCAAATTCGCGTGATTCGCGTGAAGGGACAACTCAAAACGAAATCACAAAAATACAGATTAAACCCAGATAAGAAAGCAGAAAACGCACAGGTATGTCAGACTGACCTTTGACATTTAAACTGAATATTGACACTTAAAATATAACATAAATAAAACTTGGGCGCTAACGAAACTGTAGAGGGGCGGTTAATTGTGCCAGTGTGTGCATATTATTGTATTTGTCCAGTGTTTCTTGTTTGTTTCAGGAAAGATGCCTACAGTGTACAAAAGAAAAAGTACTGGAGCAGCTCGTAAGACCTGGACAGAAGACGATATAAAAGAGGCTCTCAGGAGACTAGAAGCAGGGGAAATTGGTGTCAATGAAGCTGCTAGGTACTATGGAATTCCTTCTCGGACACTTCGTCGTCGTCGAAGAAAAACGGGTAATAATACCAAAACAAGTTCTTTGGGACCTCAAGGAGTGTTTGGAGTTGAAAACGAAAAACATCTCTTCAAGCACATCCAACGTTTAGAAAAATGTGCATTTGCACCTGACAGAGAGACAATTAGGACAGTTGTATTTCAGTTTGCTGAAAAACTAGGTCTCAAGAATCGATTTAATTTAGAAGCAAGAATGGCTGGGTACGCCTGGTTGTCATCATTTTTTAAGAGAAACTCAGAACTAAGTATTAGTCAAGCCCAGGGGCTCTCTTTAGCAAGGGGGGGGGGAGGCATGAACAAAGAAAGTGTTGATCATTTTTTAAAAATTCTTTCAAGAGTGTTTGAAGAAAATCAATTCTTTACCAGACAGGGGAGTATTTATAATATGGACGAAACCGCTGTCAATTAAATAAAGTTCCAGGAAAGGTCGTGGCTACCAAAGGGGCAAAAGATGTTCATGTTTTGCCGTCTACAGAGAGAGGAGAAAATGTTACAGTCATTGCTTGTTGCAATGCAGAAGGACAATATTTCACTGGAATTTTGCTGGAATTTGCGGACAAGAATGACAGTATAATTGTATGCCTGCCCAGCCATACGACACAAACTCTTCAGCCTCTTGAACAGTCTTTTTTTAAGCCCCTAAAACACTACTTTGAAGAGAAAGCAAGAAAATGGATTGTTAATCATCCAGGAAGGACCATTTGGAGAATACAAGCTGCAGAACTGATTAGTATAGCCTGGAAAAGGGCAGCTTCTGTTGACACTGCTATTAATGGCTTTCGGGAGACGGGATTTTTTCCTCTAAACCAAGCAGCGATTCCAAACCACTTATTTTCCATAAGAGAATAATTGAAACTGACGTGTGAACAGTTCCAAATTTCTGAATCAATTGAACAAACATCCTCCCCGACAAACATATTGGAACAGATTCCCCCTGTGCCTAGCTTAAAGGAAAAATGCCGAAAAAGAAAGAAAAAGTCGGCTAAGGTCATTACATCCCAAGAGCACATCCAAGAAAGAAAAAAGCTAAAATCCGCTGTTAAATTTAGCAAAGCGTCAAAACAGCTGGTGATGGACATGCCTATTTAAAATGAAGAAAGTGATCTTACAAACAATTGCCTCGAATGTGAGGAGAACTATTATTTTACGAAAGAAACAGTAGATTGGATAAATTCCATACAGTGCCATAAATGATTGAATTAATCATGCACAATGTACGGAGATCTGTGCAATATTTGCGGAAAAGCGAATATTAGAGAAGAGAAAAAGAAAAATATTATCTGAATAAATTCAACATATTTCGTAATATTTTTTTATTATTCTTTCTAAGTTGTAAATATGAAATTTTCCCATATATTAAAAAAAAAAAAAAAAAAATTGAAATATTTTTCAATAGTTTATGTGTTTTATTCTAATTTTTACATCTTGTCTATGGTAGCTAAATAGTTTAATATTTTATAAATTAATGCTAAAGTCATATTTTTTTTTAAATAGCTTACATTTCATATGTTATAAACTATTGAATTTTTTTTTATAAACTATTGACCATTGTTAAAACCTTTTATTATGTTTTTTACAGGTAGGGCATCTCTCCCACGTGAGTGGGGCATCTCACCCGCGACTTCGGGAAAGATGGTCAAATATATGCAGTGCGGCAATTTTACTTTTTTCTTTGGAAAATTTACAATACGGTACAAAAAAACTACTTGGCATTAATAAACAATATATATTATGTATTTCCCACAAATTTTCGTTGGCATTGTCAATACCCAATTTATTTTATAGCTCTCTTTCCTTAAGTGGGGCATCTGTCCCGGAATTACCTTATACATGTTTATTTTATTTTGTTTATTGCAGCCAACAGATATTAAATTGCATCTACTGAAAATTTCAATTATAGACATAACGTATTTGAATTATTTTGGATGCCTTGCTCCTGCACATGAACAGTTTGCTTGATCTCAACGAAAAGTTTAGTGTAGCATCACTATATAGGATAACAGATTTAGAAAATCGAGTTCGGACTTCTGCTACTATTTGTTCGTTTGACATGCTAATAACAGACACACACATGTACACAGATACACATATATATATACTCACACAGACCAACTACTATGAAGCTGTTTTTCATATTCAGTGGGCCTGAAAACACGTAAATTCAACAAAAAAAAATCAATTTCGAAAATTGAAATCAAAAACAATATTACAAGTCCTCCATTACGATTTCAAGCTATTTTACTGTAACTGCAGTTACTCGAAATTTCAATTTTATAAAATCTGCGAAATATCTACGGAAACAAGAGTTTAGATAAACGGATAGACTTGATGAACGAATAACGAACTGAAGCTCTTGTTCAACTTGTTGGGAAAAGTTAAAAGAGTATAATACAATGTTGTCTAGTTTCATACCTCCGATTTTGGTCTTGATACGAGCTCCTTTTGTCTAGAGATATCTATTATTTTACACGATGTATGTATGTGTGTGAGTAAATAAGATAGCGTCTAAACACTTTGTTCGAATGAGCTGAAAGTTGGTATATATATGTTATAGGTCACCGTAACACGAACCCTATTGATTTTGTTGAATTAAGCACTTATAGTTTTTTTTTTACTTTCCGAACAATATAGTGAGGAAAGTATTGTAATCATGTCAAAAATCCGAATTTGAGATTTTGATGTTTCTATACGTTTCGAGGTCCCCCGAGTCCGTTTTCACTATTTTTACGATGATATGTGTGTGTCTGTGTGTGTGTATATCTGTGAGTGAACACGCTAGCGTCTAAACGCTTTGTTCGAATGAGCTGAAAGTTGGTACGTATATTGTAAGTCACCATAGTACGAACCCTATTCATTTAGGTGAATCTAGCATTTATCGTTTTTTTTACAGGTACAGCAGGAAAAACTTTATCATTATGGCCTATGTAGCCAATTTTTTAAAAGTGCAATAGCGTCTAAACGCTTTATTAATCTGAGCAAAAAATTTTGTACACATGTTATAGGTCACAGTTTCACCAACTGTATAGATTTTAGTGAATTTAGCACTTACAGTTTTTTTACAGGGACACAAAGAAAAATTCTTTATCATTATGGCCTATGGGACCAAATTTTTAAAAGTGCGATAGCATCTAAACGCCTTATTCAATTGCGCTGAAAATTTATAGGAATATTATAAATCACTGTTGCACTAACTATAAGCATTTTGGTGAATCTAGCATTTATAGGTTTTTACAGGAACACAACGAAAGAATCTTTATCATTATGATCTATGGTCTCAAAGTTCAGGCTTGAAAGCAACATATGAACTCACCAGTGTTGGCAGACTTTGCGACTTTTTACTTTCTCTTACCCATAAGGTAGAGAAAGTATTGTTTTAGGATCGAATTTACGAGTGGGAGTTTTTGTTATATTTACATGTTCAGAGGTCCCCTGATTACGAAAATCATGTTTTTAGCGAATGGTCTGTGTGTCTGTTTGTTATCCGCATATCTTAAGAACAAGTAGTAGCAGAAATTCCAAACTCGGTATTCTAAATGTGTATCCTATAGGGATGCTACACTAAGCTTTTCGTTGAGATGAAGCAAATGGTTCGTGTACAGGGACACTCAAAAGCATTCAAATACATTACGTCTATGGGGAGAATTGTAGGTGAGTAGAGTTTAACATCTATAGACTGCACTAAACCAAATGAAACGAATATATGCTTTGTGTAATAGAGATAGTCAACTGGGAAAATTTTATTTGTGTATGTAGGAGCCTCGCCTCCCTCCCTGGGGGTAGTCCGCCCTCGAGGGGGGGAGGGGTAAATTTTCATGATGGGTATCTTTCAAAAGAGCTCGCGAATACCTTTAAAACGAATGGTTGAACCATCGATCTGCGATAATTTAAAATAAAGTTATCGATTTTTTTCAATTTAATTTTTTTTAACTTTAATATTGAGAATAAATTCAACTTTTTTTTTTTTAATATTTAGTGTTATACTACTTCTCTAATATTGAAATCGTCTTTATTATCATAAAAGATAATTTTTTAAAATAATAATTTTAATAAATTATTTTTTAAAAACAGAATTATTTTTTAATAACCGAATTAAATTCTATATAAATGTAGGTGCATTAATGAAACGGGGGGTTGACACAGAACCAATTATCATATAAAACTCTTCCGAAGCCTAATATGAATTGTTTAACACAGGTTTACACGACAGTACTCGTTATCTTACCTCTTAATCTCCAACCTGTATTTATAGTATTAAATTTCAGGGTAAGAGAAAGTCGTATGAGTGACACACCGGATTATTTTATTTACTAGTCACAAATAATTTTATGAAATGGTATTTGATATACTACATAACAGACGATTCTTCGATTCGATTCATCTACTATGTATATCAAATATCACTTCTCAAACTTATTGGTGACTATTGTAATTACAAGATAAAAGAACTTTTTATATGTCATGTTTTTAAATTTTCTGTTGAATGATATGACAATTCTATGTATTAATAAATTCTTTTTCAAAATTTTTTGGATGAATTATCGCATCAACTCGAAAGAAAATGATTGAATGCGCAATAAACAGAGCAATTATAAGAAATTTTCAAACATTTATTAATTGAATAAAAAGAATTCATTGTCACCGTGTTCTGAGCTATGCTAAAAGCATCAAATGTCTGGAGTCGCGAAGTTGCACTGTAAAAAAAAAAAAAAAAAAAAAAAAAAATCTAAAATAGGTAAAAAATTGTAAGAGATTTGGGAAAAAGCAATGTTCCAAATTGGAAAGTTCTGTTTGTAACCCAAAATTTCAACCTAAATTGGATACGAGACCAATTTTGGATAGAATTATTTTGAGGTTTATTTTTTGCAGTGTGCATATACGTATACATACGAAATGTTTACATTTTAACATACACAAACATCAAACCGTCTCAATTATATATTAAAAACAAAAACTACTTTATTTACGAGAAAAAACTTAAGTTAAAGTACATTTAAAAACAAAATATACATATAAAAATAATTAAAATCTAGACGTTTCGAAACCCGTCCGGGTTTCCTCATCAGTATCAATTACAACATAATATGCAAGCATTACACGAATACCCAAGGAATTTAAAGAACTACCGAATATTGAGGAGCCAGTGCGCTTGCTTCATTGATAGTGTGGAGAGGCCTGGTAGTGTGAAAACTCTCAAGGAAAATACGTGATTTATAATTATCAAAACCAGAATTTAGAACTTTTAAATTATCGAAGTCGGGAATATGATCGGTTTCTATTGAATGGATTACAATTTTAGAATTTTGGTTGCAATTTTTAAAAGATCGTCTGTGCTCCTGTAACCTAATTTTTGCTGTACGGCCAGTTTCACCTATATAAACCTATTTACAATTTTTACAAGGAATTAAATATATTACGCCAGTTATATCCAGAGTAGGGGTTACGGGTTTAAAGTTAAAAAGAATGTTTTTAAATTGATTAATCGGCCGGAAAGCAGTATAAATATTATGTGGTTTAAGTAATTTAGAAATAAATTCTGAAGGAAACGAAAATATGGCATAGAAATATAATTGTTTTTATTAATTAGTGAATTTTTCATTTGCATTGGAGTAGAGGGGGAAATTGCAGGAGGAAACGAAGGAGAGGGGAAGCGGATAATTTTTTCACGATAAATTCGTTTTAACCAATTAAGAGGGTAATCGTTATTTATTAAATCCTGAAAAAATATTTTAATTTCCAACTTTACATTTTGTTTAGATCATCTACGCATCGCATGTTAGATTTTTTTTTTTTTTTAATAAGAGGTGAGTGATACAATATTTTCTACAACGTCTTTATTTATTATAGACAAAAATATAAAATAAGATAGTGAACCATACATAACAAGTTTGTAAACTCAAAAATAGATAGATTTCGTGACCCATTTTGGGTCATAAACAGAACTTCCCAATTTGGAACATTGTTTTACCCAAATATCTTACAAATTTTTACCTATTTTAGAATTTTTTTTTTTTTTTTTTTTTTTTTTTTACAGTGTATTTAAAAACCGATTGCAAGATTTGTACTGGACAAACAAACAAACAAGCAGGAAAGCGAGTTAATAATAATATTATAGTTTTAAAAAATTAAAGAACACGCTTTTATAGAAATGTGAACTAAAAAGCACAAAATATCTATCTTGGTATTAAAATGCAGGGTAAGAGTGACACACCTTAATATTTACATACTTTTAAATCTTTAATTAAAATAATTTAGAATTAAACAAAAACCATTTTTAAAAAATCTCCCCTGACTGGGCTCGAACGCTAGACCTTTAGGTTAATAGTGCGGCTCTTTACCTCGCAGCCACGGCGTTCACGAAAGAAAAGTTTTTTTTTACAATATAGATTTTTTGTTTGCTCCCAGAATGGTTACAAACATACATACAAACAAACATACAAACAAAAACATACATACATACAGGTGAAGCTAATAAAAGCGTGTTAAAAATATGGTAAAAAGTCGCAAAGTCTGATGAAAGCTCACTTGATGAAAAGATGTGGTATTATTCCAACTCGAAACAAATGTTGCGAGTTTTTATAATTTAGGGTGTTTGCTTACAAAAGTTTTTACTTATTTTAACACCAGTTTTTCGGAGTATTTTTCTTCAACCTTTCAAATTTGTTAAAATTTTTTCAAATGGGGAAACATAACTTCGTTATATTTAATACAGAAACTTCCTTTAAATTTGTCTGTTCATCACGTTATTTTTATCAATAAACAGGATCGCGTTTTTCTAGTGAATGGCAAAAATGTAAATAACATGTTGAAAATATCTGTTGAATGGCTGAAAAAAAATGAACAGTGACTTTACATCCAACAATGTGTTCGCGTGTATTTAAAGGAAAATTGTAATCCAAGGACGCAGTTAAATGGATGCCGTGCACCATCATCAAGCTGTATTTAAATAATAATTCTTTTTGCTTTATGGAGGCAAAAGTGTTTTACATGTAGGGAAGTAAAATTCATTATGACGTGGTGTACATCCACATAATAGATGTTATTCAGCGCTATAAATCATTTTAAGAAAGTTTTTATTTTATTGCCGTGTAAAGTTATTGAATAGTTCTTTGCGATTATCGCAATCTAAAAGTGATTTGAATGACAAAGACTGCATGCGATATTCCCATTTTCTTTGCTGTATTTGTATTTCTTTTAAAGAATTACGCAGCTTTTATTCGTTTTCGGTAAAGAGAAAAGAAAATGTATAACGAATCTTCCAGGGTGACGGCAAGAGTGTGGGGTATTCAAATCAAAGTAAGGTTATGTGTGTAATCAAGACTTAGTAAGGGATCTCATATGACCAAGTCGTAGCGCACACTACTTAGCCCCAGTGGCAGAAACACGGCGACATAGTCGCGAACACAGAAAAACGGCTTGCGGACAGTTTTTGTCTGCACTGAGAAAAAAATTTGTCCGCAACTTTCGGATAACAATTCACCTATAAAAATTTCTGTATCAAAACTAAAACTAATACTTTTATTATTTATAATTATTTATATTGTGTTGTGTCAAACATTGCTATGAAATATTTAATTGAATGAGGTGAATTGAATGAATACAATTGTTTATACTATATTGTTTTGTAGTAAAATTGTATTCGTGTATTGTTGCACAAGATCACCACTGATGTCAAGCCCCCCCCCCCCCAAAAAAAAAAAAAAAAAAAAAAAAAAAAAAAAAATCAGCTTTCAGGCTTTTTGAGTGTAAGCCATTTTCACCCCTGATTACACGCAAGTTTTGCAGACAGATTATGAAATTTTAAAAGCCTGTCGCAAACGGCTTCAAAACTTTCTGCCACTGGGCTACTTAGTTATTATTGAGAAAAAAAAAAAAAAAAAAAAAAAACTTTAAATTGAAAAAAAAAATCTCATTTTACTATATAATATTTTGTTATGATCAATTTTTCACTGCACTTTTTTAAGTTATTGAAGGACAAATTTAATGATTGATTACTTTTTAATAATCAAAATTTATAAAATACAAAGAAATTTAAATAGAAAACGCGTGAAACTACTTGGCATAGGTGGACTCTGCTCAGTTCCCCATCATATATATATATTCATAAATTTCTATAACAGGACATTCTCTTAACATAGTTATCATGCTAAGATAAATGAATTTGAAAAAACGCTTGACACAGTGACAGAATGAAATCCCCGCCTAATAGGCTATCCACCGTTCACTTCGATATATTTATCTTATTCTAATCTATTAATTTATTTTATCAGGGTAAATTTTGTAGTTTAGTTTTCATGCTACAATTTCCAATGCAATCCTCAAAATTTTTCAGTTCTGTTATGTTGATAAGATCTTAAGTAACGAACAGCTTACGAAATTTTCCTATAAGAATATTTGTAATCAGTCATGTTCATACAAGTATCATAAATGTTATTTTGAAGTTGTCTGATATATTTATGATCCTGAAAATGGCCGTTTATGCTCAATTTTGTATTATTCTGCCATTTTAAGAGGATGGTAAATTCCAAATAACTTACGAATTTCTTAAATTAGAAAATTCATACTCTATGGTATTCATGTCAGTATCCTAAATAACATTTCAAAAGTGGTCTGACACCTTTACGATGAAAATATCCCTCAAGATTGACGCTTGTGTGAAATTTTGACCTATTCTGCCATGTTAAGAAATTCGTAAATTTCTAATAACTTGCGAAATTTTTATATTGGAAAATTCATAGTCAGTGATATTCATGCCAGTATCCTAAATAATATTTCAAAAGTAGTCTGACATCTTTACGATGAAAATATCTCTAAAAAATGACGTTTATGTGAAATTTTGCCCTATACTGCCATGTTTAGGAATTCGTAAATTTCCAATAACTTGCGAAATTTTCAAAGTAGCATATTTATAGTTACCGATGTTCATTCCGGCATCACAACTGATATTTTAAAACTGGTCTGACATTTCTACAGTAAAAAGTTTCCATTTAATGCGCGTTTAAGTGAATTTTTGTCCTATTCTCCCATGTTAAGAAAATCGTAAATTTCTAATAACTTGCGAAGTTTTTAAATTCGAATGTTGCAAATGAATAGGGTTCTTGCCAGTGTCGAAAGTAATATTTTAAAACTGATCTGACCTCTCTGCGACAATTTGTTCTTGAGATATCGTGTACACAGACTAACAAACTAACGGACTAACAGACGCCCTACAGACAGACACCATACAAATTTTGTCATTTTCGGATTCCTCACACCTGAAAACGTGTAAAAAAGTCAAAAAACCGTGGTCGAAAATTTTCACGATTACCTAAGTTCCCCATACCTGTAGTATGATGGGGAACTAATACAAAGTTATTACTATTTATTTTTCACAAAAAAAAAAAAAAAAAAAAAAAATTACATTATTAAATATAATGAATACATATGATATAATGTTTATAGCATTAGAAATTATTGATTTAACCATTCACCTTTTGCAATACAAGAACCTGGATCTTGTTTACAAGAGCAAAGTGTCTTTAGAATTTCTTCGGGAAAACAGACTTCATTTACATTCATAAATATTTCTCGATGTTTACATAGTTTTGACGCATATTAGACGTACACTTGATCATCTTCGAAAACTAGTTGGCATAGGTGGACTCTGCTCAGTTCCCCACCATATTTATGGTCTCATAAATTTCTAGTGCGAGACATTTTATAATCATGTTAAAAAAATCAATTTGACCAAAGCTTGATACAGTGACAGAATGAAATCCCCGCCTAATAGGCTATCCACCGTTCACTTCCATATATTTATCTTATTCTAATCTATTAATTTATTTTATCAGGCTCAATTCCGTTGTTTATGTTTCACGCCAATGTTTTCATTTCCAGTGCAATAATCCTCAAAATTCATATTTATATGAAAAAATTACAATTTCGCTATGTTGATAAAATCGTAAATTACGAAATTTTCCTATTAGAATATTTGTATTCAATCATGTTCAACAAAATATCATAAATGTAATTTTGAAGTTGTCTAATGTATTTATGATCCTCAAAATGGAAGTTTATGCTCAATTTTGCCTTATTCTGACATGTTAAGTAAATAGTAAATTCCAAATAACTTACGAATTTTTTAAATTGGAAAAATCATAGTCTATGATATTCATGCCAGTAACCTAAATAATATTTCGAAAGTGGTTTGACATCTTTACGATGAAACTATCCCTCAAAATTGACGTTTATGTTAAAATTTGCTCTATTCTGCCATGTTAAGAAATTCGTAAATTTCCAATAACTTGCGAAATTTTCAAAGTAGCATATTTATAGTTACTGATGTTCATTCCGGCATCAAAACGGATATTTTAAAAGTGGTCTGACATTTTTAGAGTAAAAAGTTTCCATTTAATGCACATTTAAGTGAATTTTTGTCCTATTCTCCCATGTTAAGAAATTCGTAAATTTCCAATAACTTACGAAATTTTTAGATTTGAAAATTCATAGTTATTAATATTCATGCCAGTGTCCTAAATAATATTTCAAAAGTAGTCTGACATCTTTACGATGAAAATATCGATCAAAATTGACGTTTATGTGAAATTTTCCCCTATACTGCCATGTTAAGAAATTCGTAAATTTCCAATAACTTGCGAAAATTTCAAAGTAGCATATTTATAGTTACTGATGTTCATTCCGGCATCAAAACGGATATTTTAAAACTGGTCTGACATTTTTAGAGTAAAAAGTTTACATTTAATGCACGTTTAAGTGAATTTTTGTCCTATTCTCCCATGTTAAGAAAATCGTAAATTTCTAATAACTTACGAAGTTTTTAAAATCGAATGTTGCAAATGAATAGGGTTCTTGCCAGTGTCGAAAGTAATATTTTAAAACTGATCTGACCTCTCTGCGACAATTTGTTCTTGAGATATCGTGTACACAGACTAACAAACTAACGGACTAACAGACGCCCTACAGACAGACACCATACAAATTTTGTCATTTTCGGATTCCTCACACCTGAAAACGTGTAGAAAAGTCAAAAAACCGAGGTCGAAAATTTTCACGATTACCTAAGTTCCCCATACCTATAGTATGATGGGGAACTAAAAATGGAGAAGCGAGCTGATGATGGACAATTGATTGAATTTTAATACTATCCTCACGGGAACTAACTTCCCAACTTTCTTCAATCAATTGCGAACAATTCTGTATTTTTTTAACCAAATTTTTGACTTGTCTGTAAAAGTAAACATCACAAGTTTGTACTAACGGGGTTAATTTTGGAGGTATGATTTTAACAGTACACGTAGGCATTTCTTCATCATCTTGAAATATTTCATCATAATAATGACATCATCTTAATCAAAACTCACAACAGTAAAGCGCGCTACGGCTTGGTCATTAGAGTTCTCTTACTGACTACTGATTACAAACATAACCTTACTTTGATTTAAATACCCCACACCCTCGCCATCTCCTTGCTAGTTACGATTTTAGTACAAAGTAAGTTGCATATAGTTATAGTTCCAATGACAATTGGAAACAAGCAAGAAAAATTTTGCGCCGACCCTAATATACGACACTTTTTCTAAATATCTGGAATAAAGAATTACTTTAACACCTTGCGTGAATGATCAACAGCTTTTAGAAATCAGTACTACTTTATTAAGATCATAGTCCTATTTTTTTTTTTTTTTACAGGTTTTTTTTTTGTTTATTTTCCGTAAAGAGCATCGTTACCATTTTTTTTCTTAAACACCTTACATTTAGCATAAAAAATTGTATGTTTACAAAATGTAAGGCATTGGTGTGTGGGTAAAGGCCAATTGGTTGCGCTTAGGACCGTAGCGCAACCAACTGGCGCAACCCGTAGCGCACCCGTAGCGCGGGGGTATTTACGTCCTAAGACGTAAATACCTTCCGTCTTAGGACGTAAGTATCCATAGGGGTCTTTTTAAGGGGTCCTAGTCCTAGTTCCTCAAGTAAAAAAAAATCAGAAAACTCTAAACGGCCAGGTTGACAACGCGACACCTCACATCTGGCTGCTTACAGTAGAGTGACCATATTTTTTTTCTTTGAATTCGGGGACAAAGATGGCGGCGTCCTCGAATTTCGAGGACAAAATATAAATAATTAATTAAATCACCTTAAATTGAAAAATTTTAGTAATTTTTATGTAGAAAGCAACTAAAAGAACCTATTTCAGCGTATGTATTATACATATAATAAATTATTATAATAAAACATTAATAACTTTATAACCGGCGTTCCCAAATGCGTTGTAATTTTGGGGGGACGCAGGTAGTTTTCAAGGACTGTCCTCGTGATTCGAGGACATATGGTCAGCCTAGCTTACTGAGCAGAAGCTCTCGGCCATTGGTATACGGCCTACAGAATATTAATTTAAATTCTGTTTTGAAAAAAAATCTTTTTTTTTTTCTTTCTTTTTTACTTCTTTATACAAAGTATAAGGAAATACTGTAGTTCTGATTTGCGAAATGGGTTCTGTATCTAGCGTAGCTCAAAAACGAACAACCGCAGAGTGTTGCAAATTTATATTTGTGACTGTCATGACGTCTAGTGGTGTACCTTCAACTTTGATCTTGACACGAGCTCCTCTTTTTGAGATATCTAGGGTTTTACACGATTTTTCGTGACGTCTGTATGTAGTATGTGTGTGTATTTGTATCTGGCATAACTCGAAAACGGTTGGATGTAAAACGCTCCAAATTCGTATGCGAGTTTGTTATAATATCTGATTACGCACCTTTCTTTTTGGTCTATCAATGATTTTTCGTTTTGGAAATATTTACTAAAATTATATTCATAACTAGCCGCCTTCGGCGACCAGCTGGTTCACGATCCTTGAAAAATTCGACTTGAAACTCCCGCTCGGTGGCGCCTGCGGCGCCTTTTTCCCGTTTCAGATCTTACAACAGCTTATTAACATTTAGTGAAAATAGCTTTATTGAAAAATTTAATCGCAGTAAATTCCCGCTCAGTAGCCTGCAGCGCCCTGTTCCACTTTCAATATCTGAAACAGCCTGTTTGCTCACGATGTTATGATCTTTGAAATTTCTGACTTTAGCAAAGTCCCGCTCGGTGGCGCCTGCAGCGCCTTATCCCCGTTTTAGAACATACAACACCTTCCTCGCTCATTAGAATTTAAAATATTGAAATTTTAAAATATTACAGCACCATCTGGCGGTAGAAATTTCTGTAATCTACTGTTCAATTTTAAATCAACAAACCTTTCAAATTATGTATTACTAATGAAAATATTTTAATTAGTAGCTGAGATATAAAAGAAAACCTAAACAGGAGACCTTAAAACGTGTAAATCGAGTAAAATCTCGAATTCCACTTTCGATAATATAAAAGAATTTTAAAATATCTTTCAAATTATGTATTAAAAATAATTTAATCATAATTAGAATTTGAAATAGTGAATTTTAAAATATTACAGCGCCATCTGGCGGTAGAAATTTCTGTAGTCTACTGTTCAATTCCAAATCAACAAAGCTTTCAAATGATGTATTACTTAAGAAATTATTTTAATTAGTAGCTGAGATACTAAAGAAAACCGATTCAGGAGACCTCAAAACGTAAGAATCAGGTGAAATCTCGAATTCCACTTTCGATAATATAAATGTACTTTAAAATATCTTTCGAATGATGCATCAAACATAATATGATCATTATTAGAATTTGAAATTTTGAAATATTACAGCGCCATCTGGCGATAGAAATTTCTGTAATCTACTGTTCAATTCCAAACCAACAAAGCTTTCAAATGATGCATTACTTATGAAATTATTTTAATTAGTAGCTGAGATACAAAAGAAAACCGATTCAGGACACCTCAAAACGTATAAATTGGGTGAAATCTCGAATCCCATTTTTGATAATATAAAAGTATTTCAAAATGTCTTTCGAATGAAGTATTAAAAATAATTTAATCATAATTAGAATTTGAAATACTCGTATTAGAATATTAGAATAAAATTTTATTTGCAATTAAATGTAAATTAAAATGTATATATTTTTTTAATTCTCCGAAATTTCTCTTAGTAATCCGACTTACCCATGGTTTTCTCCGAAACTTGCATAATTCCGGGCTATATAACATTAAAAATCCTTAGTACGATATGTGAGCAGAAATTGGAATTCGAAACTCTGCGAAATATATAAAGGTGTTCTGGGTATTCCGTAGTTTTTTCCAAAACTCCCGTTCCTTTTCTACATCTTTGCCCCTTCGCTCTCCCCCCCCCCTTTCCGTCGCTAATAATAATTTTACACTCGAAAATATACGCAATCGATTTACCTTGCCTTAAAATCTAAATATGCCAACCAATTTCAAACACTGTAACTATTTTTTTTTTTTGTCCCTTTTCCCCCTCCCTCAAGCCCTGCCTAATAATCGTACTCTTTCAAAAATATTCACAACCGAATTATCGGGCATTAAAACCAAATGCTACGAAATTTCAACGGCATATCTCAATTTAAAATACTGTAAAATATAAAAGAAAACTTAATCTTTTTCCAATAAATATGTCGTTTTTTTATTTATTCATATATTTTCATGAAAATTGAACAGTAGCTTTATAATATGCTGTCTAAGCCGAATATTCATTTAAATGTAAGGTAAATGAAAATTAGAAAAAGTTTGAAAATTGCAATTCCCCCCCCCCCCACTATAAAACACGTGATATCTTAATTGATTACAACCATTTCCTTTTTCATCACAGACAGTCGTCTGCCTGTTTCCAACTAAATTTCATACTTTAGTTAATTTTAAAACATCTTACTGATGTATCGATAAGTCGCTTGCACTCTTAGATTCGGAAAAAAATCCCCTTTCATTTGGTATCAAATTTGTAACGATCGGACTAATATTTCTAATTTATTTTCCACTTTTTCTGCTTTTAACTCCGTTAAAATATCTATTTTTATGCAATCGCGGTGAATTCTCAGTCATTGAGATCGCTTTTTGATTAGACATAGGTCTCCATTTTAATTAATATCTCCGCAACTAATTAAAATTTTTAAATTCTGTTTTCACTATCCCCTCGGGAAGGCTTCTAGGCACCCGTATGTCAAATTTTATACTTCTGCGTTCAGTAGGGGCTGAACGTATAGATGCTCAGTCAGACAGACTGACAGACAGACATCTTCTTTTATTATTATAGGTGACCAAAAATACCAAACTTTTAGCCATTATATCTGATCTACCTTCACAAAAATTTCAACAGAAGCTAATGATAGAGCCCGTAATTATATTGTTATGAAAGCGTTCGACATTTTTTGGGTGCAGAAAGTAGTTCGTAAAAACATAAGCAGGTTCTAGTCGACGAATGCACTTTATTTAATGAATATTCTAGAAACAGTTAATAAAACCGTTCTTTTGTACCACAAAAGTCAAGAAAAAAACATTAAGCACACCACAGAGCAGAAATTTCACTAATTCGGGAACAATGATCAAGCAGATTCTAGTCTTCAGCCATTAATAATGTTACTTCCCTTTTTATAGTTTTGTTAGTAATTTATAGAACTTTCGAGAAAAAACAAATGAATCATTCCGGAAAACTCCAGAACTCTGTTCTTTTTTAAGTTAGATCTTTCAAACTTTGGCAGCTCTAAACTACAATTTTTCTCCAAATGTGGTCGCCAAGTCATCAAACTGGATGGCAACGCCAAAGTCTGCGTTGCGATAAACTTGGCGACTTCGTGGGATTAGTGACCAACTTCTTCGGAAAATAGTAGGTCAGGGTTGTCAGAATCAACAAGATCTTTCTCAGTTTTAATGGATTTTTTACAATTATTCTATATATAAAAAAGTTACTAGAAGTTAACATACACAAAAAAAGTAACCATTTCTCCTCACTATAAAGATTTTACACATATGCAATTATGTACAGATTTAAGAAGTAGATTCCGAGGTGTATCATATGAGTAAAATCAGAGATGACTAATAGTAACAGCGGCTCCTGTCGTCCGATATAGATGTAATTTAAATCATTCGTTATTTTTATAATGGTAATATCGCATATCAAGTTTTGTGTATTTATACGCCATAGAAGCTGAGATTTATACGCCTTCCTGACACATGGAAAATTGCAACCATGCAATCTATCATCCAATATTTATCCAAAGTAAATCAGCATTGTGGTTCGTAATTTAATCACATATCACTTTTTGTGAAATTAAACTTAATAGCAGCTAGGTTATAGTCTTCTGTATATGAGACAAAATCTAGTACAGCAAAGCAGCTTGTTGAGTGGTTTGCACTAAATGTTGATACCTGCCATTTTTTTTGTAAAGATACAATTAATGTAAAATTTCATGAAAATCCGCACTCCTGCAAAAAATGTGATATACATTCAAAAATGCAGCATTTCAAATAATCTAGTATGTCACTCACACGACTTTCTCTTACCCTGAAATTTAATACTATAAATACAGGTTGCAGATTAAAAGGTAAGATAACGAGTACTGTTATGTAAACAAGTGTTAAACAATTCATATTAGGCTTCGGAAGAGTTTTACCGCCCCCCTCAACCCCCCGTTTCATTAATGCACCTACATTTATATAGAATTTAATTCGGTTTTTAAAAAATAATTCTGTTTTTAAAAAATAATTTATTAAAATTGTTATTTTAAAAAATTATCTTTTATGATAATGCAGACGATTTCCATATTAGAGCAGTAGCAAAAAAAATGTTGAATTTATTCTCAATATTACATTATTATTATTATTATTATTATTATTATTATTATTATTTTAAAAATGAAAAAAATCGATAACTTTATTTTAAATTATCACAGGTCGATCGTTCAACCATTCGTTTTAAAGGTATTGGCGAACTCTTTTGAAGGATACCCATCATGAAAATTTACTCCCCTCGAGGGGGGACTTCCCCCCCCCAGGGGGTGAGGCGAGGCTCCTACATACACAAAAATTTTTCCCCAGTTGACTATCTCTATTACAAAAAATATGTATTCGTTTCATTTGGTTTAGTGCAGTCTATAGATGTTAAACTCTACTTACCTGCAATTTCCCCGATAGACGTAATGCATGTGAATACTTTTGAGTGTCCCTGTACACGAACCATTTGCTTCATCTCAACGAAAAGCTTGCTGTAGCATCCCTATAGGATACAGATTTAGAATACCGAGTTTGGAGTTTCTGCTACTATTTGTTCTAGAGATATGCTGATAACAGACACACAGACCATTCGCCGAAAACATGATTTTCGTATTCAGGGGACCTCAGAACATGTAAATATAACAAAAAATCCCCTAAAACAATACTTTCTTGACGGTAAGAGAAAGCAAAAAATCAATTTAAAGCTAACTTTAAAGCATTTACTAGCCTACAGCAAAACTAACAGAACTTCCTCTGAGCGGGATAATTTTAGAGATAGAGATTGGACGCTTTATGTGCATGTTGATCGTTGAGGTACTTCATACACATTTTATAATGACATAAACTCAAATCGCCATTTTTACTTGCTTCTATATTCAATAGAAGAAAGTATTGGTTTCGTAAAAAATTTTGACTTTTGATTTTCGATAAATTTAGGTGTTTTGAAAGGTCCAGAACACGATTTCACTATTTTTTGAAAATATGTGGCTATGGGTGGTTTTTTTTTTTCTTTTTTTCCTTTAAAAAAAAGGTTTGTCTTCGCATAGATATAGTAATAAGACATAGATTGATCAGCGAGAGGGAAAAAGTGAGGCCTTTTTTTTTTCGGGAAAAGTCACTCTAATGGCTGCCTTTCCCCGAGTAAATCACACACAGGAATACACACGGATAATTTAGTAAATGAAATTTATGAACAATTTATTTACTAAAGGTGAATGAAAAACTCCAGATACAGTTTCAAATTCATTTTTCCTTTTATTATTTTTTACGATACTCTCTAATGGCTGATTTTAGAACTTTTTTTCGGCCTCAAAATTTTTTGCTCGATAACATGGGGATGATAGGACCGTAAGTCCGTATCTCAAAAACGGCTTCAACGATTTTCTTCAAAGTTGCTATATAAATACTCTATTGGATGTCCTTTCGAATGATATAGTTGGTTAGTTCAGGAAAATTGACA
Organism: Salticus scenicus; assembly: GCA_963930645.1. Lineage (NCBI taxonomy): Eukaryota > Metazoa > Arthropoda > Arachnida > Araneae > Salticidae > Salticus > Salticus scenicus. The sequence goes on from OZ005662.1 coordinate 3,677,382, forward strand.
GTCGTCCTGTATAAATAGCTCAATTTCAGGTATCACAAGTGCGTTCCTTTAAAAGCGGCTGTACGATTTTTTTTCAAACTCGCCCTATTAACCAGCGTTTATATATACTTTTGTATGTAAATATTGTTTTCCGGTCAATAATTGAATATGCCATTTGGTAAAGTTGGTATCTCAAAAACGGCTCTAACGATTTTCTTGAAAATTGTTACATAAATCCATTTTAGATACCCTTTCCCATGTATTGCGTGGTTATTACAGGGAAAGTAACGGTCATCCTGCTTACGTAATTCAGTTTTAAATCTTGGAAATTTGTATTTAAAAGATATCTTTTTTTTTCCTTTAACTCGCTATGTAAATTCTGTTTTATGTGTCTTTACACGTGTATCAAGCGCCTCTTACAGGAAAATTCCAAAAAAATGCACATATTTCCAAAAAATGCATATAATACGCATAGTAGTAGGTAATGGAAGTCGTGTGGTTGTTTCACACCAGTTTTTTTTTTTTTTTTTTTTTTTTTTTTTTTTAAATTTAAGAATTATTGCTAGCGCTCGATTAATTTTGCTGACATTAGTACTTCTCTGTGGTGAAAATCGTCTGCATTCATCATGGAAAATAATTTTAATAAATACTAATTCCAATAAATAATTTGTATAGTGCGTGAATTCGTATGGGAAAATATAGAAAAAAGTCATGTGGTGGCCACAACATACTAGTTTAACTTGTGTCACTTTTTTTCTTTTTTCTATATCCTGGTATGAATAACATATAAGAGGAGATGTAAGTCCAGAAAAAACATGAAGCTAAAATCGCAACCGCAGATGCCATTAAGTGACTTGTAAATTCTTAAGTGACTTAATGGCTTTTCCACTTAAGTGAATAAATGGCTTTTAATTTTTCACTATTCTTAAGTGACTTAAGAAATTCTGTAATACTAGCAAGCTTTGCCCGCGTTGCTGGCCACTATATTTAAATGAACAGTAAAAAAAAAAAAAAAAAAAAAAAAGAAGAAGAAGAATCATTATTTCCACTTTATAAAGAAAACATAAAAAAAAAAAAAAATCCATTGAAATCGCTCATAAACTTACTTCGAATGCTACAGGCGACATCATAAATTATATTTTTTGGTGAGGAGTTAAAAATTAAAAAGAAAACTAGTTGGCATAGGTGGACTCTGCTCAGTTCCCCATCATATTTATGTTCTCATACATTTCTATAGTGCGAGACATATTATAATCATGTTAAAAGAAATGAATTTGACCAAAGCTTGATACAGTGACAGAACGAAATCCCCGCCTAATAGGCTATCCACCGTTCACTTCGATATATTTATCTTATTCTAATCTATTAATTTATTTTATCAGGGTCAATTCCGTTGTTTAGTTTTCATGCTACTATTTCCAATGCAACAATCCTCAAAATTCATATTTATATGAAAAATTTACAATTTCGCTATGTTGATAAAATTGTAAATTACGAATAATTTACGAAATTTTCCTATTAGAATATTTGTATTCAATCATTTTCAAACAAATATCATAAACGTAATTTTGAATTGTCTAATGTATTTATGATCCTCAAAATGGAAGTTTATGCTCAATTTTGCCTTATTCTGACACGTTAAGTAAATCGTAAATTCCAAATAACTTACGAATTTTTTAAATTGGAAAAATCATAGTCTATGATATTCATGGCAGTATGCTAAATAATATTTCGAAAGTGGTTTGACATCTTTACTATGAAAATATCCCTCAAAATTGACGTTTATGTGAAATTTTGCTCTATTCAGCCATGTTAAGAAATTCGTAAATTTCCAATAACTTACGAAATCTTTATATTGGAAAATTCATAGTCATTAATATTCATGCCAGTGTCCTAAATAATATTTCAAAAGTAGTCTGATATCTTTACGATGAAAATATCTCTCAAAATTGACGTTTATGTGAAATTTTGCCCTATACTGCCATGTTAAGAACTTCGTAAATTTCCAATAACTTGCGAAATTTCCAAAGTAGCATATTTATAGTTACTGATGTTCATTCCGGCATCAAAACTGATATTTTAAAACTGGTCTGACATTTTTACAGTAAAAAGTTTCCATTTAATGCACGTTTAAGTGAATTTTTGTCCTATTCTCCCATGTTAAGAAAATCGTAAATTTCTAATAACTTACGAAGTTTTTAAATTCGAATGTTGCAAATGAATAGGGTTCTTGCCAGTGTCGAAAGTAATATTTTAAAACTGATTTGACCTCTCTGCGACAATTTGTTCTTGAGATATCGTTTACACAGACTAACAAACTAACGGACTAACACACTAACAGACACCCTACAGACAGACACCATAGAAATTTTGTCATTTTCGGATTCCTCACACCTGAAAACGTGTAGAAAAGTCAAAATCCGAGGTCGAAAATTTTCACGACTACCTAAGTTCCCCATACCTATAGTATGATGGGGAACTAAAAGAAGGGGGAAAAATCGTTAACTTTGTTTATCACTCATATATTAGTTAAACCATTCGTTTTAAAGGTTACTTAATTTTATTTTAAAAATACCCATATTGAAAATGTGCATTTCCCGATAAAAGTGATGCTCCAAATAAGAAAAGAAAAAAGAAAGAAAAACGGCAGGCAACATCACTTGTTGGTCGATTTTTCACTAAAATTTGATGGACACTAATTTAATTCAGTCAAACTGCAACTACCTATAAATTTATATGGAATTCTGTGTAGTAATTCTCCAGATACAGTTGCCACAAAATTTTATCTCACGCACATACTCCGACAGACAGACATTTAAATCGAGAAGAAAATAATAAATAGAGTGATCTTATTAAATTCAAGAGTGACTAATGAGTCACTTTAAAAGGCATTTCATTATAACTTTTTTTTAAATTTGGTTCGAATAGTCCTTTATAAAAATAAAATAAAATTGAATAAAGAAAGAATAATAATAATCTGGTGTGTCACTCACACGACTTTTTCTTACCCTGAAATTTAATACTATAAATACAGGTTGCAGATTAACAGGTAAGATAACGAGTACTGTTATGTAAACCTGTGTTAAACAATTTAAATTAGGCTTCGGAAGAGTTTTATATCATAATTAGTTCTGTGTGACGAGGTATACTGCCCCCCCCCCTCAACCCCCCGTTTCATTAATGCACCTAGATTTATATAGAATTTAATTCGGCTATTAAAAAATAATTCTGTTTTTAAAAAATAATTTATTAAAATTATCATTTAAAAAAGTTATGTTTTATGATAATGCAGACGATCCAAATCTAAATATCCAAAAAAAGTCCATTTTATTCTCAATATTAAAAAAAAAAAAAAAAAAAAATATATATTTTTTTTTTTTTTTTGGTTAAAAGTAAAAAAAAAAAATCTATAACTTTGTTTTAAATTATCGCAGATCGATGGTTCAACCATTCGTTTTAAAGGTATTGGCGAGCTCTTTTGAAAGATACCCATCATGAAAATTTACTCCCCTTGAGGGGGGGGGGACTTCCCTCCTACATACGCATTTTTTTTCCCTGTTGACTGTCTCTATTACAAAAAAAAATATATTCGTTTCATTTGGTTTAGTGCAGTCTATAGATGCTTAACTGTACTTACCTGCAATTTCCCCCATAGACATAATGTATTTGAATACTTTTGGTGTCCATGTACACGAACCATTTGCTTGATCTTAACGAAAAGTTTAGTATAGCATCCTTATATGATACAAATTTAGAACACCAAGTTTGAACTTTCTGCCATAATTTGTTTTTGAGATATGCTGATAACAGACAGACACACACACATACACACAGACCATTTGCTAAAAACATGATTTTCGTATTCAGGGGACCTCAGAACATGTAAATATAACAAAAACTCGCGCTCGAAAATTTAACTCAAAAACAATACTTTCTCCACCTTATGGGTAAGAGAAAGTAAAAAAATATCATACACTTCGCATATACACTGGTCAAAAAAATTTAAGGATCAGCCCGTTTTCTCTTTCTCTTCTTTTGCACATAATTTTTAAACAAATATACATATGAACATAAAATTTGGATGACCTGTTTATTATCATATTATTAACCGAATCTTATGTAATTTTAGCATAAGAATAATTTTTAAGCTAATAAATATTCAGTTTTCTCGCAAAAGTAAGCTTTAAAAAAAATGAAAAATTTCAATAATTTTAGGAAAGAACACTTAATGAAAAATGGTCATAAGGATGCCTTACAGATAGGTAAAGACGCACACGCGTTTCTATGTTAGATTACAACCAAATCTTTCTACCTGCATTCATTTTCTGTTTCTTCTTTTTTCTTCTTCTTTTCGCATGTGAATAACTTTTTAAAAAATATGCATACAAACATGAAAATTGGATAAGATGTTCATTATACAATTATTTTTCGACATCATTATTATTCTAGTGCTGAGTGTAGTTTACAAATTAGTAATTATATATTTTTAAAAAGTTCGTTATAAAAGAAAAAGAAAAGTTAATACAAAAAGAAAAACATTTCAAGGTATGAGCGTCTTTACCTATCTCTAATGCATCCTTAACACCACTTTTCATTATGTGTTCTTTCTTAAATTTGTTGAAATTTTTCATTTTTTCCAAAGCTTACTTTTGCGAGAAAAATGAATATTTATTAGCTTAAAAATTATTCTTATGCTAAAATTACATAAGATTCGGTTAATAATATGATAATGAACAGGCCATCCAAATTTTATGTTCATATGTTTATTTGTTTAAAAATTATGTGCAAAAAAAGAGAAAGAGAAAATGGGCTGATCCTTAAATTTTTTTGACCAGTGTATTATAAACACTTTCCAACTGTACCTACCCGTTGCGTTGCATCCTTTAGCCTTCAGGATATTATATCTCTATGATAAAACCTTAATATATATATATATATATATGTATACATATTATTTAACTTTTTTTCTACATATGTAAGAAAAAAAGTTTTGGATTCGCAACAATTTTCGACTTCCGGTTTTCGATAAATTTGCACGTTTTGAGATTTCCGCGACACGGTTTGGCTACAGACACAGACAGACTGTCTCTGTGTGCTTATATGTGCAAGTATAAAAGTTTTGTGAACGCTGTATGTCAAGAACAAAAGGACGAAATTTTACCAAACTTGATATTTAGTTCGATCTTGACTTAAATTGATGATGATTACATTTGGGGATCAATCGTTCAGCTGGTGGCTCCCTTTTTTCATAATTTTTAATATGGCAGAATAGAACAAAATTTCGTACAAATGTGCCGTATGAAAATTATTTTTAACTTTTCAGTGTAAAATTAAAAATATATTTATGATAACGTTAGTTAATCAGGAAAAAAATATGCTTTTATGTAAGGGCATCGCTCCTCCCTTCTCCCTCTCCCCCAGGTATCTCTCAAAAGAATTCGTCAATACCTTTAAAACGAATCTTTAACTATATTTGTGATAATTTAAAGCAAAGTTATTATTATTGGTATTATTATTATTATTATTACTTTCATTTAAAAAAAAAAAAAAAAAAAAAAAAAAGATTCCTTAGATGTTGATACAAATTGGCCTTAAAAAAAAAAAAAAAAAAAAAAAAAACTTAATATTATGTTTCTCCGAGAGATGAAAATTATCTGCAGTCAACTTGGAAAATAATTTTGACAAATAATTATTGTAATAAATAATTTATTCTGCAGAAATTTCTATAGGAAAATATAGAAAAATGTCTGTGATGGCCACAGCATACATAGTTTTATTATTAAGGAAGAATTTTTTCAAAATTTATCACTATAGCTTTATTTTAAAGTAAAACCATAAACTAAATTGATTTTGATTTCCCTGTGTATTGCCTAAAAATAGCAAGACTACAGAAATATATTTTATTACCATGTTTTTATTAACTTCTATTCTTGTTTGTTTGTATGTTTGTTTGTTTGTCCGGTACAAATCTTGTAATCGAATTTTAACTAACTTCCCTACTAGCTAGACATTTGAAACTTTCACAGTAGCTCAGAACCCGGTGACAGCACAATACTTCGAAGCCCGATTTTCGAAGTTTTGATTAGTTTTCTTGTAATTAATTAAAATATGAAAATAATAACATCCTAATAGCGTTATTATAGCCATTAAAATATTTGCTGTAATTTAATTGTTGACAAAAAAATTTACGAGTTCATTTTCTTTCGACATAAAAAGAAATACATTTAATTAAACGTGAACGTTAAATAATTATAAAATGTTAAATCATGCATCTTACGAAAATGGACGTCATTATCATTTAAAAAAATTTTTGCATATTGATACGAGCTCTATGATTCATCAGAAAATTTACAACATGGTACAATAAAAAGTTTTTTTTTTTTGTGTCTTATAAATTTTTTTAACTATAAAGAAATTCTAACAAAAATATTTTTTAGCTTTGTTTCTCATAAAAAGCATTAAAAAGATTGCTTTTTTGTAGCTTTTTATATCGCCTTACAGTATGCTTCTTATGACATTAAAAATTTACGTGGAATAATTTCCGTCTATATATTATAATGTTTACCAATAACATTGTAAGGCCCTATAAAATAAATAAATAATTTTATAAATTATTTTACGGGAAAAGGGTTTTGTATCTGTTAACAATGTAAGCTAATTTTGTTATGTGTTTTGTTCCCTATTACGATATTAAAATACAATTTTTAAAATGCACCTCTCATAGACCTTAGTGCATCAGAAACCATTGCGGATTTGCATAAGTAAAAAGCCGAAGTTACGTAAAAAAAAAGGAGAATAATAATAATAATAAATAAATAAAATATAATAGTACAATAATAATAATAAGATAAACAAAATATAATTACGCTACACATATCGAAGAGTTGGAAGGTTCAAACTTCATAATAAACAAAACCATTTTTAAATTGGAAAGTATTAAAAATGCAAAACACTATTACATATATTTCGTGTAGCAAATTTTAGTCATATCCCCTAATAGAGCTAAGTAATTTTGTGTGGCCCTGTAAAATAATAGTTAATATTAATCATACTATCTTACATGAAACATCAGTTTGTGGGTATCATTATCATTAATGTATCTTAATCGAGTGTTTTCAGCAGTACTTAGCAGTATTAAAATATGCTTTATAAGAATAATTTTTTATGAACATAATGTATTGAAATTCTCTTGGGTATCCCTGTATATATAACTATTCGCGATATTTATATTATTTTCAATAGGGGACATGAAATAATGAAATTGAATAACTGTTTCAAAGCATTCTAATTAATTCACTCCTGATTTGTGTTGTTATTGTCTTTCAAAACTTAGTTTAGGTATAAATTAAATATAGGCTCCATGTGAGGTTAAAAAAAATAATAATAAAATAAAATAAAAATTGTTTTTCACAGACATTGTAGCCACGTAAAAATTCAGGAAACAGTAACCTTCAAATAATACGCAATAGAATTGCATGCTCGTATGATTCGATTATAAGCTATTATAGCGTGCAGGAAAAAGAATTATATCTCCTGGATTCCACAATAAACAAAATTTAAAAAATCAAAAGAGTATTGTAGAACTATGCCCACGTAGAAATAACCAGTCATAATTATCGCACGCAACAGTGATCGATATATATATATATATAGACAGATGCCAATAGGCTTTAATAACTTTATCCAGTAAGCAAGGTGCTCTTCTGGCGGATTATTCATCATGAAACGATTTGTAAGTATTGCTTTCTTTCCCTAAATGGATAGATTTTTAATGCCATAAGTATATTAAATAATATTATATTTTTTATAAAATTAAAGAACACGCTTTTATTGAAATGTGAACTAAGAAGCACAAAACATCTATATTTATAATATTAAAATCCAGGGTAAGAAAAAATCGTGTGAGTGACACATAATAATATTTACATCTTTAATAAAAGAAATTAATTGATTAATTGTTGCCACTCAACGTTATACAAATACGGCCAAATCCTGTGCCACATACAATATATATATAGATTTTTTTGTTTGCCCCTGATGGGATAGTAGCCTGGAAACACTTGTATGTAGTATTGTCATCGACTATGAAGTCGTGTGCAAAATTTCAGGATAATCGAACGAACAGAAGTGGTCGCAAATTGAATTCCAAGATTCCGTTACATCATATCAAGTTAATGTTAAAAATAACATAATGAAGAAATGAGAAGTAAATAATTTAGAATTAAACAAAAACAATTTTTAAAAAATCTCCCCTGACTGGGCTCGAACGTTAGACCTTTAGGTTCGTAGCCCGGAGCTTTACCTCACAGCCACAGCGTTCACGTAGCCACAGCGTTCACAAGTCTTTTTTTACAATATAGATTTTTTGTTTGCTCCTAGAGCGATTACAAACATACATACATACAGGTAAAGCTAATAAAAGCGTGTTAAAAAAAAAAAAAAAAAAGTATGTGTAGAAGTTTATGAAGACAAAACTACTTTAATACTTTAACATAAACTACATATTTAAAAAAATTCTTACTATTTTTTTTTTTTTAAATAGTTATTAAACAGACAGCTGATTATAAATATTTAAAAGGAAAAAATAAAAAATTTCGAAAAATTGTTAGTCTGTATTATCTATAACTTATTCTAATGAAATTCAAATAATATAATTTTAATAAATAATTAAAATGTGTAAGGGAACTCTATAAATTGCAAATGTTGGCTACGGTTGTTTCAGATCAAAATAATAACATGGATCGTTCATTCTCCGAGGTCCGACTTAGCCAAACTGGAGTCTAGAGCAGATAACTTCTACAGGGCCCACTGACACTTATTCCTTTAAACTTAAAATAATAATAATACAGTCGAACCTCGTTAACGTGAATACTGTTAACGTGAATTACCTTTAACATGAACTATTTCTACAATCTTCGTCAAAGTGAAGATTATTTTAATTATATGAAGATTAGTTACTGACAGCATGAACTACTGATAACATAAACAAATTTTTTATCCCTTTGAGATTTACGTTAACGAGGTTTAACTGTAATAATAAAGGCGTAGAAATAAGTTTTGAATATGATTTGGGGGACCACTTCACCAAGAGGAGCCAAGGCTGTATACCATTGGCTTAGTCAGGCCCTGCTTTCATCCGGTGGAAAAACTAGGCACGAGTGCATCATTCTACCAGTAAAGTGTCCTCGCAATTGTGCAACTTTTGCTATAGTTTTCTTTGAAACATCATTTGTTAAATTTCTGAGTAGTACTGCTATCTATCGAACAGAAAAGGAAATCCATTAAAACAAGGGAAAAATTGTTGTAAAGAAAAATGTTAAACGCTTGGTTTCAGTCTGAAACCGTTAAACGTTAAAGGGTTAACACATAAAATAGGTATAGCTTTCGAGTAAAAAAAAAACTAAAAAGTTACATATTAAAACACACAAAGCTTTTCGCTGTTATTGTAACAACATCACTAGGTGTAGTTAGGTATTTGTTATTCATTTGACACAGCTGTGAGATTTATAGTTACTATGAGATTTGTCTCGAATGATTCATGTTGCATACCTATTCACAATAACCAATCAGATCTTCTTATGTCACAAGTAAAGGCACCACATACGTGCATTCCTTCACCGTGATTCGAACCAGGACTAAATTAAAAAATAATTAAAGGCACATAGAGGCTATATACCAAATGATAAGTAGTTATCTAAATTAAAAATCCATTGGATAAAAAAAGATTTAAAAAAAAAAAAAAGCTTTCGAAACATTCTTGTTTATGCAGTAAAATAATTTATAAAGACAAATGTAATTAATAAACTTCGAACTATATGCTACAGTCTCAACTTATTGATGTACTGTAATACTTATTATGATTATGTTACTTTTATTATTGCCTTATATTTTACTCTATTTGAATTGTGTATTTAAAAATTCCAACTTGCATTAAGGTTGCTGTTATGGTTGTGTTTTACGGCCGCACTAGTGCTGCTCAGATGGACAATTGGCGACGGTCTGGGACACACCCTTATAGGTTGTTCGGAGACATGCCATCGCAATTTTGATCCTCCACGGAAGGGATGGCTCTCCCGCTTCGGTGACCCCCAGAGGTATAATTTTTGATGGGAACATGGAGGACTTTACGGCCATGACAGGTTTTGCGTGCACCAGCCACCATTGATGTACACGGCGGTCTTTGGCCGGCTCGAGTACCGAACCCGCAATCTTCCAGTTACGAGCCCGGCGCTCTACCGACTGGGCTACCGCGGCCCCTTGCATTAAGGATACTTAAGGATAGTTTGGAAAAAGGGTGGATTAAGGGATGAGGGACACTGAAATTAATGATCTTTGTTTTACATTCTATCTCATTTTAAATCATAAATTGCTATAAATTCTTTGCATATAGTGTGTTTTAAAGAAGTAAAATAGTTTTAGAGGTGGGAAGGCTCCTTTTATGGAAAAATATATAATACAAAATAATGGCCAGTTTCAATATGCTTCGTATAAATTCAAAATAATTTTTAATTCTTGATTCTTTACTATGCGTTTTTTGTACATAACTATACATATCTGTGAACTCGATTTTTTATACATCAAGTGTAGTTGGAAAAAAAAAAGTTTAATATTTGAAAAATGTATAAATTTTTCTAATGTTACTGAATTTGAAAGATCGTAATAAAGATAATAGTTTGTTGATTTCAAAATGAATGTCCAGTTTTGTAACACTCATACACAAACACTCATGCAAATTTTTAAATCATTGAATGAAAACAAATTCTCCAGAACTTTAAAATTCTTTAAAAGCTTTTAAACGATGCTTGAGGAACTATAAAATAAAGTGTTAGCATATTTTAACCCTACAAGGCTCAATTTTTTTTTAGTGCTCGACGAAAATATATAGGTTGTAATTAGTGATCAGAAGATAGGGAAAACTTGTAAAAATAAAACCATATTTTACGGGAAAATAACCATATGTGGAACTATATGGTTATGGAACCGTACCATATGTGGAACATACATAAAAATATGATTTACTAATACGTTTACAATTGTAATTAAAAAAAAAAAAAAAAAAAAAACTTACCTCTGCAAAATATACACTTCGTTATAACGCACAGTATTTTTTTTTTTTTTCGAGTCAAAACTGGTCAATAACTATTCTTTTTTTTTATTTCTGAATTCAGACAAACGACTAACGTATCACTTTCATTCAAATTTCACACTGAGTGTGCACTATAACAAAAACACGAACGACATCTTTAGGTAAAGATTCGTATGACTACATTGCTAAATGTCAGTAGCTTCTATCAAGATGTCAAGAGAGGTCGCTACTAATAGTTTTATAGCTATAGGAACGATTAAAATCGGTGTTCCACATATGGAACTGGGTGCCTTGTAGGGTTAAAAGTATGTATCGTCGTTCATTTTTAATAACTATCTGGAAGTCCGTCGATAATTGCGTCAATTTAAAATTTTCATCATTCTTTGTCCATTTAAAGGTTTGGGCAAAATGTTTATTCGGCGAATGTGAAACTGCTCTATTATTTACTAAAACTTTATTTATTTATTTATTTTTTTACTTTTAAGTTTGGTTTAAATAGTCATTTGGAAAACTCCAGAGTGTTTATGAAATATTATCCAGGCTTCTTATGCCACGCGGCTCCTTTCAATGCCACATATAGAGAAGCAGACTATAATGCACTTGACAGTGTTTATCAAATGCAGTATATATACTGAATTAGCGCCAAATGGTCGTTTAAGGACGAAAATTTTAAAATACTAGGGGCTCTGTCCCTTGCTCGCTTTACTCACCAACACAGCTTACCGAGCAGGCTTTGACCTATTTAAATGAACTTTAAAAAAAAAAAAAAAAAAAAAAAAAGTTGAATTTATTCCCAATATTACATTATTATTTTCTTTTTTGTTGTTGTTGTTGTTTGTTAAAAATGAAAAAAATCGATAACTATTTTTTAAATTATCGCAGATCGATGGTTCAACCATTCACTTTAAAGGTATATTAAACTCTACTTACCTGCAAATCCCCCCCCCCCCATAGACGTAATGTATTAGAAATCTCTTGATTGTCCCTGTACACGAACCATTTGCTTGATCTCAACGAAAAGCTTCTGTAGCATCCCTATATGATACACATTTAGAATACCGAGTTTGGAATTTCTGCTACTATTTGTTCTTGAGATACGCTGATAACAGACAGACCATTCTCTAAAAACATGATTTTCGTATTCAGGGGACCTCAGAACATGTAAATATAACAAAAACTCACGTTCAAAAATTTGACCCTAAAACAATACTTTCTCGACCCTATGGGTAAGAGAAAGTAAAAATGAGCAGATATTAAGACTAGTTGGCATATGTGGACTCTGCTCAGTTCCCCATCATATTTATGTTCTCATAAATTTCTAGTTTGAGAGATATAATCATGTAAAAAGAAATGAATTTGACAAAAGCTTGATACAGTGACAGAATGAAAACCCCGCCTAATAGGCTATCCACCGTTCACTTCGATATATTTATCTTATTCTAATCTATTAATTTATCTTATCAGGGTCAATTCCGTTGTTTAGTTTTCATGCTACTATTTCCAATGCAATAATCCTCAAAATTCATATTTATACGAAAAATTTACAATTTCGCTACATTGGTAAAATCGTAAATTACGAATAGTTTACGAAATTTTCCTATTAGAATATTTGTATTCAATCATGTTCAAACAAATATCATAAATGTAGTTTTGAAGTTGTCTAATGTATTTATGAGCCTCAAAATGAAAGTTTATGCTAAATTTTACCTTATTCTGGCATGTTAAGTAAATCGTAAATTCCAAATAACTTACGAATTTTTTTAAATTGGAAAAATCAAAGTCTATGATATTCATGTCAGTATCCTAAATAATATTTCGAAAGTGGTTTGACATCTTTACGAGGAAAATATCCCTCAAGATTGACGTTTATGTGAAATTTTGCTCTATGCTGCCATGTTAAGAAATTCGTAAATTTCCAATAACTTACGAAATTTTTATATTGGAAAATTCATAGTCATTAATATTCCTACGAGTGTCCTAAATAATATTTCAAAAGTAGTCTGACATCTTTACGATGAAAATATCTCTAAAAATTGACGTTTATGTGAAATTTTGCCCTATACTGCCATGTTAAGAAATTCGTAAATTTCCAATAACTTGCGAAATTTTCAAAGTAGCATATTTATAGTTACTGATGTTCCTTCCGGCATCAAAACTGATATTTTAAAACTGGTCTGACATTTTTACAGTAAAAAGTTTCCATTTAATGCACGTTTAAGTGAATTTTTGTCCTATTCTCCCATGTTAAGGAAATAGTAAATTTCTAATAACTTACGAAGTTTTTAAATTCGAATGTTGCAAATAAATGCCAGTGTCGGAAGTAATATTTTAAAACTGATCTGACCTCTCTGCGACAATTTGTTCTTGAGATATCGTGTACACAGACTAACAAACTAACGGACTTACACACTAACAGACTAACAGACACCCTACAGACAGACACCATAGAAATTTTGTCATTTTCGAATTCCTCACACCTGAAAACGTGTAAAAAAAGTCACAAAACCGAGGTCGAAAATTTTCACGATTACCTAAGCTCCCCATACCTATAGTATGATGGGGAACTAAAAACTGCGCAAATTGTGATAATTATAAAAAGAACTTATTAAATTTCTCAAAAATGAGGGGGGAATTTAAGTCTTGAGTTTTTATAATTCACGACCTTTTAAACATGAAGTATTAAAAAATAAAAAAATTCGTAACAATGATTAAAAGATGGTCTAAAATGTGTCGCATAATCAACAAATTCTCTTAATAAATATCTCCGACCTAATGTTATGAATCAAAATTGAGGAGGAAATTTATGTTTCGAATATTTTCAATTTTTCGACTTTTTAAATATGAAGTTTGAAAAAAATGACAACATCGTAACAAAGTTCGTAAAATGGTCTAAATTATGTTGTAAAATCAGGAAAATTTTTAAATAAATATCTCCAGCCTGGTGTATGAATAGAAATTGAGGAAAAAATTTGTGTCTCTAATATTTTTAATTTTTCAACTTTTTAAATATAAAGTGTAAAAAAAAAAAGAAAAAAAAAAGAAAGAAAAAAAAGAAAAGAAAGAAAGAAACATCGTAAAAATATTTGTAAAAGGGTTTAAATTTTGTTGTAAAATCAGGTAAATCTCTTTATATATATGTCCGGCCTGGTGGTATGAATCAAAACTGAGATAAAAATTTATTGTTCCATATATTTTTAATTTTTTGACTTTTTAAATATGAAGTTGAAAAAATTAAAACATCATAAAAAAAGTTCTTAAAACGGTCTAAATTATGCTGTAAAATCAGAAAAATCTCTTAATAAACACCTCCGATGTGATTTTTTCAAACCTAAAAAATGTTTTCTTTTTTTTTTCTCTTATTCCTAGTTTCAATTAATAACAGAGAAATCCCATAAAATGATCGTTTTAGATAGTCTTAAACTCTTCTGCGCATGTGTAAATGCCAAATTTTCGCTTCTAAAAACAGGCAATAATAGGCCCGTGTGGATAATTTTTTACATTGGATAACTTTAGTTAGAAAAACATTATAGTATTTAATTATAGCATTTCAGTGAAAGTTTTCTAACGAACCATTTTCGTATATGTATACAGGCAATGACATTCTCGGAACATAAGGATATGAATCATCATAGAAATGTAACTAATAATGTTTTAAATATCGCCATTTTAAATTCATCGCAAGGGATAATAATAGTAAAATAAATAAATACATTATATATAAGTTGTATATATAAGTACATTATATGTATACAAAAATAAACCTTCGCCCTAAATTAAAATTCAGTTTAGGACAGAAATAACAGTAAATACAATCGAACCTCGTTAACGTGAATCTCAAGGGAAATAAAAAAATGTTTCACGTTATCAGCTGTTCATGCTATTAGTAACTAATCTTCATATAACTAAACTAATCTTCATTTTGACTGAGATTGTGAAAACAGTTCATGTAAAAAGTAATCATGTTAACCCTTTCTGTCGCAGTGTTCCCGCTGATGGAACACCTAATTTTAATTCTCAAGTGCAAAAACTCATCCAGGAAATTTTTCAGCAAAAATTTATATTTATAACATAGCAGAAAAAGCCCTTCTTTATAACCTGAAAATTTTAAATTTCTTTAATTTTAATTTTTTTCGTAAATTCCGGTGGCAGTGTAATTTAAATGAGCCGAATTACCCTGCGACGCAAAGGGTTAAGACTATACACGTTAACGAGGTTCGGCTGTAGCAATAATCAAAATTTAGAAAATTAGTGGTTTTTATTTTACTGTTTTCCCTTTCCTATATGTTTCAGATAGGGGAAAAAAACGTCGTCACCATTTATTATAGACCACTTTGAAATTTGTCGAATAAGAAATAGTCTATTATACAGACGTATAAGAATTTACAAATGCGTAATAAGGAAAAGCCTGAGTCAGAAATAGCACTCGGATACTAAATAAAATTCTGTTTAGGAAAGATTTGTTAATATTTCTTTAAAATTCTCTTTATTAAATTGTCTTTAATATATTGATAATTTAAACTAGTATGTTGTGGCCACCACAAAACTTTCTTCTATATTTTCCTATACAAATTCACCCAGTAACAATATTAAAAAAAAAATATATATATATATATTTTACCAAGTTTTTTTTTTTCGTTAAAAGTAAAAAAATCGATAACTTAATTTTAAATTATCACATATTTATAGTTCAATCATTCGTTTTAAAGGTACTGACAAGATCTTTCGAAAGAGACCCATCTTGAAAATTTACTCCCCTCGAGGGGGGGCAAGGCTCCTACACTTACAAAAAAAAATTTACAGTTGACTATCTCTATTATAAATAATTCTTGTAAATTCCCTAATGATTACTAAAAAACAATTCTCTTTATGCACATTTATACAAAATTTTGTCCTATATCACCCTGTTAAAAATTTAGAAAAAGCGGGATGGCAACGCAACCTGCAAGACAATTTTTACCAAAAGTTGATAGGCACTAATTTATGTCAAGGTGCAACTTCATACCAATTTGTATGAAGTTCTGTGCAGTAGTTCTTGAGATACAGTTGCCACAAAATTTTGTCACTCACACACAGACAGATAGACATTTTCTAAGAATGGTCAAATCGTGTTCTACAGCTCTCAAAACGTGTAAATCCATCGAAAACCCGAAGTCGAAAATTTTTACGAATCCAATACTTTCTTATATTGAATATAGAAGAAAGTAAAAATAGAAAGTATTGGGAACGTTTCTGTAGTAAATAATGATTTCTACCTAGCAACTACTATCGTAATCTAAAATTACTACCTACTTTTATTTCATATAGACATAAGAGAAAATTTAGTGAGATTCATCTCTCTTATATATATATGTGTGTGTGTGTGTGTGTTTGTTTGTGTGTGTGTGTGTGTTTCTTTATGTGTGTGTGTGTATCTGATTTATTTTATTATTTTTACTTTCTTCTATGTGTAATATAGAGAAAGTATTGAATTCGTGAAAATTTTCGATCTCCGCTTTTTGAAGAATTTACACGTTTTGGGATGTCCTGAACACAAAGTGATAGTTTTTAGAAAATGCCTGTTTGTGTGTATCACGATTTTTGTGGACGCTATATCTTACGAACCAATGAATGAAATTTAACCAAACTTGGTATTTAGTTGCACCCTGACATAAACTAGGGCTGATTATATTCGCTAATCAATCACTCATCAGGTGGCGCTGTGATCGCATTTTTTCTAAATTTTTAACATGGTAGTATAGGACAAAATTTCGTATAAATGTACATAATGAGAGTTATTTTTAACTTGTGATTGTAAAATTAATATGAATTACTGATAATAGTAGTAGTTAAGTAGTAAAAAAATTCTGCGCATGTGGGGGTATCGCTTCCCCCCCCCCCCCCTGTGGGTATCTTTCGAAAGGTCTCGTCAATACCTTTAAAACGAATGCTTGAACTATAAATCTGTGATAGTTCAAAACAAAGTTATCGATTTTTTTTTTTTTTTTTAAATATTGTTACTGAGTGAATTTGTATAGGAAAATATAGAAGAAAGTCTTTTGGTGGCCGCAACATACTAGTTAGTTTGAAATTTTGAAACTCATAAATTTTATTACCAGATTTACTGCCCAATTTAAATTTTTATTCATCTAAAACAAAACCAAATTATTACTAGAACCAAAGTAAATGAAGATGTAGTTTATGGTACTGTGTGTTATGTTTCTAACAAATCACAAAATTTGCGCTATTTTGTCTTATCTTAAGTATTTGCAACACTTTTTGAGAGGCCATGAAGTAATGCCATATTTAAGGCGGCAGGATATGAAATCATTACAAAATTCCTTTTTTAAATCAGAACACTGTTTAAATAAAAGCAATAATAATAATAATAATATGATCTGCACTAATAAAAACTAGTATGTTGTGGCCACCACAAGACTTTCTTCTATATTTTCCTATACAAATTCACGCAGTAACAATATTAAAAAAAAAAAAAAAAAAAAAAAAAAAAAAATTCATTTTTTTTTTTTTTTTTTTTTTTTTTTTCGTTAAAAGTAAAAGAAATCGATAACTTTGTTTTAAATTACCACATATTTATAGTTCAACCATTCGTTTTAAAGGTATTGACGAGACCTTTCGAAAGATACCGATCTTGAAAATTTACACACACCCCGGGGGGGGGGTACTTCCCCCTAGGGGGGGGGAAGCGATGCCCCAAATTTTTTCCCTAATTAACTACTACTATTATCAATAATTCATATTAATTTCACAATCACAGGTTAAGAATAACTCTCATTATGTACATTTATACGAAATTTTTTCCTATACTGCCATGTTAAAAATTTAGAAAAAATACGATCACAGCGCCACCTGTTGAGCGATTGATCCCCAAATCTAATCAGCCTCAGTTTATGTCAGGGGCCAACTAAATACCAAGTCTGGTTAAATTTCGTTAAAAAAAATCGATAACTTTGTTTTAAATTATCACAGATTTATTGTTCAACCATTCGTTTTAAAGGTATTGACGAGACCTTTCGAAAGATACCCATCTTGAAAATTTACTCCCCTCGAGGGGGGACTTCCCCCCCACGGGGGGTTGCGAGGCTCCTACGCATACAAAATTTTTTTCCCAGTTGACTATCTCTATTTTAAATAATTCTTGTAAATTTCATAATGATTACTAAAAAATAATTCTCTTTATGCACGTTTACACAAAATTCTGTCCTATATCACCATGTTAAAAATTTAGAAGAAGCGGGATGGCAACGCAACCTGTAAGACAATTTTTACCAAAAATTGATAGGCACTCATTTATGTCAAGGTACAACTACATACCAATTTGTATGAAATTCTGTGCAGTAGTTCTTGAGATACAGTTGCCACAAAGTTTTGTCACACACACACACACACACAGACAGACAGACAGACAGACATTTTCTAAAAATGGTCAAATCGTGTTCTACAGCTCTCAAAACGTGTAAATTCATCAAAAACCCGAGGTCGAAAATTTTTACGAATCCAATACTTTCTCTATATTACATATAGAAGAAAGTAAAAACAGTGTTTGACTGTCTGTTTGCGATGTACAGTTCTTATTTTTTTTTTTTTTTTTTTTTTTTTTTTTCCCTTTAAAGAATGCGTGTTGTTTTGCAGCATATTTTTATATTTTCCACTTTTAACTGCCAAGTGTTCCGTATTTTGGATAATACCGGTATATATAATGTTCATAACTTTTATAGCAGTTTTCTGCAGTGTTAACTTACCCCCGCCCCCCCCCCCCAAGAAAAAAAAATAAATAAATAAATAAAATTGTAAAATACTATGGGTATTCACAGTACGGAACATGTGGCAGCTATGCTATTACATATTTAAACTAGTATGCTGTGGCCACCACAGGACTTTCTTCTATATTTTCCTATACAAATTCACGCAGTAACAATATTTAAAAAAAAAATACGATTTTCTTTCAAAGTTGTTTTTTGTTAAAAAAAAAATCGATAACTTTGTTTTAAATTATCACATATTTATAGTTCAACCATTCGTTTTAAAGATATTGACGAGACCTTTCGAAAGATACCCGTACTTTCCCCTGGGGGGAGGGAAGCGATGACCGAGATTTTTTTCCTAATTAACTACTACTATTATCAATAATTCATATTAATTTCACAATCACAGGTTAAGAATAACTCCCATTATGTACATTTATACGAAATTTTGTCCTATACTGCCATGTTAAAAATTTAGAAAAAATACGATCACAGCACCACCTGTTGAGTGATTGATCCCCAAATCTAATCAGCCCCAGTTTATGTCAGGGGCCAACTAAATACCAAGTCTGGTTAAATTTCGTTAAAAAAAAAATAAAAAAAAAAGATTTTTTTTCTAAGTTACTTTTTGTTAAAAGTAAAAAAAATCGATAACTTTGTTTTAAATTATCACAGATTTATAGTTCAACCATTCGTTTTTAAGGTATTGACGAGACCTTTCGAAAGATACCCATCTTGAAAATTTACTCCCCTCGAGGGGGGACTTCCCCCCCAGGGGTTTCACGAGGCTCCTACGCATACAAAATTTTTTGCCCAGTTGACTACCTCTATTATAAATAATTCTTGTAAATTTCATAATGATTACTAAAAAATAATTCTCTTTATGCACATGTATACAAAATTTTTTCCTATATCACCATGTTAAAAATTTAGAAAAAGCGGGATGGCAACGCAACCTATAAGACAATTTTTACCAAAAGTTGATAGGCACTAATTTATGTCAATGTGCAACTACATACTAATTTGTATGAAATTCTGTGCAGCAGTTCCTGGGATACAGTTGCCACAAAATTTTGTCACACACACACACACAGACAGACTGACAGACAGACAGACAGACAGACATTTTCTAAAAAGGGTCAAATCGTGTTCTACAGCTCTCAAAACGTGTAAATCCATCAAAAACCCGAGGTCGAAAATTTTTACGAATCCAATACTTTCTCTATATTACATATAGAAGAAAGTAAAAATTTATATATTGCGTATTTTATTTTATTTTTTTATTTTTTGGTGCGTGTGTGTGTTTCTTTGGCGAGAAACTTTTGCCATTCGACAGGGCAATCCAATTTCAATTTTTAGACACTATTTGTTATAGTAAATTCCATTTTCTATTAAATAAACTTCATTCATATGTAAATAATTCTTTCTTTTATGCTAAAAAAAAAAAAAAAAAAAAAAAAGAAGAAGGGAATGTATAAATTTTAATATAGTGTCCAACGAAGCGTGCAAAAGTTGGTAGTTTAAAATAAAATTGTGTGAAAACATGTGAAAGAAATTTTAAGAAAGGAATTTAGTAACAATTTCTAAGAAACGCAAAACCGGTATGACATGTCTCTATATAGAATAATAAATTTTTAAAAGTAATAATAATAAATTCAAAAACACTGTCGTTCTCAATTAAATTCTGTTCTGTGAGAATTTTTTATTTATTTATTTATTTTTTTTTTTCATTATTATTCAGTTGCATTTTTTACAAGAATATTTTGTAAGAATTTTATACGTGTTATGAAACGAATAGTAAATAAATAAATAATTTTGCGAAAAATTTTGCATACCGACATCTTTAAAATAATCTTCCTTTTTTTCCCATTTCTAAAAGTTTGATTTATTTTTAAAATATGAGACATAAATGAAGAGCAATAATTTTGTAAAGAAACACAGTACATTGCACAGTGATTTGTTTTTTTCTTCAAAATATTTACTTTAAATTATGAGCTGCTCTTTTGTTGAAGGTGTTGCTGTTTCTGTGTGTCACTCTCTGCTGTCAGATGGTGCTCACCAAGCCACAGTACCCTGGAAATGGAGGAGGAGGAGGAGGAGCAGGAGGAGGAGCAGGAGCGAATGCTGGAATGAGTATGGGTTTTGGAGGAGGATTTGGAGGTGGAGCTGGAGCTGGAGGGAATGGACAAGGACAAGGACAAGGACAAGGACAAGCAGGGTTCGGAGGCGGAGCAAATTTTGGCATTGGTGCGAATGCAGGAGGAGGCGCAGGTGGACAACAAGGAGGCGGATGGGGAAAACGATGAGAAATTTTATAAAATGATGAATAAATAAGTAATACATCACATGTAATTAAACTCAAATTGCAAAATAAAATTCCCGATATATATTTGCTTACGCATTTGAGAGTTTATTGTACGCATACATACATATATACAGGGTGTTTCACTGGGTACGCAGCATGAGGTATTTGAAGTTTCTTACAGAAAATCACAAATTGACAATAAATAAGATTGTAAATCCATATCAGATAAAAAAGAACAATAATAAACTTAATAAAAATCTGAAACGGTTGAAAATCGCAGGAAAGCTGAAAAGGTTAATCATTAAAGTTGTATAACTCTTTAGAGAGCATAAAGATGCAAGATTTCATACTATTATGCATTTTAAGCCAAATACTACCTTAGGTTAGAAGATTGGCTGCACCTTAAGTGCGACAAATCTTCCCATATAAGTAGAATTAATTCACAAACAACAACATATGGAAATGAAGCCCCACACAAGGCAAAATATAGATATAAAATCAATGCGAATTGTTTCTAAAGCATTGGTGGATGAGATCAAATGTAACAAATATTATCTAAATATAACAGTAAAAACTAATATGTTGTCGCCACCACAAGACTTTCTTTTATATCTTTCTATACAAATTCACTAAATTTTTTTAAATTATTATTTATTAAAATTACCTAACATGATGAATGCAAATGATTTTCATCTTAGGGAAAACTAACAGTAAATATCCAAAGAAAGTCAGTTTTATTGTCCACAAATAGCATCTTAAAAAATGTGTTTTTTATAATAATTTTCTCAAATATAAAAATTCATGCAGTTATATGCAGTAGACGTTGAGATATAGCCTTTCCGTTATCGAGGAAATTTGCAGTATAGCAGCGCCGCCTACCGATAAGCACCCAAATTGAATCAGCATAATGTCTCATAATGACCTTCTCACATACCAAGTTTTCTTTGATGATACGCAATAGAACTTGAAAGGTAACCTTCCCTAAAATTCCAGAAATCACTGTGTATCAGCGCCACCTGTTGAGCGGTTTACACCTAAAGTTTATAAGCACTAATTTATGTCAAGGTGCATCTATATATAAATTTATAAGCAATTCTGTACAGACGTTCCGCCTTACTTTAATTAGCAAAAATCGTTGTATAGCAGCGCCACCTGTTTAGAAGTTAACACCAAAAGTTAATAGACACTAATTTTGGTCAAGGTGCTTCTGCACATAAATTTTCATACAATTCTGAGCAGCAGTTCCAGAGATACAGACGCCACAAATTTTTGTCTCTCACACACACAGACAGACATTTTCTAAAAATGGTCAAAAAGTGTTCTAGACCTCTCAAAGCGTGTAAATCCGTCAAAAACCGGAAGTCGAAAATTTTTACGAATCAAATACTTTCTTCTATTGAATACACTACGGAACAAAATAAATAAATAAATAAATAAATAAATCTGTGGCATTTATTTTGTTAATGGTTTTTGTAAACACTTGTATTAGACATACACAGTATTCATTTACTTTTTTTGGATTGACTCTGGTTCTTGAGATAAACGAAACACAAGAAATCAATGAAAAAATTTAGACTACCCTGAAAAAGATCTATTAATTTGATTAATACCACTAAATTTTATTATCTATTCACGTATATAGGTACAACAATTTTAGGAATCAGCTATTAGACCTTGAAATTATCAGTTTGTGTCTTATTGTAAGTTAAAAAATGTTTTTTGTCTTGAAAAATATGAGTTCGTTACGAAAACCTTGTGTTAACAACCGCAACAGTTTTTGTTATATATGTCATATGTGGCAAATTTTGTTTGCAAAAGCAAAGAAAAAAGATCACGGAGTTTGTGATAAAAACCTACGAAGCATACTTTGGAAGAAAGCTTGCACAAAAGAATAAATATTGGATGCCCAAAGTCGTCTGTAAGCCTTGTGTAGAATCTTTGCGATACTGGAGTCAAGGAAGCCTTAAAGGGCTTCAATTTGGAGTTCCGATGATATGGACTGAGCCTACTGTTACTTTTGTGCACTGGATGTAAAAGGTATCAACCGGTATAAAAAACGTACTTGGGTTTATGCTAATGTGGAATCGGCTAAACCCCCAATATTGCACTGTGATTATTTGCCAATTCCAGCGTATTCAGGACCATCTACTGCAAACTGTGATGATGTTGAAATTTTAGAGGGATCAGACAATTAGACGAGCAGCTGTGAAAGTGAGTTCGAAGAAAGTAGTTCTACAAAACAGGGATTTTCTCAAGACGAGCTCAATGACTTGGTTCGTAATTTGAATTTATCAAAAAAATCGGCCGAAATTCTTGCTTCGAGATTAAAAGAAAAACACTGTCTTCAACCTGGTGTAACCATTACATCCTTTAGGACCAGAGAGCAAGACCTTCTTCCTTACTTTACCGAAGAAGATAAGCTTGTATTTTACAACAATGTTTCTGGACTCTTAGATTGTATGGGCCTTCCCGAATATAAGCCTGAACATTGGAGGCTTTTTATAGATAGCTCAAAAAGAAGTCTGCACAATGAAAATAAATTTGCTTCAGTTCCAATCGGTCATACTACCAAACTAAAAGAGGAATACCAAAATATTAAAATTTTTATAGAAAAAGATTTCGTACGCAATACATCAGTGGTCAGTATGCGTCGACTTGAAGAGGGTGAATTTTTTATTAGGCCAGCAAGGTGGATATACTAAATATCCGTGTTTCATATGTCTATGAAATAGTCGCGCAAAAACAGATCATTGGAGTAGAAAGGTCTGGCCTTTGAGCAAAATATGGAGGTAGGAAGAGCAAACGTGATTCATGAATCACTGATAAGCCCAGAGAATATCCTTCTTAAATCACTTCACATCAAGTTTGGGCTAATGAAACAGTTCATCAAAGCCCTTGATAAGACTGGTGACTGTTTTAAATATGTGTGTCAAAAATTTCCAGCCCTGAGTAGGGAAAAATTAAAAGCAGGCATCTTCGATGGACCGCAAATCCGTTTTCTTATAAAAGACACCGTATTTGTAAACCATATGACACAAACTGAGTCTGAAGCATGGCTAAGCTTTGTTTTAGTAGTCAAACATTTTTTGGGGAATCATAAAGTACCAGACTATGCAGAATTGGTTGCTAAAATGCTTCAAAATTTCCACACATTAGGAGCTACTATGAGCATTAAATTGCATTTTTTGCATAGCCATTTGAACAGATTCCCGGATAATCTGGGAGATTACAGTGAGGAACAGGGAGAACGCTTCCACCAGGACATCAGGATAATGGAAGAAAGATACCAAGGTCGATTGGATCGCCACATGCTGACAGACTACTGTTGGACTTTAATAAGGAATTGTCCTGAGCAAAACCATGAGAAAAAAGCTTACAGAAAAAGTTTTTTGCAATTTTTGTTTTTATTATTTGATGAACAGCATGTATTTTTTTTGTCTTTATATCGTTCTTATAAAGGATCTTAATAAAAATATTTTTTCAATACATATTGGTATTTTTATTTAGGTTTTTTCAGTGAAATAGCTAATAGTCTTTATCTCAAAAACTAGAGACAATTTGACAAACCTAATAATTTTCTAGCACACTAGTCTTATACAGAATTGACTTTAAGCTACCATGCCGCAAAATGACTGTTCCCCAGTGATATAGAAGAAAGTAATAATTATAATTAGAAGAAGAAGATGGAGCACAGACCACGACAGCTTAAAACGGGAGGAGCGAGATAAAGAATTTTTCCGGACGTCAACTTTTCTCAAATCCTCTGCAAGACCCTATATTAATAAAATAAAAATTTAAAATGAAGGTTTAATCACTGCAAAAAATAAAAATAAACAAAGCAAAAAAATTTTTTAACTTAACGAGAAAACCATGAAATATATTTAATTAATTAATATAGTATTTATATGACTATAAGGTATAGAAATTGGTTTTGGGTTAAAATGAACAACATTTTCACAGGAAGAAATGAAAAATTTCGCATGAAATAACTGAATTTTTAATTAAAAAAAAAAAAAAAATAGAGAGAGAAAGAGAAATGGGAGTAAAATTCGAATTATAAAAGCATACAATACACAACCCTTTATCGGAGCATTCACTGAATACTGTTTGCAAAAATGGAAAAAATTTCTGTGTATCTATAAGCGCATAGGCAAAATTCATTTACAGATAGCAATGCTCAATTTTACCTATAAACCAAAACAAAAATGCAGAATAAATTTAATCCAAACATTAACAGGAAAGAAAAATAAATTTTAGAAAAAAATTACTTACAGGTAAAAGAAAAATAATATATATGTATATACAGTGCAGCGCAAAAGTTTATGCACAAGCTAATATTTTTAATAAAAGGAAAAATATACAACGGAATGCTTCGAAAGTTTTACTGTATCTAAACAATTGGATAACAAATTCATGTTTCGAATTCGGTAACAATTAATTGAAGAGAAAAGAATAAAATACATAAAAATAAAAATTGTGATGTAGCAAAAGTTTATGCACAAAACCAAAGTATTTATATTTCACAAAGCACAAAAGTCCTTTAGTAGTCTAATGTATTTCCGTTGCCCCTGATGAGATCCAATACGCAATTTTCCATTGGTAACACGAGCTTTTGAAAGGTCTCGAGATCGAATCTGTACCAGGTACTAGGCTTTCTCGATCGCTGATTTGAGTTCTTGCACTGAGAAATACTGTATCTAATTCTTGTAGACGTCACGTGATAACAATCTCCAGATGTTCTCTATCGGACTGATATTTGGTCTTAGTGCTGGTCAATTTATCACACTGATATTTTGAGATCTAAGGTATTCTTTTGTGTAACGGAAAGTGTGGATCGACACATCGTCCTGCTGAAAGATATAATTCGGACCACCTAAGTCAACAAATGCTCACTCAGAGTTTTTTGATACTTCTTTGAATTTTGTCTGCCATTTAGGAAGCAAAGAGACGTTTGTCCATTTTAGCCAAAAGGGCCTCATACCATGAACTAGACACCATCTTGTTTCTTTCTGAATATGTTCTTCGGACCTTTCCTCAAGACACGCCAATAGAATGAGAACCCATCTGAACTATAGATATAGTAATAAGACATAGATTGATCAGCGAGAGGGAAAAAGTGATACCTTTTTTTTCGGGAAAAGTCACTCTAATGGCTGCCTTTCTCCGAGTAAATCCCACACAGGAATACACGCGGATAATTTAGTAAATAAAATTTATGAATAATTTATTTACTAAAGGTGATTAAAAAACTCCAGATACAGTTTCAGATTCATTTTTCTTTTTATTCTTTTTTTCAATACTCTCTAATGGCTAATTTTAGAACTTTTTTTCGGCATCAAAATTTTTTTGCTCGGTAACATGGGGATATCCACATTCCATTTTCTTTCATCAGAGAAAATAACACTAATCCATTCGTCACGATAATACATGTGCTGTTTTGCCCATTAAAGTCTTGCTTATTCTGTTTCAAAAAAAAAAAAAAAAAAAAAAAAAAGTTTACAAGCTAATTGTTATTTTTTTATGAATCCTGATTCGGTTGTTAGTCTGCGTATGGTGTCACGTGATATTTTTTATCCAAGTCTATGTTTTTTTTTTTTTTTTTTTTTGAAATCTGATTAACAGTTACATGCAAACGTAACACTTCCGTCTGCAAAACTGGACCCAAACATAACACATTGCTTACAACTCAATTGCAAACACCCTTGCAAATTTGTAAGAGCTTCAGACCTCTTACAAATCCGTTTGCAATTGCAAATTAGAAAAGATGGCGGGTATACTGCTGAAAAACTTATATCAGAGACGAAAATTTTTAAGTTTAACGAGATTGATTAAGGATAAAGCAAAGCTCTTTGAAGAATGAATTTAAATTCGGAGAAAAATATCGTTTGTCACAAGAGGCTGCAAGATTCTTGAGATATACAGTCGGTAACACAAGCGTCCGAACAATAGCAAAAATTCCTATGTAAAAAAAGTACGCTTCATACGGTTCTGTTAAATAAATCCTCGTCGAATCCTCTTCTTAGTCAGTGTAAGAACAAGATTCGATAAGGATTTATTTAACAAAACCGTATGAAATGTATTTTTTTTACATAGGAATTTTTGCTAGTGTTCGGACACTTGTGTTACCGACTGTACATTTGCTATGAAACAATATCTGAATGAAATTTCTTCAATATATAAGCAATATTGTAAGTATCGTTTCACTTATAAAATTTGATTAAAATATGTGTTTACTCAATCTTAAATTAAACTAAAGGCATGTATACATATATATGTTTAAGTTATATCTAAATGCTGTTATTACAAATGAAACTAACAATTTACTGATATTTACAACAGTAAAACTTTTATCCAGTGTGGTAGAATTTGTTTAACGTTCTCAATGGTTAAAAAAAAAAGTGCTACACTTGTGAGTAATATTTATATTTTTAATATTATTCTATTAATGAACTTGAAATACAATACTTTAACCGTTCGCACTCGAAGCCTTTTTCGCTGGTTATACCAGCAACTCGAAGCAATTTTCCAGATGCTTGGTGATTCGCATATAAACCTTCATAATTTTTCCGGTACTCATGGAATAATTTTTCGTACTAGAAAATGCTTCTTAAAAGTGCTTGGCTTGAGAACAGAATTAGAATTGTGTAAGAGATCTGTTCAAAAATATAGAAGTACAGCAGGGTTCGTAGTTTCCGCTTCTTAGCTAGTCTAGCTAAATCTAATCTAGCTTAATATAAGATCTGGCTGTCCTTATGTTATGATGGCCGCGTAATAAAAGGCTATCATAAGGCACCTTTTACGAAGGCTGCGATTTCTTTTTTTGTCAGTGGCCTCTTTTATGTCGACCATTTTGTATTTTCCAAATATGCGGGCCTGAAGTGAGATGGAAAATTAACCTTTTGCATTCGAATCGTCTTTTAGTAAGCGTAATGAGCTACCCGACAATAGTTTTAATAAAAAATGCAAAATATGAAACATAAGAATTTTTTCAATATAAACATTTTATTTCTATATTTAATGTATATTTACATATTACAAGCATTATATATGAATACTAGCAGACCCGGCCACGCGTTGCTGTGACTAAGTTATACGTTGAATTATACGGCTGTAAACTATTTAGTACAGTCAAATTATTATTTACGAACAAAGACGAAAACGTTGTAGCCGATGTAAAAACCCACAGGGTTGAGATTTGAGACTTAGGTCAAAATTTGGAAGCGATTGATAAAAATTTTCGTAGTGTTGATATTAAGCACAAATTAATTTTATTGTAGGGTCCTATAAATTTTAATGGAGAAGTGATATATATTATTTCTATGCTACTTTGGATAAAATTGCTAAAATGACTAATATATAAATTAAATTCTATTAAAATAAAAGTATAAAAGAAACAGACGATTTTAAAATCAATTTGTATGGAGTAGTGAAATATAATATATGCTATAATGGATAATTTTACAATAAAATGACCTCATCATTTTAAATATTTTAAAGAGGGCAACAGCTGTAGTTATAAAAAGGAAAACAATAAGGCTAAACCAGAAAAATAAGTAAATTTGATAAATATTTTAAAACTTTAAAATTGGAAATCTTATGAAATATTGGACATTTAAAGTAAATACATGTATCATTTTAAATAGAAAAAGATTTTGGAAAAGTTTAGTGTATTTTAACGAAGTGATAAGAAGTTTTTGAGTATGTTAAAATTTTAATAGTATATTCAAGTTAATAAAGATGGGAAACATTGAGGTTTAAGATAAAAATAATTATAAGATTAAAAAAAAAAAAAAAAACTTTTTATATACCATGCTTTTAAATTTTAATATACTAATAGTTTGAAGTCAAATTTGTTTTCAAATGTCTAAATAAAATATCTGATGTAAGATACTAATATTTTGCAGCGGAATAGATTTCATTTCTGTCATCCTTGGCGAAAAAAAAAGTATATCGCCAAATTATCTGGCGAAAATATTTAATTCCTTTCAAAAATCATGGTTATTTTAACAACTTATATTAAAAGAGTAATGAATAATATGAAACAATATTTCGTACAATACATATTACATGTCATACATACGTACAATGAATAATACATATTACATTTCGTACAATGCATACATCTGGCATGTATAATTTCGTGTTACGCTTTTGATCGCCAAATAATAATAATAATAATAATAAAAGCCAAGGGCGACAGAGTTTTGAAATTTAAAATTAAAATTTTGTCAATTTGACAGCAAAATAATTCAATCTAACACCCGCGATAACTAATACATATCTATACCCAAATATAAGGATTAAAATCGGGAAATAAATTTCCTCGATTTTTAATAATTTCTTACAAAAAATCCAGTGGGCAATTAACATAGGAAATCTTTTTCTTGGCTGCACAGACGGTCAGTGAGTCACACTTCGCTTGCGTGTAGAACTCATAGATATAGTATAGCATATATAGAATAGAGTGATCATTGGGGAGAAAAAAGTTATTCCTTTTCATTTTGAAAAGACGATGTTTTTACCAAAATATGGCCGTCTTTCCCCGAGTGAATACACACGGGAATACATACTAATATTTTAGCAAATAAAATTTATGAATAATTTATTTGCTAAAGGGGAATGGAAGACTCCAGATACAGTTTCAAATTCATATTTCTTTCTTTCTTTTTTGTTTTTTTTCAATACCATTTAATAGCTGTTTCCAAAGCTTTTATTTATTTATTTATTTATTTATTTATTTATTTATTTATTTTTTCCGGCATCAAAAATCTTTGTACGATAACATGGGGATGAGAGATCTATATATATTACTATATCTATGATAGAACTACATTAGCACTTTATCAATGTGTATAAAATCTTTAAATTGATTATGACGTCAATTTTCATGAGATGCATAATTTAACTTTTTATAATTTTTTAACGTTCACGTTTGATTAAATGTATTTATTTTTATGTCGAAAGAAAATGAACTCGTATTTTTTTTTTTTTTTTGGCAACAATTAAACTTATGGAACTCACAGATATTTTGGAGCAACTTTAATAAAGGTCTATAATTAACAAATAATTGCAATAAAACAATATTGTGACAATAAATTGAGATAAAAACTATCCTATCTCTCAAGTTGGACCAAACTGCACACAGTGTGCAAAATTTCATTAAAATCGGTTCCTTAGTTTAGGAGTTTACCCCGGACAAACATCGTGACACGTAATTTATATATATATACAGATTGTGATTTATAATTTTCCAGCGTGTGATATTTTGCAAAGCATTCTTGGCCATTTACCAATGACCAAGGCAATCAACGCCCAAAGGCACTTAATAAAAGGTGTGGATGGAGTCTCTTTCTTAACGAAGTATGCACCTGCTATAGCACTTTTAGTTGTAGAATATTATTGGTGGATATAAGATATATAGTACCTTAATTGGTCATGGTGCCTCTCGAGCGCCGTTCGAGTTGAAGTAATGAATAGGATGTCGCCTCCTGAGAGGCGACGTTCGAGTGCAAACGGTTAAAACTCTTTCATTTTATGGATTAAAATTGTTATTAGTAAATGATGAATAAATATAACATTTTAACTGTGCATTTTATGCTATGCATGATACTTATCAACACAACTAAAATGTCATAGTTAAATTGTGATGTTTATTTGTATACCTAATCAGTTCAGTGTTTGAATTGCAAAAATAAATAAAGAAAGAAAAATACTATAAAAATTCTACGAAATGATTCGTATTAATTAATGATATTGCAATACCCCTACCCCACCTCAATTCCTTTTCTTGATTATTACATATTTCATGCTTTGTTTTATAAAATCATTCAATAAGAATTATTTATAAAATTTCAGATGAATCCATATTGCTCTTATTTTATGAGGGAAAGTTTATTTTTGAGATTAACCTTTTTCAAAATACACATAAAAATTTCCTTATTAACTTCAACACTAAGTTTCAAATTTACTCAAGACTTAAAAAATAAATAAATAAATAAATAAAGTAGTTTTCATTTACAAAAATTTAGAAATATATCCATATATTTATCATTAAAATAATACTCTATGTGTATATTCCTTCCCTTTTCACTGATAATTGATATTTCTGATCAGTCATTGGTCATATTATTTAAAGTTTTATATAGTATTGTAATTTCTTTTAATTTTGGAAATTGTAAGTAGTGTTAGATACATTTTTAGACAGCTTAAACATTTGTTTATCATCTACAATACATGTTATATCCATCCCTTTCAATCTATTAAAATAAATCTTGGATACACGATTTCTTTTAATTATTTATTTATTATATTAAGATTATATTATATATGATTATATTTATTATATTAAAATTTATTAGATACTGTGTGTACACAAACGTGGTCTATTCTTCATATATTTTAAAGTCAAGTCATCATTCATTTATCCAGATTAGCAGTTATTTCATTAAACAAATAAATAAAATTACATTTTTAATAGATTTTTCTTTCTTTTAATTGTAGCTTCTAAAGATTAATTATAAGTTTATTTTTAGAAATGATTGCAATTCTATATTTCAGCAATCTCTTACCAAATCAAATAATTTTGTAATTTTAAAAAATCACATGTATTATGCATAATATTTGCTAAACTTTTTAGTAAATTTTAATAATTATCACTTTTAACGTTTACTACAAGTAGTTGAAATAATTACATTTATTTCTTTTATAAAACTATTTGTTTATTGGTAACATATACTATAACAGATTTGAATCCTTTATAATATCAACATTCAAAATTTATTTATTTTCAAAATGAATGAAATAAGAAAAAAAAACTACTGAATTTTCATTCGGATGTTGTTGGATGCATGTTTTCTTGTTTCCTATTGGTTTATCGTTCACCGCAATCATTTATAATCAATTGCAAGCAGACGTCACTCATTGCAAGCGTTACGAATAAATGCGTATTTGCAAACCCCTTGCAAAATTTCCGTTTTGTAATTACAAATGATTTTTTACGTTTGCATGTACCCCTTTGTGACAAATTGTTGTGCCATATTCTTTTTATTCTTCTATTCTCAGGAAATGTGCTTTTTTTCGGCCTTCCTGGGCGATACGCAGTTTTGAATTGTTCTCCACGTAGCAAAACACTATAAATACCACGTTGGACCGATTTAAAATAAGTGCATTTGCAAAACGGATTTAACTTCCGTTTTCAGTTTCCAAACTTTTGCTACTTTTTCAGGCAAGAACTGCAGCGATTTCGGCATTCTGATAACTCGTGCAGAGGTGAGTCTTTACCTCCTACCTGGGTTGGGGACAAAATATCGCCGACGTAAATGAATACGAAGCAAAAATGAGTTGGTAATTATTAGTAATGTTGTAAAAATTTCATGACAACACATACCTTACAAGGAAACATTCAAAATGTGTCATCTTCAAAAAGTATTGAAAAAAATGTATGTGATTCTACTCCTCATAAAACACCAGAAAACGGAAAAATTATCGGCTGAAATTAATTACAGCGACCACAAAAAATTATCAAAACTAAGCATATTTGGCGATTTCACAATGCTAGGCGATTGATTTTGAGTACTTGGCGAAAAAGCAAAACACGGTTCTGTTCGTACACGGCAATCTCGGTTCTAGCAAATGTATCGCCTAACTAAATCGCCAAATATGCTTAATTTTGATAATTTTTTGTGGTCGCTGTAATTCATTTCAGCTGATATTTTTTTAATTTTCTGGTGTTTTATGAAGAGTAGAATCACATATATTTTTTCAATACTTTTTGAAGATGACACCTTTTGAATGTTTCCTTGTTAGTCAGAGGACTGACATTCTGACAAACCTACAACAAGAAATTTTATAAATTTCACTTAAAATAGTTTAAAGACTATATTTATTAACTTTTGTCAAAATTAGTCATAGTGAATTCAATTGTGCTTATCAATTAAAAAAATTTTAATTCAAGTTTGTGAACAGTGTTCAGCTATTAAAGCTGAACACTGTTCACAAACTTAAATTAAAATTTTAAAATTGTTAAAGTGATGTACACGATCTTTAAAATGTATTTTGAATGGTGAAAAACAAAAGATAAAAAAAACTTAAAAATAAACATAGATAAAATAATGAAATTCAACTCTATGATTTATTTAATTATTTATTTTAATTAATTAATATTTATAAGGCCCTGTGACCCACGCCAGAGATCACACGTAACACAAAATCAAATTTTCAAATAGATCATACTATTCTTTTGACGCGATATTTTGTCCCGCGATATTATGTCCGTATACCCTCCTACCTAGTTACATCACGTGAAATACTAATCGAATATAGTCTAGGAGATAAGACTCACCAATCCTCCCCCAACCACATTTGTATAGAGTTCTTTGCATTATTCCTCATTTATGCTTAAACTTTTGCGACATCACATTTTTTCTTTTTCTTTTCAGGGATAGAACACGGGCGCAGAATTCATACCGGAATCTGTTTAAGAAATTTCTCTACCGATAATTTCGTTGATTTAAGAAGTAGAAAATTTTCCTACATTGATAGTGGTATGAATTCTGCGCCCGTGTTCCATCCCTGTCTTTTTCTTTCTTTTCTTTTTTTTTTTTTCAATTTATCATTTTCCTTTAAATTAATTGTTTCCGAGTTTGTAATACGAACTTGTTAACCAATTATTTAGATACAGTAAAACTTTCGAAAAATTGCAGTGTATATTTTTCTTTTTATTAAAATTTAGTTTATACTTAAACTTTTGCGCCGCACTGTATATATATATTATATACATAATTGATATGTTTATAAAAGTTATTTTTGAAATATTTCTTTATGCTGTGGTGCTATAATCAGAGACCCACACGATGGATATGGAAATATTCTTTTCGACAATATCTAACAGAATATATGTACGTGCAATTGCATTAAAATGGTTATAATTAAATTATATTTTATCACAATCAAATCGTATTACATTAACATATTTACTGAACGACTTTTTAAAAATTAAATAACAATTTTAAATACTTCAATCAGAAGAAATTAGAATGATGTTACATGGTTCGTACAGTCCGTGAATTGTCTTGATTTCCTGCACCAGTAATATTATGTAGCAATTTTTGATATGAAAAAAGGCCTTAAAACTTAAAACGCAATATATTGCATAAAAATATTGGTGGAAAGAGTCCTTGAAAAAATGCGCCTCCGTACGACCTATGTATATGAATCCCCGAATTCAAAGAACTTTTTCGCTAATTAATATCCAAAATATTTTGTATGAATATGATTTCTTTACAAGTTATAAATGTTAGGATTACCAATTTATGTATACTACATATTGTCAATATGAAAATCAATCTCAAGGTAATACTTGAAAAAAAATAATACTAAATAAATAAATAAAAATAATAATAAGTAAGATGCATCTTAAATACAAACATACCTGCCAACTTACCAATTAATATTCCGGAAATTTTTCAGAAATCGTCTCTTTTCCCCACCACTTTATTGTTAGAGACATTTTCTTCAAATGTAATTACTATTAAATAAGAAGAAAAATACTTTAAAAAGACTGACGTGAAAAAAAAAGGGCGGGTACTGATAATCTTCAGGATAGTAATTAGTAATTTCGCAGGTATGATACAAATAAAGAAAAGATTCTAACAATTCTGTCTTTTACTAATGCTTATCCAAAAGAGAAACTGCTAAAAATAAATGAAATATTAAACAGGTTTTAAAACGACCTCTAAAAATTAGAAAAATAAACATGACTGCTTCTTTCACTATTTCCCTTTTCTATGGATGCCAACATTTTAATTTATTCCGGAGTATTTTCATCCTCGCCTCTATTCCATAAAATTTATTTTTAAAAAATATTTTTTTCTTATTTTATAGAAATTATATATTGACGAAAAATTTTCTATAAATAAAGTAGTGCGAAATAAAGGCGGGACTAAAAATACTCCAAAATAAATTAAAATGTTGGCATCTATGCCTTTCAAATCCTTGGTTAACGCATGCGCGATATAGTTCATAATCATCGCAGCAACGTATTCTTCATTATAGTAAAATTCGCTTCGTGTACAAGCATTTCAAAATTTAATTCTTTGCCATCAGCGGGCGATACTTATGCTATATTTATAATCAAAACTGGACATTTTGTTTGATTAGCATTCTTTATCTGTAGCATATAAAAACTTTATCACTTGATTTAATTTAGAGGGGATTGTATTTCCGGAATTCTCAAAACCTTGCACTTGCATCCATAGTTGCCAACTTAGCATCTTTTGGCTACTGGAAAAATTTAATATGAATATTTATTTCATTTAATAAGTGAACTGTAAGTTTTCTCTGATCTGATGAAGTTAATAAAAAAAAAAGTATTAAAATTTGCCAGTAGTTAAAAGGTACACTACACAGGCTACAATTACATACTTGCACTACTTTTAGTATTCAAGAGTACTTACATACTCTTATTGACAGATATATTTTCTGTCTGTCTGTTAAGCACACCGTGCTAAAACAGGGCCACACAATAACAACTAGTTGAGAATTTACTTTTAAGTTCATTAGATTAAAAAATTGTGGTGTGACTTAAATATATTATAATTATGCATTTCTAGAAATTATGCGATTTTTCGCAATTCTGTTATTTAAGAAAAATGAATGATTTTATTTAATAAGACATTGAGAGGATAATTAATCTTTTCGTAAAGTAAATAGCACTTTTCGTATTTTAATTTAATTTATTTATTTTTAAATTTAAATACATCAGAAAATTTAAAATCAATGTTCTTTTAAACCTGCTCAGAAGTTACTATTTTTAATGCCACTTTTTTTGTAGTAATATTTATTAATAATTTGAAGTATGTGCCTTCAAAAGAATAATACAAAAATTGCTTTTATATAAAAAGTGGAATCGAAAATAGAGATTGCTGAGAACCTTGCATATTACGCTTCCTAAATTTCTTGAAAGAGATTCTGCAATTTAATCTCAATCGAGTCATCTTGCGAAAATAAAATTCTATAAACCGAAAGAAAACTCGTTAGAAAGATTTTTAGGAGATAAGTTTAAAGTAGCTATAAAACTCTTAGCAACAACGCATTCAAATTTCGTTATTACAAACACAGTAAAATGTAAAGTACTATTATGTTTAATGCTCTATATTTTTAATTAAAAATTTACTAAGCCAACTTTCCACAATTTAAATAAAATTCAAAATCGAGGGGGAAAATTTTGAAAGAAAGAAAATGTTAGATCATATCTTTTTGCATTAAAATTGACCAGTCTCCATTCAGCGTTAAGCAAAACATAGACTACTCATAATATTGTATGTATAAACGTGGTATTTTTAAAAATAATATCCAAGAAAAAGATTCTTTAAATATATATTAAGGTTAAAACCTTTTTTATTACAGTCACTTTTTTAATATTAATATTTCTCTAGCTTTACTTCATGATAATCAGCTAATTTCCATTTCCCATTTCCTACAGCGTTTGCATATATTAAAGTTTCGGTTCTCACAAAATAAATAAACAAATATAAATTAAAAAAATCTTCGGGGGAGAAAATAATAAAATTTTAATTCCTTTCAATATTATATCGCATAAAAGATAAGAGTAAAAATTTAAAATAGGCTACACACAATATTTTTATTTTGAATGTAGGAATAATTATTTTTTTACGAGAAAAAGTATTTTAAGCAGGCATACATTTATACAAACTGGCCATCTGTTATGGATTCAAACATATAATAAATATTCTGAATTTAATTCATACATAAACAGCATATGACAATGAAGAAAGAAAAAATAAAATAAAATAGAATAGAAATCTGACATTGGCTTTATTGAAAACGATTCACATGGGCGTAGCTTTCACCACTATAAAATTCTAATTTCTACTTGAAATATCTGCTAAGTAAATTAATGCATTGCTTTCACTTTTCTAAAATTAGTCACGTGAATAATTGTGTTATGATCGAATAATAAGAAATGAAGAGTAACAAAAACTTAATTTGTCAAAGCAGTAATCAATATCGTAAAATATTAACTTTATTCAGGTGACATCACTTGCTTGGTTCCGCCCTCTTTTAAGCCCAGGTTCCGCCCACCTCTTATTGTTTATTAAAATCATGTTCTCAACATCTTTCGTACAAAAATGTTCAAATATAATTTTCAGTTCGTTTGAAATCTTGTTTCAACTTTTAAAGCTTATTTATTTTATTAAAATTTAGAGGATTATACATATACCTCAAAAAGAAATTTGAGAAGGCTGATATTTTTTGTTTGCATGTAATTTTATAGCTTTTGCACAACCAGCTAACTGCGCATTCTTTGTACATACTTGAAAATATTGGAAAACTATAAAAATAATTATAATAAAATTAAATAATATGCACTCAATTACCATTAGACTAGCATTGGCATTTATGAGGTAAATATTACAAGAGGCGTGGCTCTTATTGAATGTCACTATCCTCAAATAATATTCATTTGAAGGCAGGGCCTCCGTTTCAAATGACTTTTTCAAGAGTTTTGACTGTTTCAAAGTAGAATAAGAATATTGTTGAAAATTTTCTTTCTTTCTTTTCTTTTTCCCCTTTTTTTTCTTCTTTATTATCATTTACAAGTTTTTTCCAATACATTTATGTAGTAAAAGCCAATGTATAAGTATGTTTAGGCAGAATTAATAAGATTATCCCTCCTCCCAAGAAAATAATAATAATAACAAAACCATTGATTTTGTATAGAAATTTAACTTTGAAAAGTTAA
The DNA here is from genome assembly GCA_963930645.1 of Salticus scenicus. Classification (NCBI taxonomy): domain Eukaryota; kingdom Metazoa; phylum Arthropoda; class Arachnida; order Araneae; family Salticidae; genus Salticus; species Salticus scenicus. The sequence continues at coordinate 3,715,256 of OZ005662.1, forward strand.
AAAAAAAAAAAAAAAAAAAAAACTTATTAAGAGAAGTGAAATCCCCCCCCTCCCATTGCTCTCTTTCACTTTATATATATAATTAAATTAATTAATATAGCTATAATACTAAAATGTATTTTGCATAGAATTGATATTGTTCTGAAACCATCTTATAGTATTCAATGTTCATTATCACCGACGACGAAATCTTATTTTTCTGTGGCACAATTTTTTACTCATTATTTAATGGATCTTTTTTAATTCTGTTTTCACCATCAGAAAATTCACGTGTTAAATTATGAATTATTACCATTTTATCTTCCTATTTTGCAAATTTTTACCTTTTTTTAAAAAACTTTATATGTAAATTCTTAATATTTCATTTAGTTAGCTATTAAGTGCAGAAAATGCAGTTAGCTCACTTTTTGCGCTTTATTACTTAAAAATTTAAAATAGTTTTTTGCAAAACAAGTGTAAATTTAATGATTGTGAATTATCTGAAGGGAAAAATGGGACTTGAAAAAATGTATCAGCATAGATACCAACTTGTACGGTTTTTTAACACCAGTATTTCGTTGGAAAATTTTTTATGATGATAATTACAGAAAACTGCTAAATAACTTATTACAGAGTTACTAAAGACCTGCTTTTTTTCCCCTGATTCTTCCACCAGTATATTTATGATATTTTTATTTTTTTTTACTTATTTAGTCGTGCAAACCTACTATTAAATATTCTGAAAGAAAAATACTGGTGGAAGAATCAGGGGAAAAATCTGGCATGCGACTACCCTGTATTAAAATTTCCGGTAGCAAAAAAACGTACAAATTGGCAGTTATGTATCAGGTAATGATTAATTCTCATACTAAATTTTCCCAGAGAATAACATTTTCCTTTTTTTTTTAGGTTGATTTCTTTAGAAATCGACCTATTTTTTTTTTTTTTTTTCTTCTTTTTTCTCTTAAATATTAAGTTAGATATTACATCTCCTTAAATAAAAAATGTTTCGAATACTTCAGTGAAAATGTAAAATTCATACTTTTAAAAGTATAATTAAAATTAACTTTAGTCCATTTTTTTTTTTTTTTATTTTGCTTTGTATAAGATTGTGATTATAAAGGGAAATGAGATATCTCCAGTAAGTAAAATTTACAATAATTCATATAACTCAGAAAAATTGTAGTAAAATTTCTTGCACTTTTTAAAAATTTACGAGATCGACTTAACATGAGAGTTACATATTTTATGTGTCCATGTTGCAACTTGCAATTAAATTTAGGTAAACTCGATCATATTCCTGGGAAATTTCCCACTGAATTTAATTCTAGAGTGAATAAAATCATATAAATAATTTATTTCATTTATTTATTTAATTAGGAAATATGCATTTTTGCATTTAAAATACAAAAAAAAAAAAAAAATAAATAAATAAATAAATAAATAAAAAATATTTTCCTTAAAAAAAAGTTAAGCTTATAAATAAATATGTTATATAATAATAATGATGATGATGATGATAATAATAATTCATCATTTCAGTGACCAAATATCAGGAAGGAAAACTTGAATTATTCAATAAACTATTACACGTGAAGCCTTATAACTTTACTAGGTCTTCTCTCGAAGGGATTAGTCTGAGCAAATTTACTGATAGTGATAGCATAGACTTATAAATAACTTTTGTTAAGTGAAGAAAGTGAAATGATATATTCAGTTGGTTAAGGTTTCAAATTCAAATATCTGGAAAATTATGAATGTCAGTATTAAAAACTATCATCTATACATTTATATATTTTTAGCTATTATGAAAACGGTTAATTCTTAGAACATTATAATTACCTACAATAAAGTATTAGCTCATTTCTACATTAGAAGATCGCCATGTATCTGATGAAATCGCATAGCAAAAAATCTATTTAAAAAAACTTTTAAAACCCAAATTCTTATTATAGCGTATCATATAAATCTTTTCAAAGTTAGAATAAAATTTAATTTGAAAAAAAAAAAAAAAAAAAAAAAAAAGGTAACTTTTTTGTTTATTAACCAAAACTGGGGAAATTTGAACTGTGTTAAGAAAAGAGAAATTATTTCTTAAAACTCACAACAGATGGCAGCACCACTCGATTGCTTATAAGTTTTGTGATTTCATTTTCTGATTAAGGGCCAATATCTGCAATTTAATTATTCGTTTGAGGCACCTTTTTATTATTATTTTAGTTTATTATTATTTTTTTTTATATTATAACTTAATATTTTACTGATTTGGTTAATGTTTATGTGCTTTTCCTAATCTTTTTTATTTTATATTGTTAATTGTTTCATTGACATTTTAGTGAATATTCCGCCCAATAGAGGGCGCTTGTAATCCACAAAAAATTTTTTTTTTTTTTTTTTTGCTTCTAAAAAGAGATGTATGAAAAAGGCTTCTTAAAAAAAAAACTCTTCAAAAATTCTGAGGATACTGTGTAGTCAACGATAAATTTTCTTTTATCAATTGACATCTTTTCTACTAATTGTCTGCAAAAATAAACACTCCGGACCTTCAGGCTATCGAACGTGGGACCACCGGATTATTAACATAGCGCTCTAACCACCTGAGCTACGGAGATACAAATAAAAAAGCTTGTATTTGCATTAAAATAGAGGCGCATTTTTTATTTGGCTGAGATTCACAAACATACCGTAGTGAATGACAGTAAGTACATAAGAATTTGGGAAATTCGTCAATTCTTGCAATCATACTTTTATATTATTTCCAATGACGGTTCTTGGCCATGTCAATGAAATATTATTTATTTAATAAAATGAAAAACGAAGTATATTAATATAACATATTAAATATATAAAGACCTGGCTTTACTTCGTGGTCGTTTAAGATCTTTCGGTACCGGGCACCCGGTCCTCCTCAGAAACGTTGCTTCTGTGGTGGAAAACTTGAGACTGTTCACTCCTCTGCTGATTTCTCATCAGGGGGTCTAGCACCAACACATCGGAATGAATTCCACGTGGAAACTTTCCGACATCGGAAATGCGAGTTTCCACCAAAAACATTCCGATATGAATTTTAAGCGCTAGCATCACACCATCGGAAACGGCCTTCGGATTTCTAATAGAGCGAAATGAAAGCTGTCGGTATCGGATTGAATCGACCAATCACAGAAAAGCAAATTTTTCTAATAACGCGAGCGTGTGGCATCATAGCTTCATGTTTACATTTTTTCTCTCGCGTACGTTTTTCGATGTTTTCAATGTTTTGTTGACATTTCTTTCGTTACTTTTCCTTTAAACTTTCCTTAGATAACAAAATAATACAATTCAGTATGTTTTAAATATATATATATATATATATATCATAATGAAGTAAGATTGTGAGAATACACATTGAAAAAAGAAAGAAAGCATTTGATTTGACTGTCAATAAGAAGCTGTAAAATGTATTTGTTGTTAGATTTATTAACTATTACTTTATAATTTGTAAACAGCTGAGTCAACTAAATACTATGAATATTTCAATTCCTATTTGTTTAAAAATATTACTCCTTCAACGCCTTTAAATACCGATTGAAATACTGCACATAACACTATTTCAGGTTAAGATTTATTTTATTTTATGGAAAAATTTATCTCATTTTTCAGTTTTAAACCTATTTGTATAAATTTAAGGGCCACTTTTTTTAACTTACACTACTTTAATATACTCTTTAAATGTATATATAAACACTCTGTATAAAGGGGAATTTAATAACTTGAGTGAAATTGTATAACTCAGCATTTGTTTACATATTTTTTTAAATGTTAACAAAAACTATCACATCGAATTGCCCTCTGTGAGCCAAAACTTAGTATACTTTCAAGTTCCAACGAATTTTTTTTACTTTTTTAAAACGTAAAATCCAAAGTAAAAAATATCTTCATATCAACATATTTTTTTAAAAGCATATTCCTGAAGCTTCAATAAAAAAAAAAAAAAAAAAAAAAAAAAAAAAATTGTGTAAGGGGGGTTATTGATGAAAATTAAACACATGGTATAAACTTAAGTACATAAATTAATGGGAATACAAGAAATTTTAACAACTTATACTGAAACTGATAAAAACAGTCCTTATGTAATAATATATTGCTCTTTAATCACCAATTAATATAACAATGTTAATGACAATGTAATTGTTTTTTGCAAGTCTTGAACTTGTAAATTCACTTAGTTTAATGTTTATTCAAGAGATATCGAATCAAACAATGAAAGTTATAAACATTTCAATAAATGTTTTTTTGCCTTTCTTAAAAATAGTAAACTATATAGCAGTGGCGAAGCGTTCATGGAAAAAGTGCTTTCCCTATTTAAGATTTTAAAAAAGTAATCAGGTAATGTCGCTCGTCAAAAGACTGAATTGATTCTTCCTCTGCTTTTGGAAGCGCTTCCATAGTTTCCTGAACGATGCCTTGCCCCTGCTATATAGTAATTTATATTTTGTTATAAACACGACATGTATGTGCAATACACATCTATTTTTTTTTTTTTTTTTTCATTTTGTTTGAGAAAGAAAAATAATTTGGGGGAGAATCTAGTTTAGGAGTGCCATTTCGCAAATTTTTCAAAATTTGCCATAGTGGCAATATTTTCCATTGTATTTCAATTGCAACCATTGATCGTCTACATAAAAAAGCACATTTTTCAGTGAACCAAACAATTTACTGTGTACGGTAAAAAAAAATTTTTAGAGGACAAAATTAAAAAGAATAGTACATTTAAAATCACAAAATTTAACAAATATACAAGATTAAAATTAAATGTGTTTTGCATTGCACTAGCGCTACACTATGGGCAGTTAGTGATCTAAATACATCAGAAATAAACAATTCAATCCGAGACATTATATCAAAAGTTAACTATATTATTATAAAAATTTTCAAAGAATAATTCATTTAAAATTTACAAAGTTATAACCTATCACAAACTAGTATGTTGTGGCCACCACGACTTTCTTCTATAATTTCCTATACAAATTCAGTCAGTAAAATTAATTTATTAAAATAATTTTTAAAAGTTATCTTTCATGATAATGTAGATGATTTCCATATAAGAGAAGTAGTATAACATTAAATATTTAAAAAAAAGTCAATTTTATTCTCAATATTACATTTTTTTTTCTTTTTTTAAATATGAAAAAAATCGATAACTTTATTTTAAATTATCGCAGATTGATGGTTCAGCCATTTGTTTTAAAAGTATTGGTGAGCTCTTTTGAAAGATACCCATCGATCATGAAAATTTACTCCCCTCGAGGGGGATTTCTCCCAGGGGGGAGGGGAAGCTCCTACATACACAATTTTTTTTCCCCATTTGACTATCTCTATTACAAATAATTCTTTTAAATATCATAATGATTATTAAAAAACAATTCTCTTTATGCACATTTATACAAAATTTTGTCCTATACCACAATGTTAAAAATTTAGAAAAAGAGGGATGGTGACGCAAGCTGTTGGATAATTTTGACCAAAAGTTGATAGGCCCTAATTTATATCAATGTGTAACTACATACCAATTTTATGAAATTCTGTGCAGTAGTACCTGAGATACAGTCGCCAAAAAATTTTGTCGCACACACACAGACAGACATTTTCTAAAAATGGTTAAATCGTGTTCTACAGCTCTCAAAACGTGTAAATCCATCAAAAACCAGACGTTTAAAATTTTTACAAATCCAATACTTTCTTCTATTGAATATAGAAAAAAGTAAAAATATTAACAAGGTTTTTACTTTCTTCTATATGTATATACTAGCTGGCTTTGCCCGCTTCGCTGGACATTATACTTAAATGAGTTGTCAAAATTGCATATCATTATTGATAACCTAAATTCTCTCTGTTTCGGTAGAGTTTTTTCTCGCTCTCAACGTGAGGAGTCCGGGTCCTAGCACTAGCCAATAATTCCGATATCAAAAAAGTATACTTAAAACTGTTTTGTGCAATAAATCCTTATCGAAACATGTTCTTAGACTGACTAAGATCATGATTCGACAAGGATTTATTTAACAAAGCAGTATTAAGTGTACGTTTTTTGGACAAGGATTATTGCTAGTGCTCGGATACTTTTGCTGTGAGCCACAGGTGGACCACGCCAGCATGAACGTGTTAAAGTTAAAATAGTTTTTTTTTTATTTAATGTATTTTGAGTCAGTTATCCAGTTGAACTGTCATAGCTGTACTGTTGATACTGTGAAAGCTAAATTTTGTCCTGATTAATGTACATACTAATTTTTGTAGCAATTGGTTGAATGGTGTAGCTTTTTATAGTTAATTATAATTAATATTACACATTATATATAGGCTTGACTCAAAGTAGGCTACTGAAAATTTCTACGCTAAAACCCATTCTTGCAAAACAGTTCTGTTACTAATGTATTGTTTAGCAATTTTTTTTTTTTTTTTTTTGTCAGTGTTAGCAAGATTAATAAGCATACCAACAGTAGTAGTTATATAGGTACTATGTTAGGGAGTGTTGAGATTTCCCCCTTGAAATTTATAAATTTATCAAAATTTTTTTTTAGTTGTGCATCATTAAGGCTGCTTACTCACTCTTACGATTTCCCCGTCTCAAGTCACCAAATACCATGCAAGTCTATGGTGAAATTTGTTTATAGAACTGCTCATTACCTAATTGATATTTTTAAATTCCGTTTTCACATTCAGAAAATTGACAACTGTTAAATGAGTACCCGTTTCCCAAAAAGTGATTTTTTTTTTTTTTTTTTAATATTTTACTTTGCAGCTCAAAAATGAGAAAATTGCATTTAGTGAAAATTCACATTTTTAAACTCAAAATTCAAATTAAAAAAATTTTGGAAAACCAGTACTCATTTAATGGTTGCGTATTTTCAGAATATGAAAATAACAATTAGGTAATGTGTAATTTTATATTTTTTTAATATATAACGTCTTTGTGATTGGGTTTTTGACATGACAAGAGTGAGTATAATACTGTTTTAAGCTGTCAAAAATTGTAAAGATAAGCTTTAATTTTCTAAAAAAGTTCTTTCATGTGTAAGTTTGAATATAATTATTATATTGTTAAATTAGCAAATCTTAATCAATTTTTAAATAAATAATTAAAAAAAAAAACTGCAAAATTTCAAGGGGGGGGGGGAAGGCACAACCTGAAAAAAAAAGTTGTTTTTTAGTAAAATTCTGAAAGCATAGTTTTAAAGTTGTGCCCCCCTTGCCCCATTGTGCCGACGCCCATCTTTTAAATAGGAATTATTGCTAGCGTTTCAATAATTTTGTTGCCGACTGTAATTTTAAACTGCATGAAATTTTGAATTGCAGCAATTAGTATTATGTATATAAAACAAACAAAAAAAGTCCTTTTGGCTCATCTGAAAGGGTAGGTGGACTTTTTTTTTTTATGAAGTAGCCGCCATTTTTGAACAAAATGGTGGCTATTAATGGACTTGGTGGAAATATTGGCGAGGGTTATGTACATATGGAGTTTTAAGCAAATCTGTTCATAATTATTTTTTTAATGTGAAAAGGCTTTCTTTCACAAGCAGGCAAATAACCTTTCCACAGATTCATTATATTTGCTGAAATATCCATTCAGACTTGCAAAAATAGCATGGACAGTCACTTACATTGTTTAACACGTTCACGCCGGAGCATTCTTCTCAAAAGTATATGAGCACTAGCCAATAATTCCGATATCAAAAAAGTATACTTGAAACTGTTTTGTTCAATAAAACCTTGTCGAATCATGTGTTTAGACTGACTAAGATCATGATTCGACAAGGATTTATTTAAAAAAGCAGTATTAAGTGTACTTTTTTTGGACAAAGATTACTGCTAGTACTCGGATACTTTTGCTGTGAACCACCCGTATACCACGCCGGCATGAACGTGTTAAATAAATATATTTGAAGAAAATACTTTGAAAATCTCACTCTTTTAAAACCAGCAACGTTGCATTATTTCAAATTAAACCTTTCACTCCAAAAACAAAATGCATGCACTCTGTAAAGCAACGGAATAAGCACCGCAAATTCCTAGCTTTTCTCTTACTAAATTAAACTGTATAAAAGCGGACGCCAAATACTACTTATTTACATTTTAAAATTATTAAAGTAGCATATCTTATGCTCGTATAATAATTCCCTATAACATTAAACATAGTAAAGGAAAATACTTTGAAAATCTCACTCTTTTAAAACCAGCAACGTTGCATTATTTCAAATTAAACCTTTCACTCCAAAAACAAAATGCATGCACTCTGTAAAGCAACGGAATAAGCACCGCAAATTCCTAGCTTTTCTCTTACTAAATTAAACTGTATAAAAGCGGACGCCAAATACTACTTATTTACATTTTAAAATTATTAAAGTAGCATATCTTATGCTCGTATAATAATTCCCTATAACATTAAACATAGGTAGTTCACTAAAATTAAAAACTCAAACTATACGAAAAAATGCAACTAACATCGTTGCTAACTTTATTCTGTTCTATTTCTTGCATTAAAAAACAAAACTGTGGATGCCACACGCATCACATAATCTTTACATTTTAAAAAATTTTGAAGATAGCACGCGCTCATATTTTACATAAAAATTAAAAGCATTAAATTCATTTAACTCTTTTTTCTTTGACATATTGTTCAGCACGTGAACTTACAAAAAATAGAGGATAAATAATAAACAAATTTATACACTGAAATTGAAAATTGCTCAGTTATAACACACTCTAACAAAACTCAAACCAACATTATGTACGTTGATGAACAAATGGCGTAACGGAATTACAATAAACTACACCTGAAGGAAGTAAAATTGTAGAAGCATTGTACTCACAACATGCAAACATTGGCGAACTAACGCTCTTATACGAGGCGTGTATTTTTAAGTAAGGGCCGTTTGAAAATAAAAACCAAATGAAAAAAAAAAATTTCAAAAACCAAATTTATTTTCAGACTCTACATACATTTCTCTATTTTTCAACATAATTGCCAGTTTGTTTAAACACCTATCATATCTTACAACTAAATCTTGCACCAGGGGCATAGCTTGAAGGGAGTCCCCCCCCCCCCCAATGTTTTAAAAAATAGTGAATTACAAGTAATATTACACGTTATATATATGCAGAGCTGCCAACCTTGGTGGGAAAAAAAACAGGAGATTTTACATAATTTCAAGGGAGAAAAAGGGAGATTTTACATTATTTCAAGGGAGAAAAAGGGAGATTTACGGTTTCATGGAGAAAAACAAAACAAAATTATTTTATTCAGTACATGGTACTTTTTTAACTGAAAAGACCTAATATAACTTTTGTTTGATAATTTATATTTAAACTTATTGGGGAAAAACAAATAGTTAACAAGTTCATTAACAAAGTCTAAAAATAACTACATATGTAAAGAATTTTGAACCCCTATATCTCTTCAGTTGGTTCTAAAATCTAATAAAACAACTGGATCAATGTTTTTATGAACATTGATCCAGAGTTTTCCCCAGATAATTTAAGGAGGGTGCTGCACCTCGCCTGATCTTTGTTTGGAAAAAAAAAAAAAAAAAGAAACACTTTGCCCCAATCAATCCCCCCCCCCCTCCCTCCCCATTACAGCATTTGTAAAAAATAACCTAACTGCTGTAAATATAAATAAATCTATTGTGTGAGACAATCAGCACATTAACAACAAGTACAGAAAAGATTAAAAATAGACTTTTTTCTTTTTGTATGCATATTTATAGCTAAATTTTTAAATTAAGTGTTTGGATTTTAAATGTCAAATGTGTCCTTAAAAATTCAAATCGCCCTCAAGAATCTAAAAAGTGCTTTTTTTTTCTTTTTTTAAACTAGCAGTACCCTACATTTTTTAAAACCAGGGGAAAAATGTTTGATTCTTTTGTTGTAGAATGAGAAAGCTAATTGGAGAAAGGGATTTTTTTTTTTTTTTTTTTTTTTTTTTTGGGGGGGGGGGAGTCAAACGATAATTACATGAGTGTAAACTGTTAAACTTTCTACTTCTTTATAGGCTCTAGAATCTAATAAAGCAAGTTTAAAATGAATATTGACATTTTTGTTGTGGCTTGTAGATGGAGAAAGAATGAGAAAAAAAAGAGTTCAAAAGAGCATTTGATCACCGATCACTAGTTGGAGATAAGAAAATATGGGGGGAGGGGGAGTTAAAAATAATTACGTAAGCGAGAAATATTGAAGGATTCTGTTTCTTTAGAGATTCTAAAATCTCATAAAGTAAGTTTTAAATTAATATCGACATTTATGTTGTGGATGCAGAAAGATTGTGAATTGGAAGGCCTTCGTAAATCTGAAAAGATGGCACCTACGAATTGTCAAAAATTAGCGTTTTTAGTTCGATTTTTCGAAAATATTAGAAAAACGGGAGAAATACACATTAAAACGTAAAAACGGGAGATAGGGTTAAAAAACGGGAGTCTCCCGTGAAAAACGGGAGAGTTGGCAGCACTGTATATGCTTAATTCAAGGTAGGCTACTGAAAATTTCCACGCTTTTGAAAACAACAGTTCTGTTGAATTGATATATTGTTTGGCTGTTTATTTTTTTGCCAGTGTTAGCAAGATTGATAAGTATACCAGCAATAGTAGGCTGGTACACAACAGGTACTATGTGAGGCTGTAGTTAAATGAGTATTGAGAGCCCCCCCCCCCTCAAAATTTATCTAATTTTTTTTTAGTTGTGCACCATTAACAGTATGCATTAAAGTTTGAACCTCTCTCCAAAAATGTTTTCTGACAACAGCCCCGGTACTATGGTCTGCTACTTGACGTAGCAGAGTGAGCTTTATCATAGCATAGCGAGTACTTGATTTTTCTCAAATACTGTATTTTTGATTTGTGTCACTTTTTTTTTTTTCTCTTTTTGCTAAAGTGTGATGTGTGTGACGAAGGTATGTTTTATTTTTTTTTCTTCTATTTGTAATGTTTAAAGTGAAATAAAAAAACGAAAAAGATATTTTTTGATTGTGTAATTGCATGAAATGCTATTGTATTGTCTTATATACATATTGGGTTTTGACTAACTTTTAATAATGTTATATTCCGCTTTAAATTCATCGCTCATTATTCAATTTTTAAGCATTAATACTTTGGTAATATTAGTTTGTCCTATTTGTCTGAGGTTTAGGTTTATGGTAAATACTTTTTATCTGATTAAAATAAGTTTCTTAATAACATTGCTATTTTCATGTACTTTAATATTTTAGAATTTAGATCATAATGTTACTATTACAACTAATATTGTAAATAAATTTAGTTTCTGAAAATAATAAGTATAATAATAAAGTATTCATATTTTCACCAAAACAATAATAATAATTTAAAAAAAGACTTGTTTTCTTATGTGAAAGCTGGAATTTATCATAGGATAAAGTCGATTAATTTTAAGAAAAAGTCATTACTGTTAAAACGTTTAAAATACTTTAAGCATTTTACTTCTGCCTGTTGTAAACGTAAATAAAGAAGTGCTTGTTAAATGAAAAGTAATTTTTCTGATTTGAAAATTTTCAAACCTTCATTTATCTTAAAAGGCAGATAACTAGTATATGTATATTGCAAAAAATAATCTTCACCTCTTCAGGGTTTAAAGAGATACTAATATTATTTTAAATGCAATTTTCTTTTTCATAATGTTATTTACAAATATTGCTAAAAACTAATGTTTTATATTTTTAGCTATTAAAATGACAGCTTTATGTAAAAATTTTAAACATCTTCATGGCAATCAAACAAAATAATTACAGCAAAAAAATGTAACTGTGTAAAGTTTGTCATTTGTTATATTTTTACAAGGCTGATTAAGAATTTGTAAATGGTCTCTTAATTCTCATATTTATTTATTTGGTGGGGGGAGTATAGTTGTGAAAATATATTCTAGCACCAAAAATGTAAAAACTATATAACAAATTAATGTTACTTTTTAGTTGTACAGTTTAGAAAAAAAAAATAAATAAATAAACTTTCAAGATGCATAAAATTAAGTTTTTTAATAATTTTTTTTTTCATGCAATTTAAAGATGCAATGTGACATTCTTAATTTTATTGTTAAAAAATGAAAATTCTCAAATAAGCAGTAATAACAATTTATTCACTGTATAACAAACACCTTTAACATTAAATATTAGCCAAAACTAATACTGGAAAATGAGGTGAAGATTATTTTTTGCAATATACATATACTAGTTATCTGCCTTTTTAAATCAATGAAGGTTTGAAAATTTTCAAATCAGAAAAATTACTTTTCATTTAACAAGCACTTCTTTATTTATGTTTACTACAAAATGCAGAAGTAAACAATAAAAGGTTTGAAAATTTTCAAATCAGAAAAATTACTTTTCATTTAACATTTAACAAGCACTTCTTTATTTATGTTTACTACAAAATGCAGAAGTAAACAATAAAGGTTTGAAAATTTTCAAATCAGAAAAATTACTTTTCATTTAACAAACACCTTTCAATGTTTACAAAATGCAGAAGTAAAATGTTTAAAGTATTTTAAACATGTAAAGAAAAATGACTATACACACCTTTTACTTAAAATATTATCGACTTTTTTGTATAGTAAATTCCAGCTTTTCATTAAGAAAACTTTTTTTTTTTTTAATCTTGTTTTGGTGAAAATATGAATACTTAATGATGCTTTATTATTTTCAGAAACTAAATTTATTTACAGTATCAGTTGTAACATTATGATCTAAAATATGAAAGTATATGAAATTAGCAATGTCATTAAGAAACGTATTTTAAACAGAAAATACATTCACTACCTAAATCTGACCCAAACTAGTATTATCCTTGTATTAATACTTAAAAATTGAATAATCAGCGATGTATCTTAAAGCGGAATATAACATTAATAAAAGTTAGTCGAAACTTAGTATAGATAAAACAATACATTAAAATTTAATGCTGCTATGCGATCAAAAAATATCTTTATCGTTTTTTATTCTACTTTAAACATTACAAATAAAAATAAAACATACCTTCGTTTCTGCAGTATTTTGTTGCAAATGGACGAACTCTTCAATTTGAAGCTTTCAAAACACTAAATACCTAAAGAAAAAGAAAGATGGACGCCGCCATTGCTACCGGAATGCTGATTCCACTCGGAAAAGGTCTGACGGAAAGTTTGGGAGGGATTCCACTGGTCTTTTCCGATAGCAAAAGCAATCCGATATGTTCGTGCTAGCGAAAGAAGAGAGGCTGTCGGAATATGACGTCACATCGGAGAAACTCCGACATGGAAACGATTCCGCTAAGCTCGTGGTAGACCCCCAGGTGGCTCCAAGCTCTATTTGGGGCTACTGCGCCGCTATCGTTGCAACCGTCGCTATTGGTTAATATTTCAATTGACTCACGATACATGGCATAGTTGTAATTATCGTAATCTGCTAATTTTACGGTTTTATCAAAGTTTATTTTAGTATTGTTTTTACTATATGTTTTGGCTAACGCGGTATTATATTTTCCGGTTTTAATGTCGTTTTCATGTTCTTTTATTCTCGTTTTTATTTTTCTTTTAGTGACGCCGATATATGAGCCGTGTTTATTATTTTCATCTATGAAAGGAATTTTATAAATGCCGGCGGTTTCAAGAGGGGGGGTGGGGTTTTTATCGCTTCGGATTAGTTGAAAAATATTTTTGTTGGGTTTGATGGGGATATTAATGCCATATTTGTTAGCTGTATTTTTAATTTTGTTAGCGGCTCCGCGATCGTACGGGATGGATGGGGTAAATTTAATTGGTGTTTTTTTGGTGACTAGGTATTTGGTCGAGATTTTTGAATCTATTTTTAATTAATTTGTTAACTATTTTATCAGGATATCCGGCTTTCTTGTGAAATTTTTAATGAGGTTAAATTCTTCTTCGAGGTCGTCGGGTTCATTACATATTAAAATGGCACGGTTAATGTAAGATTGGATAGCATTTGTTTTATAGCGAAATGGTGTTTTACTTTTAAAGTGGATAATTTCGTTACTATTAGTAGGTTTTCTATACACAGTGGTTCTAAAATTATTTTTATTGTGGGTAATTTTAACATCCAGGAAGTTTAATTGTGAATTGTTCTCTTCTTCGTAGGTGAATTGTATATTTTGATCATGGCTATTGATATGGTTGAGAAGTTTATTAATGTCAGTGTTTTTCTCGACGATGGCGAATACGTCATCGACGTAACGATACCAGTATTTAATTTGATTTTTTAAATTTTCTATGATTTGATACTAAATTACTTGTACTTTAACAGATAAAACCAAAAGAATCGCCATCCTTAACCGTAAAGACTACGTATCCAAAATGGAAGACACCATCAAAGAAATAGGAGCTGAGATCGTTAATAAAGACCCAAACAATAAATTAATTGAAAAAACACGCAAAATTATTAAAGAAGGTAAATGGCCTGAAGATATCCCCCCTAAAATAATAAACCACGCACCCAACACACCTAAAATTTTTGGAAGGTATAAAGATCACAAAACCCCCCTTAAATTCCGCCCCGTTGTCAATAAAAACGAAGCACCGACCTACTCCTTAGAAAAATACATGGCCAGTATTTACCGAAAAATCATTCCCCCCTCCACCCACTCGTTAGAATCAACAGAAGATTTTATTAAAAAACTTAGAGAAATCGAAAATAAAGAAAATTATCATTTAATTAGCTTTGACGTTATAAATCTCTATCCCTTTATTGATATAAATGAAGCTTGCGAAATAGTTAACAAAACCATTAATGAAACTTACACTGATCCTGAAATAGCCCGAACTTTAAACGCCACTACCAATTTACTTCTTAAAGAAAATTATTTTACCTTTAACGAAAAAATTTACAAACAGACCAAAGGCGTGCCCATGGGGTCACCTATCTCAGGCTTTGTTGCTGAATTCAAACTAAGAAAACTAGAAAATCAAATCATAGAAAATTTAAAAAATCAAATTAAATACTGGTATCGTTACGTCGATGACGTATTCGCCATCGTCGAGAAAAACACTGACATTAATAAACTTCTCAACCATATCAATAGCCATGATCAAAATATACAATTCACCTACGAAGAAGAGAACAATTCACAATTAAACTTCCTGGATGTTAAAATTACCCACAATAAAAATAATTTTAGAACCACTGTGTATAGAAAACCTACTAATAGTAACGAAATTATCCACTTTAAAAGTAAAACACCATTTCGCTATAAAACAAATGCTATCCAATCTTACATTAACCGTGCCATTTTAATATGTAATGAACCCGACGACCTCGAAGAAGAATTTAACCTCATTAAAAATTTCACAAAAAAAGCCGGATATCCTGATAAAATAGTTAACAAATTAATTAAAAATAGATTCAAAAATCTCGACCAAATACCTAGTCACCAAAAAACACCAATTAAATTTACCCCATCCATCCCGTACGATCGCGGAGCCGCTAACAAAATTAAAAATACAGCTAACAAATATGGCATTAATATCCCCATCAAACCCAACAAAAATATTTTTCAACTAATCCGAAGCGATAAAAACCCCACCCCCCCTCTTGAAACCGCCGGCATTTATAAAATTCCTTTCATAGATGAAAATAATAAACACGGCTCATATATCGGCGTCACTAAAAGAAAAATAAAAACGAGAATAAAAGAACATGAAAACGACATTAAAACCGGAAAATATAATACCGCGTTAGCCAAAACATATAGTAAAAACAATATTAAAATAAACTTTGATAAAACCGTAAAATTAGCAGATTACGATAATTACAACTATGCCATGTACCGTGAGTCAATTGAAATATTAACCAATAGCGACGGTTGCAACGATAGCGGCGCAGTAGCCCCAAATAGAGCTTGGAGCCACCTGATGAGAAATCAGCAGAGGAGTGAACAGTCTCAAGTTTTCCACCACAGAAGCAACGTTTCTGAGGAGGACCGGGTGCCCGGTACCGAAAGATCTTAAACGACCACGAAGTAAAGCTAGGTCTTTATATATTTAATATGTTATATTATTTATTTGTTTAATCGGGTAGTTGTGATCATTCTCTTTCTAAGAGAACATATTTAAATATATTCTTTTAGAAAGTCTTAAACATCTATCGAAATCGGTTTTGATAAAATATTACAAAATCTTTGTTTTTCAATCAATCTCACAAGTAGATTTTATTAGTTAATTAAATTATTTATTTATTAGTACAACAGGATTGTTGCTTTCAGTCAGATATTTCGCTTTATAATCATTTGCAGTGTTTATTGGTAACACATATACATCAGATTTGTGTGCTTGTCTCTAAGTCCGCTTATAAATGTTTGTCAGATAACGACAGATAGCACATGACAGAATTACAGGACGAAGAATTGGAAAAACACCCAGGGCCAGCGCGGGAATCGAACCCGCTCGACTCCTACGCTCGATTAGCAGTGTGGTGACATAACCACTCGGCCACGGACGGCCCATGCTGTGTTTCACATTCACTATGTCAGGATTAGTGTTGCCAGATCTGGCGGATTTTTTATTCCGTAATTACCAATAATTTAAAAAAGTTATATTTGGTATATATGATAGACAATTATTCTTCTAAGTCGTTAGGCAAATTTTACACTAAAAAATTATTGGTGATTTATTGAATAAAAAATCTGCCAGATCTGGCAACACTGGTCAGGATGTCCATTAACATCCAGTTTTATCATTTTATTTTATTTATTTATTTATTTATTTTTCGCTTATCTTATAATAATATGTCCAAATCTTAAAAACCTTTACATATTCGAAAATCGACTGTTAACTATTGGATTGACAAGTAGTAAAATAATTAAGTTAAACAAAAGTCTCCTACATCTGACCAGGAAAACATCCTAATAGTGTATTAATAGAAATCAATTAAATGATATTCATTCGACAGGTCATAATCTAACGTGATTTTTGCGCGTAAATTGGCCCATTGCTTACGATCACGTGATAATGGTGGATGACGATAAGTGTTCTGGCCCGGAGAGCAACGTGTAATCTCTTCGCGGCGACCCCGGCTCGAGAGAAATCTTGTGATCAATTTCTAATGCACTTCTACCGAACCGATTTTATTCAAATTTTAGACAGGCACATTTATGGCATAAAAATATGTACCTTCAAGGGTCTATATGATAAGAAGCAGGTTCCAGGAAGAAAAATGTGTCTGGATGTGTCAAATCTTGCAATTAATTTTAATGCACTGCTGCTGGACCAGTTTTACTCAAAGTTTAGATATGAGCCGATGTTATTAGAACATGCAAACATTTTCAGAACCTGCTCAGGGACAGATATCAGGGTCGAAACTTTGTCTGATTGTGTCAAATATCGGGATTAATTTTTATGCATTTATACAAAACCAATTTTATTCAAAATTCAGACTTGATCGTCACCTTTATAGGCTGATGACCAGGCCCTGACTAACGGCAGGGCATACGGGGCAAATGCCCTGGCCCCCCCCTTCTGGAAGGGGCCCCCCTACAGGCGTATGCAGAAATTCTGCAACCTAAAGAGCTCTTATGCCACTGCAAGGGGCCCCCCAGAATAGACTTGCCCCGGGGCTCCAGGTAGTCTAAGTCGGGCCCTGCTGATGACCGTAAAATATGAAAACATTTTTGTAGATCTATATATAGTCAAAAACCGGTTCTATGGGCAGAATTCTTTGCCTGCTTTTGTGAAATCCTGCGACTTATTTTTAATACACTTCTACCGATACGATATTACCATGTGTCGATGGAAGCAAAATATGCAAGCATTTGCAGGGATCTATCTTATCAGGAGTAGGTTTCAAGGGCTGTCTTATCAGATCTGTATGTTGGTATTAAATTGTATGAATCATCTTTGATGCAACTCTGACAAACCAATTTCTTTCAAATTTTAGACTTGAGTCCATAATCGATAAAACAGAAAGGAAATATTTTTTAGAGACTTATCTCATTAGGAAGAGGTTTAAGAGCAAAAATCAATCTGCCTGCGTCAAATCTTACGATAAACTTTTCAATTCTCTGAATCAGAGTATTTAGTACATTTTTGAATGAAAGCGCATTTTTAAAATGTGTTAATCTATGCGGAATTACTGATTTTATACTTAGCTGGTGTGACACTCTGTTTTTCGACAATTACTGTGCAGAAATTATGGCATAAAAATCGAATTTTTATTTTTTCTTGCCCGTATAATAGTACAGGTTCGAACAGTACAGTCCACATTTTTCGGCACTATTTTATAGCTATTTTAGTCATAAAATAAACTTAAATTTTTAAGTGTATCTTTATTTATAAATACTGTAGTGAAATAATTCTTACAAAAGGTGGGTCCATATCACAGATTATCATACAGATAGGACAGTGAAGCTATAACGCGAACCGGAAATATAGTAGCACCACTAGTGTCAACAGAGGGGAACTACATGTGTTAAGTCTACATGAATAGCATCTTTGATCGAAAATTGTTTTTCTATTTCGCGAGTACTTAGTAGCAGGTTAGTATGGGAAGTTTTCTTTTTCTTCACTTTCTATTGTTTTTGAATTCACAAAATTATCCTCAAAACATTCACAGCTATATTCTTCTAAGAAATAAAAATTATTTTTTATAATGTTTAAAAGTATGCTTTGTGAAACATATTCATATTCAAGTACAAATTAAAATTACAAACTGTAATTCTGAAATAGCAGTATGAAATCATTAAATATTTAACGTTGCTTGGTTTAAATAATACAAAATGCCTTAAAATGGAAAAAAAAAAAAAATGTTTTTATTTTATGTATATTCTCAAAGTTTATTTTCTTAATATTTAGCACTTGCTTCTTAAAATAAATTGCTTTTGACAATCAAGTTTGTAAACTATAATAAAGTTGCCAACGAAAACGTATGTGCAGTTTTCTTTCCTTCACTTTTTCTACTACTTTTAAATTTACAAAATCATAACATTCACAGCTATTTTCTAAGAAATAAAACTAATTTTTATTATGTTTGAAAATAATTTTTTCCAAACACATTCGTGTTCAAGAGTACAAATTAATATAACAAACTGTAATGCTGAAATAGCAGTATGATGTGAAATCTTAAATATTTAACATTGCTTGGTGTAAATAATACAAAATGCTTTAAAATGAAAAAAATATTTCTGGTTTATTTATATTTTTGAAATTTATTTGCTTAATATTTAGTACTTGCTTCTTAAAATAAATTGCTTTCGTCAATCAAATTCGTAAACAATAACAAAGTTCAAACGTAAACATCAATAAATGGTTAGTCGGTTGGATGTTGGGTTTAACGTTGCACTAATATTACGATATGAACATAGATACAATAAAAATAAGACGAGCGATTGCGTAAGCTGGAGAGCTCGAGAAACTTACAGCCGTTGACAATAGGGTCGTTGCAGTCAAATTCCGGTTACCGAAGAATATACGGGAGTGTCCTATCTGTATAATAATCTGTGGTCCATATGAGCCCTGAAATATAGAAAGTATTGTTTATGTGTAAATTTTGGAAATTCTCACAAAAGGTCAGTACGAACCCTGAAGCATAGAAAGTATTGTTCATACGTTAAATTTTGGAAATTGAGTTTCTGTTAGATTTACATGTTTGTGATCCCCTGAATCCGAAAATCAATGTTTTGATAGTTGGTCTGTGTGTTTGCTAACAGCATAACTCATGAACAAACGTTAACAAGAAATTCAAACTTGTATAAATCTGTGTACTAAATGTGTTTAATACGCGGATTTTATTTGAAACTTTTTACTAAAATCGGGCAAATGGTTCGTGTACAGGTATGTCCGAGAAGAGCCAATTACATTACGTCTATGGATGAAACTTCCAGTAGGTTAAGTTTAACACCTTTTGACGAAGACTACACTAACAAAATGAAATGAATCGATATTTTATATGCATAAAAGCATGATTCGTTTAGAATACAGCACAAAAACCACTTGAAAGTTGTCTTCCCTAACAGCACAGTTAGGCTTAACTTATCCCCAGTACATCTTAAGGACGTTTCTGGGATGCCTTTTCATCCAGAAGACATCTTGAAGATATCCTGGGGAGGCGATGTGCTGTCTGGGTTGTCGGTCAGATGGCTATAGGAGAGCTTAGCTGATAGACTACTATAGAACTTGGCCAAAAAACCCTTTTCGATTCCTAGTTTAATCACTTTCTGCCCATATTGAAATTTATTCGGCTTTGTTGAATTACTTCCATTTGAAATGTTATGGTAATCTTTAAAGTAAAAATTTCGTCTTTGAGTATTAACAATCGATAAAAGTATTATCAAAGCAGATATAAAATACTTTAAAAGCAATTTTGTATCCTCAGAAATTTCCTCATTTTTTAATATAAACTGTTCTCATTTTTCTCATGGAAATGAGTAAAATTTGTAAATTTTGTCGTCATTTTGGATTTAAAAAAATTGGTCACCTTACTTGTACCAGACAAGTTGTAGTAGAAAGAATAATTTTGATACATGTGCTTAGTCAGTCTAAGAACATGATTCGACAAGAATTTATTTAACAAAATAGTATTAAGTGTACCTTTTTAACATAGGAATTATTGCTAGCGCTCGAATGGTTTTGCTTGGAGAGATCATGGAAGCTTAGAAATGAACGATAGGATTGCTCTTTTGTCCAGAGCTATGTCTCTGATCCTGAGATCTTGGTTAAACTCTAGTTTTCCGTACTTAGCAGGGAAAAAATGACTCAAGCAAAGAAACTTTTATTTTCACTCCAAGACTACAAATGAAAACTCCAAAACTATCCCAGCAGCGAAAGTATTGCATTGCTCGTACAACGGGCGTACTCACTGGTGGTAGGGGGAGAACTGCTGTACCCATTTTTCGGATGGCATAGTAATTCAGAAATCGTGGAAGTGGCTCAAAAAATTTCATTTTATAAATTACTTAAAATTTTCTTTAAAAAAATATAAAAAAAATCAATTAATATCTAAATATTATTTAAATTTTCATTAATTATCAATATTTAATACAAAGACATCACTAATAAACTACATTTACAAGACTTAAATTTGGTTTTGAAAGAATGATTCTTTTATAGTGCATTAAAAGGAATATACAGGATATCCAATAGGTGGGGAGCCGGAGGGGAAAGCCCTTCCCTTTCCTACGTCCCTCGGTCGACCACGTTTTTTGTTAAAACTATTACATGATAAAATAGAACATTTGTCAAGGCCATGGTGCTTTTTACAATTTCATTTATTTACTTTTGAGTGGCAACGGAGGTTTTTTTGTTTCTAGGTTTTGTGTTCGAATGTAAAAAATTGTCCGATGCAAAAAGTTTGAATTCTGTGATGTTTTTCCCTTTTGAATAAACCTTTTTTTCTGAGTTTGCATTTACAGTCCTTTGATATGCTGATAGCATAATAGATATTCTTTATTAAAAAAGGAATAACGTAAAATTTTTGGTACCCTCGGCGGGACTGTAAATGCACAGTTAATTGTGAGTATGGCTAATTTAGAAAATTTGAAAAAGGCTAAAAAGGCTGAAAGAGCCGCTTTCTCGAAAGCATATAATAAAGTTGAAGAATTGATAGCCTCACAAGATGTTGACCTTGCGGAACTGGAATCCGAATTAAGTGTTTTTAAATCGAAAGTTGATCGCCTGGAAGTAACGCATGCAAGTATTCTTGAAGTTCTCTCTGAAAAAGAATTTGACACAGAATTTGAAATAATTGAGGATTATCGAGATAAAGCAATAAGAATTGAAACAAAAGTAAGAAGAATAATTGATACTCATCAAACTGTAAGTACTGCTTTTAGTCCAATTCAGAGTGAATCTGTTATTGTTAATTCTGTAGAAAATATTAATGAGAAAAGAAGGTTTAAATTACCTAGAATAGAATTACGACGGTTTGATGGTAATGTTAAAGAATGGCTTTATTTTTGGAGCCAATTTGAAAAAATTCATAACGATTCTACTATAGTTAATTCTGATAAATTTCAGTATCTATTACAAGCTACTGTTGAAGGATCACGAGCTAGAGAGGTTATTGAAAGTTTTCCGCCAACTGGCGATAATTATATAAAAGCAATTGATTGTTTGAAAACCCGTTTCGGTCGTGATGAATTACAAATTGAAATTTATATTAGAGAATTGTTAAAATTAGTTTTGAAGAATGCCAATTCAAAATTTTGTTCAAACAATTTATGTGTACTGTATGATAATCTCGAACAGCAAATTCGTGCACTGGAAACACTTGGTGTTACAACTGATAAATGTGCAGCATTACTTTATCCGTTGGTTGAATCATGTATGCCTGAAGATTTCCTTAGAGCTTGGCAGAGAAGCTCACATTTTGATCATGGTAATGATCCAAAAAAAAAGGCTTGACAGTTTGTTAGCCTTTTTAAAAACGGAAGTAGAATCTGAGGAAAGAATTAACTTAGCTATGGCTGGTTTTGATTTGAAGGATTCTTCTTGTAAAGGGAATAAAGAAAACAGAGGAAAAATTTGTACTGCTGCTAGTTTGTTAACTACTAATGCACGTGCAGAGAAGTTGTGCACTTTCTGCAACGGAAAACATGAATCGACGAATTGCTTTAAAGCACGAAAAATGTCATATAATGAAAAAATAAAAATTTTAAAGGATAAAGGTTATTGTTTTAGATGTTTAAAAGTTGGCCATAAGGCAGAAAAATGCCGATGTTTTGTGAAATGTACTATTTGTAACCGAACACATTTTGCTATTATGTGTACAGAATCAAACAAAAGTGTAAATAAGTCTACATCAAATAATCCGGAAAAGGAAATTAAAGAGCAGAATAAATCTGTGAATTTGGCAACCATATCCAAATCTCCCCAAGTTTTGCTGCAAACTTTGAAAGTTAATTTAAAATATAAGAACAGTACTTTAGTCGTGAGAGCACTGTATGATTCCGGATCTCAAAAATCGTACGTTAGAAGAGAAATAGCATCTAAATTAAATTTGAAACCTTTGCGTCAGCAACGTTTGTCTCATTCACTTTTTGGAGGTGAAAAGAGCAACAACGAACTTCATAATGTATATAAAATTGAACTTGGAAGCTTAAATGGAAATTTTTACTGCAATTTTGATGTAGTTGATCAAGAAACTATTTGCGATGATGTTCCATCTGTTTCGTGTGGCCCATGGATTGATGAATTAAGATCTATGAATATACACATTTTTGATACAGAAGATAATTCGGGTCCAATTGATGTTCTCATTGGAGCAGATGTTGCTGGTAGACTTTTTACTGGAAAGTGAAAAGTTCTATCTAGTGGGCTAGTAGCTGTGGAATCCTATCTGGGATGGACACTTATGGGGAAAACCAATTCACCTTCTGTAAAAGAAGATACTACCATGATGGTAATTTCCTTGTTTGTTAGAAAAGCAACTATTTCCGATCTTTTTAGTTTGGAAGTTTTAGGAATCAGGGATCCTGTCGAAATGAAGAGCAAAAAAGAAAACGAGCATTTGACCAAGCTATATTTTGAAGAAACATTAAGAATTAATGAAGATGGAAGATATGAAATTGCTCTTCCATGGAAAGAGGATCATCTTCCCCTACCCACCAATAAAGAACTAGCCATGAAAAGATTAATAACATCAACTAGAAAATTACATCAAGAAAATTTGTACATAGCTTATGATAATGTGTTTAAGGAATGGGCTTCATTAGGTATAATTGAAGATGACCCAATCCAATCCTCATCTCACCCTTTTGAACATTACTTACCTCATAGACCTGTTGTGAAACAACATGGAACTACGAAAGTGCGTCCAGTTTTTGATGCATCTGCAAGACAAGTCGAATCACCGTCATTGAATCAATGTTTAGAATCTGGACCTAACTTATTAGAATTAATCCCTGATCTCCTTCTTAGATTTAGAGAACATAAATATGGAATCGTTGCTGACATCGAAAAAGCATTTCTACAGATAAGTGTACGACCAGAAGATAGAAATTACCTTAAGTTTTTTTGGTGGAATGAAAAAGAAAATAACGATCCTAAGATAATGCGGCATTCTCGTGTGGTGTTTGGTGTGAAAAGTAGCCCTTTTCTTTTAGGAGCTGTGTTAGAGCATCATTTGAAAAAATATCTGAATAGTTCAAAATATAATCAAAAATATGTTGAGATTATTCTTCGAAGTTTTTATGTAGATGATCTAGTTACAAGTTTAAATAACAAATCAGAAATATTGCCATTTGTTGAACAGTCTCGTCACATTTTGACTGAAGGAAAATTCAATTTAAGAGGATGGAAGTATACAGGAGATGAAGATTCAGAACAGGTTACTTCTGTTTTAGGATTGTTTTGGAATCGCAGAAAAGACGAACTGAAGATCAATTTGGATTGCTTGAATACATACAGACTTGAAACTGTATCGAAGAGAGTAATTCTTTCTGTTGCGCAAAGAGTTTTTGACCCAATTGGGTTTTTATGCCCTGTCCTCTTAGTTCCCAAGCTAATATTACAAAAAATGTGGAAAGACAATATCCCGTGGGATAAGGAAGTTGAAGATAGTATGAGACAAGAATTTGTAAGATGGTTTGAAGGTTTGAATATCTTGAAGAATTTGACTATTGTTCGTTGTTTTTTTCCTGATGTAACAAGTCAATATAGCATTAGCATTCATACGTTTTGCGATGCTAGTCAATTTGTTTACGCAGCAGCTGTTTTCATTCGCATCGAACATGCTGATGTCTATGTAACTCTTTTGGCAGCGAAATCAAGGGTTGCCCCAGTTAAACCCATCACTATTCCTCGTCTCGAATTACTAGCTGCAACGGTGGGAGCTCGATTATGTAAATCCGTACTCAGTGCACTCCAGTGGGAAGGTATTGAACAACATTTCTGGACAGATTCAACTACTGTATTGAGCTGGATTCAGCGTGAAGGAAATTGGGCTGTTTTTGTCAATAATAGAATACGAGAGATCAGAAAATTAACTGATTCTACCCTTTGGAAACATCTTCCTGGAGCTCAAAATCCAGCCGACTTGCCTTCAAGGGGGTGCTCTGCCCAACAACTCTCAGACAGTAAATGGTGGGAGGGACCTACTTGGCTTCGAGAAACTAAAGATAAATGGCCTGTCACCGAACCCATTTTCGATGAACAAGCTATTCTAAAAGAAAGAAGAAAAACGAGCCCAACATCCAATAGCTTGCCTATCATTTGTTTTTTGAATCAAACTGAAAATAATAAATGCAGCAATCAAAAACCTGAAGAAGAAGAGCATTTGAATAGAAATAGTTCAGGTTGGTACTATTTTTATTTTTCGAGTTATGATAAAATGCTAAGAATGGTTGCCTGGATGCAAAGATTCGTTTTCAACTGTAGAAATTCAACTTCACGAATCATTGGTGAGTTATCATATAGAGAAATAAAATGTGCAGAACTAAAGATAATCAAGATGATACAAGACGAATATTTTGCTTCTGACGTCAATAGGAAAAAACTGAATTCTTTAATATCGTACCAAGATGGAGAAGGGATTTTTAGAGTGAAAACGAGAATAGCGTATCGAAAAGATTCAGAAGATTTTAAAAACCCTATCATCTTACCATCACGTCACCAAGTCGTCGAGAGGCTCATAATTACTGAACATAAAAAGAATTCGCATGCAGGATCACAAATATTGTTAAATATTTTGCGTGAACACTATTGGATTTTAAATGCAAGGAAAACTGTTCGGTCAATATTGTCCAAATGTGTTATTTGTTTGAGACATGCAAAAAGAAGTGTGATCACCCTATTGCATCACTGCCAGAAAATAGAGTCAACGATCGCTGCAGGGAAACAAAACATAAAATTGTGAACAATGAAGGTTTTTGTGGAACTCAAAACAATGAGACAGCATCTGTTACTTTAAAAACTAGAAGTGGGAGAGTGGTTAAACCTCCTCTAAAATTGGACTTATAAAACTTTATTTATCTTCTGAACTTTAAAATTGTTGTGAAAGTCCTTGAAATATCAAGTAGAAATGTGTTGTTTTATTGTATTTTGAAATTTTTATTTTATTATTTGTTTTGTTATATAGTTAAGTTGCCTTCCGCCAACTTAAGGTGGGAGGATGTCAAGGCCATGGTGCTTTTTACAATTTCATTTATTTACTTTTGAGTGGCAACGGAGGTTTTTTTGTTTCTAGGTTTTGTGTTCGAATGTAAAAAATTGTCCGATGCAAAAAGTTTGAATTCTGTGATGTTTTTCCCTTTTGAATAAACCTTTTTTTCTGAGTTTGCATTTACAGTCCTTTGATATGCTGATAGCATAATAGATATTCTTTATTAAAAAAGGAATAACGTAAAATTTTTGTGTTCACAATGGATGAGCTTTTCATTACTTAGTAGTTTTCAAATATTTTCTATATTTTAGTTTCAAATTTAAGTTATTTATTTATTTATTTGAAGTATAAAAGAGAAAATAAATTACAAACTTTCTTTTCTTCATTGCGGTAAAAAATCCCAGATCATTGCCAATAGCTAACTAAGCAGCTCTGGTGAGAGATTAACCCCCACATTCAGATGTCCGCTGTTAAGGATCCTTAACTAAAGATCTTTAAAAAGATGCATTTTCATTGGTCAATCAAAATGTAAACAATCTTTATTTCCGACTTTCCTTAAAATAGAAATTCAGATGTCCGTTTAAAGATCTTTAACTTTAAGGATCCTTAAATTCTTAAGGATAGCTCTACACCTCTCCTTAAACTTAAAGATCGGCAGCCATCTTGTTTTTCTGTGTGTGATGATTTTGCATTATTTTTATCATTTTTTTTTTTTTTTTCGAATAAAGTAAGTAATAAAGTATTTTTCTCAAGTCCTTACTTATATTGTCCTTCTGTATGAGATATAGATGCATTTGTACTGCCTTATTAATAAAACAATTTTGATTTTTTTCGTATGCACTGCGAACGCGAACAAGGCTTATCTCGCATGGCTTATCTATCCGCGTTTGTAATGATCGATAGACGGCGCTTTGTGAACACTGCAGTTGTTAGTAAACATTAGCCACGTGTGTTCCAATAGTGTTCTTGTTATTCTACTTAATATTCGTACTATAATTTCTCCGCCATTACATTATGGAAAATTGATTGCTTTTGGAAAAAATACTTCAGTTTATTCAAAGTTCGATTCGGAAGTAGATTTTAAATGAAGTTGAACAAATATTAGTTTCAAATCATCTGATTAATTCTTTACTTCCATTAGCCGAAGCAACTGAAATTTTAAATTCGTCATTTGGAAATAAATGGAAGCTCAATTCTGGATTTCTTGATGCTTTGGATTTACACTGTGGCACACAAAAGTATGTGTTATCTTTTTTACCGTATTTATTCATTTTTATTCAATAAATATATGTGAAACTAAACATCGGCTAGCAATGGCGGCTATATGGAATTCGAATTAAACCATGTTTATTGTAATTTCACCGTAGCCCACCAGAGGGCGAGCATTTCATTACAATCGCGGATAGTTAAAAGTAAATAGTTGTCATTCCGTTCAAAAACGATTTCATTTTTCATTTCTTTCAATGGGCTACCGGTACCGTATAATAGGATGAAACCGTATGGTTATTTAAATAGTAAATTTCATAATAACAGGCTCATTATTATAAGATATCGCTTCAGTTAAGATACTGATGCAATAACATTATTGTTTACGTTTAATCGGTTTCATGAAAGTTTGAAATATAGAAAGTATTCATTTGACTGTAGGTACCGTTTACTTATTATTATTAAGGAGCATTGTTATTTAAATAGTCATTTCCATAATAACATGCTCATTATTATAAGATATTGCTTCAGTTAAGATCCTGATGCAAAAAGATTATAGTTTACGTTTAATCTGTTTCATGGAAGTATGAAATATAGAAAGTATTCATTTGACTGTAGCTACTGTTTACTTATTATTAAATAGCGTGGTTATTTAAATATCAATTTCATAATATGCTCATTATTATAAGGTATTGCTTCAGTTAAGATCCTATGATACAATAATATTATTACTGTTTACGTTTAATCTTCCATCTTTTGTAATGTATAAATTTAATGTGTGACTGATTTTATTGAGTGATATTTCTGCAGTGAATAACCACATGAACAGGTATTTTTTTTTTTTTTTTTTTTTTTTTTTTGAGAAAAGATAAAAAGACCTGAAAACATTTCAATTTTTAACTATCATGATAATGGTAGTAAGTTTATATTTGTTAAAAGAAGTATACTTTCCCACACCATGCAGATTTTCACTTAAAATTTTTGAATTTATATATGCAATTATTCAAAATTTTGTTATGTTCATATTGAACAAGAATGTAAATAAATGCTATTTTCATCTGTTTGATATGTTTCTGATTCCAAAATAAGTGAAGTGCGGGTTATTAAATTACAGATACGAAAATTTTATATCTTTTATGAAAACACTTATTCATAAGATTTATTATAAATTTGTAAGATATACGTGAATATATTTTTATGTAGTTATCTATGATAAATATTTTTATTACCTATACTATGAATTTCATGACTGTAAAAATTTTTAAGCATAATTTCATTTGTATAGTTAATAATAAAAATTTATACTAACACTCATTTAAGACATTCTCAGAAGAAATAAATAGAATTTTTAAAAATAATATTCATATCACATATGACGGTATGGAAAAGAAACTGATTATTAGAATAGAAGAAGATGCTACCTGAGCCAGAGGAAGTCGAGAATATCATCAGTCACGCTAGCTGGTAGAATTTTGCAATGTATTAAATTTTATTACTTTATGCCTTGCAAGATGACTACTTGCTGGCTTTAAAATGAAGAATGTGCTGTCCTTAAAACAGAGATGGTAATCAAGAGCTAATTAAGGTATGTACTCCATTCAGCATTTTTAAAATATGTAATTAATTATATAAGTTTCATCACATAAGTTGTGCTTTTTATTTTTAGTTATTCATAGATTTATTTAGGGACCTGTGTGCATACTTAAAGTCTCTTTATTACCTAGTATACTTTCTATTTTAAATTTTGTAATTACTGTATGTATGAATATCTGAATAACTTTCATACGTGGAGGAAGCGAAATTCAACTTGGACATTCATGCTAGCTAGTATAAATTTGGAAGGCATGTAATGTTTTACTACCACGCCATCCAAGATGACTACTTGCTGGCATTTAAAAGAAGAATGTTGAGAATTCGATGTTGATGAAAATCAAAATAAATAAAGGTATGTATTCTGCATTTTTATAAAATTATGTAATTATAAAAGCTGGCTCACATGTTCTGAATTATTCTTTTTATTTTTGCTTTGCATATTTAAAATATAACTTACTCTGTGTATTAGTTATTTCAATTTAAAATTCATGTGTGTATATATACTATATATATTTAACAGGTGTGTTATGTATTGCAATAACATAAGAATATAATTGTCAAAGGAAAAAAAAATATATATATATTTATTCATGATTTTGTTTTGTTGTCGATTGTGAAGAATTTCTTCTCAGTACAAACCTAATGCTACATCCAAACAAAAATACTAAATAAAAGATAAAGATTTTAAAATATTCGGTAAAACCTTTAATAAAGAAAAAAATATATATATACGCATATGTATGTACTACATTATTATTATTATTTCTAAAGCTATTTTTCATAAAAGGTTAAAAGTGAGTATTTTAACATATTTTTATTTTCTCTTACCCATAGGGTCGAGAAAGTATTGTTTTAGGGTCAAATTTTCAAACGTGAGTTTTTGTTATGTTTACATGTTCTCAGGTGCCCTGAATACGAAAATCATGTTTTTAGCGAATGGTTTGTGTGTCTGTTATCAGCATATCTCAAGAACAAATAGTAGCAGAAATTCCAAACTCGGTATTCTAAATGTGCATCATATAGGGATGCTGCAGTAAGCTTTTTGTTGAGATGAAGCAAATGGTTCATGTACAGGGACACTCAAAAGTATTCAAATACATTATGTCTATGGGGGAAATTGCAGGTAAGTAGAGTTTAACATCTATAGACTGCACTAAACCAAATGAAACAAATATATATATTTTTTGTTATTAAGATATTCAACTGGGAAAATTTTTTTGTGTATGTAGGAGCGGGGAGAAGCCCCCTCCCCTTGAGGGGAGTAAATTTTCATGATGGGTATCTTTCAAAAGAGCTCGCCAATACCTTTAAAACGAATGGTTGAACCATCGATCTGCGATAATCTATAATAATAAAAGGAAAGGTTTGTCTGAAAATGTATGAATAAACAAAAAAATTACATTTTTATTGGGAATTATATTTATCACGACTCATGTGACCAAAACACAATGTAAGATTAAGTTTTGTTTTAAATTTTCAGTATTTTAAATTGAGATATACTGTTGAAATTTCATAATATTTGATTTTAACGCCCGATAATTCAATTGTGAATATTTTTGGAAGTGTAGAATTATTAGGAAGGGCTTGAGGAGGGGTAGGGGCAAAAAAAGAAAAATGAGTTACAGCGTTTGAAATTGGTATTATTAGGTTTTAAGGCAAGATAAATCGATTGTGGATATTTTCAAGTGTAAAATTATTAGAAGGGACAGAAAGGGGGGGGAGGCAAAAATGTATAAACATGAGTTTAACTCGCTCTGATCCGGAACAAAATTCGAGTTTCTGTTGTTTGGCTGGTGCTGCCATCTTTCACCAGCTTATGGAGCTAGAAGTCGTACTTCCTCCCTATGAGGCGCTCCTAATAACGGAAGACGAAACCCTCATGCCTTAAAATAATTCCGGTAGTTCCACTACCGGTGCTCGGAGTTTCCGAGTGGCACACGACAACAACAACAGGAACGGTTGTTTCAGAGAAAATGACGGAAAATCCAGAATGCTTTTATTCTTTTATATTTTGCAGAGTTTCGAATTCTGATACTCCGTTCACATTTCATACTACGGATTTTTAACAGTATTTAGCCCAGAATTACGTAAGTTTTGGAGAAAACCACAAAAAAGCCAGACATAAATCGTTTTATCATTTTTGTATCTCAGCTTCTAATTCGCATAATTTCAAAAATAATATGTCATTTTAAAACTTATTTGAATTGAATTTCAAGAGTAGATGCCACAAATCTCTGTCGCCTTAAATTAATCGACTATCATATGTAATGGAATTTGAAATTTCACATGATTTACATGT